>CM077621.1:13623835-14823835 GCA_039566895.2 Turritopsis rubra
CCCAAACAACGGAGAATATATTCTCATAATCTAATGTATTTTGAAATTTTCAAAACAATTCCAAGATAAAACACTGAACAGTTAGAATAACAAAGTAGATACCTAGAAAATCAACCTCTGTAATAGTTTCATGGCATTTTATTTCTTTTGTTATTTCTGCTTATATCACTTGATACTACTTGTAAGGCAATTTTCATAAACATTTCCTCATAATGCAAGCCAACTCTGATAATCAGTTGATTATTAAATATATTCTCGTACCGTGGAATGGAAAACAGGGATTTAAAAGTCGGTAACAACACACGTGAATATCAGCCACTTCATTTCATTCATGTTTTTTGTTTTTGGATTTAAGACTCCCTTGAATCTGCCCCCAGTTATTAAGGGGGTGATCACATGAGAAAATTCAGCCTGGTAAAGTGGCCTAGCCTGCTAAACCGAGATCTCACTATCATTAAAAACTTTTTGAAAATTTAGATGTGTGATCACATGAGTGATCTTGCCTTGTATAACCGAGATCTCTGCAAAGCAGGCTGAAATTTTCTCATGTGATGCAGGGCAGTTCATTTAAAGACAATAAATGATTATATAAGCAGAGACTGCCAGTACTCTGCTGACTCAGCAGCCACTGGCAGGGATCACAAATGGTTTTATTTTTTTATGATTTGGGCAGCTACATTTACGGTTACATTTTCTTTTTCTTGGGCAGCTAGTTGTCGAGTCATCGTATTTTGAGATACTTATATTCGATTATTTACTTTAAACTCATGATTGTCTTTTTTTATTTCAATGGAAAATAACAATGGAAAAAACGTCCATCATGTGACATTAGCCATAAGTGTTCTAATGTGATGAGTTGAAAATAATTTAGCCCACCTAACCGAGCTAGCCTGCTTAGCCGGGCTGGCTCACCTCATATGATCACCCCCTAAGTGATATTTTAAATTCAAACTATTGGGTCAACATTACTTTAACTCTCCATTTTAAATGTTTTTCATTTTTTTTTCATTAATTCATCATTTTCATTTTTAACTTAGTGACAAGAATATATGCTGACAAGAATAGCTATACGACTTTAAAATGTCTTTATCAGGTTAATTACAAGGTATACCCTGTGTAAATTTTAAATCAAACAAAATTATGAAAATGCAGATAAAGTATTATACTGTCATTGAACAAATTCTCATACAAGACCCTCAGGAGAGACAAATAAATGTAAAAGTTTTTCAAAGTGTATTGTTAAAGAGTTTTTACTCAACCAACAATGATGCATAAAATGACTGAGCCATTTGTGTTGCTTGGTGGATGCTTCCCTTAGGCTTGATATATTATTAGATTGTTTATAGGAAAAATCTTACAAGTTAAGTCCTTCATAAACTTTTTGTAAATAAATATATAGAACAACTCAATTCAGCAACTCACTTAAAATTTATCAAAACATATTGAAGACCTTCACCATTGTCAGTAATAGTTATTAATAAATTGAACAAAAATGATGTCTAACCTATCATAATTTGATCAGTGTTATCACAAGTAAGTTGATGGTGTGGCTATGGGGTTCCTATTTGGGAACTAACCATGCCAACACTTTCCTTTCAGTGGCATAACTGGAGTGACCTTGGTTAGGTGCAGTTCCATGTCCTTAAGGCAAAAATAGATAATAACTGATAACTTTAGACACCCTAAAAATTGTTATCAAAATAAAAAAATCTCCTCCTCAATTTCCTTGGTGTTCTCCTCAGTATTAAACAGATATTCAACAAGACAAGAGCAGATATTGAAATTTATTCCATCAAGTCAAGGCTATATCCAACGACTCGTAGTGTGTATGATAAACTAAATTATTCTTGCAATTTAATGTTTTTAACTTTTTTTAACTATATTTTATTTTTGATCAGGTCCTACATCTGATAACAGAATTGTAACACAACAAGTAATAATTATGTACTTTTCAATTTAGAGACAATACAACATAATAAATACTGTTTGTTATGGAGCATCAGGCCAGTCTTTTCAAAGATGACATACTGAAAGGAATATCATTGACCATAAAAAATGTAAGCTATTAAATTGATATTTTGTATCTTTTTGATTTGTTTGGTTCTGAAATGTTTTTAATCCTAAACTGTTTTTATCATTAATGGGGAATAACACATTCTTCTTTATGATGGTAGGGAGAGGAGCCTTAGAAAGCAGTTTGTTATAGAGATCAAAGGGGATGAAAAAATAATAAAGAGCTTCGTAGGAAAAAGACAAATTTTTTTCATCTTTTTCAATCTAGACTTTCACCATAATAGAATTTCTTAATAATCCATCAATCAGTTCATTGATCCAACCTATCCTATGTCTGTTATGCTATCTTTGGTACTCCTATTGAAAATGAAAATGTAGCAACAGACAGCAAATTTGTCCCTTATACTGTCCTTTATTGTTCACTAAGTAAAAAATTGATACTGCGATGGATTTTCTGTTGTATTAGGCAAAGTGAATCCGAGAATTTGGTACACAAAATGTGATATGTCTGTCATCACTATTTTTTCTTATTTTTAGCTTCAACATCAACAAACCGAAACAAAAGCCAGCAATCCTGATGTTACTCATTGCATTGCAAAATATAATCCACATTTTAGAAATCTTCTTAATTTTTTAGATTTGTCTTTCTCTTTCGGGTATATATAATTTTCATTTAATTTTGCATTTATGTTTTTGTTCCTGGAATAAGATTTTAGCTTGGTAGAAGATTCTTTTATTGGAATTTAGAAATAAAATGGTGTCCATCGTATTTTATTCTTCTAGTTTAAAGGACCAGAGAAAGGGTTATTGGCCGTTGTCAAAAAGATTGCCCATTCATCTGTCATTGGTATCATTGAACAACATAAAAAGGGGACATCAGAAATAAAAAAAGGTGAAACAATTCACTTCATTTGTCTTTAATTACCAAAACTTAAATTCTTAAATATCACTGACATTGACTAGATTTTGATTATTATTGCATGTCTTTGTTCTGGCAGACATTGGTTGATGACCAAAATTTTAGACCTGAGTTTATTAACTAAATGTGTTATCATTTAATTAATGTTTCTTTTCTTTTTTTTCGTAGGTTATATCTGGTTGTTTTTAATCTTCATAGAAGATTCTATTGACAGTTATATTAAACTCATGACTTCCGAAATGAAAATGTTGAAAATGTTCTACAAGAATTTCGCTCTTCTCAGAGACAGTGAGGTAAAAACAGATGTTTGTTCAAATAATAAGTATATATCAAAAAGGTTGAAAAATCGTAGTCATTCTAGTTGTGTTCTAGCCAATAATGCTTTTTAGAAAATTATTTATTAATTGGCTTGTGTTTTTCTTCACTGACTTTGTAGAGACGGGAAATTTTTGTAAATTTGTTGGCTGGAATTGAAACATTAACTTTCATGTTAAATTTGGTAAGTGAATGTTGGTAACTGTTCTCTAAACAGACTAGTTACATTTGTTGTCAACTCAGTAGTTTTCATGACGAAAGAAAATGAAAGCCCAAAATGTTTTTTTTTAGGATGATCCTTATATGGATTATGGACATGACCCTGTATTACGACAAGAAAAGATTATTATTCGTGTTCATCCATCACCAAAAAGTCGTCCAACTCAATTTCCTACATTCGAAACTAGTAATCAACCAGATGTTACTCTATCTAATGATCAGCCACAAAACTCCAGATATCCTGATCTACTTTCAAGTATGTTTTTTATACAATTTTTAAATAATCAGTCCCTCCTCCCTGTTGTTTGTAATAATACTTTTTGATAGAAAAAAACATGCTTTGGAATGCTTTGGGCAGACCATGTGCCACCCGAAAAGTGCCGTTTAGTGAGTTAAGAAACTATTAGGACCTGAATTAATGCATTTCTTGAGTTTTCATGAGAACTTCTGAGTGACTTAGTGACTCCAAGGAAGTTTAACGAAATGAAGTATGACAGTTGGGAAGTTGTATTAATTGGGAAAATAACGTTTTCGCACCCATTTAACCATTTATTTAGGTGAACTGCATGTTGGTGAAGGTGAATCTGAAGAAGATTTTGTTCATCATGTGAGTCGACGTACCAAAAAACATAAAAAAAGAAACCTTAGTGGAGGAGATTTCAATCACTCAATCGAATTGGAAGAGGATAACTTTATTCCTGAAGTATATCTTAATTTATCTAATTTATCTGGTGTAACTGTAAGATCTCTTTTACAGAAAATTGAAGCAGAAAAAAAACATGGTGGTTGAGATGAGAACTGATCCACCCAATCACCCTTTCTTAAACCAATAGAGGCATTATTGTTTATTCTAGTTTTTTAAATTTATTTATAGATGCTTGGTTCACCTGAATACAAAATATGCCTTCCTAATGAAACCGGAGAGTTATTGAAGACATCTGACCCCATGTTGAAAGATTTTTCAGAGGTATTTTATTTTATTGCACATAATAAGGGTGATGCAATTCCAGATGTTTTCATGCACATGTTAACCAGCTTAATACCACCTGCAATAGAAACTGATTAGTGTTTTTTGAAAATACTTATTTATTATAATTTAATTTTTTATATATCTATTTATTTACTTTTTTTGTTGAGCCACGATCCTGTTGTATTTGTCGTATTATACTTACCTGTACCATATGAAAGCTTATTTACAGCTTGACATAATCATTACCAGTTACTTTTCATATAAATAGCTGCTTGGTTTTTGGGCTATTTACGTGGTTACAATTTCCATTAAAATGTTTTATTGTTCAAGGCAGATGGACATTACAATGATTTACTTACAAATTATGCTAACGATGATGACCCCGAGGATGAAGGACACAAGCAAGAACATGGAGGTAAATAAATATAATAAAGAAAACCCTGTTAACTCAAGTAAGCTGACTGATTTGCAGTTCTCTAATATTTTTACCTACTCAGTAAATTAGTGACAACTTGAAATGTATATCCCACATTGGATTATTACAGTAGTAAACACGCGAATATCTTCCTACTTTCAAATTCGAAATAATAAGGTGGTGGGAATATAGAGGTGGGTGGAAAATTCTTGATGATAAGGTAATGTGGGTGGGTAGAATAAACAGGGTAAGAGGAATATTTTACTTAAACATAAATAAATGTAGTAGTAAATGTTTTTCAACTCAAAGAATGATGTTTATTCCGAATTTGAGAGTATTTATGAAAATATAAAATAAAAATGTCATAGTTCTATCCTAGTTTTAAAAAGAATTGTTCAATTGCCTTTGTAGCCATTTACTTCGATACTGAAGACGGCCCTGTTGAAAAAGAATTTGAGACATCACTTGAAGATGTTGAGACAACTTTGAAAGGATTGACTGTCCCGGAAAATGAGGGTAAAAATTTTCTCTGTCCTTTGAGAATTCAAAAAACTTTTGAAGAGTCTATTGGTGGATATTATACAATGGAATTGTCAATGGTATGGCTGACTCAATTAGTACAATAACAGCAGAAGAAACATATTTCTTCTGAATTGGTACATCGAGATAATGAAAACAAATTTTGAAGCTTTCTTTTGAAAGTGAAGTGGTTTGTTTTGAAAAACTTTTTCATTACGTCCGTATTTATTGTAAGATTCTTTATGCTTCTTTAATTCCTCACTCGAAAATAATGGTGTAATGAAGAACTTATCAATTCAGATAATCAAATGAAACTTAACTGAAACTGCAATAGACGATAGATAAAGGGCTCCTTCATTACATGTTTGAGGATTTCTGAGGAATAGTAGTTGGTGAGAAAGTATTGCAGGAAAGCAGTAGATGTGTAGGCTTATTAAAGAAAAAATATCATAATCATGAGAAAGTCCCGAAATTATTTCGAATTCTTCGAAACCATCTCGAAATTCATTTGTTTAACTGACACTGATTATATAAAAAATTAATTTCATGCAGGATACCGTATCACATATGTATCAGATGATGATGCAATTGAGGAAAAATATGAGATCTTTCGATCTGATTCTTTTGATCGGTTCTGCCGTGGAGGTTCACCTGATAATACCAGTATAGCTGATGAACAAGGAATATTAGCCGAGGCAGATACTTCTCGTAGGTATTCCAGAATTCAATGCTTTCACTTTTGTGTGCTGGCATGTAATGAATATACTGTATATGTTTAGTAATAATGGATAGAACCTTCTGTTTGAGTGACCTTGGGAAGTTCGGAGATGCTGTGGTGTTTCTTCTTATTTTTTGTGTCTTATATTTGTTGTTGCAACTTTAGAATCTCCTACAGCTGTAACACCTCAAATAACAGAAGAATCTCTTCGATATGGACATTCTCCTGCTACTTCATCCCTGTCCAGATCAAGTATTGACAAATTGAACAATGCAAGATTGGATACAAGGAGTGGTAAGTGCTACACCTATTATTAGAGAAACATGGAATTGTTCCACAGTGGTCTATCCCTATAAAGAGATCTCTATTAATTGGAAACCATTGATGGATAAAAAAGGTGTCAGCTTCATGGAGATGTCTGCTTTTTAGAGACTTAACCTAAGGGAATTTGACTGTAAATCCATCCATCCGTTCATGGAGTATGTGTCCATTATACGGAGATGTCTGCTTTATAGAGATTCCATTGTACTAACAACAGATGGTGTCAAAGCCACATTACTCTATTTTTATTTCCCAAATAACTCTGTTTAAATTTGCTTTGAACAGGTATCTTACTTCCTGGTTTGCCAAGAAGGCCAGATTATCATGAAGCTTCAAGTTTAGCGCCGCAAATTAGGTAGGTTTTCTATAAGTGTAAGTTTTTCATCTGAATCATTTTTTTCTTCTCTATTCTGTATCCCAGCTTCTTTGTGATAAAACTGAACCGGTGTTTGGTCAGGGGAAAGTAACATTTTGCACAGGGAAATCAGGGGATAGTCAAGGAAAAAAATTCATGAACAGGTTGGTTGTAATCGTTGTAAATATTGAAATGTCTTTCTTTCTGATTTTCATTCATTTGTAACTTATTGTTGATGTACTACCCTCTCGTTGAATAATTTGAGTTGGTTTGTTTATTTCAAGGTTGGACCAAAACACTAAAGTATTGCTATCACTAGACGTGTTTCGTGTTTCCACAGAACAGTTTGTGTTAGTGAGTAGACTATAATTGCTATCAGCTGTCAGTTTTCTATTAGAAGGGATGTCTGCCACAGGTTTTAATTTGCTTATAAAGAGAAAAAAACAATGCTCAGCTGCAGATAGAGGGAGTTTGAAATTTTTGAAGCATAAAAGAAAAACATTTATTGGTAATACAGATTGAAAACTCCTACTATAAGAATAAAATGTTCCGGGAAATAAAGTCTCGGGGAAAAAACTTTGGATAATTCTGACGATAAACTTTCGGACAACTTTAATAAAAGGATTCTATTGTGGTGTGTGTGGGGAAATCCTACTTTATAACAAGATTTGGAAAGGTACAAATCGTCTGAACCATGGGTTGGGATTTCGCAAAAATCGGCCAAAGAAAATACTTTAAAGTTCTAGCGTGGGTCAATTCCAAGTATACTTTAAGAACATTAATTAATGCTGACATTTTTGCAGAATCAATGTTTGCGATTTCCCACTGCATTCCTTACTTGCACGAATTTATGAGTTTGTCTTAAAATATCTAAACCATGATAATTTTGAACAAATTACTGAAACTTTCCTTTTTAAAAACATCCTGCACACATTTTCAAGGTATGATTGACACACTTAAGGACTTAAAGTAGTTTTTGCACATTTAAAACATGGCTCCCATTTTATCATTTGTATATCTCATCGCTCCTTGCTGTAAGTGCTGTGCTCAACAGGAATGTCCCAAACGTGTTCCATCTTGAATGACCAGCATGCAATATGCTGGAATCACAGTTTTACAGAAAATAAGAAAAACTGCAAAAACGAAACTTTTCGGCGTGACAAACTTTCGGACACAACAAGATTTCGGACGAATAATGTTTCGGACAAATTTTGGTCTGAAAGTTTGTTACGCTGAAACGTTTTTCGACATACCTCTGGATCTGCCATCGAACTTTATTATAATAACGTAGCAGAAACAATTTTCAAACACAAATTAAAAACATAACTTAACATCAGTGTACAGACTTAATCAGCAACGACACAATGAACTTGTGACTTTCTATGTTTGATTGTTATTATAGATGCATAAAGTGAATGTTGGGCATCTGGCTGGATTGGATTGCAGTTTCTATTTACTCATTTCCAATGTAACAATCTATTTGTTGAAAAAATATGGTGAGTAGATCTGCTCAATCAAAACACAACAATATTACTGTCAACACTGATATTGGTTTGATCCTGAAGTATTACCTTGATGGCCCTTTTTACGCTGAGCCTGGCGGCGGTGTTAATTTTCATGACTTGCCGTTAAAAGAGCTGTCGTAAGATGTTTGTCTGCGAGAGCTTGACCATAGACATTGAAAAATAACGCCAAAAAAGACCGGCATAAAAGGGGCTGTCGTTAAATTTAGGCCAGCGTATAAAGGGCCAACAAGGTAGTCGAAAGATTTCCAATGCCTAACATGTTTCTCTGTTTTAGGCCATATTTTGATTTTTTTCGACTTCATTGCGATCATCAGATTAGATTGTTTGTCTGAAATGAATGAACTAATATTCTTTCATAATAAGTGAAGAGATTTTTCATTCTTTCGATAATATCTGTTTTAAAACTTTAGATAATGTTCAATCTGGTTATATTTGCATGAAATCATTATACATTGATAACATCAACAAAGTCCAAGTATACTTTCTTATGTTGTCATTTTTTCTTTTTCATGTTTTCTTCTTCCATTCGTATATCATAATTGAGGTGTATAATTATATATATAATTTGTATAATTTTTTATTTCAAGATTGGTTTAAATTTTCAAGATATCTTTTTCCTTCATGATAAAGGCTGCTATCATATTTCCACCAGTAACGAAATTGTGACCAGGTATATTATTTTCACAACCTGTTTGATTAGCCTCTCCTCGAGGGGGGGGCATGGACCTCGATATGATATTCACCCAACATGAACTATTTCAAGATACGCATGCGGAGTAGGAATTGTAAGACTCTGCTTTCGTTAAGCAATATTTGACCGATATGAAGTGAAGGCCAATTATGAAACTATGTAAACAGCTGTGACAGTTTTGATTTGCATCCGTAAATCTCATATCAGGTCCATGTAAATGTCACCTGAGTCTCCATCATGTGACTTAAAACACCATCAGAAATAAATAAAAAACATGTCGTTCACTGAGAACCCTTAGAAAGAGAATATTACTTCTGTTTTAGATCCATAGTAGCTACTATTAAAGCCCTTATAAAGTCTAGCCAGGGAGTGGCTGACAATACGGAGCAACCAATGGCAGACAATACTAATGAAGATCTAGATTCAATCATTCAAGATTGGTTGATATGTCACGATGGAGCTGAGGTACTCTCAAACTGTTCATTTCATATCATTTGATGGTTTCAGGACGATATGGATCCAAAACCGGTTGTCAGATTATGTATTTCCTTTCTTTTTTTTTATTCCTAGGATCCTGTTATTGCTCATTTCTCCTTGTTACAATATGCCGTATTATCATCACCAACGAGAAAAAGAAAAGGTTTTAATTTTCGTTTGTTTACGTTTTTGATTGTGTGTTCTGGAATGATAACGCGAAGGACGCAAACGTTTTGATTGTGTGTTCTGGAATGATAACGTGAAGGACACAAAATAACGTCGATTTCTACTAATAAAAAACTAAGAGAATGTTCATCGGACAATTTCTCCTCTCTATGAATTCACGGTGAAAAGTCTTATAAAAATGTTTGAAACAACGAGTCATAACTTGACTCTAGCCTCACTATAAACTTAGGTGAGGAGAAATTATCAGATGAACTATATGTAATATACATCAGTCGGTTAAATCACTCTTGTATAACTGTAGGTTAATGTAACAAGATGCGATCATCACTAGTTTTGCGGTGAAATCCTTGTTATTTCTCTCTGGGTTAAACGAGGTAATGGTTATGTAATGCCTCGTTCTTTTCAAACAAAAAAGAGAGACTTTCAACCAAAAAGTTTAATGATCGCATCTTGTGAGCTTAATACATTCATAGTATAATCAACAGTTGGTTTGAAGTAAAGGAAAAAATTTGAATCAACCATGCTATAGATAAAATGTATTAAGTTTCTCCTTCTCTATCTATTCGTCTTCTATGGAAAACGGGATAAAATGAAAGTTGTTCAGTAAAATACACATTCTGTTTCAGTGATGAAAGTAGGAAATTTACACTTTCGTCAATCTCTTCTTGGAATCATGGCGAGATGGGAAGAAGGTTTTTTCGTGCTCCAGTAAGATTTTGGATAGTTCCGTATGTTTTTCACCATTCTAAGACTGTTCACGTGATTGTATTCACCATTCTAAGACTGTTCACGTGATTGTAAGCATTTGACAACTCTTTTTTTTGTTACTAGGGGACACACGTTCAACCAGTATTCTGCTAAGGTATAGTGTTACATTAATTCGTTGAGATTAACTTCGTTTCCAGTTTCTTTATCTGCAAAAGTCACCGATTCTTTCAGGTTTTGATTTACAGGATTGGGAACGAGGGTGTTGATTTTTGTAATTTTTTTTAGAAAAACGAAATCAAATATTCTTACGATTTGAGGTGGGTATTTTTTTTGTCTACTTGTTTTGTTATAAAACAATAAACAACTATAGACGATGGAAATGAAACCATACAGTCATTAGAAAATCTATGATCTGGAAGCTTAAAGAAGCTTAAAAAAGTTTATTGTTCATTTCTTCTTTGATCATGCACTCACTTTGATCACATGACATATTCCAACCAATGCACAGTAACTATTTTCTATCATGTGAATGCAAAACAAACTACATTTTAGCTATAGTTACAGTTACCGACAGTAGAACTAAACAATAGAATTCCAGACCAGAGAATTTTCTAATGACTATTATGATGAAACCAACAGAAATACTTCAATTTCAGTTCTAAATGTGGTGGCTGCGTAAGAAGTGCTACTGATGGAAAATTCTTCACATTCAAGGTTCGACTTTTCTCATGCTGATCTCTGAGCTTTGTTGTCAAATACTTTTTGTGTCAGTAAACAATACCACGTTGGAAGAGTTTGACTAAAATAAGATAACTTTCCTTCTTCATAGATAAATGGTGCAGATGGCACTACTCCTATACTAGAACTTGGTGTTGAGAATGAAAACGAGGCTAATGATTGGTTGATGACCATATGTCAAGTAGTGGGAGATGCGGTGAGAGGAATTGATCTTTTATGCCAACACCTCCCCTTGTGTGTATAACGCAATATAATAATTACCCGTATTTACTCGAAAGAGCGCCTCTCTCGAATTAGGTACTGTCTTATGAAAAACGATGTTAGAACCACTAAATTTATAATTTATTTGTTTGTTGTTTTCGTGATGAACTTTAGAAGAACGATAAAGGAAGACATTCTAACATGACTTCCCTGATATCTTGCGGATTAGTAATGGCGGAAAACAAAGTAAGCAGGTTTTTATTGACTGATTCACAAGTTCATAAAGTGGTTGATGTTATGTCAAAAAAAACCCCAAAAAAACTCGTTAAAGTTGTTCGTTTAAGTATCTGTTAGATATTTTTTCTTTCTTTTTTAACTCGATTTTATGTTGGCTAATGGTCTGTGACATTGTGCTACACAAAAACATTACACGTTTTGTTTTATAAGCACCCACTTCCATTAGATGCTCAAATGATCTATTGAAAATAAGCACTACGTACGCACCACCATGGGCTAAAAAAGAAAAAACATTTTTCACCTGTCCTGTAGTTTTTCTCTGCCTCGAAGAGACAGGTAGTTCTTCTCTCTGAAGTTAAGTTGTAGGTGGTTTTGCATATTTCGAGAGCATTATATTTCTGTTTTCGTGGTTAATTTACAAAGTGTCTGGATGCGCGGTGGCAGTGTACCATTCAATCATTTTTGGTGTTCTGTAAAAGAAAACTAAGGGAGTCAACTGCCGTGCATATAAGGGAGAGAAAACAATAGAAACTGCTGTATAAGCAGACACCAAAGTATGCTCAAAATGGCAAAAAAAAAAAAAAAATGAATCGGGTTCGATTTTTACTGGTTCTTATTAAAAAACGTGTAGTGTTATTTTTTGGTTTCTTCACTGGTCAGTAAGATAATATGTTTGTTTCACAAAGAATTGTCTCACTGTTTCAGTTGTTCTTGTTTAACCAAGATCCAAAATCTGGTCGCTTATTATTAGAAGATACATGCTCAGTATTGGATATCACACAAGTTTGTGTCGACAATGAGAATCGAACGTATTGTACTGTGGTAAGTGGCTGTATCCATAGAAAGTGTGACTCCCTTGCGTTGAAAGTTTCTGCAAATATTAATCTACTATGACGTCATGATAGGTAGCTAATTCTTTCTTCTTAGTTCATACAAAATCATTTAAATGAAACCGAAAATTCCGAAAAAACGGTTTGGTTATTCGCCTTCGCCTCTGAATTTGAACTTGGAAAGTTTGAAAAAAACCTCTTCATCTGCTGGCAGTCACTGTATCAAGTATGTGGATATTTTATTTCTTTCACGTTTTTGGCTAAACCAACCATTACCTTTTAGATTTTTTAACATGCCCCACTCATCCAAACATTCTTGAGAAGATGTTGTTTTATTGTCGTTTGACGTGCAAAGAGAAACACATCTGTGAACAGCTGTTTTGTTTTTAGGTACCTTTACAATTTGTTTTGTTGTCCGATGAAAGCATGAAAACCAATATAACAAGTATACTGAACCAACACAAACAACATGGAAATATCGGCAAAGAACTATTGTTAGAACTAATCAATTCCTAGATGTTTTTTTTAAATTCTTGTCAAACACTGCATTCAGCTATTCCTCCCATTCTCTTCAGAATAACAATCCACATTGTGAGACATTTGAAAATCTCTTTCCATGTAGACATTTTTATTTCTTTATTTCTTTCGTATCTGATTGGTTGATTTTCAGACCTTTTTATATTCTTCCCGTTTTGCGTTCTATCTCTCAATTAATTTTTTCAACTCGTGTTCCGGTATTTTTACCTTTTAGTTTTTTGTTCTCAGTTTTGACTTATTGAAAATTAATTTTATATAAAAATTAAACGTTAACTTATACTAAAAACTGTTTATATGTAGATTGTACAGTTTCATATGCACAGACACATTTTTATTTTAACTAAAGAAATGAGCAGTTATTAAATTGTTATGGAGATAAAACTCTTTAATACATTTTTCCCATGCCAGTGGGTTTCGTGATAGCAGAACAACTGGATCTATATTCTTTTAGGGAACCCGTTGAAGCTGATCGCTGGGTTTCCGTATTATAACTAGTGCGCATGCTCAATATGTTACTGAAAACTCTCCGTAATTCGAACACTTCTTAAATTCGAATAAATCCACCGTGAAAATTCCTCAATTAACTTTCATAAATTACTTCCCTGATTTGAAAATCTCCCTAAAAAAATTTCGAATATATTCAATATTTCAAATTTTGAAGTGGGCTTGCCATTGCGGACTGGTTACTAAAGTGATTGGCTCTTGACGTTCAATTTTCTTTTCGACATCTTCTCCACCTGGTTTTCAAAAATCACACAACAAAAACATTCCATAATTCAAAAACATTCAAAGAGGTCATATGTTGCTCATGAACAAAACGTTATTTCGGATGGTTTCTACGAACTGAAGGACGTACGTTGTTTGGAAAGGTACTCGTCGAATTTTGTCAACGCGAAAGAAGTTTGTTTATCAAATGCGAACGTACGAGTTAACAAAAATTGCTCAAATTCCCTATAAATCGCGTGTAAGTAACCTGGGAATGTTATAGAAAATAAATTTGTTAGCTTAGCACTCAAAGATTGATGTCAAGGTTGTCTGATCGATTAGATGGGTTGTAGCAGTTATGCGGCTTTCGTAGCCCGAATCCCTGCTCTAAATGCAGTAGAACCTGATACCCAGGACCCTCATTGATTACAGTACTTGGCTGTTCTGGGTAAACATTAGTTAACATTAATTTTTAATGAACCCATTACCGTTCAAAATACTATCGAATCTTGAAAATTGTGTTTTTGTTTTTTCCACCTATTCCGTCCTAGAAATCAGGATTTTTTGGAGGCTAAATTCGCAAAGATTTTTCCAGGAAACTATTTGTACGATATCAGACGCCCACTAGAAATGTTATTATTATTATTATTATTATTATTATTATTAATGTTTACTCAGGATAGCCTCTTCAGTTCTGATGCAACTGTTATCAATGAGGGTCCTGCGTAGGAGGTCCTAGAGCATTTGAAGCCCCCGTTTGGGCTACGGAAGCGGCAAGTATGCTTCGACCGCTCAACCAGACAACCCTCTTAGATATCAATCCCACTCTCAAGCTGAGTGCTAAGCTGAGTGGATGGATTCACACTGTTATAGTCGCTGGCATGACTCGGCCACGATTTGAACCCTGACCTACCGCACTGGAGGCGAGCACTCTACCACAAGGCCACCATCAGTTTGATTTATTATTCGATAAAATACGGTATCGAAGGGAGTGATTAACAGGAAATCGTTGAGAACAGTAAAACAGGGCATGATGCAGCAAGACATAAACGTATGATGAAGAAAAAAAACGCTAAAATTTGTAGTATAGATCCTAGTATATCTTTAGTAACACTCTTTTGTATTTATGGACATACTTACAATAAACAAGAAATTTTATTTACAATATGCCTTAAATTATCAAATTGCAAACATGGTGAAACGCTTTTTATGTTTTCGTAATAAATAAATTAATCAAAACAATTTCTGATTGTGAAGAAACTTCCCTTCACAGTTCATTATTGCACACACACACACAGAAAAATTATCCCCATTAGAAACACGCTAATAAGGTGGACACTTCATATGCACTGCAGTCTTTCTATGTACTTCAAAGCATCACTCGCAATATCTATCATTCCAACATTTGCTGTTGTTGTTTTAATTAAGTGGTTTACAAGGTGTAGAAACAAACTGAAAAATTTCCTTAAATTTCAAAAAATCATTTAACTATGAAAAACTTGATCAAAAAAAACACAAAAAAACTCAAAACTACGAGAGGGGTTCTTTTGCTCAATACATCTTCTTCCCCGAATTTCAACTCCGCCTCGTTTTGATGCATTATAAGGGAAAGTTATTATCAACATGACGAAATGTTTTCCACAAAAAAGTTAAATTTGTATCTAATTCAAAGACATGAGTGACCAGCTGTATGAGCAGCAGACGCAGGAAAGAAAATCTTGTTGAGAAAATTATACTTCTTTTGATACAGCATAGCCTGTCAGACGTACTTTATATGTTGTCATTGTGTCGCCACGTATTAACAGCTAAAATAATCAACAAAAGTTTATCTTATAGAAGGTGCATATGCAAAAAAGGTATTTTATTAGCGATGTAAAAAAAAAAAAAGGCTTCACCTTCTGATAAGGGATATTGGAGTATGTTTATATGGTCTCAAATAATTAAGTTTTACCAAAAGTTTAAAAACAAGACCTTCGATTTATATGCGTGTATGATTTAATAGCTCTTTTGGGTGCAAAGGGTGTTAAAACTATTGACCATGAAAACTTTTGTATACAGGTAAAAAATTATAAAAGAGAAAACTTTAGGAAAACTCTCAGCAGTAACTAAATTTCACTTAAATGTGACCGTTTAAACCAAGTCTCTTTTTGTCGCATTTACGTTTTTATTTTTACAAAACCTTCTGGATTCATCTCACGGTCAATTTAAGCGGTGACCATTGTCTAACTTAATTATTAAATGAAAATATTTGAATAAGACGCTAACAAATGGCTTACCGTGACAGTTGCTTTGGCACCATCTTCAAGCTACAATTCAGGAAAGAAAAGTAACAATACTACATTTGTATTGAAAGCATATAACTCTCAATCCCGATAAACTGATAATCAATGTTTGATGTGAGAGTTATATCCAACAGCACTGAACTGAATTCATATTCGTGCAACATTATGAAATGAAAAACAAACAAACAAAGGGAACGAGAAGAATACCTTAACATTTTGAGGAGGGATCCATTTGAATGTCACATGTTTTTTAGCACCGATATCAACACCACCCTGAAATGACAGAATCCTGCGAATGAGTTACGGAATACTTTTTGTTCAGAAAACATGAAATATTTAAGACGATTACTAACAATTTGTTGAATTTCGCGGTTACCGAAAAAAGCGAAATTTCCTTCCCCTTCAAGTGTTTGACAATAAAGTATAAGAACATTCCGAAAACTACACGGATGCATTCCAAAAACTACACGGATGCATTCCACTCTTGGAAGTCTCGTAAAATAGAATAAACTAGAGGTATTGAATTCAAGGTTAACAGAATAAGTGCTAAATACCTTAAGTGGATCAATTGTAGACCCTTGCTCGTAAGCTTCTTTGGTATTCTCGAATGAAAAATCGCATGACTAAATCACAAAACAGAAGAACGCTAATTCATAGGAACAGTAGAAGTCAGACCTGTTTCTTCCTGAAGTCCAACAGGAACAATACATTTTTGCGCATTGAATACCCCTTGAAAAACGAAAACAGTTTTTGAAATTTGGCCAAGCCAACTTTACTTATGCAGAGATTTGAAAACAGGATAAATTTTGAAAGAGATCCAGTTGTGGAATTAAGATATGCCAATTTCACTCTGCTTCAATATTTATCAGTGTTGAAGGTCATTAACACAGATTCACTTAAGGCTACAAATACCTTTCTGGATAAGATTAGAAACAAACATATTCAAAAGAAGCACCTTTTTAGTTTGAAGGTTGGATTTAATACATCCAATCTCAATAGTTCTTTCTACAGGCTCATATTTTGAATTGTCTATTTCGCTATGAAATGTCATCAAAACGTCTTGAGTAATTGGTTTACCATCTAAAAATAAAAATAAAAATAGGCAAATAAAACTCTTGCATGTTTCGACTACATTAGCTACTTTTCTCTCCAAGAACCTTATAATTAGTTAAATATAGTTAAACAATATTCCACCGTCTCAGCATACCTCATTTAACTCGTTAGACCTGTTGTTATAGTTCGAGAAAAATGAAGTTAGTGAGTGACAGTACCATAAGAAGCATTTAACGCGATATGAGATAATAAGGAACTAGCTGGATCACCTGGGGATTTAACGTGAGAAATAGGTGAACAGCCTTGGTGTACTTAGTACAGTCAATTTGCACAAGAAGAAAATACTGTCCGCGACCGTTTCTACTGGTCGATTGGATACAGTGTATTGGTCAGAAATTCACCAATAAAACTTTAGTTAAGACATTAGCTGATGTTCAATACGGCACACCTTGATCTTCCTTGCACAGCATAATGACAGGTGCCAAACTTTCTTCTGCGGGAGTCAATCTATCCCAGCCTCTTGTAAACGCTATACTAGGCCAACCACGCCCAATTACATGAATTTTTAAAAACTCCTCCTGCAAAAGGAAATTCAATAAGTAGGCATTGTTCGTTTCAATTACATGGTTTCAAGCAACATGAGATTTCATAGAGACAATAGCCTGATTACTTTAGTACTAGCGAAAGCATGAAGCAGCTAACATTATGAAGCAGATGGGAAAATGTTTGAATACTCACAGCTCCATTTATTTTCACTAGTAATTCATCTCTGAACAATTCGCTTGGATGGTCAGGTGAAAAGGATATATGAAATTCTTTTGATTCACCTTAATGAAAACATTAGAATATGTGTTCAATTTCTGATAGGTTCGAAAATATATATCCATAATTTTTGCATTGCTGAAAAGCGGGTGGGCGAGACACGATCAAATTTGTCGCATTTGGTAGTTCAGCGTTTTAATTTAATTCACTCGAACTTTTTTATTCAAATATCGACAAAATGAGCATTAATGAAGACGATGCCAATCTTGTTCTGACATCATTTTTTGTACGTACAGTGGAATCTCTACAAAGCGGACAACCATAAAGCGGGCATCTCCGTATAACGGACACATATTTCATGTACAGATGGATGGATTCACAGTCAAATTCTCAAAGGTAAAATCTCTATAAAGCAGACATCTCTATAAAATACCAGTCTCTTTTTATGCACTAATGGTGTCCGCTTTATAGAGATTCCAATCTAGCGTGTAGCAATTTCGTCAAATATGACTGCAACATTAATTACCAGATTCGTGTAAATGGTGCATTCATTTTTTTGTCATTTGAACAGAAACATTATAATCACGTTTCACACGGTTCCAAAAAGATTTATTTTTAAAAATAACGTGATTGGATAAACTCATTACGATACGATTTTAAAGGTGACGTCATCGTTACTTTCGACATATTGACAAATGTTAACATATTCAGCGGGTGATGTACGTCGAATTCGACAAGTTTGATTGCGTATCAGAAGATTTTCAATTCAATTTATTAGATTCGACATCACGCATATTCAACAATTTAAAAGTTGACTGAATTTAGCTCTTTGCGGGGGTGGAGGTGGGCGCTAATCCGACGGAGGTGCATATTTAAAAAAAGGATAAATCAATGTAGTGTGTTGCGAAACGAGGGGGCGAAGGAGGGCGCTAATTCAGACAAAGACGGTAAATAGGCACTCAATAATAGCATTATTAGTCCAGAATTGCTTTAATTAGCTGTCTTGTTTACTACATTCTTAATATTTCAATTTCAGCACATACCAGGTTCGAGATTTCCATGACAACATGGTTTACAACCAAACACACTCAAACCAGATTTATTAGCAGTCCCTGTATATGAGAACAAACAAGTTATAAAAGGTTAGGTTTTAAACACGAATCATCAGTGAGATCATTTGTGACTCGTTAATAGTATTATCATACCAATTAAGAACGAGTCATCTGCGTGTCCCTCTAGTTTCTTTAAAAACATGGGCGGAGTCTGTGTTCGACTGTGTTTCAAATTCAACCAACTACCGAAGCTGATATCGAATTCCATAGATAACTCCGATATATTAGTTAACTATAAAAAACAAATAAAGATTTGAAGATCATGCTTTCTCTTCTTGTGTTTGAAAAAAAAACCAACCTCCTTTTTTTAGTAGATAATAACATTTTACATTATAGTTCACCTGTTCACCTGACAACTTCTCCTCACCTAACTTTATGGTGAAAACCTTATAAATTTGTCTGGGAAAGTGAGGCTAGAGTCAAGTTATGCCGCGTTCTTTCAAATATTTTATAAGAACGTAAATTCGTAGTGAGGCGGAATTGTCAGACGAACATACTCTTATTTGAAACTTGTAATTTTCGTCATAGAAAAACCTATGAATAAAGCTGAAAATGTTTTTCTATCGGGAAATGACCTGACCTTCAAAGGCCCCATCACTTCATCCATGATCAAAGCATCACCCACATCAAGTGTCTCAACATTAGGTTCTAACCGAAGTTCTGGCTTGATCCCCTGGCCTTTTAATTTGACTTGCATTGTACAATGTTGTGATGAAATTTCTAATACTTCGAAGAACTAAAAATAACAAAAATTCACATGTAATGAAATCAACATTGTATCTGTTATTACGATATTCCATACTACATGCAATAAAACTCCTTTCAAGGTTCGAATTAAATGTCAAAACGAATACCGAGTTTTCCATAATAAAAAGACATTTCAGGGAATGGCTATACTGTATACATCCAATAATTCGAACACACAAGGGACGAATGTTCGAATTAACCGAAGTCAAGGTAAAATCAAAAATCTTGCTAAAGACAGAAACTATTTCTTTTTCGTAGAATTGTTTTATTAAAAAAAGTCGGTAATGACGGTTTGCCTCGTTTTGCGCAAGTGTCTGTCAATTTGGCCTCCGATATAGTTTTGGGTAGGACTGGATTGTATCAAAAAAGCAAACAATATTAATTCAAATTACCAGATGTATATTGGAGCGGCCGATCTAGAGGGTAGTCTCAATTTGTGGAGGGCACATTAACATAATTTCTGTTTTCAGTATTAATCACCCATGGACTTATTTGCACGCTTTTCTTTTATACTTTAATAGCCAACACTCTCGTCCACAAATTTCGACATACTCTCTAGATCCACCACTGTACTGTGTAAAAAAATAATTGTGAACTATCATTAAAACTGTTAAATGACCATCTACATACATTATTGTTATCTTGAGGAGTAAATGACAGCATCATTGAAAATATAGCATTAGGTTGTACAGGACGTAAAGCATTCACCATTTCGAAAGGACCATGAGGGTGCAATATACTGGATGTCAGCTACAATATTCGAAACAAGAAAGTAAAAAGGTTAACTTGGAATCAACAACAACTAAAATAAAGAATATCGTTGCAAATATGAAGTAAGTTATCTGAATGCAAACCTTCAATGTTTCATCAGATATATTTTGGATTGAAACTATTTGAGAATGTTTTCGACCTAAAAGTAAAGGAACAGAGATCACTTCAAGCTAACTGATCACAATGTTAAATCACTACAAGATAACTGATCACAATGTTCACAATGTAAAATCACTTCAAGATAACTGATCACAATGTAAAATCACTTCAAGATAACTGATCACAATGTTAAATCACTTCAAGCTAACTGATCACAATGTTAAATCACTTCAAGCTAACTGATCACAATGTTAAATCACTACAAGATAACTGATCACAATGTTAAATCACTTCAAGCTAACTGATCACAATGTTAAATCACTTCAAGCTAACTGATCACAATGTTAAATCACTACAAGATAACTGATCACAATGTTCAATCACTACAAGATAACTGATCACAATGTAAAATCACTTCAAGATAACTGATCACAATGTAAAATCACTACAAGATAACTGATCACAATGTTAAATCACTACAAGATAACTGATCACAATGTAAAATCACTTCAAGATAACTGATCACAATGTAAAATCACTTCAAGATAACTGATCACAATGTTAAATCACTTCAAGATAACTGATCACAATGTTAAATCAATTCAAGCTAACTGATCACAATGTTAAATCACTTCAAGATAACTGATCACAATGTTAAATCACTTCAAGATAACTGATCACAATGTAAAATCACTACAAGATAACTGATCACAATGTTAAATCACTTCAAGATAACTGATCACAATGTTAAATCACTTCAAGATAACTGATCACAATGTTAAATCACTTCAAGATAACTGATCACAATGTTAAATCACTTCAAGATAACTGATCACAATGTAAAATCACTACAAGATAACTGATCACAATGTAAAATCACTTCAAGATAGCTGATCACAATGTAAAATCACTACAAGATAACTGATCACAATGTAAAATCACTTCAAGATAACTGATCACAATGTAAAATCACTTCAAGATAACTGATCACAATGTTAAATCACTTCAAGCTAACTGATCACAATGTTAAATCACTTCAAGATAACTGATCACAATGTTAAATCACTTCAAGACAACTGATCACAATGTTCAATCACTACAAGATAACTGATCACTATGTTAAATCACTACAAGATAACTGATCACAATGTTAAATCACTTCAAGATAACTGATCACAATGTTAAATCACTACAAAATAACTGATCACAATGTTTAATCACTTCAAGATAACTGATCACAATGTTAAATCACTTCAAGATAACTGATCACAATGTTAAATCACTTCAAGATAACTGATCACAATGTTAAATCACTTCAAGATAACTGATCACAATGTTAAATCACTTCAAGATAACTGATCACAATGTTAAATCACTACAAGATAACTGATCACAATGTTAAATCACTTCAAGATAACTGATCACAATGTTAAATCACTACAAGATAACTGATCACAATGTTAAATCACTTCAAGATAACTGATCACAATGTAAAATCACTTCAAGATAACTGATCACAATGTTAAATCACTTCAAGATAACTGATCACAATGTTAAATCACTTCAAGCTAACTGATCACAATGTTAAATCACTTCAAGATAACTGATCACAATGTTAAATCACTTCAAGATAACTGATCACAATGTTAAATCACTACAAGATAACTGATCACAATGTTAAATCACTACAAGATAACTGATCACAATGTTAAATCACTTCAAGATAACTGATCACAATGTTAAATCACTACAAGATAACTGATCACAATGTTAAATCACTTCAAGATAACTGATCACAATGTTAAATCACTTCAAGATAACTGATCTAGATAACTGATCACAATGTTCAATCACTACAAGATAACTGATCACAATGTTAAATCACTTCAAGCTAACTGATCACAATGTTAAATCACTTCAAGCTAACTGATCACAATGTTAAATCACTACAAGATAACTGATGACAATGTTAAATCACTACACGATAACTGATCACAATGTTAAATCACTACAAGATAACTGATCACAATGTTAAATCACTTCAAGCTAACTGATCACAATGTTAAATCACTACAAGATAACTGATCACAATGTTAAATCACTACAAGATAACTGATCACAATGTTAAATCACTTCAAGATAACTGATCACAATGTTCAATCACTACAAGATAACTGATCACAATGTTCAATCACTACAAGCTAACTGATCACAATGTTAAATCACTACAAGATAACTGATCACAATGTTAAATCACTTCAAGCTAACTGATCACAATGTTAAATCACTACAAGATAACTGATCACAATGTTAAATCACTACAAGATAACTGATCACAATGTTAAAACACTACAAGCTAACTGATCACAATGTTAAATCACTACAAGATAACTGATCACAATGTTAAATCACTACAAGATAACTGATCACAATGTAAAATCACTTCAAGATAACTGATCACAATGTAAAATCACTTCAAGATAACTGATCACAATGTTAAATCACTTCAAGCTAACTGATCACAATGTTAAATCACTTCAAGCTAACTGATCACAATGTTAAATCACTTCAAGATAACTGATCACAATGTTTAAATCACTTCAAGATAGCTGATCACAATGTAAAATCACTACAAGATAACTGATCACAATGTAAAATCACTTCAAGATAACTGATCACAATGTAAAATCACTTCAAGATAACTGATCACAATGTTAAATCAATTTAAGGTAACTGATCACAATGTTAAATCACTTCAAGCTAACTGATCACAATGTTAAATCACTTCAAGATAACTGATCACAATGTTAAATCACTTCAAGATAACTGATCACAATGTTCAATCACTACAAGATAACTGATCACAATGTTAAATCACTACAAGATAACTGATCACAATGTTAAATCACTTCAAGATAACTGATCACAATGTTAAATCACTACAAGATAACTGATCACAGTGTTTAATCACTTCAAGATAACTGATCACAATGTTAAATCACTACAAGATAACTGATCACAATGTTCAATCACTACAAGATAACTGATCACAATGTTAAATCACTTCAAGCTAACTGATCACAATGTTAAATCACTTCAAGCTAACTGATCACAATGTTAAATCACTACAAGATAACTGATGACAATGTTAAATCGCTACAAGATAACTGATCACAATGTTAAATCACTACAAGATAACTGATCACAATGTTAAATCACTTCAAGCTAACTGATCACAATGTTAAATCACTACAAGATAACTGATCACAATGTTAAATCACTACAAGATAACTGATCACAATGTTAAATCACTTCAAGATAACTGATCACAATGTTCAATCACTACAAGATAACTGATCACAATGTTCAATCACTACAAGCTAACTGATCAGAATGTTAAATCACTACAAGATAACTGATCACAATGTTAAATCACTTCAAGCTAACTGATCACAATGTTAAATCACTACAAGATAACTGATCACAATGTTAAATCACTACAAGATAACTGATCACAATGTTAAAACACTACAAGCTAACTGATCACAATGTTAAATCACTACAAGATAACTGATCACAATGTTAAATCACTACAAGATAACTGATCACAATGTAAAATCACTTCAAGATAACTGATCACAATGTAAAATCACTTCAAGATAACTGATCACAATGTTAAATCACTTCAAGCTAACTGATCACAATGTTAAATCACTTCAAGCTAACTGATCACAATGTTAAATCACTACAAGATAACTGATCACAATGTTCAATCACTACAAGATAACTGATCACAATGTTAAATCACTTCAAGCTAACTGATCACAATGTTAAATCACTTCAAGCTAACTGATCACAATGTTAAATCACTTCAAGATAACTGATCACAATGTTTAATCACTTCAAGATAACTGATCACAATGTTCAATCACTACAAGATAACTGATCACAATGTTAAATCACTACAAGATAACTGATCACAATGTTAAATCACTTCAAGATAACTGATCACAATGTTAAATCACTACAAGATAACTGATCACAGTGTTCAATCACTACAAGATAACTGATCACAATGTTAAATCACTTCAAGCTAACTGATCACAATGTTAAATCACTTCCAGCTAACTGATCACAATGTTAAATCACTACAAGATAACTGATCACAATGTTCAATCACTACAAGATAACTGATCACAATGTTAAATCACTACAAGATAACTGATCACAATGTTAAATCACTTCAAGCTAACTGATCACAATGTTAAATCACTACAAGATAACTGATCACAATGTTAAATCACTACAAGATAACTGATCACAATGTTAAAACACTACAAGCTAACTGATCACAATGTTAAATCACTACAAGATAACTGATCACAATGTTAAATCACTACAAGATAACTGATCACAATGTAAAATCACTTCAAGCTAACTGATCACAATGTTAAATCACTTCAAGATAACTGATCACAATGTTAAATCACTTCAAGCTAACTGATCACAATGTTAAATCACTTCAAGCTAACTGATCACAATGTTAAATCACTACAAGATAACTGATCACAATGTTCAATCACTACAAGATAACTGATCACAATGTTAAATCACTTCAAGCTAACTGATCACAATGTTAAATCACTTCAAGATAACTGATCACAATGTTAAATCACTTCAAGATAACTGATCACAATGTTCAATCACAACAAGATAACTGATCACAATGTTAAATCACTACAAGATAACTGATCACAATGTTAAATCACTTCAAGATAACTGATCACAATGTTAAATCACTACAAGATAACTGATCACAGTGTTGAATCACTTCAAGATAACTGATCACAATGTTAAATCACTACAAGATAACTGATCACAATGTTCAATCACTACAAGATAACTGATCACAATGTTAAATCACTTCAAGATAACTGATCACAATGTTAAATCACTACAAGATAACTGATCACAATGTTCAATCACTACAAGATAACTGATCACAATGTTCAATCACTACAAGATAACTGATCACAATGTTAAATCACTTCAAGCTAACTGATCACAATGTTAAATCACTTTAAGCTAACTGATCACAATGTTAAATAACTTCAAGATAACTGATCACAATGTTAAATCACTTCAAGATAACTGATCACAATGTTCAATCACTACAAGTTAACTGATCACAATGTTAAATCACTACAAGATAACTGATCACAATGTTAAATCACTTCAAGATAACTGATCACAATGTTCAATCACTACAAGATAACTGATCACAATGTTAAATCACTTCAAGATAACTGATCACAATGTTAAATCACTACAAGATAACTGATCACAATGTTCAATCACTACAAGATAACTGATCACAATGTTCAATCACTACAAGATAACTGATCACAATGTTCAATCACTACAAGATAACTGATCACAATGTTAAATCACTTCAAGATAACTGATCACAATGTTAAATCACTTCAAGCTAACTGATCACAATGTTCAATCACTACAAGCTAACTGATCACAATGTTCAATCACTACAAGATAACTGATCACAATGTTAAATCACTACAAGATAACTGATCACAATGTTAAATCACTTCAAGATAACTGATCACAATGTTAAATCACTTCAAGCTAACTGATCACAATGTTAAATCACTACAAGATAACTGATCACAATGTTAAATCACTTCAAGATAACTGATCACAATGTTAAATCACTACAAGATAACTGATCACAATGTTAAATCACTTCAAGATAACTGATCACAATGTAAAACTGATCACAATGTTCAATCACTACAAGATAACTGATCACAATGTTAAATCACTACAAGATAACTGATCACAATGTTAAATCACTACAAGATAACTGATCACAATGTAAAATCACTTCAAGATAACTGATCACAATGTTAAATCACTTCAAGATAACTGATCACAATACCAAAGTTTTGATTTTTATCAAAAGAAACGCTTGTGTGCTGTCTGCTGCTTGTCTGAAATTATGAGTGAGTTATTGCAATATCATCTAGGGTTAAATCACAACAAGCTCCCGCCTCACACCAAAAGATTACACATTACATATACTCACAGAAACCATACTAAAACACAGCACCTTCCAATTCATGAACAAACACTAAATCGATGGCACTTCCAAAGGCACAAGAATAGCACCACCATAATGTGAACTTATTCTGGCCACACAATAGGTCATTAACCTGCAATTATTTACTTGACATTGTTAACGAACGAGTTTTAAAAGCACTTAACTTGCGATCAGAATTAATTCACAAACAACGAAACAGCAATAATACCTTTCATTACACCTACACAGCTACAGGAGAACAATCAGCATGTCAAATTTAAACAAACCGGACTTTCACACATTGATCAATTAAATTTGTAAAAAAACAACCAACAACAACGAAAGCATTCAAGAACGCTTCTCTCTGAACTATACTAACACACTCAAGCACCACTTGACACCAACCAAGCCACATGGTCACAAGACACATCTGATTTAAAAGACACTGAGACACTGTCTCACACTGTATTTTTGCAAGAAATCATTGTTGTAATTCATGTTCTAAGTCGCAGTAATGTTCTAATTTCCTATGTCCACACATCACCAGTTTTGTTTTGTCGTCTAGAACTGTTAGACCATGATCACCATAGGTCACCAGACATTGCTCAGAGTATGGGTATCAGGCCCAAATGAACAATTCATACATCTGACCTTATCTTGGCAACTCACACATGTGTGCTATTTTGCTTCAAAATCTTATCTAATGATTGCAAGACGCAAACAAATTGACCACTTTACTTGATCATTCATACATAAACATCTTTAATCACAAATAAAACACATTTAAGAGATTCATCAGAGGAAAGGGAAAGTGTGAGATTTATAAAAATTTAAAAAGAAATTTGGTTGGAACCTTTGAAGATATTGATGATGAGATGAAAGAATTGTGATCTAATGTCCTGAAAAAATGATAAGCCAGGTTTTATGTGCTCGTTAATATTAATGACACAATCCTATTTATTTCATAATTTCAATCTCATATAACTACTGAAAACTGAGTTTTAGGAACTAATCAATGAACCGGACTCGACGATAGTTCCTTTATCGATTTAGTTATTTATTTAATCATTTATGATATCATATTTTTTTTTTATTTTTTCATTTCCAAAAGGTGCTGTGTTGTGTTGTCAAGAGTTTCATAGCTGACAGTCTAGGTGGTAATGTTATTTATTGAACATGATTAATACCAGCCAACTGTACTGAACAAAACATTTTGACAACAAAAAGATTCATCAAAAATAATGAATGGAATCAAAACATGATATAATTTCGAATCCCTGTTGATTAAGAAATTAATTTCAGACTAAAGGCATTGCTTGAAACAATTAAAACAATTTAAGAATAGAATCACAATTGAAATATTGAGAATAAAACTAAAAATTGGTAATTGCAAAAGTGAAAGTCCCTCATTAATAATTAAAATTGAATTCTTGATTGGCTTATAAAAGTATAGTTTACAAACTGATTTTAACTTAATCGTATGTAAACTATCAAACTAGATAATGGAAAAGTTAGAAAACGTTTAACAATCCAAAAAAATGTCTACAGTTTAAAAGTGACTCATTGTGCTTTAAAAATGCATTAAAACACCGTTTTTAAACTTGTATTTGCATTTATACACCTCTAATAAATTTTAAGATCTCTAGTTTCCATTTAAACTCATTTTTGGTGTTTAAATGTGGGTTTAAACTCTTATTTGCTCAGTTAAAAGGTTGTTGAAATGGTTGCATGTTGTTTTTGAAAGCATGTAAAAAATTTTATTGTCTTTCTCATTCTCATATCCTTAGCTTTGAACAAATCAATTTTCGCTAGGTGTTCAAAAACCCAATTAATTAATTATTTACAAGATTTCCTGTAAAGAAATGGAAAAGGTAAAAAAAAGATTGAGGAGTGAAGTTATAAAAAATCCAAATAAGACCAAAGTCAAAAAAGACATGAAGAGAAGTTGAAAAGTATTTCAGTAAGTAGTATTTTTAAGGATTTTGAAAGTCATCTAGCTTCTTTTCCAGGGATATTAGTACTTCGTAATTTAGCAGCCTGGGGACCTGAAGTTATTATTAAAGTTGTTATTTCATTCTTTATTGAAAGAAAATCCATTCTTAAATCAGCACTCACAACTTGTGAAAACTTGTGAAAACTTGTGAAATTGTGTTTTGGTGTAAACATGGGTAGGGTATAAAACATTTTATATGCAAAAACAGAAAAATGTTTCACAATAAAGTAAAGTAAAGTAAACAAATAAATATCCATTGAAATCAAAAATTTCTGAAACTTCATAGCAGGATTTATATTTTACACTATTCCAACATTTTTCTTTTAGAAAGAAAGATGGGGATGTTGTACAATGAGACATGCCAAACAGAACTCAGTTATTTCCTAACGTTCAAAAAAGAATATTTACTAGGTCTTCGGGTCATCAGCATCATTACGTTTTAATTAAACTTGATAACCACCATCACTGTTACCTTTTTGATCATCCATACAAAACAATTAACTAACACCTCGGTTTTAATTATTTTCTACTTTAACTTGTGCAATGTTGGACTTACAGTGGCCAACGGACTACTGGTTATCTTATACCATCAACAGAAAAACGGATGCATATTTGAATTTCTTGTTTTGTTTTTTACAGTGGCTTACATGCAAGCAGCGGCTTACATGGTTATTCATTTGCATCAATATGATCAGAAGATGAGGAGAGTTAAAGTTAATTCAATGACTTTAAGCATGCACATCATAGCATATTGTCAAGGTATCATGCATGTCGCTGTATATTTTATAAACCATAGCAAAGCATTCATAATTATGGCTCAAATTTTCAGATTGACAACTAATGCGGTAATGGTTGTATCTTGTGTTGCATTTTACACCAAAGCCATACTGGCAGTGAAGAGGATCAGAAGAAATTCGCAAATCCGCAATTGCTGAAGCAAGTGGAGGGAGTTGTAACGAAACTTTCAACATTCTATCTGCTCTCAGTCATAGTGTTATACATGCCAGCATTTACTGCAGATCTTGTACGTCAAATTGCACAGGAATCAACAATAATGCATTATTTGTACTTGATTTCCTCATTGTTGGTCCTCACAAATCCTGCATTGAATGCTGTCATGTTTTTGATATTAAACAGACCAGTCCATCAATTCATTTATACAGCATGGTTAGAAAAAAAATGCTGTTTTAGAAGAAGACATAGAAAAGTAGGAAACATATCACCAAATGAAACAAGAAAAATGTCCCTAACAAGACAAACAAAGACAATGGAAAATGTCTTAGTTAATGAGATGGGAGAATCTTCATCAAGACAGCAAAACAAGTTACATCAGTCCAGCATCAGTTTCAAACACGAAAATGATTTACCAAGTGCCAAGTAAGACAGAAATGTAGATACAAGTTAATCATAAAATTTCTTGTAATAAAACTATTTTGTTACCTCCTGTTGTTTTCTCTCTCTCTCCCTTCACGAAGATTTAACAGAGCAATCTCTTTTCATAGGAATCATTCGAGTTCTACAGCTAACAAAATTAGATTATAAGCAAATCATACCTATTGCTTATAGTAACAGCATCTTGATACAATCTGTCATACATGCAAATTCTCAAATCAATCACCTAATAATAGAAAGCAAAAGGTTGTACAGAACAAAAGTTTTCAAAAATGTATTGCATGGTATCATTTTAAATAGATCCAATATCTATAAAATCATTTTTTTTTTCATAATGGTGTGAATAAATTTTTTACTTCTCGCTCAACCCAAACTGGTAAATCCACGCCAACACCTTTGCAATGTATAGTGATTGGTTGAATGGTTTCATCAGTAAATGAAATGATAAAATTACACTCTTTAGTCTCAGGACTGATTGGTGCATAAGTGATATCTAACTGAACAGATGAAAATGGAGCCAAAACACCTTCACTGATCTGAAACATAACAACACATTATAACAATTTTTTTTCTTAGTACCAATTCATTTGAACTTTAATTTGAACTTGAAATTTTGGGAAATCACCTTGCCTTAATTATGTCTCATCATTACTGGATATTATATTCACCTAATTCTCTCAAAATGTCTGTAAAATTTATGTTCAAAATCATGTAATTCATTTACAAATACCTTTCCTATTTTCATGGATCTATCACTTTCTGATGATTCAACAACTGATAGATTATCTAAAAGTCATACATAAAGAATAAATGGAATGTATGCATGAAATAGAGCTTTACAATACATTCAAAACTGACACATTCAGGTCCAAAATATTTTTCTAGCAACAACATACTTTCTTTTTTTTTTTCTTAAAAAGATAAAACTGGTTTGTAATGCACCATCGTTCTTTAATGTAATGATTTTCTTTCGTGTTTCCCCGACCACTTGGTTTTCGAAATCAACCTCGTTGGTATCAACAGAAACCTTACATTAGAAGGAGAAAGAACAAAACTCATGAAGCCATCAGTTATACAATCTACAATTTGAATGAACTATTCAACCGTTTTTCAACTGTAAGGAACAATAGGAATAGAAAATAGATAATAAATAAAATATCTCTATCCTTTTCTGGATTCATGTGACATTCTTATTACTAAAATAAGACATCAAACAAAATTGTGCTTGATTTCTGAAACGAATTTGATTTCATAAGTGAAACTTAACACAAACAATTATTAATAATAAAAATGAAAATGAAAACATGTTGTTAAATAAGTCAATTTGAAAACTTACTTCACATCGTTTTATAAGAGCCTTTATTGGAATATAAAATAATCCCGTTTTCGCCATCATTTCAATCTGCCCTTCAAGATCTTTGTTGATCTATATTTGAAAAACACGTATTGGACGAAAAAGTTCAAGATTCTCTTAAAATTATAAAAGCAAAAATAAAAGGAAAAAGATTCTACCATAGGTTTAAAAGTCACAGAAAGATCACATGTCAAGCCAGCTGACATCGACCCAGGTGGAGTAAATCTAAAAAGACCAAAAATTATTTTAAAAACAACCAGGGTTAATATTCCAACATTTTCTTGTTTTAACAAACTTCTTTAGAAATCTGTAATAAATTAAGTTATTAAATAAATTGAATTGTGGAAAATATGCGAGATTGACATTATACAATCTTCAATCTCAAATTCAAATCCATGTGAAAAATAAAGTAACCATTGTTTTAAAAGAAGACTAAAATTTATTGTATGGAAATTTTGAAAAAAAACGCAGAAATCCTTCTGCCTCCAAGTGGATTTCATTTTTTACAACCAAACAAATTCAATGGAAGTTTAAGTTTACGTAGCTAAATAAAGAAAATGATTCGCTGTGTGAAATGTAATTGTCCAAGGAAATAATTGTTGAGTTAATTTGAAAACGTTTTTTTTCTTCTCCAAAACTGGCTGTAGAATGTGTTTGTCGTAAAAATTTTTTGGTCATTCCTCTAGATTGTAACACTAGATTACTGTTAGTTGATTAAGTGCTTATAACAAAACTCTTCAAATTGTACAACTATATAGCTTGCTAAAAAAGATTGTTGCTATAGAAACGTACAAACAAATCATACTCAATTTCTATAAAATCTTTCAAATTGTCAGAAATTCCAATAAACTGACAATAGTTTTGTGTGTATGATACATTCGTTAGTAAGACTTTTTTCTTGTAATGTTTACCAACATCAAAATCTTTGAATATCACCACTTCTGGCTTGCTATAGAATGCTGCACCCTAAAAGAGTAAATTAAAATGATAAACTCCAATTCAACGTGCACCACTTTAATACTGGGTGCTATAATCAGTATACTTTAAATTCTCGTCCAGCTGCAATTTGTTTCTGAACTAAATTTTGTTTTTGTTTGCTGAGTGCATTCTTCATCATTTCCTACAAATACCGAAACAAAACATACTAAAAAGTGACAAAATCTCAAAAAAAACATCCTTCTTAGAAATCTTAGAAAAATTCTGAATGAAAACTTCACTGTACCTGTTCGTACTTGCTGTATTCATGGTTTCCAGTTTTCCAACTAATGTTTTTCCCAGGAACCTAAATAAAAAATTAACATTAACCCCTGTTATTTAGTTTGCAGAAGTAATTACAGATGACTAGAACGTTTCGGCTACTTTGCGTTTGTACCTCATTATTTTCATGGTCCCACAAGCCCTTAAATTCAGGTTCCGCTAAACTTTCATCATCTTCCTCTTCATCTTGTTTTTCACCTTGGTACACAATCTCATCTTCATCTTTAGACCCATCATCATCTTCTGTTGTTTCTCTTTGAAAAGAGGAAAATGCTAAATATTTCAAGGTTCAAGAACTTACGTATGTATGGTACATGAACTGATTATAAAAATCAAAATATTCAATCAACCTATCATCATCTCTATTGGTTGCACCATAAGGTGAAAACTCCCCTTCATCATCAGTGGAAACTTTACTAAGATACGAGATCTTTCCCTAAGGACAAAAGAAAATGTTACTGATGTCTTCTGATGATAACTGATAGCTTCACACTCAGAAGACATTAGTGTCATTCTTTTTTGAATTTGGCCACTGTTACTTTATCAGACCATCATACATTTGAACAATTTACATGTGCGGCCTCAAGATGTTGAATCTACTTACACCAGTGTCCTCAACATCTGCTCCATATTCCATAGACTCAGAACCACTTGATGGTGCAAAGCGAGGTTTGGATCGTTTGCGAGGAACTCGCTGCAAAACAGAACAGTGAGTAGGATATAATTTATAACCACCAAAAAAGCCATGTTTAACAGACAAGTAAAAAGGACACAAGCCCTCATACCCTTGGTCGGTTATCATGCCACAATTTTGGTTGTTGCTGATATCGTCTTTTCATCTGCTTCTCCTCTGACATGACTTTATTCACAATTTCGATCTGAATAGGAAATATGAGTTATTGAGTGGAAGTATGACCATAATCAAAGTAACCAAAATTGACAAATGAGTTTAACATCGAGCTGACAATAATCCAAAATAATGTTACAATGGCAGGTATGAATATTTTTAGGTGTTGCTTGATATGAAATAAAGTTCGCATTTTGCGCAAGTGTTTTTAAGTTTCTGTGAACCTTTATTCTAGCTAAAGAAGAAATAATGCGAAGTTATCAGCAAAAATGATGATAACTCTATCTAATAAACACATTAACACAGCAAAAGCAAGAACTCAAAAGCTTCAATACCTCTCGTTCTCTTTGTTTTCTTTCAAATGCTCTAAATATTGGGGAATGATTAAATATATAGATCCACACATATAGCATTTGTGAAAATCAACGTGCCAACAATTGAACCTCTTACTCTTTATCCCTTTTAAATTGTTGAATTCTCTTCCTTCTTGTCATCACTTCATCTGGATTTTCTCCCATTGCTATTAAACGTTGTCTTTCCTGGTGTTCTTTAACTTCTTCTTTGTTACGAAGATGATTATCACGAGCTTGTACGGCTTTGATATTCTCCTGCAAAGAACATTTAATTACGAAATGTTTATTACTTCACCTCCACCATTTTCAATGTTTTGAAAAATTATTTTCGCTTGTCCAATGAATCTCTTCTTTCCCTTATCCCTAAAAGAAATCTTTTGTTGAGAATCTATGATTGCTACAGACAACCAAAAAATGGAAAACCTTATTTGATTCATAATTTCTCTTCAAGCTAAGCAATGCATTCATTCGTTGATTCAAATCCTGTCTACTTTTATCTTCTTCTTCACTTTCATGTTGACGTACACGTGACATTGTATCTTTCAAATACTTCATGGCGATTTCACGATTCTTTTTTGTTGAAATTAGGGCTTGTCTGTTCTTGCGTTCTCTTTTTCGAATAGCTGATATGTGCTCCCTACACATGAAAAATACCAAGAAATTATTAACAGATCAAATTATCCACCATCATAGATCAAGCTAAAATATATAATAAAGGCAATAATTACTGGATTTAACCCTTCTGTCACCTGTCACATTATTGGATTTCTCCAAAGCAAGTAAGAAATATATATTACAACTGGCATTGCTTTTGTTTTGTTTTTTCATTTGTTTTTATTTTTCAAAGCATGAAGGGCAAAATATTCTTTATGTCAATTATGGCACGTCGTCGAAATACTTATGGCCATGAACGAAAATGGCGGATATGTCCAAATGCGTATCTCTAGTATTTCTAGAGTTTAGAGTTAAGGCCTTCTAATAAAAATTTTGGTGTATGTTTCTCCTGTTTTTAAAACTTTTCTAGGAATGATGTATTCAAAGTTTTTTGTCTGTTGCTTGCACACTACAGGGGGAAGCATTTGTGAATACTTACTTATTCGGACCGGCCGGTTATTCGAGCACTGGGTGATTTTTAGTTATTTACGGTATACACAGACTTATCCTAGGCAGTATAAAACTGTAAAATGTTTTTACATGCTACACTAGTGAATTTCTCTTACATCTTTATTACTTGTAAGTGTAACTGTAAAATGTTTTTTAACAGGATAGTGTTACTATCGGCTTATTAACAATTTAGCTGGTCTGCCTGGGACAATATCGTGTAATGTTGCGACGTCATGGACTGAATGTAATCAGTTCGATATAAGCAAATAAGGTTTAAAAAAATGACAAATTCTCCTTCTGTTATCACAAAATATTTTATAGCTCTGCTGCAGGAATTTTTATTCCAAGAATATATCGACCAGCCACAAGATGTCAATAATGACTAGCAGCCCAGGTAAAACATTTTACCATTTGATTTTCCTATGAGTTGTGGAACAAAATCGGTAGCGAACCGATTCCACAAAATTATAGCTCTCAGAAGCAAAAGTGAAAATCCAGCAGTTGCAAATCATTACCAAGACACAAAAGTTTGCCGGGCGGGCACAAGCATTTATGCAATTGTCCAATATATGAAATACGAACACAACATGAAGTGGACACACGGACAGAGTTGACTTAATTAGGGGATATTTTTCAGCATGTGATAAATTTATAAAGAATGTTGTATAAGCACCTCCCTGTTGATTTTAGGTTAAAAAATGTTGATAGGCTTATATATGGACACTTTTCAATTCAAAAATTGGATTAAACTATCTTTGACATTACTATATTTCAAGGAATTAGATAAAGTACTTTATTGAAGAAAAAATCAGGGGAAAAAGTTGGGGAAAATTTGGTCACCGCAAAAATATTAGCCACTTTTCACTGACTAACATTTCATGAGCACGCAATAAAGCTCTTAAAAAAGAAGGCACTTCTCGGGTAAAAAGAATTCAGGGAAAAATTAAGTTAATTGGAACTTTTTCCCTGAAACACAATTCATGTTATAATGTGGCGTTTATTTAAATTTCCCCTTTTAGATACCGCACTTAATAGAATAACATAATATATACATTTGGTATTTATTTTTCAGATTTCACTTAATGGTGGGGAAAAATTATATAGAAATTCCTTAACGAATCTGTCCAAAATCATCAGAAAATCAGAAAAACAACATCATTTATTAGCCTTCCCACATAATTAAATGAACATAGTACTATTTCAATTTAGAGACAATTTTCACAAGATGAGATCTAAAATCCCTAAAATTAAAATGCCATAAAAAAAAATATTAAAAATTCATAAAAGCAAAAATAAAGCTGAAGAAAGAAAGAATTTAAGAAAGCTTAACGGAAAACCATGTATTTTGGTCTTGCGTTCCTGAAGTATTACAAACTCACAAAATGTCAAAAGAATCATATTTTGCCGCAAAATGATGTCTTATACGAATAATGTAAATACAATAGCATTTATAATGTCGCAAACTAGACGGAATATCAATCTCAAAATTATAATTTAGAGCATGTAAACGTATATATGAAAATCATCTGTTTTTGATCAAGTTTTAAAGATTATGATGAAATGTATAATATATATACAATATGAAAAAATAACACTGCAAATCAAACTATCTTAAATAATGGTTGCTGGTAGTGAGGCTGTGCTACACCGCTATCCAGAGCTTTAAAAGCATCTACCCCCCATTCTCTCATCATGCCATCATCATAAGGTATACACAAAAAACTTACTTTTATAATGTATATATTTAAAACTGTATTAAAACTTGCAAATACTTGTACTATTACTTGTAAAATATAATCAAAGCATTTTCATTTTTCAAAGTAAGTTTCTAGCTTCTTCACTTCAAGTGGCCACATTTGTTTAAAAAGGTTTTACAAATGCTATCCAGAAAACAGTAGTGTGACGCCATTTTTAAAACCGGTTTTCTTGAGTGAACCAATTATAGATAGAGAATTGATGGGTGGGCGTTGATGAAACGGGCAAGAAAGAACATCAATATTTTGAAGGGTGGTGTCATCGGGCGCTATGAACAGCGATACTCTCAGACAGACTGCTAGCCTCCACTAAACGCAGCTGGTACACCATATTGTTGCCATTTACTGTCGTCATGTAAAGTTTGTTGAAAAAAAAGAACACATAACGTTCCAATGTATTTCTCGCTTAGCGCGGAAATACAAAAATCGTAACCTACACACAGAAAGTTACCAAGAAAAGTGGAAATTTCTTGCCTGATTATCAAAATATCTGCCCTTGAAAATCGCTATTAAAATACTAATCGCTATTAAAATCACAACTCAGTTACGTTCGAACTAAAAACATTTAGTTTCCAGTCTCCATTTTGACACTCACCAAAATAAAAGTTATATGTACACGATTATATATAAGATAGAAGACTCTACATTGCAGTGCTATAATGAACACAATCACACCAACATAAAGTTATGTTGTGCTCCTTGTTACTTTATGAATCAAATCAGTGAAGCCCTGTACAGGATGTATTTTTTGTTGTCAGTTATCAGAACAATCGGTATAAAACCTGAAAAAAGAACAGCATCTTACTTATCACGGTTTTTCTTTCTTCGTTCCAACAGCATGGCAGTATTAAGCTCTTTTTTAATTCTTGCAGATGCTTTCTCTCCTTTGATCTTCTCCAATTGTTGCTCTTCTGTTTCTAACTCTTCATCCATCGGAAGAAACTTAGCATGTTCGATATATGTTTGGGCCAGATAAAATCTGAGATGAAAAGTAAGCCACTGATAGAACATAGAACGAAATGACGGCATAAATAAAAGTAAATTAAAATGCTTACTCAGCATCTTCAAGGTTTTGAAGAGATTGTGATTCAACTTTTTGTTCAATCTCGATTTCTGTTGTCAATTTTTCATATTTACTTTTTAAGTGATGAAATACTGCCCTAAAGATATAAAAAGGAAGATTCTAACAGACAAAACTGCTTACTTCCAAGGAAAACTTATTTTAACATCCATGTTACGTACATTTTTCCCTTACTCTCTGCATCATTCATTTGTTCACTAGTATTTTTCAGATCCAAATTCAACTTTATCAGATAATCTCGACACTTCTGTAACTCATCTCTAAAATAAATAACAATAACAAGCCAACAACATAAAAATTTTCTTGAAAATCAAGGAAATATAACAAAACAAACTTATTGGATGAAAGATCGAGCAAGGACTTACCTCAAATCCTGTACAATACATTCTTTTTCAACAACCAATTTTCCAAGTTGATCCAAGTGCTGTCGAAGAGCTAACCTGCTTACTTTGTCCTTAAAAGTAATTCCAGATATTTTATTAAAAGTCAACTAAAAAGATTATTTTCTAAAAATATTTTCTTAACGTTGCAACATACATACTTTACATACTCTAAAAATGATTATGTCTTGCCAATGTTATGTAAATATGAGAAAAAAGCTTTCTTGTTTCTTGAATTGTTTTGCTCACGATTACTTGTATTTTACCTTTTGCTATTATACAAGCTTCGTCTTGTTTATAAAATACCCTTCTACATGAAGAAAATATGTTGTCTGTATTGGAATTAATTCAAAATTCATAAATTTGTGCATTTTGTGAAAAAGAGGAGATAAAACTCAAAGGTATTCAAGCCCTGTCTCCCCTAATAAGTGAGACGGATAAGTGAAGCAGCAAAAAGAGAATACACGGAATTGTCGACGACGAGAAAAATTTATTTCTGAATTAGTAAATATGAAAACAGGTTCAAATTTTCCAGCGGAAAGTTTCTTTATGAAAAACAGTTTCTTCATTTCCTTCTTTATATAATTTATGATATACCTATCAGGGATAAAAAAGTCTGGTTTAAATTTAGTTGCGGAAAATAGTTGGGGAAAAAAGTCAGGGAAAAAAATGATCGGGGAAAAATTTAGTTAATAATTTGGTTATTAATGAATAAAAATAAATAAAAGCAAAAAACAAAAGATTGTGAAATGTACAAAATGTCTAGTAGAAACCTTTATATTTTTCATTAGGAATACACCTTTTGTTGAGTTTTGTTTTTGATGGAAAAACAATGTAAAATTTGCGAAATAAGAATAAAAAGAGAACTAAAAAATAATTGTTTGTTTTGAGACCTCAAATTTGAAACATAGATTGAAATAAGAAATTCCTTACAATAAAAAGTTTAAAATGACATTGTATTTTTACTGATTAGTTTGATTTTCAAATTTAAATGCCGTTGTTTTTTTTAAAAAAATGGGGCTTGAATATGAATAGCTATACTCAATGATGTAACACTCCCATAATGCCATTAAAGTTAATCACATACTTCGTGGGTTTTCTTTTCAAATTGAGGTTCTGACATGCTATCTTCATCATCTCTACCAAAATCATCAAAACTTCTAAAGAAAATTTTTGTAGCAGGTTATAACACTGGATTCTATCAAAGACAAATTATTTAGTAACTGAGTAAATAAGTAGCCTGCAATGGAACTGGTTTCCTCATCACTAAAATAATTTCGGTCGGATGAAAAACTTTCTTCTTCATCATCTTCAATTGATACAAGGGGAACTAAACATAACAACATAATCATTAACGATTGATGATCACGCATGGCAAAAAGATCCACGTGATTCTTACGAGTTTTGAGACATTTTTAAAAACCTCTACGCACTTTCCATGCTACCATTTGCAGCTTCCAGTTTTTTCCTTCGAGGTAACAGGTTATCATCTACTTCATGGGTTGTATTATAAACATGTTCTGTTTCCGATATAACACCAGATACTGCATGGTCAAAATATGTATTTGTTTCTGTGTCTGTTTCATCTCCAGTCATAGGACAGTTGTCATCAATGTCTTGTTTGTAAATGCCAACTACATTTTCACTTTGACAATTAGACGACAGTGCCTCCATTTGTTTATCAAGTCTTAAGGGAAAATAAAATTTCACTAACCAAAAACATGAGGAAACATTGAATATAAACCTGTCTGGTAAATGAAAAAAAATACTACTTTTAAAGGGGTTCAAGTAGATTCAAGGGCTTACGAAAAGCAATTGTGTGTGATCTTTGTGTTTGTTTACTACTGTCCTGTTGGTCAAAGTATATTATCACATCATGACTTTTGGTGCCACACAAAAGTCATAAGATCATGCAAGTTGTGCCCATCCCCTTTTAAACAACTTCACACTTTCATGTTTGTCCTAAGTATGCGTGCAAGTTACATAATTACAATTTAATTAAAATGAGTAAACAAATAAGAAATACAGTTCTTTATAGATTTTATATTATGGACAGTCCAAGATTTGATATGAAAAATAGCAACTAATGAACATTGTTAAACTGCAAACTATTGTGTTTTGTTGACAAATCTGTGTTGCTTTTAGTTTGTTTAGATGTTGCTTAGTGTTTACATAATATAAGAATGTAAATAATTCTTATTTCCAGGGAGAATAATAAATGTTATCATCCTATTAAGGAGAGGGAGATCATACATAATCTTGAAACTAGACTAAAGTGTAATGCAACAAGCAATAAAAACAATAAGTGACCAAATGTATAAAATTACTGTGTGTACATTGTGAACTTATTACTACACAGTGCAGTCCGACAGAAACTGAACTGGTTTTATACTTTGTGGATGTTAAGATGTCTTTCGAGCTGTACTATATTTCAGAATACTTTAGTGTAGATGCCAAAGATGATTATCCCCTGATAGTGATGGAAATAGTTTTGTAACTTTAATGAGGAGTAATTGTAATTTGTTCAAATTAGTTAAAGATGTTGAACATTAGCCATCTTTCATCTTATACTGGTCAATTCCTAAAAATAAACAATAGTGACTATTTTCCAAAATAAATGCTCTATTAAAAACGCTTCATTTTTCATCATTTTTGAAAAATTAAATTCTTGAAAATGTTTTTTTAATTTTTGCTCTCTAAAATTCTACTAAAATTTCCAACGTCGCCTTTGCACATGTGGTTTCTTTCTATGACTATTATCATACCTCACACTTGAGGGTGTCTTGTGCTAATTTGCGCCATTAAGTTGTTTGTGTTGTAGCTTATTATTATTGTCATTACTGTTATTATTTTGGTGTTAATTGTACCGTTGTGCTGTACATTAGAGTTCCATAAATAAGGAACATAAATATTATATACAGATCAGGAGACCACCCCATTTAGTATACACTACTCTAAGGAGAAAATTAACGTGCTATTATACCTTAATTTCCTTCAATGTTGATTTAATGTGGGCAAATATCATAACGTAGCTTCATCTATGCTCGACAAAACAACTTTAAAATCCAATAAATGAAAAAGGAAACCTACATTACGTTCAAAAGGATGTAAGATATGAAACACAATATCCAAACAATATTAGTAATAAAAAAATAGACATTTCTTTCCTTTGAAGATAGATAAATGGAGGAGAAAATGAACGGAAGGATACGTCCGTGTTCAACCATATATTCTTTTCTCGACAAAACAATTTTCAAAACAATTTAGAGAAAAAACACGGAAAAGTGAAATAACAAAGTAGATACCGTAAAAACCACGTGCCATAATAGTCCCAAAGGAAACACTAGAGATGATATAACTTTTAAAGGTAATAAATGAGGCATGTGTATCTTTTAAGTATATAAAAACCATATATTTATTTTTTAAAATATGTATAAGCTTTTCGGATAATATCCATCATCAGTGTGGTAGAAAATAAAAATCTATATGCATGCGTCAAGAATAGAAGCATGTCGAGCATAGATGAAGCTACCTTAAGGCGTTAATTTTATATGCATACTTTTTCAATGTTTTTCAAATAAAAAACGTTTTACAGCAAAAAATTCAAAAAGTGGCAAAAACGTTCACATAATGTCCATGATTGTGTTATGTTAATACTTATATATTCAAAAACTATTTTTTGCATTATAAAAAACTAAATATTCTTGTTTTGGTGGGTTTTTTGCATTACAAAATTCACCAATGCCTCAAATTCGTGTTAATTTCATACATTTTGAAATCTATTTGTTGTAACCACGTTAATTTCATGCAAAAACTAAAGGCAAAGTTCGTCAACAACATTAATTTTCTTTGTGTTAATTTCTTTCGCGCTTAATTTCATCATATTATAGCATAGTGCGTTTATATAATTTCCTGGAGGGAATAAGGTAGTATTTATTCTTGGTTACAATAATGATGTAATGCTATAATACAATTTCAAAGAAAATGAGCTACACTAACACTAACACTAACACTATAAAAGCTACACACAGCGCCAGCAGAGAAGAGAAGAGAGGAATTTAGCTAGCTGCACAACAAATGAAGCTGAAGTTTGTGTTCAGATGTCGGCTCAGCAGGCTATTTATTATTTATCTATCTATTCCTTTATAAGGTTTTCACAGAGATCTCTTTTTATCGTGATCACTGATTTTCCTTTTCGTTTACTTAGTTACCACTGAAGTATAGCTATACCATAAAAACTCCATCATAGACCAAAACAAATCGCTTCAGGCATGTTGACATCTAATTTGATCTTCCTTGTTCCGTTTAATTCTCGGGAAATTTTAGTGTGAGTAATCGAGGAAAGTGGAATGTTTGGATGAGTTTTAAAGATGGCGGAGGAAACTGGTGAAGCCGGATTTCGATGGCTAAATGAATACGAGAAAACATGGTTTGTTTTTAATTAAGTATTTGTAATTTGCTAATAGATAATGCTTGATTGACAACCAATTTCATTTGTTATGAAAACAGGGTTACATAAAACCTAAATAATGCGGGGTTAGATGACCACCATGTTTTTTTTGCAGCTGAAAAAACCACCACCCAGCCAAGCACAGATTTTTCACAAATGGACAACAGACCCCTTCACCATCTTGGAAAAATATTGGTCATTCATGGTGTTTTAAGATAAAAAAAACATGTTTTTTAAAAGTTTTGGCGCTATTGCACTATCATACCCCCCTAATATTATTGATGATTCTGATACAGAATTTCACGCTGATTAATAATCGCATAAAAACATGGGTCTCAAAGTCAACAGAACAGAAGTTATTGGCCTTTAAAGATCTCTAAAATATCTGTCTCTACAGTTCGATCACTAGGCAGCTCATCTCCGCTGTGTCTGAAGACCTGGTTTCTCAACACTGTTTATTATATCTGGATCTTTCACGCGTGTTCAACTTCTTTCATACCGCTCCGCATTAAATTTTCCCCAACGATGCCACTTCTTACCTCAATATCTCGAAAACTAATGCAGATTTTTAATTCTGTAAAATGGATGTGAAGGAGAAATGTTGGAGCTATATCGGGAACACAGAACCAGGTATCCTGGTTATCCCGATATTGGGCGAATTCGGGTGAAACAAAAAAAAAAAAGAAAAATTTTCCCGAGCGGCCTCGATTTTATCAAAAGTTTGTCTCAATGGCTCATGTATACTACGTTAATTCATCGTTATTGGTAAGTTCCAGACCCCCTCTGAATAGAAACATCAAAGTTTCTGGCTGAAAACATGATTTCCCCGATTTATTTCGAGCTGGAAAAGTTAAGTTTTTTTCGAAAAAAATTGGAAATTTCCCGTACAGATAGGTTGTTGTTCTTGTGAAAATAATTCACACAGGTAAGTGATACAACGTCTCAATGAGTTTGGAAATACTTATTATTGAAAAGAATGGTTCTCCCGCTACAAACACACAGCATTTCCAGGGGTTAGAGAACATCGAAAAATCAATAATTTGACGTCATTTAACGTCATTTAACATCAATCTTTTTATTGCAAATGAAATATATGAAAGAAAATTGGATACTTTCTGATTCAATAAAAATGTGAGGGCAATTTCATCCTTTTTCACACAAATATTTCTTAATACTTCTCTCCAAACCGGGGGTAAGTATATCAACTGTTTAGCGCTCTCACGAGGCGCGTGGCTGAGAAGAACTCTACACATCGTGATCAAAATTTTCAGATTGATTGGGAAAATTATTAAATTTTCACATGAGCTTGGCAGAACAAGGAGACAGAAAAAGAACAAGAGGTTTGTTTTAAACAGCATGGAAATATTGTATTTACTTCAAATAAATTTACACAGTTTTTCTTCCATTTGATAAGGATGAAGATCTTGTTTCAATCTTGTCGTCTGAAATCGGCCCTAGGTAGAAAAAAAGTAAAGAAAGTCATCCAGAGACAGAGACCCCAAATACCAAATAGTAAAAGAGGACTAGAGAAGCTTACCTTACCTCATCTTGGAGGCTACCCCTGGTACAATCACCATCAAGGTCATCTGGACACAGGCTGGATTTGTTTTGTCTCAACAACTCTAAAGGGAACAAAGTAACATCTGTTATTTCTATTAGTAATAAATTACAGAATTTTGAAATGACCACATTGAATAATATGTAAGCAGAGTCAATAATTATATACATAGTCAATAATTTATATTATTAACAGAATATAGAACATATGCCGTATTTACTAGAGCTTGTTTAATTTTCTGTAAGTAGGGTGCTTATTTGAGGCAGGCACTCATTAAATATTTCAGGTCAAAAGGGGCTAAGTTGAGGGAGGCGCTCTTTCGAGTAAATCGGTATTTATCCCTCTTTTATTACATGGCCGCAAATGTAGCAGTTATCTCCTCCATAAAATTCCCTTCTGAAACTTATCTGTAGTGCTCCACAATTCCGAACAACCCTTAAAGATGGATGATGTGCAAATGTCGCTACCATACTGAATGGAGGTAATCACAGCATGATTGCGCTCGTTGTGATCTGTGTAACGGAATGCACTAGAAGTGACATCAAACTTATTTGCGAGTTTCTTTGTAGCTTTTTGACCTAGTGAAATGTTTCTCTTAGCAGATGCAAACTTTTTTGTGGTGCCTGAAGCTGTACTTCCAAATCCTCAATTCTCTTTCTCTGCTTTAAAGTGCCATTATACTGACCTATCTGAGAATCAAATGACGACAAGTTTGACTCAAGATCCTTAATTCCTGGTCCTTATGCATATAGCTGCGGAGCTAATCCTCATAATTATCTCTCTGGCAGTGGCAGTTGCATGGGTGAAAAAGGCACTCCTCCCGTGTTATCTTGATTAAGTTTTTTCTTCCTGAAATTAACTAATTGTGCCTTTTTAGACACATCTGGTAAATCAAACACTACTGGGACCATGTGGACCAAGAACTAATGTAAAATATAATAATGTAACTCCCCCAAGAAATTGTTTTAAAAGAAAGAACATATTAGCCCATCTTCTTTGGGTCACGGAACATTTTCTTCCTTGGCCCAAGATTCTTTCCGCCCTATGACTTCTTTGAAAAATTGTCCTTTTATTTACATCCCATACCCAACACACAAGTCGAGAAAAAAAATGCAAAGAAGTGAAAAAGGAAAAATTAAAACACCCTTATCTTATCTATTCCAAACTAATATATAATACAAAATATAACAACACGGAACAAACAAATAAGACAATAACAATAAAATAATATTTTCGCTGAAAATTGATGAATTCAGTTAGTTAAATAAAATGAAATCACTTAGCTTTATCCTTTCAAGCTTCTGAACGAAAAGGCTCTATTTGAGATTGTTCCGCCATTTATTTACATTGCGCTTGTCTTTACCATTCAAAAATTCGACAAAGTTGCGGTCCGAAATTCGAACATTTACCGAATGAACAAGCGAGCATTCGAATGTCAATCAAAATTGATCATCAAAACAAAAAGATGTTTTAAATAAAGCTTAAAAGCACCATCACTTTGAAAGGTCCCTGCAAAGCTAATTCACATCGCCTATTGCTGTAAATTTGATATTTCGCTAGCAGAAGGTCTAGATTAACTCGTACGAGCTGCACCCTGTCGAGTTTTTTCACCAACTGAAATACAGGTGCTTTTGAAGCCTTTGATCGTGAAATTAGGGACCTTCTAGTATGAAATCCTACGCGGTACAGATAACGTTCGATAGGCCTGGGTTTCAGCTATCACATGGTGAAATTTCAGACACAGAGTCCAAAGATAAGCGTTGCAGGCTTCGGTTAAGTGAACGTAGGTAAATCGCCATTTTCAGCGGAACGTTTGAAAATTGCGAAAAGTGAACTTTTTTGAAAATTAATATCTTATACATACCCGATGCCAACAAGAAGGTGATATATATCAAATAAACGACAAAAGCCTCAGGTTTGATATCGTTTTTATTTCATAAAAAATAAATACAATATAAAAAAGTTATGATTTTTTAAAAATCAGAAAATTCGAAATTTTTCGATTTTTTTCTGATAAACGTCAATGTTCATGAAATGAATGAATGACATTACAGTGTCAAACACACGTGCTTTTCAATCCTTCTCTCTTCATCGTAGATACCTTACGGGCCGACTGTACTTAATTTATATATATCATTCTTATTCTTTGAAGATAATCATTTCAGTTCATTCACACCGATATTTCGCTGCAATCTAAATACTTCTTCCGACAGAGAGGGGAAGATGTTGTGTTGTGACATAACACATAAATCTTAGGTGTGTCAATTTCTATTCAAATTGCTTTTTATAGACCTTTTTATTACTTACGCGTGTTTCTATTTTGGGAGAAAAAGAAATGATGTTTCATTTGGTCATTTTTCATTTCATTCATTTTTACACTATGGCTGCTGCACGCGTTCCTGATCAAATTGTGTTTGATGGCGTATCTTTGGTACGAATTGGTTTCCGTTTCATGGATGATTGTCAGGAGTGTATTAGATGGTGTCGACAGTATGGTTTGCTTACTGTTCAGATGATTTATCCTACATGTAATCGTCAGTGCAAAGAGCAAAATTTAGGTCGTGCTGTTGATGGAATTACTTGGCGTTGTCCAGTTAAGACATGCAAGAAAAGAATAAGTATAAGGCACGGGAGCTTTTTTGAAAAGTCCCATTTGCAGCTTTGGCAAATTCTTGCTTTAACGTTCTTGTGGTGTAGGAGTGCTGTAAAATCAAGAGGCATGTCCGTGGCAGACGTTCAGCACGAGCTTCAAATTGGGAGCGAAAATAGTGTAGTTTACTGGAATCAGTTTTGCTGTTACGTATTTCCTGAATAATCCTGTCCAAATAGGTGATCCCGATCATGTTGTAGAAATCAACGAGTCATTATTTTCTCGAAGAAAATATAATCTCGGGAAGATCGTGCCACAGCAGTGGATTTTTGGTGGATATGACCCTCAAGCCAAGGAGGGCTTTTTGGTCCCGGTTCCACGTCGGAATGCTGCTACGCTGATGCCCATTATTATACAATGGATTAGACCAGGTGCGGAAATATGGAGCGACACGTGGGCGGCCTACAATGCCATCGCTGAGCAAGGCTTTCAACATGGTGTTGTTAACCATCAGTATAACTTCGTTGATCCTAACACTGGAGTGACGACGAACCATGTGGAGGCAATGGTGGCAACGTGCTAAAGCAAAATTTAAATCTATGTTTGGCCCAACAAATCGTGATATGATTCCCGATTACCTAGCTGAATTCATGTGGGACCAACGGTTTAAAGATCATTCGTATTTCCACTTTTGGTCTCAAGTAGCCCAGCTGTACCCCATGTGATGAAGACACGTGATTTATTAAAAACAGCTTTTTGAAAGCCAGCAACATTAAAAAAACATGTTTTGGAAGACTTATTATTTTTCCATTCTATGCATTGTCTTCCTCCTCGCCTTATAAATAATCTGTCTCTCTCGCAGTATCAACCTCATACCCAGGCCCTTTTCTCCTTTTGATATGAGGACGACGAGACGAAAAGTTGTCTCAATATTTCAATATTCTTCTTGAGCATTAAAATAAACTTGTTATTCAGAACCAGGTTCATTGCGATTTATCTTCCAACATGGTTGGCGCGAGTGGTGATGTTGATCTCGTACATTTTAAAGATCTTTGAAGGCCAAAACCTTCTGTTCTGTTGATTTTGAGACCCATGTTCTTATGTGATTATTAATCAGCATGAAATTCTGTATCAGAATCATCAATAATATTAGGGGGTACGAAAGTGCAATAGCGCCAAAGTTTTCACTGTAAAATTCTAGTTATAGATTGTTATAATTGAATCGGTTAACCAAGGGTTGCACCAACTGGAGCTTTCTGTTATGCAGATATGAAAAGTTTTGATAATTATGCTAATTTATGCAATTTATATTTTGTTGAAATTTGTTTTCATGCTGCCATTGAATTTCTTGGACCATATTATGTAAACAATGAAAGTTATACTTAATTTCATCCATCCTGTTAGAAAATATATGCAAATAAATAGGCTTCGGTACACAAATTACCAGTTTGTTGACATAATTATGCTAATTTATGCAATTTCCACTACAAATTCTCAGATTTCGATTTCGCCAATGAATTTCTGAGGTGAAATTACATTAACCCTGACAGTTTGCTAAATATCATCCATCCTGTCTGGAAATATGTACAAATTAATAGGTTTCGGGACATAAATTAACCAATTTGTTGACATAATTATGCTAATTTATGCAATTTCCACATCGATTTTTCAGATTTTGATGTCACCAATGAATTTCTGAGGTCAAATGGCATTAACCCTGACAGCTTGTTTAATTTCATCCATCCTGTTAGAAAATATATGCAAATAAATAGGCTTCGGTACACAAATTACCAATTTGCTGACATAATTATGCTAATTTATGCAATTTCCACTACAAATTCTTAGATTTTGATTTCGCCAATGAATTTCTGAGGTCAAATTACATTAACCCTGAAAATTTCGTTAAATTTCACTGATCTAATCAAAAGTTACAATAAATTTACCATAAAAATTTAATAAAGAAGCCTTTACAAGGTTATTTCCAAAACATTGCCCTGTTGTAAACTCAATATCGTTTACAAATCTTCGTGCAGGTTGTCTAGTTTTTTTCATTTTAAGGATCACCCATCCAAAGATCTCATCTCTGGCGTTGTCTACAAATTTTCGTGTGGAAGTTGCAACACTTCTTATATTGGCCAGACTAAGCGCCATTTAAAAGTCAGAATGAGTGATCATATGGGTATATCGCATTTAACAGGAAAACGTTCACATAGAACCACGGGTCATCTTACAGCTGTGCAAGAACATACTTTGTCTTGTGATCATCTTGTTGATTATGATAATTTTTCTGTTCTTGCACATGCTAAAAATTCCTTTATGTTAGAACTCAAAGAGTCTCTTTTTATTATACGTGACAACCAGGTCCTTAATAAAACTATTCGCTCCACTCCATTATATCTTTATAATTAACGTGCACGGATAGATTTTTGATAACTTATGCATATAATCTTTTGTTTCTTATATGTGTTAATCTGGTAACTACTTGTAACATAGCTAATTATCCTTCACGCGTGTGAATACGCCTTTTATATAAAATGTTAGTTTATGTTGTATAAAAATTGACTTGATAATGAACGCTGTGTCGTTCGAAATGTTGTCAAAAATACATCGATTAGTCTAAACTTGTGTCGTTTTTTGGGTTTTTTTTACCATCTTTATCATTATGTTTTTACTGGCTTTTGTCTACCTATCAATCTACTGATGGCCAATGTTATTGTATCACTGGATTTGCCACTTTATTTACTGCTAAGTTATAATTATTATAATTAATATTTAACGTAAGTCGACCTCTGGTTATTTATTTCACTGTTATTGTCATCACCGACCTTACCTATCTACTTGTCTATCTCAAAATCAACGATGTTATTCAGAGTTGCTGTTTATGTGTTCTTGTTTTTGATTCGTTTACGATTCCCTGCTAATAAATCTATCACCGAAATTGTTCGTGAATGATACAATCATGAATCAGAAGCTCCTTCGAAAAATTGGATTATCGTTTAAGAAAAGCCAAACTTGATTTCGACTTTCTGGAATATTGTGAAAGAAATGAATTAATCCCAAATTTTTTATGATTTAAAGTTTCCAACCGAAAACTTCATTACATTTATTAGAAAAAAAACAAGAAAAATTGACTTCTACTGGGTAACGCACTTGGTTGACCCTTTTTGGGGCCAAGTTGGACTAATTTAGCCCATTTTAGGAACTAAAGATTAATATAATTGAAAGGAACATTTATTTTTAATATCTATATACCACCTTCATAACATATATATAAAAAAATCCTAGCAAAGTTGGCTTCTACAGGGTGACATACCTGATTGACCTATTTTCAGGCCCAATTGGACTAATTGACCCCTTTTAAAAGAGGCGACTACTAATGTTATTAAAAGAAACATTTAATTTTCATATTAACATATCACCATCATAACAGTTGTGCAAAAAAATCATAGAAAAGTTGACTTCTGCAGGGCAATGTACCTGATTTTACTTTTTAGGGGCAAATTTGGCCCAAAATAACATGACCCATATATGGGTGAACCTTGTTAACCACTGGATATGTTGTAGGGTACAAATATCTTTCAAAAAAACTTAAATAACTCCAATAATTTTTAATTTTCAGTGTTGAAATCTGTTGATTTTTTCTTTTTTTGGGTAAATTTCCCAAATAACCCTAATTTTTGGGCCCAAATTTTTGCGAAAATCTTACAAATTTGTGTTAGTCATTTTGAGAATTTAATTTGGGATAAAGAATGTTTTACAGAAATTAAAAATCTTATTTCTAACCCGAGATATTTGATAAATAGTAAGGCAAGGTAGAAAATTTTTGTTTTTTCGTTCGTATTTCCGAACGTAACAGCCGTGGCCATGCCAAGTGTGAAAAATATTGTTGTGAGATTTGCTGTTTAGCTACTAAGGTTGTCACCATGGTTGGTGAGAAAAATTTTGGTTTTGACCCTATAGATTGCCAGAAAACGAAAACAATCCTGCATAACTTTAAGAACTAAAAAAAGTCTAGCTAAATGTTTCTCTGAAAAGGACCCTGCATCACTTTAGACGGACACTGGACGGAAATATGTTTCATTGGTATGAAGGTACTTTATAATGTAGAAAGACATAACATTTCAAGTAAAAACATTTAGTAAGGAGAATATTTCTTATTTTCCCCACTCACTTGAGCAGCAAGAATCACATCGCCATATTTTTTTTAAAACATATTTTTTATCTGGTTGCTGAAAATGATTGCTTGCGACATAACAAGTTGCAGCCCCTGACAAGAAAAGCCAGACGATTTTAGTGGACATGGACATAAAAATATACACCTGGAGGGCTGAAGAGTAGGTTCTGGTCTGCAACTTGTGACGTTACAGTCCATTTTTAATTTTAATGTTTTGAAAGCGAAAGTCTAGTTGATTGTGGAAATGATGAACTTCTGATATTTATTGATTTGTCTCATAAAGAGGCATTGTTAAAAAAGAAGTATTTTTTTGTAAATACTATATGGTTTGTTATGTTTTTACGGAGATTTGTATTTTTAGTGGAGAGTCCCTTCAGTGAGTGATAATATTGGGCAAGATAATTAGGGGTGACGTGCTTATATAAATTAACTCACTTTTTTTGCCATGCTTGTTATAACATGCTTGTCGTACCATAAAGCTTCTCTCACGTAGAATTTCAAGATTTCTTTGAAGCATGCATTGTAATAGCTTCTATTCCGTTTCTTTTACAAATTAGATCATGTTCTCCTTTGTAGTGGCTTTATTTTAACTTTACAAATAAAGCAAATCTTTCATTTAGTGTTAATTACTTTTATTGGATATATGACCTCAATGTAAATATAGGTATATATATGGAGAACATTATCTTATCAAAAATTCTTTGCTAGTCTTTTGCGGTCAGACTATAAATATGCAAGACTATCTATTAAAATACCAAGAAAATGCAAACATAATTTTTTGTATGAAAAACAGCAGAATTTTGCGGATTAACGACTTTCATCGGATATTGCAGAATTGATTGTTGCAGTTCAATGATTTTATCTTTGTTTTTCATGGAATTGATTTTTTCGGATAAGGGCAAAAGCGCAAAAATAAATTCATCAAAAATAACTTCCGCAATAATTTGTCCCCACAAACATTTCTTCCATTAAAGTATCTGATTTAACAGTTAAACTTTCTTTTTGAATACTTTATTACATTTTAAATGGAAGGGCAAATGTAAAAATGGCAGCCAAACTCCAAAATTATTTGGTTCTTGTAAATATAGTCATCACTTTTATGCTTGGTTCACAGTTCCTCTCTTTGTTCTGTAATCTTACTTGTTAAAAAAATCTATAGAAAAATTCTCAAAAATTTGCATTAAAGGATTTGGCCTACCCACCCATTAAGTGTGAATTTGACACTAAATTTGGACAAAACGATAAATACGTCACCCTTCACCTTATTATTCTTCAGATCGGAGTGACATCACATTTGGGGAGAAACAGAACACTCACCTGAATTTATTTTATATTACTTGATTTCATGATTCAGTATATTCTCCCTTGATTTCATGATATAGCATATTCTCCCTGCCGGGATTTTGCTACAAAAGTTTTCTACAACAACCTATAAAAGGCTATGAATCTCTGAAATGACATTAAAGGGTTAAAGATATCCATGAAATACAGTTAGATTTTACATCATTCAATGAAAGGCATTACAGCACCTATCCCAATCAGGAGACCAGTAGCTATCCCGATCTGGAGACTTTAAGTGTCTCTAATAACAATTAAAAACAATAGCTGATAGTGGTTCAAATCCAGGCAACAGAATCAAACCTCTCACTTGACACCCAATGTAAGCAGTCAATGTAACAGCAAAAAATTGCAAAGAATATAAACAAAATAGCAAAAAATCAGCAAATAAAATGAGAGAGTTTAAGTAAAAAACAGCCAAAAAAACAGATTAAAAATTGAAACAGAAGTGAGTGGAGGTATTTGGAATGAACAAATAATAGATGTTAACTTGTAAAATGATAAGAGATATGATTGAAAAATTGATATGGATGAAATTTGTTTTAAAGTCAATAATAACTCCACAATCACCTATCTGTCTGGTATGTGCTGGTTATTGCCTTTCAATCTGGGGTATACATTCCTGATGTGTCCCTCGTCAGTGAAACACTGTAATGCTCCCTGAGCAACCAGCATTGATAAAGTAAAAAAACAAAAACAACTGTCATTATGAAATGCGTAATTGTGATTTCTGTCTATGATAGGGAAGCGTTACAAGAAGATGATGATGGATCATTACAAGCTTCAATTGATGATATCATACATAAAGCTAAAAGGAAACGGTAATTCATTTTTACTATAATCATGATTCATCATAGTGTTTTGTATCATTCTTAGAAGCATGAGTCAGTTTGGCAATGTCTTCTATCACATGATTTGAGGATTCAGCAGCAAACAACTTTTACAAAATGGGTTGAGTTTCTTTATTGGTCAATGAAATAAATTTTATATAATTTTTCCATAATGAATACCCATTTTACAGGCCTTTTAAAGAAAAAAATCATTGCACGCAATCCTCGCCCTCATAAATGATCAAAATAATTATGGAGGTGTGCAATAAAAACCCTCACAATTTTTTATTTCTGTGAAAATACAAATGAATGAATGAAAAATATGAAACACTGAAAAACCACTGTAGTTTTTTCAAATACAACATTGACAATAATATTAAGTCGACTGACTACTTATCCTTTCAGGACGATCGACATTTGAAAATTTTAAACAGCTTTTGTCTGTTAATTTAAGTATGATTTTCCCATTTGACTTTGTCAATGTTCGAGCTAGGATGTCAAGGACAGCAGAGCACGGACGAACCAAGTCTGCATCACTGCACTTTCGGCAGAACAGGGGCAATACAATCGATAATGAAGAAAACCTTGGAATGTTGGAAGTTCAACTGTTTTCTGAATCTTCGCAAAGGTCGCCATGATATCCTTATGAGCAGAGTCCCACATGCATTTGAAATTTTGTTTTTGAATGTGTTCGTGAGATTGCATACAAAACTCATTATGACCAAAAGACCTCTGGGCACAAATGACCAATTTGGTAAAAACATTTGAATGTGTCAGCCTCTATAAAATAGTGGGACTAAAGAGAGCTTAGTAAATTTAAACTGGATAATTGAGAACAAACAAAATAAACTAGAATCCCAAGAGAGAAGAATCATACTTATAAATACTGATGTGTTGGAAAGTTTTTCTTACGTGTGTGAATAATGATACAAATATGATTCTGGGAGCATGATCATCGAAATCACCTTTGCCGAGTGTTGGCATGGGTGACTGCTCGCCTCCTATTGAAAGGCCTGATTTTATATGTTCTCACCATGATTCTGTAGTCCTGTAAAGAACCAAATAACTTTCAAAATGCAGGAAAAGGTATTTCTGTATAAATAATGAAATTTCACCATGCGTTCCTGTATTTCAACACCTAATATGTTGGTAAGTACTTTGTGTATCACTATCCATGAAAAAGACCTGGGCCGTCGTTGGTTGTTGGTAAGAGATGTCAGGTCGTTCTTTAAAATAATGATACATTCAGTTGTTGCCAATATGCCATGCTGATGATTTCTGCTGTTATCTCCGTTTTCCTATCGTCATATCCTTGATGAAAATGTAGATAAATCGAGATTTCAATATACTTACAAATGGTTTCTAGCATTGGCTCATTGATCTATTGTCATGGCAACTAATGAAGCATTGATAACATATTTTTTTTCAAACCTTTACTCTCATTATAAGGTAATGTCCTTTTCAAGTTGATTTCATTATTATTTCCCTTCTCAGATTGCTCATTCGAAGAGGAAATGTTCGACTTGGGATGGTGAGTTTAAATATCTTAATTGGAATTATACAGTAAAAATTCAAGATCTATGAATGTCATTATTTATATAATATAATTTTTGTTTCCAAGACACATTGACTTTTTTAAAGCATTTGCAGTGCCCTAGCTACAAGTCCCATCATAATTTTTTCCAATTATGGGTCATCCTTAATCGTAAAGAGTATCTTATGAACACAAATGTGAGCACCCATCCACCCTCCGTCAACCACCTTTAATAAACATTAAAACATAATCAAGACCTATCTCAGGTTATTCATTATGAAACTAAGTTCTCGTCCGTTTGTCTTTTATATAATTTTTCTTAAAGTAGCAATGTTTTATCTGGCGATCTTTGAAAATCACAAATTTTTCCTGCCCTCAAGGACAACCTAAGTATAATGTCCCTATCCCCTCTCTATTTAAAACCGTAGCTACAGCACTGATTTGCTTATTAAAAGGTCAATAAACCAAAGTTACAGGTGTATAAAAAATACGACTACAGAGAACACAAAATAATGATTAAGTTTTTGCACACTAAATCAAACAATCCCTTAAAATCTTCATCTAGCTTATAAAAATCAAGCCATTGCTTTTCTTCAACAAATTTGCTTTAGATGAGACATTTATATATCATTGTTGATATGTCAAAGTTTATGAAAGAAAGTGACTTATTAAGACCTTCCAAGGTAGCTTGTATATCTAAGGTAAACCATTAGTTATCTTTTGGCTATGTCTCGTTTAAGATTTGAAAGTTTTACTTCAATTTTTATACTTATCTGTTTTAGTTGCTGGAGTTATTCATTGGAGAATTCTTTGATCAAAATCCTATATCACAGGTTAATTAACATTTTAATGTTTTTGCAATGATACATAACTTTTTAGCTGTTGGTCAAGCTTTAGTTTTCGCGATGATTGCATCAATGCAGTGTAGAAACTGTTGAATATCCAACCTCAAAGATGACAATGTAACATAATCCACCAACAGGTTTGAGAGCATTTCGCATTATGTTTTTTTTATTTTCACACAGCTTGGACTGATCATAACGAAAAATAAAAGAGCTGAAAAAATAACAGATCTAAGTGGTATGTATTCCAGTGCATATTCACAACTTCCCTCAAGAGAAGAATAAGAACGGTGACGTAAAAAAACTCTTATTTTGTATTCTAACTTTTGATGAACTGTCATGCCCCTATAGTGAGTTGTCCAGAGATTCTCTGCCAGGTCAAAAGAGATACAAAATACAGTCTTTCACTTTTTTATTGCTCTTCATTAAAGGGAATCCCAGACTACATGTTGCCGCATTGATTGAAGCTACTTCCAAAATGCCAGAAGGTGAAGCTTCCATTCAGAATAGTTTAGAAATGGCAATGTCATATCTCAGGTATTGATATTTACAAACCAAAATTATCCAGCAATTCTTCACAGTAAACAATAAGGACTAGAAATGGGTTGTTTTTTTTTATTATTATTATTATTTTTCTTAAGACATCTTCCAGGTCATGCCAGCCGCGAAGTTCTGATAGTATACGGCAGTTTGACTTCTTGTGATCCAAGTGATATTTTTGAAACCATCAAGGTAAAATTTAAATTTAAAATTTAAATTTAGCTACTACTCCACACCAACTTATAATAATGCTTTTCAATTATTGCCTTAGAAATCCAAAACTACATACTCTGTAAAATTGCTAGGTATGTTGTTGATGCCAGAATTTAACTTTTCAGAATTTGAAAGAACAGAACATCCGGTGTTCCGTCATTGGACTTACTGCTGAAATTAAATTATGCAAAACATTAACAAACGAAACAAATGGTAAAATGATGTTCGTTACATAATTTTTCAATAAAGGCAGTTAGAATTCTTTTTAAAATCATACACTGATTCATTGACACAAACATTCAATTAAGGTAGCTGCAAACTGGACTAACATGTTGGCCAACATTCTCACCTACATGTTGTTAAGTGAATGGGTTCACAACAAGACACAGAAAATAATTCACTAGAAACTTTATTTCAATGTTTCAAAACCCTTTTTGGGTGAGGATGCTGAGCGAAAGAGAATGAAAGAGAATGAAAAACCCCTCCCTTTAAACATTATGTATCCAATAGATAAAAAAAATCCATGATCCAACAATGATAACAATGGAAACATACATGTTCAACCCCTGCAAAAAAAGGTCGGCCAAAGGAAGCGCAGCCAAAGGAAGCCCAGCATCATAACCAAGAATGATTGCTTCAGCCCCTGGATGAAAAACCTCGCAGATATGAGCCAAATGTATCATACAAGGAAAACCGTAGAGCTAAAGCAACCCGAGATCAACTGTTAGAACACTTTCTGGAATGGGAAATGGTGTAATGTGAATTCAGTTCGCAACTTGGTGACAGCCAATGAAATAACATCAATTCCGCTCCAGTGTAATGCTGTATATACATAAAATAAAACAAAGAAATAAAATTAAGAGGATCTATACAAGTGGGGTGATCTGGTGTATAAGCAACATACCTTGAGAATAAGAGGGCTTGTGGTCTTAACCGATAAATATATAAAGTATTAACTATAAATAGTAGGGTAATCTAGATAAATTAAGTTACGGGTCAAAGTATTTGATACAAGGAGGACTGAACATGAGACGCAAAGGAGCAAACTGGACATGAATGACAATAACAATAATGGGAGATCAAAAGTGGTCACCTCAATTAACATGAAGAAAACTTGCAGTTTTACTTTCGTCTTTCGAATATTTACAATTGTGTATATTTTAGATTCTTTATAACCTGTACATTTTGTAGGAGCTTATAATGTGATACTTGATGAAAAGCATTGTAAAGATTTACTATTGGAACATGTACGACCACCTGAAACCAAGGTAAACAAGATTTGTAAACATAATCATATATGCATAATTGGTTATCCTAAAACTACCTTAATTTCCTCTTGGGGTAAGAACCTTGGGGTAAGGCTTTCCCCTGATATTTACACTTGCCTGATATAGTAATCTTTTTTAAAAATGAAAACTTAGGATTTTTGATCAAAATCATTCAATTTTCGTAACTAGGTTGAAAAGAAAAACTTTAAAAAGAAAGAGTTTGAAAAAATGAATGAGAATTTTTATTTCGCAATAAAAAAAATTATATCACTCTACCAACTATCAAGGAATCAAGGAAGGGCTCTCAACCCATCAATTTTTACTATGAGGTTTATGTTTATTTGTCTGAGATTAAATTAGTTGAGATGACAAAATAATATTCAGTTTGTTATGCATATTCAAAATGAAAAATGTCTTATATTCTTCATAAATTGAACTCCAATAAGCAAGAAAACATATAGCAATGAATTCTCGCAAGTTGCATCGCAACATGTGTGACTCATTAGGCTTTCAAGATTTCACATGCAACTTCAACAGTAACGATTACGATCATTTCCACCAAATTTGCCTGTAATGTTTTTTTGTTAGTGATAGAATATGTAAATTCTTTGAAAGTTTTGGCACTTTGTTTTAGCAGCTTAATCCAACTTTGTTTTCCTCCTTACTTTTAGGGAAATGTGGAAGCATCTTTGATAAAGATGGGTTAGTTGTTCTGTTTTGTTCCATTTTGTAACATGTCATTAAAGTATCAGAAGTAATTTTTGAAAAACCGTATACATCTTATATAACTTTCTTTTTCAATAAAACATGATCTGCTTACACGGTTATATCCTTAGGTTTTCCAAAACACTACACCACATCTTATCCTTCTTTATGTATGTGGTGAGTTGTTAAAATGACACACTTTTGTGCATCTCAATATCCAATCAGTTATCCATTCTCACAGTTTTTGTTTTTTGTTTTGTTTTTAATTTTAGCCACATTGATTCTAAAAGTATTGAAGGCTTGAACTGTACTGGTTATTTTTGTCCACAGGTAGGATATAACAAAATAATAATATAAATTTTGGCTCGTAAGAGAAGGAAAATTTGTTTACAATAAAGCTGTTGTTTTTAGTTTTTGTTTAAATGTTTTAAGGTTTTAACCTTCTAGTTCACTGAGGAAAGATAATAATATATAAATAAAGGAAATTAAAGTTAAGAAAATAGAAAGTTGGAAGTTTTATCGGTTCTTCTATAAAATATTATTACTGTAAATAATGATAATTGTTTTTGGTTTTTGTATCATCAACAAAATAATAACATCAGTTTTATGGTGTGGACGAGAGTCTATATTGTATATATTATTATTATAAGTGCAGATCTAGAACAATAAATAAACATAATTATAAGATATTATAAGACTTTCTTCAATTCAAAATGTTTAGTGTAAAAGCAAGTATTGTGAGCTGCCTGTTGAATGCAAAATTTGTAGTAAGTATTGCAGTATACTTTTATTAAGCATTGCCGTTTTTTTGACTGAAAACATTTGTTGTTTCAGATATTCAGTTCAACTGCTTCGTTCTATCTACCGTTTCTTTAGATTTAACATTGGTGTCAGCACCACACTTGGCACGATCATATCAACATTTGTTCCCTTTGCCAGCATTTCAAGAAACACAAAGTAGTGATGTTGAAATGAAAAAACGGTAATGTTATTTTTGTAATCACAGGAAATATGTGAGGGAAAAAACTAACATGGAATTTATAGATTTGAATTATAGATTAATCAATTCTGAGAACAAAAGAATTATTCGTCCATGTAATAACAATGATAATGAAAGTTCAACTTTTGCTTTAGAAAATGCCAAGGGTGTCAAAGACATTGCAATGATTTACAAGTAAGATATAATTTAACAAGAGATTATAATTATATGACTATATAATTATATAATTATATAAGTTTAAATATTTCACCAAATTTGACAAGTTTGACAAGTTTGATTTTGTATCGCCTGCTTTATAGAATTTCATCTGACCAGAAATAGTCAGTTGTAATAACTGTCTGTTTATCAGTTTCTCTTTTCTTCTCCTTTCCAGGTGTACATCTGTAGTAAATGTCACAATTTGTTTTGCAATGACTGTGACTTATTCATACATGAAACATTACACACTTGCCCTGGTTGTAGCAGTTGTAGTAACTTGGATGATGGGATTGACTGAAAGCTGAAAATCATTATAATATCATTTGGTAGACATTCAACAAACACCACTTTGTGAAAGTTATGTTCATCACTGACAGCCTGTTATATAGATTGGCAGTTATTCATGTTATTTTTAAAAAGAAAGATAGCAGTGAAATAACTTCTAATGAGCTAAATAAGTTTACGATCTTTGTTTTGCGTAATTTTCCTTTGCCATTAATGTTTTCCAATTTTAATGAAAACGTTTTTGAGGTCAACTTAGTATCCTCTGCTACCAATTAAGTGTCTTGATTTCTTTGACAGATTTGGATGATTTTTGACTACTGACTGAGTCTTCTGAAAATTCTTGTACTGGTTATATGAGGGTGAATTTGTGAAAGAGAAAATGAAACCAGCCTTATATTTTTCTTTCAATTCAAAAAAAAAAAACTATGTTTAAATTCAAAATAAGTATTGATTTGAGCAAGAATGCAAATTGAACGTTTCTGTGTTTCATTATCCTTATGTTTATAATTTCTTTAGAATCTTTTTATATTTTAGGATAAACAAGAAAACAAAACTAGATAATAACATAAACAATTAATGATGTTTTTCTAAAATATGAACATATTATAAAGACTCTTGTTAAAACTGTAAAAATGAGGTGAGGTCACTTTTATGTGTCAACTTTAAAGCATAGTTTACCATGTGAAAGAAGTATCTAAGATTGATTTGATCGTCCAAATTCAAAGCCATTCAAGTGGAAAGCTTGTACGAGCAGTTTTTGTAAAGCCCATTTGACATTTCCTGTACTTTCTCAATTTGGAATCCTATTTTGAAAAAACTCATAAATGCAGACATGAATCCTTACTGTTTATAAAAAAAGCCTTTGAGGAGAACTCTTCAGATAGCAAGTTAACCTATTTTTAGGTCATCTTGGGGATTTTATGCTCACATGACCCATGATGAAGCTGAGAGGATCCTCAAAGACAAAGGTATCCATGGCAACTATGTGTGTAGAAGATCACAAACAACTCCAGGAAACTACACTCTTTCTGTGAGGTATTCTGGTTATGGTTAAACTCCATTAATTGACATTCACTCTCATTTTCTTATATTTGTTGTTATTAATCATATTTCTATCTCGTTCACATGTTCGTATTTGTTATGATGTCAAAATTTCCCAAATCTCCAGGAGACGGAATATAATATGGCATTTCAAGATTTACAATGATGGCGAGTGTTTTGAACTGTATGATGGGGATGGTTTTGCATCAGTACCAGACTTAATTGAATATTATCGAAAGTATCCGTCCAACTTCATAGATAAAGATAACAAATGTGTGGAATTAAGTGAACCACTTGTCTACGATGATGGCCATGATTCAGGCTTAGAACAGGAAAGGTGATGTCCTGATCCTTTGTCTAATATTGTCCAGTTTAAATCATGTGCTTATTTGAAATTTCATTTTTCTTGCTTAGAGTCCCTGGAAATTGGGATAATTAGCATAAAATTGGGATAATAAAAGTACAAATTTTGGAATGTCTATTTACTAAATTCTTAAGACATTTTTCTCACTTTCTTGAAAAATCTCTAATGATATACTGCAACTTCTTGTTTAATGATAATTTAATTTATAAAAATGAAAAAAATAAGGTTATTAATCTGTTGAGTTATTGTTCATCAGGAAGATTTGGAAGCAATATTTTTCCCCTCTCTTTAAGTTCTTTGCTCTTGGCGAGGTTATAAGTTTTTGAGCAATCTTAAAGAACTCCGTGTACATTTCAACATTATCACATTATATGTATAGTAGTACTGGTTTCATATCTAAAAATAATAATAATAAAATTGTATCTCTTGCTCCTTTTACGAAAATAACAGGTGGTATTTTGGAGATATTGGACGAGGTGAAGCAGAGATGTTTTTAAAACAGAGAGGTGAACATGGCTCATATCTCATTCGAGAAAGTCGATCGCAACCTGGAAATTATGTATTATCTGTCAGGTCAGATATTTGCTTTTCCAATTTTCTTCAGTAATACCAATAAGAATAGAACTAAAGAATAGTTATTGATGCAAGTGATGGCGTTATTTTAGGAATGGTGGGCGTGTCATAGAATTCATAGTGACTTGGATCAGTGGTACATTTGATATTGCTTCTGCAAAACAGTTAAAATTCCCCTCTATGAAACATTTGTTAGATTACTACTGTGCAAATCCACTGATTGATAAAGATACAGACCAGACAGTCATTTTAAGTGAGGTAAGTACCAAAGTGAATGGTGGGAGAATCAGTCAGTATTATACGACTGTAGCTGTTGATGAGATATTTACGAAACCTTTTACTCATTTTTTATGTTTTTGTTATAATTATAATTACTGTTTTCATCATAGCCATTAAGTGACACGGCTGAACGACTGAGAAATGATCAAAGAATTAAGAAGGAATTTGAGTGGTTACAACAGGAAGATCGTGCTAACACTAACACCAAAAATGAAGGATTGCGGCCTGAAAATAGGGGCAAAAATCGATATAAAAATATTTTACCATGTAAGTCATTATTTGTTTTAATACATATCTGTTTCTTGAATCTTGTGTATTTAAAAGTTGTCTTTTCTCATGTTTGGACGTCCTTTGTATTAATCATAAAACTGATTACAAGACATATAGTGGCCTGTCATGATTATCTCCCCCTTTGTTGTTCGTCATTGAGTAAAGATGGTGGGTGTTACTATGTACCATTGAATACAAATGTAACAGTTTCAATTTTCAATAAGTCTTGTGCAAATCCTTTCATCGTTTCATTCTCTTTGCCTTCCATATTTTTGGTTTTGTAATTTGCTTCTAATACTTGGTACCAAATTTACATTACATAATTATATTTTTCAGTTGATCACACAAGAGTAATATTAAGAAATGTGAACCCAGATGTTGTTGGTTCTGACTACATCAATGCTAGTTACATTTTTGTGAGTAATTCTATAATGTTTCAACATTCAAAACATCATCTCCTTGTCAGCATGTAATTTTAAAATACTAATTGATTCTAATGTTTTATTTATCCCTCGAAATTTTCACTCTAATTGAAAGTCTATTAAAAAAATCAAAACTTTACTTTCAGGACGATGAAAGTGGTGCATTATTTATTGCATCACAAGGATGTGTTAAAGCCACAGTGGACGATTTCTGGCATATGATGTCACAAGAAAATACTCGCATCATCATCATGGTAACGAATGAAGTTGAAAAAGCAAAGGTATAAAGGAATATGTTCGAGAGGATTTTTTGAACATTTTCTATTCCGTTACTATCTTCCATTACTGTTCTTTTTATTAACAATTAACATCTTCTTTTTTTATTATTTAGATAAAATGTGTTCGATATTGGCCTGAACCTGGTCTTTCTATACAAGTTGACGGAAAACAGGTGACCAATACTGGAGAGACATCCTCGAGAGATTACACCATTCGACAGCTGGAAATATCTGAAGCTGTTGTAAGTTAGTTCAAGATCTTAGATGACCACATCTTTAGTACCCACTTCAAATAAATACTTAAATCACTTGAATGTATGGGTTATCCACAAACCAACACATTCTCTATAAAATCAATCCGTCCTAACAGGATATTGACTGTGTTGTACATCTGTGCTGAGAAATAAAGGCTGGGGTCGATTGTAGAGGTCGAGCTTGTGAGAACCGAGAACTTTACATTGACCATTGTGCGCTATGCTTTTTGCCATGTATCTATTAACGATGCATTTGGGGAAATAAAGGGAGAGTTTTTTATGATAAATGGATGCATGAATCTTATTTCAATTTAGACACGCGATTCATTTAATAATCTTCATTTAATCTTCATTTTAATATGTTTTAGGAAGCTGGAGGAAGGCCAAAATCTCCAAAAAAGATATTCCTTTATCAGTATGTTGGCTGGCCTGATCATGGTGTGCCGAATGATCCAGGATCATTATTAGAAATGATGCAACTGATAGAAGCAACCCAAAAAACATTTGAATATCCAGGTCCACCTATTATTCACTGCAGGTATGTGCTTTTTTTCTCAATTAGTTACTTCTTCTATTGATAGCTTAGTTATAGGAAGCTTTGTGAAGGCTATTGTGTGTAGTATTTAAGCTTTGTCAAGACGGTGAGTGTGTAGCTGAATTTACTTACTGTTTGTTATTGTCCTGGATTTATTTTTTAGTGCTGGTATTGGGAGAACGGGCACTGTGATTGTGATAAGCATGCTCATGAGTTTATATAGGATCAAAGGTTAGCATCTCTTCTGTTTTTATCAGCTTCATTGGTGAAGTGTCAATTATTTTTACTGCACATAATGATTTCACTAAAATGTTCATGTTTTCAAAGTCTTGCCTTTACTTCATTTCATTTGGTCTTCCTTCATCTTAAATGTTTAATATCACAGGTCACCTCGAGGAAAGGGATGTCCCACGCACCGTGCAAAAGGTTAGGTTACAGCGATCTGGCATGGTTCAGACAGAGGTAGTGTATTTATTTTGGTTCAATGTTGTTTCAAAACACTCCTCCTTGCTTAAAAGACACAAACTTTCTTTTCCACGTGAATGAAGTGTTATCCTATGTTTATTTAGGCCCAATACAGTTTCATTTATGCAGCTGTTGTTTTCTTCATGGATACTGTTGAACGGAGAGAAGAAAAAGGAGCTGAGGTATTATAATCCCAGTGGGCAAAATCTTCAAAAAGTCTCTGTGGAGAAGTGTTTTTTATTGAAACAGCAGGCGATATTACTTGCCATTCCTATAGAAAACACTCCTCCTCATAGACTTTTTGAAGAAATAAATTAGATGCAACAAAAAGTAGAAAACATCTACTTTTCGCTGCAGCAATAAAAATCACCCGCCGCAACATTTTCCGCCTAGTGGAGGTCTGGCTTTACGTATTCATATGTTAACTGTGTTATTTTTGTTGTTGTCGTCGCTGTAGAGCCATATTTACTTTCAGTAATGACTAAGTGTCAAAAGCGTATTGTATGGAAAACCTTAAACTGAATCGACTCAACTGAATTTGAGTTCTTGTAGTATTAACAAGAATCTAATAATTTGTCTGAAGTATTTATCATAATCTCTTTTTTCCGTAGCAAAAAAACTTGTATGGGAACTTAAATGCAATGAGTAACTTACTGGAAGATCTGAACGTTAATGACGATTCCGCACAACGTAGCAAGTAAGTCCACGCCCCCATCTGCTCTCATATTTTTTTAAATTATGGCCTTACTTCTTTCGTTTTTCAAAAGAGAAACTAGTTTAGTAAATGTTTGTCTTCGCACCTTGAAATTTGTTGTTTTTTGTTTTCTCTAGGAATGGAAGCATGTCAAGACCAGTACCCATTCCTCATAAGTGATCATGGGACCAGTTCCCATTCCTCGTAAATGATCATGTGACCAGTTCCCATTCCCCATAAATGATCATGTAACATTCGGCACTTTTGTGTATAAGACACTTTCTCTGCGTACTAGCTATGTAGCAGTGTATGCCAAATCGAAAATTTCACTTACAAATTGTGCCCTTTTCCTTCCAAATGTTTCTGCTAGATTTTCACAGAGAAATTTTTATAGTTTGAAATTGGTTTTATTTACGAATATCTTCCTCCAAACTCTTAGTATTTATAAAGTATGAGATAAGTTTTTTCATTGGGGAACCTGCATGATCTTCGTCTGTCAAGTCATTGTAAAAATTCGAAATAATAAATAACGCTTCCTCGTGGTAATACCCTATCATTCAAGTTTTGCTTGTGTTGTTTTTGGTGAACTTCAACGATTTCATTCGCACATTGATGATTGGTATTATCACAAGGAATGCTTTTCAAAATGAAGAAATGATTTTTTTAGAAGGATTTACGTCTATTATATTTTTCTATCTTTTTTTTCTCATGTTAATATCGTTTCGTTTTTAATTCATTAGTGCTGTTATTAATTCTCAAATTTATTTCGCACACATCAGATTCTTATAACAGGGCGGCCACCGGTTCCGGAATTCCTTGAATTGTTCTGGAGTTTTTTTGTACTGGAAATGTTCTTGAAAAAGGTCAATTTTTCAGATTTGTTCTGGAATTGTTCTGGAATTCAGAATTTTTCACAACATTTCTGGTTGCCCCCTTTTTGAGATTCGTAAGAAAATAATATTTCAGTTTATGCCCTTATTGTAGTGGCTAACGGAAGGTGCAAAATTATTAAAAACTTTCTTCTGTATGTTTGTTATTAATTTATCTCACGTCAAACGTCTGACAGGGCGATCCACATGTTCTTGAAAAATAAAGAAATGTTCTGGAATTGTTGTGTAATTATTTTAAAATTTTGGTGACCACCCTGTTATAAACTTCCACTCACAAAAGCGTTTTTATTTCTGAGTTTACAATCTATATCGTGATAGGAAAAGTAGATTTTTGTCTCAGGAAAATATATTTTGAATGTTATATAAGTCTTCTGATTGTTTCTCCCACGAAATAGATATTCCGAGGGCTCGTTTTGGTTTGGTTTGCTAACAGTAAACTTAAGCAATTAGTAGTTTACCCCTCTGGTTGGTCCTGAAATTTAATCTTCTCGTGTTTTATCTACTCGTGCATTTGTTAATTCGTAAATCTAACGTTCTCTCCCCTTCTACACATCTCTGATGAATTATCTGTATCCCAGTGGGCGAAATCTTTAAAAAATCTCTGTGGAGGAGTGTTTTTGTACCGAAACAGTAGGCGATATTGCTTGCCATTCCTAAAGAAAATACTCCTCCACAGAGACTTTTTTAAGATTTTGCCCACTGGGATGAGGTAAATTGTCTCTAATTCTCTCCCTCTTATCCACTATTTGAATCAGTTTTTCTCCATAGTTTTTATTTTGGTAGGTTGCAATAAAAATCATGATAATTTTGAACATTCCTGTTTCCGTGTTTTGTGTTGCGTTTCTGTTTTTTGATGGTGTGGAATTGCATCAGCCGTCCGCATATAAGGAGCACATTTCTGTGGACGCCATGTTGGATGTTCTTGCGAAATCACATGATGGTGAAGAAAAATTAGTAAAAGAAAAGTTTCTAGAAAATTATAAAGTAAGTGGAAGTTCGAAGCAGGTAATATCTTTTCTCTGTTTTCATGGGTTATGATAATGAAGGTGATACGATGATGACGTTATGATGTTGCTCTTTCATCCATTTTGGTTATAATGTTTAAATACCTTTAGCATACAGTTTATCTGCCTATATTGGAGCCCAGTGGGCAAAACTTTCTATAGGAATGGCAAGCAATATCGCCTGCTGTTTCAATAAAAAAACACTCCTACACGGAGACTTTTTGAAGATTTTGTCCACTGGGACACCATCAAAACTTCATGGTGTAAACCTTGTTATATTTGTTTGGGTCAGTGAGCATTAGGTCACATGATGCCTCGTTCTTTCAAACGCTTTTATAAGACTTTAAACCGAAAAGTTTGACTGACTCAAATTAGCAGATAAGCCCACTCTTCGCGATGGTAATATAATGTTGCACAGTGGCATCTCTATAAAATGGTGCATTAAAACGGTGTCCGCATCATAGAGACATTACCTATAAGAATTGTAAATCCATCCATCCGTATAGAGTGGAGTGTGCAGAGGCGTACCTAGACCTCAGTCAAAATTTCAGAGTTTAGTCAGTTAAAGGAAAAAAGGAAAATGTGTTATAACCTAAGACTGAAAAGAAAGATCAAAACGTTGGACTCCACCATTTTTTTGGACTCACCCTGAATACACCTATGGCGTGTGTACGGACGTAAAACGGAGAGGTGTTCGCTTTATAGAGATTTCACTGTAGTGCTATCCTGTTTCGTGATGTTGTTTAGCTTGCTGGTGGTACAAATGAAATGGCTATCCGTATGTATAAGATGCTGAGTGACGGTAAAAATACTGATGCGGTTCCACTGGACGAAGTAGAGAAAAATATCAAGCAGATGGCTGACTTTTACACCAGAAATGAATTAAGCGAAGGTGCAACATTTGTTACTCATCTTTAAGTTTTCAGTTGGACCGCTATTTGGAAGGGTGTTGTTGTGTGGTACTCAACGGAATCCGTAAACTTTCTTTAGAGTGTTAAATTTTGAACGCAATATTTTTTCCCTAGATGAGTTTGGTGAAATTGAAGATGTAAAATATGAGTCGAAAATGAGGAGAGAAAAACCGGGAAGGAACGAGGGTGAAGCGAACGCAGGTTTAGTATTCATCTCTCGTTTTTTCCATCCTATACAGTGTGTGGGAGCGATGTAGTGTGTGTTGCAGTGATGTGTCTATTAGTATTGTTTGTCCATGTTTGTTTTTGTTTTAAACCAAGAGGGTGACAGTGATTACTTGGAAACATTTGAAAATGGAGAAGAAGATGAAGAAGCATACCCTCCTCATGATCCTATTTATCAACCAAGTGATGAAGAAGAAGATTATGAAGTGTTATCTGATAACAGTCAGGTATATAACCTAAATCGCTGGTGTGTTACGTCAGTGATACAGTACAGCCCAAAAGAAACTTTATGCATTAGCAAAGGAATGAATTTTTACATGAAAAGCCAAAAGATTTTCTTGTAAAGTTTTATCTGTTACACGAAGTCATTATTTTTTCAACCTGATATTTTTTTAAATATCACGTTAGGTAAACAAAAGACCTTTAACCTCTAAAGATGGCGACTCTTCGCAAAATCAACTTATCTTACGCAGAAATGACTTGCACTCATTCCCTCTATTAGTTATCTCCAAGTTATCTCCAATTATGTGTGATTTGAATATTTCTCCATTTAATTTCATTAGAATTCTCCTGTGGCTTCATCCAAAAGAGTTGATAGTTATGAGGAAGATTTTGCTCAAATGGAAAATTTGGAGGAGAAGCAAGAAAAGTTATTGAAAAAACTAATTGTTAACGAAGATATGGAAGATCATGAACCTATATATCAACCCTCTGAATACGAAGAAATAGACCTTGATGAAAAGCCGGACCGAAAAGGTTGAGATTTATTTTGTTTGACATTCCATTTCGAAAATCCGGTTTATTTTGGAAAGGATCCTTTTCTCTTTTGTACACTCAGCTTTCGCGGGAGTTTAAATATTGCGCATCTTCTCTTCGAACATCTTTGTACTGGATCAATAATCTTCACGCATGCTTATTGCATCACGTGATCTGGAGAGTTCTGTTGTGTTCTTATTATAGTGAAACCTCTATAGCGAACATCCCATATAGCGGACATCCCATATAACAGACACCTCCTTATAGCAGACACATATATTTGTCCTCCCGATGGTATCCGCTATAGTAAGGTTTAACTGTAGTTCTTATTTTCTGTGAATCGTATTTCTTGCTAATTCCTTTACTTGTTTATTTGTTTATTTATTTACTGTTCATCATTTAAGTAACTGGAGCAGAGCCTGTTTTGTCCTTTCCTGGAAATGAACCGGAAAGCGAATACGAAGAAATATTTGCCGAAGAAGATGAAAACAACGACGGGTATCCCGATCATGATCCGATTTATCAACCGGAAGACTCGGTTATGACTAAGTCTTTGCGAAAAGGTGATGTTGATGAAGACACAGTATCACACAAGGAAAATCGTGACGAGCTCTGATAATTATTTCCCTTCTATGTAGTCTATCATTGGTAAATTCTTACCTTTATATGAAAGACATTCCTGTTTTGAAAAGAGAAATTTTTTTAGGCAATAATCTTTCTAAAATTTTTAAAGAATATTCAAAGAATGGTAATTTTTACAAGAATTGGAGACCAACAAACATACCACGACTTCTATTTATTTTCATTTATTCCACTATTTATAATATTTATAATAAAAACCGGCGTAATGGTGGCGTAAAAATCTATCTATCTATCTATCTATCTATCTATCTATCTATCTATCTATCTATCTATCTATCTATCTATCTATCTATCTATCTATCTATCTATCTATAAGGGCCGATAAAGAAGCGAATGCTGTCAAAACTGTACAGATAAAAAAAGTTACAGAGATCGAGACATCTTTCTTACCTTCTTTAACCCAACAAAATCAAGAGACTTCCCTACTTAAAGAACTAGTGTACTCAAATTGTTAGTTGTATCTTTCGGATTATTATCTTCATTATACAGACAGGGGCACTATTTTTTTAGCAATAATATTATTACAGTTTCGCACTTTGTAAACACACCCCCATGTTCTAAGTTTTCGTAATGTTTTTACTAACGTAAAACTGTATTTATCGGGATATAATATTCTCATATAATTATTTGTATTTATTCATTATAATCATATCTGATGTAAATTGTTATGATGCTATTAAACCAATTACGGTAGCAGCGAAAGCGAATACCGTATTAAAACACCCTTAGACTCCTACTCCTTCCGCCGAAATGGCATTTAGCCCATGCTTTAGTCTCTGCGAATTTCCCTTTACGAAACTATATAAATTGTATGAACGAACGCAGGCAGGCTAGGTGTTTTCTTAGGCTAACAAAGTTTAAAACTCTGATCAATAAGTTTGTATCTATTTTGTTCGTATTGCGGCTTTTAAATGCTGCTGCCGTTTTGCACCATATGGGTCTTGTTCAAATCGCGTATACGCGAGGTGTTTAGAATGCAAAGCGCTCGTCGACTGGACAAAAAAATAGCCTCTATAAGTACGAACAACTAAAAACCAGTCTAAAAGAATTAGACTTTGATTATTTATTCTTACCGGTAGTACTCAATGTTCCTCGATACAGAGCTTAGGGTTCTAGGCTAAGCATTCATCAAAGTGACCTTCACCACGTGTGTATTCTAACCGTGTATCTGGTGGAACTTTTGGATATTTCTGGAATTTAGTAAGTTTCTACCGTTTCTAATTATCTATTATTCTTTTTTATGAAACTGTTAATTCAGAAAAAATACGCAGCATTACCTAACCTAATCAACATTACTCAACACACTCCTTCCAGCACTGTATAATTTTGTTATATTTATATTTATAATAAATATTGGCATGTTATACTTAGTTCAAATGTGTTTTACTCTGATCTTCATTTCTCTGTGTTGAATTTTATTTTATTACTTATGCATGGTATCGAAAGTAATACAGGTCCAACTTTTTCAAAAGTAGTTCAAGGATCCTTTCATCAAGGCGCGCCTTGATGAAAATTTGGAATCGCTGGTGATTCCACAAATTTCGTGAGACAGCAGGCTTCCAATGCACTGGTAATTATTTTCTTGCCATATGCTTCAGTGCTATTAAGAAAGTATCTAAATGGAAATCATGGGACTTAGACTATATTTTAAATCAAGGTGACACATTGTTTAAGATATTAAAGCTACAGGACCTCTAGCAGTTGATGAAATGCCTCATAACATAATGATAGAAAGTCAGCTAATTCAAATTTATTTTCTTGGGATGCAAAATAGTCTTTTTTCCAATGATACTGATCTGTTTGAAAACCATAAATGTCTCGCACTCAATGAGATTGGCCATTAAGTGTGGTGAGGTGACTCTCACAACTGTTAAAGAATATATTGACACATACTTGAACCCAAAGAAGCGAAATATTCTTGATCCTGCAAAAGAAAATTTTGAAAACATTCCATGTATTTCAAAAATTTTAGAGCAAATACAAGCACTTAGCATTTCCTGCGACTCAGACTTTCAAATCCATTTAAAACGACCACCAGATTCCTGTTTTGTAAACAATTATTTTAGTGAAGGATTGCAAGCTTGGAAGGCTAACATTGATATTCAACCAGTTTTCAATCATTTCAAGGCCATAACTTATATGTGTGCTTATTTTTCTAAAGCAGAAGATGAAACCTCACAGGCTATGAAACAAGCTGTAAAAGAGGCTGTTAGTTCTAATAAAAACTATTTTAAGCAAATGAAAGCTATAGCTCGGGCATATACTACAAAACGAGAATGTTCTGTTCAGGAAGCTATCCTATATATTAATATCCGACTCTCTGTTTGTTTGTCTATTTGTTTGTTTGTCTGTCACGCAAAATGGTGGATACGGTAGTACAGTGGCCTAATACGCTAAAACATTTTTTTTAAAATCAACCCGGGAAATGTTTCGAGGTAAGTTAGACCATTATAATAACAGAGAGAGCGCGAAGTTTGGGAGAAATGCTTTTTCAGCGGGACGAAGAAATACGTGTAAAAGTTTTTTTTCTAGAGGTTTTCAGGAAGAGTTATTGTGATTACGAATACATATTATTGTCATTTTTCTGTTGGTTAAGGGACAGATATTTTGTGAAGCGAAATGGTGTGGAATTAATGAGTGGTTGTGAGTTCCCCCCTCCACACACCACCGCACCACACCATCACCAACCACCATAATAATAATATTAAATTGCCTGACTCATACTTATATGTTTAAACTGACCATATATACAAAATGTCTATGTCTCTAGCTATATTTCTTGGCTATTTTTCTTTGAGTATTGCAGTTTGTTTTTGTTGTTTTGTTTGGGTAGAGGGGGAGAACCCACCACCACACATCGCACTGTTTTGCATTCTGTGCTGTGTGTATTTAACAGCAAGTTTTAAGAGAGTTGTCAGTATTTCAGTCATCCATAGCATGGTGCTGCTTGACATCCAAATTAATTTGGTTAACGATCGATCTATAAATCAGGGCAAAAGACAATATTTTATTTTACATTCAGGAACATTTTTGCTGTTGTCGTGTTTCTTTTCTATATGATATCTTTCATGTTTTTAGATAAGAAAATTGGATTTAGTAAATAAAAAATAACGATGAAAAGGAATGTGTTAATCATGGTTTTATATCATGGTATACGAAATTGGAGAATTATGAACAGAATGAACTTCTATTTATAACCTGAGTAGTTGGGGGTACGTTATATAATTGGCAGATCAGTGGAACTTCTATTATATGTCGTGAGTTGGTAAGATCTCTTTTTACGATTAATTTTATTTAAGAAGGGAATTAAACTTTTTAATGGGATCACGGGTAAAAAAAATTTTACGGTTTCACTTAATAGTCGGAATAGCATAAGAATTGTTAGGTTGTGTTTTTAAATTTTAGATCACTTATATACGTGGAACCAGTAAAAAAATTTAACCTGGTTGGCTTTGTTTTTTTTGTACTTATGTGTGAATGGAATCAAAAATAGGAATATAATAGAATAATACATAAAATGTTAGCTTAATAAATTTTTACGAATAAATTCAGAGCTGCCCAAAATGTCTTGTGCAACCTAATACTGATGGGCGGCGAGCGACGCCACCTTGGCGGCTAGTTTACTTAATTATGCCAGAGTTATGGCTTAGGAAAACTTTTCTAGGTGTAATTTTTGCTAATAACAATCTACCTGAAAAACGTTATAGATTATGTAGAAGCAAAGAGGAAATAGATGAGTTGCCTGAAGACTGCACAGAAATATTTCAGCGAAACACGATTGATCGTTATATAGACAGGCCAAATCAATTCTATCAAAATGGCAAATTTAGAATTCTGGAACGCATTTGTTTTGCCCAATTTTTGTCCCATTACTATCTCACCAAGAAAATGTTTCATGAAACTGAAAATGATTTTCAGCCTGTTGTCCTCAATGATGAATTGATGGAATCAAATCATGCATATTGTGGCTATCCCAAAATGATCCCTCTGATGTCTTCTAAAGAAAACCTACAATGCAGAAAGGTTAAAGCGGTTTTGCATTATCATGTGCCAAACAAAAATAAATATCCAGAGGAATATGCCCATCATTTGCTCTTTATGTTTTTTCCCTTCCGCAACGAAGATGCATTAAAATCTTGCTAAATGCTAAATGTTTAGTATGAAGGAAATTATCGTACACTTGCTGAATCGAAAAGGACGCTGATTTCTCCCTTCTGTGTCCCTTCAAACGGAAATGCTGTAAGTTCAATTAGGCTTATAAAGTAAGACTTGTTAATAAGAATCAAAAGCTATCCGATAGAGATTTGTTGTATGAGGTTATTTCTTCGCCTCCGGTTTATAAATAAACACCAGATAGGTATTCTAATCCCTTTTTGGTTCTCTTCTTCGAGCGATTTGTAAATATGCACAGCATTTTCTTGTTAATCTTATTATAATAATCGTCAATCTTGGTTTTTTGTTCTAAGTTAAAAAAAGCGCTACCAATAAAATCTTTTTTTTGCGGAAAGTGTGGTCTGAGTTCCGCAAGGACCTGTGTCAAACGCACTAAACTACTGTGCTTCGCGCACGCCAAAGATTGTGCAAACTGACGGTTTATTTTTTATAGCCGACCGACCAACCGACCGACTTATTTATAATGGACTCTAACACAACATATTTACGGTGTTGGGAATATAGAATTCTGTTGAAATATTGTGGTTTTGAAAATCACAGTAAATATTTTGTATTTTGTAAACAATACATCAATGAAATGATTGTTTATCATTTTCAATATGTGTTTTTATGATTTGGTTTCCAATGCTATTGAATGATGATATGGTTGTCATTTTTTCCTACCTTAAGTGTACTAATCATGTGTGTTTATTTTCAGCAGCTAAATTGTATTTTGCAAGTATATATTTATTTGCACGAATAACCAGTTCAAAGTAAATTATAAAAAAAGTTTTTGAAAATTTTTGTGGGTATAAGTTTTATAAGTCACCAAAATGTAAGAACTTTCGCGATTGAAATTTTTCGGGGATGGTCTTGAAGTGAAAACAAGATCAACATTGTTGATTAAAAAGATTTCCCCAGACAGTGTGGACACACTGAATACTCGTTTTATCAAACGGTTTGAGTTCAGTACGGCTCTCATGTAAACGCACTCGAGGCCGTTTACACGAGACACCCGAAGTAAACTCAAACCGGTTCAAAATTTAATATTATATTATCGAAAGAAAAAGCATAACGAATTTAATAAATTTTTTCAACCGCCAAATTTAATCCACGCTAACTTCTTTCAATAACCTTCGACCACGAACTTTAACCGCATAATGTAAATGATTTTATAACCGTACAAAATTTTCATTAGGAAATGACTTTCTGTCTTTCCTCCGTCTACAAATTTTCACGTTTTTGACCCAAACCCCTTATTAAATTCCGCTCTTTCATTTTATTCACGAATTTCAATTTGCGTTATTTTTCTATTTAAACAAAACAAGAACGACTAAAGTCGCGAAATCTGAAAAATGAACCTCTTTCTCTTTCCCCTACAAACGTCTACAGCTATAGCGTCTATGATGTTTTACACACCGACGATAACAAAGTAATGCCTCTAAGGGTATATTACTGAAGGGACGACAACATTAAAGTTCTTGATGCCACTTATTTTATTTTCAAAAAGTGTAAAGAAGTATACGAGAGTATAGCAAATTGTTCTGAAATAAAAGATGTCCACATGCTGAATGAAGCTTGTAACGGTTTTTGGTCATTCACTGCAGCTTGAAGACTACATTATTTCCTGGAATAAACACCCATGTGTTTATTTCCTAATTAGGAAATTTGCCCTGCGTTTATTCGAGATCATTGTTTATTAGAGGTTCATGTTTATTCCAGGAGATTGGTACCGTCAATGTGCTTAATTCCGAAGAACCTTCCCTAATTCCGAACGCAAAAAATACATTCTGTAAAATACAAACCACATCAATAATAATGCATACTTCGTTGTCAATCAAACTAAATCCAAAACTTAACGAAAACAAAACTTCAGCCTTCAATAAATTGACTGTTCCCTTGAGACTCGCGTATAATTTTACGAGCTCTGCGAAATTCCCGTTTAGACACATACAGTGTGTTTCAAAAAAAAATGGAACCAAGAATTTGCATAAAACTCTTTCCTTTTTTTGAAACATTGACTTACAGCAGCAAGAGTAAAAGTCTGTTTTAAATATTGCCATGTGTTCTTTTATAAACAAAGTTTTTATGATGACACTTTCACGTTTTCAGGGTGTCAGCGAGACATGAGAGTAGACTCTACCATCCAACTTGAAAGCTCAATTTCATGGTATAGACTTTGACAAATTTGTTTGGGTCAGGTTGTGATGCTTCGGAATGTTTTTCATTGGAAGAGTTTGATGTTTTCAAATAGATGAATAATATAATCTCACTCAAATATTACAACGAATCGCCTATACTTCAAAACCTAGCAAAAAAGCTATACACAGAGGCTAGGTGGACACTTGTGATGGTTATTGGTACGACATTTTAACAAGAGATGCGATCATAATACTTTTTACTTGAAAATTTCTAATTTTCGTTTGAAACAACGAGACGTAAGGCGAGGTTCTCGTTAACTAAGACAGAAATAACAAAGCTTTGACGGCAAACTAGTGATGACCGTATCAAGCTTGCACAGAGGCTACGTTGACGCTACGTTGACGCTATTGGTACGAATCTTATCATGTGTTTTTTAGAATGAGTTTCAATATACATATACAAACAATTATAATTATACTACATTACTGTCCAATGAATACACGTGCTGTGTTCAATTTTCTGTTTTCCCATTACCATAGTCACACATGAAATATGACGAAAATAAAAACGGCTATCTGCAATCGAAAGATAATCGCATACCATACCAAAGAAAGTTACTATAACAACACCTCAAACATTGAAAGCGAAGGAGAACATCCATCTCGTGATCGTATGTTAATCGAACGATATTGTTATGACATCCATGACTCGATGTATTTTCACCTTTTTCGACGTTCAGATGTACACTTCGGACAGAACCTAAACGTAACGACATGTTGATCGTCCAGACTTGTTAATAATGTTCAAAAATTGAAAATTGTGAAAATACAAAAGACAGCTGATGCCACTTAAGATTCGTAATGCAAACAGACTCATTTGGAATAAACTTTTAAAAAAACAGAAGCTTATGTCACTATGTTTCAAGCCAGGAAGGAAAGTTGAAAGATGAACTGTTCGGTGCTTTTCAAGCGTCTTAATGAGCCTGCCATTCATTTGTATTGTGGACATTTTGTTTAATGCAAAACATAACAACAGACGATTTTCGTCTTGCCCATTCCTAATGTCACCCCAATCTAGAAATCCATTGAGTTGAATTCCTTCAAATGAGTTCAAGTCGGTTTACAAATTTCTTTTTATATAAGAAACTCGTTTATAAGAAACCCAGACCTGGGGGCTCCAAAAATTTATGAAACTTTTACTAAAACAGCTTAGCATACCCAAAAATCTTCAAGATCAACTATCAATACTATGCACTCACTGGAAGGTCGAACACACAAGTTTAATGAGTGATATCGATTTGACAATCGAATGTTACTGTACTGTATTTCGAACAAAGTGTCTTGAATAGGGTGTTTGGGGTTTTTAGCACTAGAGAAACCTCATATTCATTCTTAGAAAACCACATAATAAACTTTTGTTACTAAAATCATGAAGAAAAAAATATATAAGAAACTGAAACTTCTAGGGCTTTTCTTTGGTTAAGGGAGGATTATTACATTGTAATCTTCCAGCAGATTATCACTGGGATAAAATTGCAATATAATGAATATCTTGACCTACCATTTTCCTTTCGGCTTGGTTGTCAGACCGACACAACCAAAGTGAAACCATTCAATGAGGCACTAAATATAAAATGAGCAGAAGCTCAGGTCAATCAACATTTTTCCGTCCTATAGCCAGAACTTGCGATATCCCTTGCATCATTTTCCACACACTCAAATATTAAAATGTCTTCTAGAGATTGGTCAGAAGATCAGTGGCTGCCGTCGTTGTATTATACTTACGTCATTGTTATCACAACCAATCATTTCGCCATATGATACCTAAACACAATGAAAAGATATTCAAATAAAACATAAAATGAAAATGTGTTTAAAAAAATCACAGAAATCGAAGGAGAACAGTAACAAGTCTGGGTTTTATGCAAATATAATTTGAAAAGCTCCTACTATGGGTATTGACTCCCGGGTAATAGCTCCTGGGCACTGGGCACTAGGTGCAAACTGTCCTAGTTACTGGGGTCTCACTTTTCCAGTATGCCCTAATTTTGGTCCAGTAAAAAGCTTTATTTTGGGGAGAATACCCTGTGAAGAGCTTAAACCCAACTATTACTACAATATGTCATGAAGTGGTAAAGAGAATATGAGAATTCACAATTACACTTGGAAGACAGGATACTTATCACGATTATTATTATGATAACAAAAAAAAAAATATAATTTTTTGCAAACCTGATGACACAAGCAATATGTGGGTTCGTTAGGATCCACCGGCATATCTAATACATTCATATCAGTTGCCATGGTAATTAATGGTGTGGCTGAAGTGGATAGAGTAGTCATAGATGGTTGTTCTTCAGATTCACTAAAATACAACAAAAACATCAAAAACATCAATTGTCAATGCATAATAGATGATGGGCACATAAAAAAAGAATTCCGAGGAGTTCTAAACGTCCAAAGTTCTTGTATTCAAAATACTATTACTTTTATTTCCATTATTACCTCAACTTGCACAATAAAATGTTCATAAACTACTTAGCATCAGCTAAATTCTACTCCACTTATTATTATTATTAATGTTTACCCAGGATAGCCTCTTCAGTTCTGATAGAACTGTTATCAATGAGGATCCTGTGTAGGTCCTAGAGCATTTAAAGCCCCAATTGGGGTTCGGAAGCCGCAAGTATGCTTCAACCGCTGAACCAGATAATAACCTCCTTAGATATCAATCCCGCTCTCAAGCTGAGTACTAAGCTGAGCGGATTGATTCACATTGTTTAGTTACTGACATGACTCGGCCAGGATTTGAACCCTGACCTTCAGCAGAGGAGGCGAGCACTCTACCACAAGGCCACCAGTTGGTTATATCTATTGATATTTTTTTATAAATCTTCGTGGAATAAGGTGATAAAAATTTTTACAGGTACATTTTCCCTATCTTGTTGTTGTTGTACTTGCGTAAGGTCCCTATAATACTAATTCGCTATTATAGTGATAAATTATAGTCTTTGTTGTCACACATCATTTCATCAATTAAGAAACCTACCATAATCTTATAATCAAGATAAAAAAATACATACTCCTTTTTGCCTTTTCTCCTTTTTTTGGATGATTCCCCTTTTTCAGATTTTCTTTTCCGTCCTTCTACAAATAAAAATTTTCATTTAGCCAGATGTGTTGAACTTAACACTGACCGTTTTGATCATTTAGCCTTTTGGGCTCTTATGGATCAAGTAAAAAAACTTATATCCTTTCCTTAAATGAAAGGTACTTAAAAGATGCATTCCCATCGGCAGAACTAACAATTTTGTAGAAATTGATTTATAAACAAAAACATACTCACTTTCTTTAGAATCTAAAAAATTAGAAAAATAAATACCTTAATAAATACAATAATTAATATTAGAAGCATTTAGGTAAGAAAAGGAAATTCTGCTGACTTCTTTACTTCACCTCAAATTAAATTTGTAATAATCAAGACAAAAGTAAGGCATATAAAACTAGATATAATGTTGTTTACCATCTTCTGTATTTTGTTGTTGTTGTCTCTGTTGTTTTAGCTCTTCTTCAAATCTGGATAAATCACTGTCTAAACGCCTTATATGCTTGTCCACCTAAAGAAATGCTTAGAGTATAAAAGTTATTTTCATTCCTTTTAGTAGCGTCGAATCTTCAAATACTGACAACTGTTCGTTTACTAATGTTTATTGACCAGAAATTATGACTTACTGGACAACTCTCTGTGATAACTGCAATTAACCCACAAAATTAAGATTTCCTGTTAGTTCATGATAATTCTTAGAAGAAACAACTCATCTGCATTTAATCACCACTTATCACTAACTCTGATGTGTTTATTTATTACTCCCATCTATTCCGAAAGCACAAAATTATCGTAAACTCATATGTGACCTCTTGTATTCTTCCCTTAAAAATTGTATATAATACACATTATAGAATTTACCATTTCATATGTTTGTACTGCTAGTTGCACTTTATCATCGCCATATTCGCGACTTTTTTGAAAAGCGTTTTCGATTTTTGAGAAAAATTCTTTACGTTCTGATGGAGGGAGGTCCCTGACTTTAGAAATGTACTCAGCACAAAGTTTATCAACATCATCCAGCAGGTCTAAATTTAAGAAGATAGATAAAGGAAAAAATCTTTATTTTCAAAAAAAAGTAGGTTTTTTTGCTCAGGAGAAAATATAAGTTAGTATATATTTTACATCCAACTGCAGAAAGGTAGAAAAAAAATTTAATTACCATGAGCTCTCTGATCTAAATCCCTCTGCAGAGAAAAGTTCCTCTGTAAATCATAAGGCAAACTTTCAATACCTACAAAATACAAACAAAATTGATATATTTTTAAAATATATCACTACAACACTTGGAAAATGTATCATTTCAATTTTACAGGAGATTATATGGAAGTGGTGCAGAATGATTAACATGTCACTAATAATTAATTTTACTTCAGATTAGGTTCCTTTAGTTCTTATAGATTTTGCAGTTTTCTTGCGTCTTCTGTGTCTTCTCTATTTTTATCAACAAAAGGTGAGGTAAAAATATTACCAATAAGTGCTTGTGAGTTAGGGGTAATTCTGGTTAGAAAAAAAATGTTGGAGTAAGAAGATTAGATACAATAGAGTCAAGAAAACTATTTCATATTTTGAATCATATTTGAAAGAGGTTAATATTAAAATCTCCTAAAAGAACTAAATTTTGCCTCTATTACTTTCTTTCTCAAGATCGGTTCTAGTAAAGCAGAAATTGAGAGCTTGGAAAATTTGGATGTTTGTTAGCTTTAGCTTCACCCAGCTTATCACAGGATATGAAACAAATACAGAAGTCATAGCTTCATCTAGCATATCACAGGATATGAAACAAATACAGAAGTCATAGTTTCATCTAGCATTATGTGTTTTAGGAACAAGTGTGATTTAAATCTAGATCGAGTGGGTGAAGCCTTGACAGGAAAACAAGAGAAAAAACAAGAGAGAAAAGGTATGCTATATAACTTTACAAGCTTTTATATACAATGTGTAAAAGAAGAAAATATCACCATTCAGTGAGATTTTCATTGTTTTATTCAACCATGATATCAACATTTTGCAATTAAAAGTCCAGAACCAATCTATCAGTCAATCCTTGTAAAACATTTTCCATTCCATTCCCCCAGAGAAAGCTATTGTATGGACAGAGAGTATGGTTAAGATATAATCTGTTTTTAAGATCAGATTTGTTTTGATTTTCATTTTAGTTCATTTTGATTCATTTTGATTAGCCGACAACCGGTCACCGAAATAGCAAATAAATGGCCTGCAGTCTAAATTAATTTTAGTGTAAGAGATAGAGAAGAGGAATGGAAAGTTTTCCAGAACTATATTATAGTTATGAGTTCACAAAATATGCGATGAACATGATATGAACACTCCATTAGTTCTTTACTCACATCCTCACATATATTTGATACTAAATCTGATGTGATGCCTGCAAATTTATTGTGGCATGATGAACCTACCAGTTTTGAAAAATAAGGCATGCTCAACTGCACTCTATTGTTGTTATAATTGTCATCCCTATCATGAAAAATACCGTTAAAGCATTCATTTTTCATAGAGAGAGGTTTTTGGCTTTCAGGGGCAGCGTTGTAAACCAAGTTAAAGCACCCTCGAAATAAACTATTTCATTTCAAGTTCTGCAGCAGACGTCTTTTCTTTTTAGTGATATCAGAAAGTCTTTTTCAATTATAGATTTCCTTGTGAAGTTAGCAAAACTTCGAGCTGTTTTTGTTGATGATTTTGGCTTAGTTGTGATTCACTCCGGAAACGATTATCTTGTCCTGCACAGTCAGAAACATAATGAAATAATTTTTTTAAACCGGAAGTTATTACCAGGTCAATAGTTTCTCGAGTAAACTATCAATTAATTTCTTAACAGGCATACTTTGATTATGGCTTGTTTGGATAATGTTGGTCATGCCAAACATGTTTGGATGTAATTTAGAATGCCGGTCATTTAGTATTTGCTGTTTCAGTGACTGGTGGTTTCTACCAACTTTCTCAACTTTTTTTTTAATCTGCTTGTTAATGGTGAATTTAGAATCAGCAAATAGTTGTTATATTTAAGGGATAAAAATATGCTTGCGATTTGAGGCTAAGGGGCCACTCACATATCCATGTCTCCTTTTTCAGTGTCGTTAAACGTTATTGGGTGGGTAGGTAAAAACTTATGAATTTTCAAAAGTTTGAGTTCCTTTATCTATAAAGTGGAGACCACTTTCCCTCTAAACAAACTTGTGTAAACTAAATTAACTTTAGTGAGTTACATTTGCTGTTAATTATCCTTCATATTGCTTTATTTACTTTCAACTTTGCCCCGTTTGTAAATATCTTATCCAATCAGGGGCACTGAATTAACACCAAATGCCATCTTTTATTGGAAAATTGGCCGTTAAAAAGGGGGTCGAAAACCTAACGACCAAATGCAGTTAAAAAATACAAAAATCGATTGTTGACGGCCCCTTATTTATGATACCGTCTATGTGCCTAATTATGAACAGTCTTCCTAATTCTGAACACAAAAAAATACAGTCTGTAAAATGCAAACCACATCAATAATAATGCATACTGTGTTTTCAATCAAACTAAATCCAAAATTTAATGAACACAAAGCTTTTGCCTTTAATAAATTGATGCGATTAAGCCTCTATCTAAACTATGAATCTGTAGAATTCCCGTTTCGACGCATATATATTCAGAGATATTGAAATGGTGTAGGCCATTATTACCGCAGTGAGTGATTCTTCATGCCGATTGGTGTTCAACGTCATTTTTTCTTCATAAAAATTTTAGTATTTGTAGTATTTTAGTATCTGTTGAGTATGGATGCATATTTTGTTAACCACAGGTCTGTTTATTTCTTGCGTTCGGAAGGAAGGCTGTTCAGATTTAGGCACTAACACTAGAAAGTCAGGGACAACTCCAAATTAGGCTTCAAAGCCAAATTAGACTAATTAAGCTTATTTTTACGGCATGTTAGGCACCCTTCCTCCAAATTAAGCTTTTTTAAAATTGCGATAACGCACACTTCCACTTCTATTCACAAATTGGAAACGCTCCGCTTGAAGTCACCCAAGGTAAAAATTGGAAATCATGTGTAAACTATAGTAGAGATATTGATGTATTACGCCTTCACACCATGCTTAATTAGGATTTGTGTTACAGAAACACAAAACATCTTGAGCTGTGTAAGCCAAATTAAGAATAAAAGCATGACTCTTAATTATAGGGATACTTACTACAATAGCAAATACTTACTTACTATAATAACAAATAAGCTTTAGCAGCCTGAATTATGCCAAATAAGGCAGAAAACAACAATTTTGTAGATAACTTTGTATACATGGGAATATTTAAAAATCACGCTAGTGGCTTCGCTTCCAGATTGGCTATGTGCGTTGTCAAAATATAAACTTGTTGCAACCAACACTAGCAGCATATCCAAGAACATGTAGTACTTCTTGTTTTGGCAAAGAGTATGTGTTTTTAATTTGGATCCCTGAGCCACCTTATTAGTAAAAAGAAGCTAAATGTGAAAGATTAAAACGTCTCCGAAGGTATTGTTTTTATTAGATAATAGGGAAATTTGAAAGTATTTTCTTATATGTCAGAAGTTTAACCATGGTAAGGTTGGAGTATACATTGGTTAGGTAGGAGTATACGTCGTATGTATTGTCTCAGGCGTAACCACTCGAACGAAAAATGGTAATCGAACGTAATCAAACTTAATCGAACCATAATCGAAGAATTAGTGTTCGATTATCGAACATTGTCGAACGCTAATCGAACCTCACAATTTTTTGAGGATCATGGAATTGTTCGATTAGAGTTTGATTATTGTTTGATTTGTTCGATTAGCGTTTGATTAGTATTCGACTAGTGTTTCCGATCGATTTTTTTAGACTTGTTGAGATCGCAGTGACGTGATGTTCAAAGTTTGGTGTATGCAAGAATGTACAGGAAGCATGACTGATATGTGACTGATTCTAACAACTATCTCATCGCAACGACCAGGGCTTCTTCGCCATTTTGATATGCGAAACGACGGCATATCAAAAGGCGAAACAGCCCTGGGGACGAGATTGTGCATCAACGATATTTCATTGGCGCCGTTCCCGCACTCATCGATGGAACCATAATGATTTGTTTACTTCTTTACGAAATAATTTTATCTTAATTTTATCTTATCTATGGCCAACCCTGGTCGCACTCTCAAAGGACCGAGAAAACAGTTCGAGATAGCGAATAAACAATTCCCTAATTTCTGTTCAATCAAACATCGTATTAATTATGCACTTCTTCTTTTATAAGAACCAGTAATTTTTGATTCAGCCTGTTCTTATTTCAGCCTCAATTTGTTCTTATTTGTTCTTAATTTTGTTCTAGAGCTAAGACTTAGTTGTTTTTCATTGAAGGCACAGTTTGTCGATGTTACGTTCCAAGTATTTAGCCTGAAAAAGTTCATCCTTCAGATTGTTCTTAATTTTGGCAAAATTTCAGCCTGGTTGTTCTTAGAAACTTGTTCTTATAAAAAAAAGCGTAGCTGTGTTATCATATATCTCGTCTCGTTTTCTATGCATTTATTGTTTCACGGATTTCATAACTTAATACTTAAGCGGGATTTCCAAAATAATACGCGTATCAGCACGTACCGTGTCATTGAGCATGTGCATTGATTGTAATTTGGAAATATGCGTATCAATAATTCTCTTTACGTACCAAAAAATAAAGTTGAATTGGATTCAACTTTTTTTTTTGCAATACGCGTATCACTGAAAAAGGTACCCAACCGAACTACTAAAATTTTGTAACGTCTGCAGTTTTGCATGAATATTCTGTAAAGAAATACAAACACATTTTTGGAATGGGTATTAATACGATTAATACGAGTGATGACGAAGATCTTCATCAGAATCACGGACGGTAGGCAGGAATCACGGACGGTAGGCAGGAATCACGGAAAACTTAAAAATGGAAATCGAAGGTAATCGAACGATCATCAAACATGATTGAACTAATCGAAACTCACAATTTTATGCCTCCCGATTAGTGTTCGATTATGTTTGATAATCCGTTGGATTAGTGATCGATTAAGTTTGATTACGTTCGGTAATCGAACAGTTCGAGTGGTTACGCCTGGATTGTCTCTTTTTTAAATCTCTGAACATTGGAATTTTAGCTTTTAGATTAACTGTACAACTTTAGAAATCTCTAAATAGGCCAAATAGCACTAAAAAATAAGGATAATAGCATTCTTTGAATGATCGATCCAAAATATTTGTGTTAAATATGATATAATTCCAACATGGAGAAACACAACAATTTTTGTATATACCACAGATTTATCATGGCAGTATTTTGCGTGTAAAAACAATTTATGGAGAAAAACTGTAAAATGTTTTTACACGCTACACTAGTGTAACATTAATAAACCGAATGTTTTTGTGGTTAAGTTTATAATAGCAAATACATGAGAATTTAGTAATAGCGACTTACTTTCTAGGTAATGTTCGAGATACAAGGAGTTAGCCATTTTATCGTGCTTTGTATCTCCACAGCTTTTCTACCATATTAGTTTATTCCAACGAATATGCATCGAGTGAACTGTCAGGTCGCAACTTGGTGTCAAATCAAGAGAACGACCTTGATTAATGACCAAGATATCGTATTATTGTAGTAATAGGGAAAGGGAATTTTTCCAAGGTGCTTTAAGGTTTTTCTATGGGATTTATTTTTCGGAATCCTTATCAGGCCTGGATTCACGCAGGCCGAAATTTGTGGATTATACGAATGTTTCCATTACAATAAGAGAAAATTATCATTATTATTGGCCATATGAAGATTGAAAAAAACATTTATTTATGATGCAACGCTTCTCCTTCTTTTCACTTTTAACCATTGAATTTTGGTCCTGCCGTCTCTTCTTATTTTAACCATGTCTAGACAGGGGGCACCGGAAAGGTTCAGTGAGAAAAGTAAATATTATAGTATACACGGCAATTGATGACTTGCAGCAGAGAAAAAGAGAAAATGTCGAGTTTTATCGTCTCTTCGTTGAACTATTTTTAACATTTCTCTTGGATGGTGTATTTTATTTTTTATGTGAACTATATCTTTCTTGTATCATGTGTCACCATTCAAATATTTTTGTCGTTCTTTTAAACTGCTGGTCATTTAAAAGGCTAAAGAAAACAAAAGAAATTGCCGGTCATCCTCTTCTCTTCCTGCCTGATGACACAGCATAACTTTTATCAGCACAAGCTCTACAGATGGATTTATTATTTGTGTCATCATGTTTTTGTCTCCATGGTTTTACTATCCAAAGTCGAACGTTATAGTATGAAAGTATTCTATATATATCAGGGCGATTTTTTTTGATTTTTTTTTTTGATTTTTTTGATTTATGCACCCATAAAGGAATACATTTTTACATGAAAATACAAAAGATTTTCAGTAAAGTTTCGTTTCAGGGGTTGTAAGTGTAATATCAATTGATACGTTAATATACAATTTTGGGTAGAAAATGTTTATGTTTTTTCCTGAAAAGCAGCCTTAAAAGCAGTCAAAAGAATAGAATTTGGTACTTTTGTCTATTGAATCAGGCCAAATATAACGCAAAAGAAAAGATGCAAGATGGAACTGTAGGAAAGACCAAAAGGGAATATCACAAGAAAAACAATAAATAAACACATACACACAAACCCCCCCCCCCAAAAAAAAAAAAACTAAAAAATATTACAGTTAAAAAGATTGAAGGAGATTAACGGATGTATAGGGCGGATGCTGAAATGAACTAGTAGAAAACAGTACTTGAAAAAAAACACAAAACAAACGTAGTTGAAACAGGATAGAAGGAAATATGGCCAATATAGTGGTAGTATGAATTGGAGAAAAAATGTTGGATGTTACTTTTCTTTTGCCTACCGCTTAACAGTTTATAATTCTTTATTCTAAGTTGTTGTGTTTTGTATTATATAATCACAGAAAACATCAGAGAATATTTTTTTTGGTTATGCATGTACTTCCCCCTAGGGCGAAAGTATGAATTTTTCACCCTGGGATGAAATTATAAATTTTCAAAAATCAGCAATATTTGATGCATGTTTTCAAAAACTCTTTGTCTTCTCTGTTTTATTTCTTCATTTAAACACCAGCGCTTTCCCTTATTCTTCTACTTTATGGGTTATCGCTCATTTAATTCATTCAGCAGCACAGAAGATTAAATTATCTGAGACAAGAAGCTGAATTTTTTTAAATAATTAATTCAACTTTTTTAAACGCTATATATACAGTGAGTCAGACCTGTGTATAATGTCCACTCAGGGTACCTTGAATAAGTGGTCGTATTATACAGGTGTTCCTTTCATGCAGTGAGTGAGTTTTCTACTAAAATACTAGCATGGGGGTAGTTGAAAGTGGTCCCTTTAGACAGGTGGTTGCTTTATGAAGGTGGTTCTATTTTATTTTTTTTTATTTAGGGATAAACATCTAGGATAGGCATCTGTTGAGCATGATGTTGTTTATCTCTCAAAAAATTTCCACTTTTTCTTACATTTCATCAAATGATCTATATATCATTGGAAAGCTAAAGAATCCAATACCATCCAATATATTTTTGAGAACTTATCTTATATATACTATTTAAAAAAGGTATTTTTATCCAAAAAACATTACCCTTTTTTCATATATTGAGTTCTATTTCCAAAAGCACTCCATTCTAAAATAGCGTGTCACAGTTTCTTAAAAGAGGTTTTCCATTTTTATTTATGACTAAAAACATCTTAACCTGTAATTTTACATCCAAAACCTAAAGTTCAGGGGTAATATCAAGCGAAATTTTGGGTAAACAAACTGAAATGCTTTTGTAGATTAGGGTCTCAGCTTTCCAACAAACTCTCATTCAGCTTCATGGTATGAAAACTTTTGAAAAAGTAACTTGAAACGCAAGAAATACACCCTTAAAATTTTATTTTCAGAAAAAAGCTTTTAAAGATTTTTATTCATTTTGAGTTGCATTTTTTTTGGTTTCATATCTGGAGAGTTATTTTTGGTAATTTTTTTTTTCTTCTATAATCTTTCAGTATGATCTTTGTTGTTAAAACTTTGCAGTATAATTTTTGCTTTTTGCTTGTGTGTATGATAAATTTTACACATAGTGAGGATGAAAGTTTTTAAGAGAGGTATTTTTACTCATTTCCATTCCATTCACTTACAGTGAAAATACAGAACAATGAGATATTCTAGAGAAAGCTAATTTTGGGAAAGAAGACACCTCTGGATCCTTAATTGTAAAATACAAAATTTAAACTTCCATCTGCTGGCTATTATCCTTTGCAGTATGTTTTACATTACTATGTCATTTTAAATACACCTCCTCACCTTACCTTTAAAATACACCTCACATTTTATGAAAAAGTAACTGTAAATACTCTCTATCATAGTGGTATCGGAGGTTAAAAAATAAATTTGGTTCTAATTTTCTAAAATGAGAGCTTTGACTGTAGCGATAATAGATTTTTTAGAATTAAGTTGTAAAATGTGAACGAAATAAGAAAATATTGTTAAAGTTAGTTTGATCATAAAATAAGGCAAATGAAACAACTTTTGCACACCAAAACAGCTTTTTTTGAAAAATACCACTTTTATAATGTTAACACTTTTAAAACAAATATTTTGCTTCTAGCTCTGCTTCATCTAATTCATACTTTTATTGAATAAGGTATCTGAGCCTAAAGAATATTCTTAACATATATTTGTTCAGCTTTGGAACATGCATGGTATATATGCTTATTTTTTTGGAGCAATTTGAGCCTTGATAATACTTATGACATTCGATATTATAATGTTTGCTATTTTGATGTTTTGTGGCTATTTCTATCTTCAATATTAGCTGAGAAGTTTTCAGAATTTCTTTTATGAACATTTCTCTGACCAATTTTATCATGAAAAGATGAGATTCTCATCAGTTGGTTTTGAATAAATAGAAGGAATTATGATTCTTCATAGGATTATTTTTCGTATTGGCTGTTATATTGAAATGCCTTTATTGTGTTCCTACTGACAGCTGTGATCACAAGATATTCATTTTACTTCACTGGACAATTATAATGTATATACCTCAAACGTTTAGCCTCAAACCAGGGGATAATACAGGAAATTAATTTTGGGTGTCGTTAGCGGAGCGAACAAAGTCTAATTTATTAAAAAAAGCATGATAGGAACCTATCATAAACACTCAGCATTTCACAATGTGCTCTGTCAGTATAAGGTGAGTTCATAAATACTTTAGTTTCTCACAAACTGTGTTTTTATTAGGAAATTATTTTGTTAATTTGGCCACCCAAAATAGATATCCCTGAAAGATTTCCGATGTTCAAATCACGCTGTATTACCCCCTGCAAATCTAAATCTTTTTTTTTCTTATTCAACACTTAAATCAAGTGCAGCTTTCTCTTTACGCAATAATTTTTTAAAGGTTTTTTAACTTCATTGGTCAGCGCCACAAGGCAATTTTCGTTTCCCCGTGTCTGTCTGTCATTCCGTGTGTAATGTCGCAGTTAATTCCGCCCTTTCACAACACCTTCCTGAGTATCGGAGTCCATTATCGCCCGTTTCTTTAACGCCTACTCATCAATTCGATCACTGATTGGTTTGCTATGAACACTGGTTTAAAAAAAAGGTTCGGGTTTGTGGAAAACGATGCTCAAACGTGGGTGAAGAAGCCAGAAACTTGACTTCAAAAAAAGGTAAATAAATGCTTTGCTTAATATGCAAGTATTCCAACTGGTTTAATACAGTTTTTAAGTTTTGTGTGTATACTTTGTAACGACGATGGGTATAGATGTTTGAGAGTGAAAGTGTAGCACAGCTTCTTCACCACCAGCTCCAATTTTTAAAACTTTATTTTTATTCCAAGTAGCTCAACAATTTTCTGGCTGCATTTTCTGTTTCTTTTTAGGCTTCTGCATGGCTGGCAGAGTTTTGTAGCTGACAGCACGGCCACAAGGCATTCCATTGTACACAATGTATAATAATAGCTATATAAAATATCATTTTTATCATTCTTTAGAATAAAAATAAAAGAGTAAGTAAGTTATCTGCCAGTCATTTAAGGCCAAGTGAAACTGCCGGTCATGCAGACAGGCGTCTCATATATACTGCCTTCAGCAACAGATCTAGAGGGTAGTGGCAATTTTTTGAGGAGCACATCAACATAATTTCTATTTTCAGTCTGTATCACCAATGGACTTATTTGCCCGCTTTTCTTTTATACTTTAATAGCTAAAATTCTCCTCCCCAAATTTCGACTACCCTCTAGATCTGCCCTTTATGTTATGGATTAAATTCAGGTATGCATGCGTCTAATAGCTACTATTATACTATAATTGATTCATGCATCAAAACTCTTAATATTAGGAATTTGCATACTTTATACTTAACGTATATATGAATTAATTTTTGTGTGGATTTAACTTTGTGGGATGATATTTTGCAGGCCTGATGATTATTATTTTTTTCATGTCGAGCAAGATGGTCGCCGGTAGAACTGTAAACCCGGTCCAGACATCTCAGTGATTTCTCTGTATATATACGAAGTGAAAAGAACAGTGAAGTATGGGGAACGATTTAACCTGTGAACCTCAAACATAAAGATACTGATTGCCTTTGGTATTTTCTTTAGGTTGCACCACACTTGATATTTCTGGTCATACAAATATCTCCGTTGATTAGGTTCTTTTTTCGGACAAATACTCCTTTTACGCCGGACAATTTCAGATGTCCAGCACTAATATTCAGGTTGATTTGAAATGAAGAAAACCCATGACAAGCAGTTTTTTGTGCATTCAATACATTCTTTATTTTTTATTTTATTTATTTTTTTGATTACAGTAAAGTAAAATTATCACTGTGGGTGTTTTTGTGGATCCGTGCTTGACGTGTATGAATCCATTGATTTTTCATTTTCATTTGACCAAATGCCTTACAAAGAAGAGACAGAAAGTCTTCTGTTAGAAGAGGCAACCACAGAAAGTAACGTTAGTAAATGGGATGTTATCAGTGTGAAAGATCAGTCAAAGTCATTAACAGACGTTTCAGTCAGATGTAAATCTGTTTTTGATATACTTGACACACAACAGCAAGCTGTTGAAAATAATGATAACAGAACTGTGAACAGCTCTTCCAGGAACATTAGTAATAGCCAGGTCTGTCTTTGCACCACACATATAAATAAACAGTCTTGCGATGTGGCTGTAGAGGCGATTGACAGAAAATGCTTAGTTGGTAAAAGTGGCTTGTCGAAAAGTCTCCCTGCTGTAACTATTGTGTATGTATATTGTAATTCTACTGTATACAGGGTTTCTACTCGGTCAGGGAAGTCAGGGAAAGTCAGGGAATTTGTTGGAGAGTCAGGGAAAGTCAGGGAAAGTTTCGATTTTTTCTGAAAATCAGGGAAAAGTCATGGAAGAAATTTTTGATATCATGCCGTATTAAATATCATGATGAAATTGATAGAAGTTGTCAATATTAGGAAGTAGATACATCTCGTGAATAGTCAAAATTTTACTCTGATGTTTACTCTAATTTAGCTCTGAAGTGTGATAGTTCCCATTTTTGTAAGCAACCTATTTTTTAAAGAGATTCTTCATATTTTAGATCCTCTGGCTTTTGCAGGTTCTTTTTTTTATTTTTACCTTTTTTGGATGAACTGCATTGTGATAAACATTGTATCGATCCTCTCACTTCTCCTAGGTCCATTGATATATTATTGTTGGAATTAAATAAATAAATACTAAAAACTTTGTCGATAGCATAATATTCAACAGTCAAAGTCCAGAGAATCCTGGAATTTTTAATGTAATTCCAACCCTGTGGGTAGGTGGGTGATCAATTAGTTAAACGCGTTACCCAATTTCAACTCTTGAGTCCTTAAGGTGGCCTAGTTGTTTAGAAAATGAAAGTGTTGAAGTCTAACATGCTCATTAGGAGTCCGAGTATTGAATAATTGCATATCTATATCAAAATGACGAGATACTTTGGTTAAATCAGTTACATTGATGCAATATTGAGTATTTCTTTTGTCAAGCCTGCAACATTGTATGGTTTCCCGCAATTAGTCATGTAAGTCATTTAACTCTCCATTCTCGTATCTGTCAGGACCCAAACTGTCCGTTCAGCCTGAATTGTCAACAGGAAGTAATCCAAATAACTTTGGTATTTTTTATTAGCAGTAATTGGGTTAGGGTCAAGGTTTGGTATGGCTGTTATGACTTCTGTGGTGAGATGTTACTATTTTTGGTAAAAATGGACAGTTTGGGCAAAACAGACAGTTTGGGTCCTAACATATCCATAACATTGTTACGTTAGAATACAGGCAGGAAGGGTTCGTAAAGTATTATTGCTTTCCAACAAGAATCGATAATGTGAGCTGTAGACTTGTAGGACTAGTTTTTCTGCTTCAATAGTTCCACTATGGCAGTGGTAGCTCTAAAGTAAGTTAGTTAAAGTTTTTTCTTGTGCATTTGAAATTAGTTTGCTTCCTTCAAGGCTTTGGCCAACTCTTTCGACCCAGATGCTTTTTTTAATTAGGACTGCCGTTTGTATTTGTTATTGTTTTCTTTAGTAAAGAACTGGTTCACACCATTTTATGTTATTTAATGTCACATTAGCAGAACTCTCGGCTTAGTTATTTGAGGTACCCATTTACCAAGGTAACCCTTCCCAGCCAATTTTGGCGATTTTCTAGGTTATAAGACTTAGTATTTTCAGTGAGAAAATTGGTGAGAGGTCGCCGTTCATTGATGCATGGGTTGCGGTACTCCTAGGGGTTCCAAACCAATTAAAGCTCTAGATTTGCATGTCGGACCGGCGCGGGACTGGGGCGGCAAGGGTTGAGCAACTTATTTGCCATTGCGATCTTAAACATTACACAAATGAGAGTATCTAGCATGCATTTTGGTTTTGTGCACTGATTGATAACACTCCGCAGTACTACAGCTTTCATATTTTACAGGAGAGTTGACTGTTGCATGAACTCTAAGCTTGATTGTATTCATAAAAACGCTGTAGTAGATTAGCGGTCACACCTTATATTTTTGGAAAAAGTCAGGGAAAGTCAGGGAACTTAAGTCCCAAAAAGTCAGGGAAAGTCAGGGAACTTTTTCTGAAAATTTGAGTAGAAACCCTGTGTATACCTTCAATGAATATTAACATTGCTGTCGTGTGTGACATTTCGGCTTCACTCCTGGTCATCTTTTGATGTTTTAAATCTTTTTTAATGCAGATCTCCTGCTGTACTACTGTCTTCTGAAAAGCAGCAGCAAAATTCACATTGCGTTGAAGTATCTGTTACATCTGGTGAAACTGCTGTCCATCTACAACATACACGTGGCTATGTCTTCCATAACGATGTATGGTTTGCGTTCGTTTTGTATATCTTATTATTCAACCTCCTCTGATTGCAAAGAATTGACGCTTTTGACATGTACTAAAATTTTCAACACATCTTATTTTAAAATCTAAATAGGTGGTTAATAACATGATTTAACAATGGTATTCGATTATTAATGACGTAAGAATTATTTTGCGACTATTCTCAAATAACATGAAAGAATTTTGTGGAATTTACGTCAATGAAAATACATTAACAGTATACAAACACTTGAATCTTTATCAAACAAAATACTGGAAAGAAAAGAGCTTCTGATGTTTGCCATCATATGCTACTTAATTTGTTTTTGTTTTTTCTGATGGTTTCTTGTGCAAACTAAAAAACATTTGGTGTGAGCAAATGCTTTAGTGTTTTGGCTTGAACTGAAGGCAGTTGTAAAAAGAGAGTGTATATATGTATGTATGGGTTTTATATACAAACCAATGAGTTGTATAGACCAATTTATGGACTATGATGATTATCCTGTGCGAGAGGTTGAATGGATGAAATTGTTTAACGTAAGTCAATCAACCTGGGATAGGACATTATGTAAACTTGAAACATCACATTGTCATCCGTTCCACTGATTTGTTGCTTTGTTTTGTTGTGTTGTTTTACAGATAATGTTTTCTTAATCATACTGTTTCAGAATCATCCTCATCAAGTAGTGTATCCGCAAAGGTCATACGAAACATCACTAAGTTCCGAATCGGTTATCTGTAGAATTTGTCACAGGTTTGTGTTGTTGCTGTTCATTCCTCTCGATATAACGAACCTTTGTTATAACGAACACTTATTCCTCTCCTTTCACAAACCCTATTAAAATCTCTCCATATAATCAACTGATTTCTACTTCCTCTGTGTTTCGTTATATCGAGACTCCACTGTAGTTATTTTGATAGACACCATCAGATTTTCTAATGTCTCATTTCCAGACCACCAAAGTTCATGGTGTAAACGTTGTGAAATTTGTTTCCGTCAGCAAGGATCAGGTTATTTCTCGTTCTTCTAAACACTTTCATAAGAACTTTCACCGGGAAAAGTAAGCTGGTCTGGAAATGATACAAAAACGGCCATATCTGAATCCTGAATAAAATTATATATTTTGCATCTAAATTTTCTACACCTAGTTCTGGCGATGATCGCCTCATTGCACCGTGCAAATGCTCCGGCTCATCCCGTTACGTGCATGCCACCTGCTTAGTCACTTGGTTTAAAAAAAGTGTAAAACATCAGTGTGAACTATGCCAGGGTGACGTGAAAATACGTAAAATCAATCACAATATTTCTCTGGTGAGTATTTCATTTTCAAGGCAGGCTATTTGAGAATGGAAGTCAGGCCATGTGATAACCAAAAGCGATATCAAAAAGTATGACATCTAAATGTTAATATGACCTTCCTCCGCAATTCTTCGAGCAGATTTTGTAATGTTTACTTTTGACGATAAATAGTTAAGTTTTTTCGTCAACATTCCTTATCTTAAATTGCTAATGTGATTATCTTCCTTTGTGGTCAGCCTTGCGCTATTCTAGTTAATCCCGATAATCCCGAGTCCTTTCAGTTCCCATGATATGAACAACCAGAAGGATGTCAATCGGAAATCTGTTCTCTGTAACATATAGTCGAGGATAATCCTTACGTTAAACCTGCGTATTAACCTATTTTTGTGACGTATATTAATCCAGTATTTATTTGTTTACATGAAATTATTTGTTCTATCTTTGACATTGTTGTTGTAATGTATTTTATTTGTTTTTTTAGTGGCGTAAACCTGAAGATCGACCTATTCCAATAATTTGGTTCACCGTTTTTTTCATTGGATTATTTCTCAATATCTTATCAATATACGTGAATGCATCGGAATCATGCGATTCGACGGCCTGTCTTATTTTTTATGTGGTGAACGGTTTCGGTATTGTACTAGATGCTGCCTTCCTTTGGTTTTGGTTTTTGAAATGCAAACATTACTGGAAGAAGTGGTGCGCTCTGAACCAGGATTGGTTCATTGACGACATGGATGGAGAAACACAACTACAGGAGTCCTCTGTTCAATACGTCAGAAACCAAGACGAAGCGTTTGTCTAACCTAAGTTCATAGAATGAATATCTGGTTAGGGATTTAGCAACAACCTCAAAAGAAAAACGTTTAGATGTTAAATCAGTAATTTTCCCCGTTTTGTGATACCGATAGTATCACGTGACTGTCATTAACTATTGTCTTGCAATTATGGAACATTCATACCTTGACTCTTTTGAGAGTGTTTAAAGTGACTTCAACTGATAACATATAAAAGATTTCGGAAAGAATCAGCTGATGATGTGCACCTGTAAATGTGAACAAAATCACCAACAGCTGATTTGAAATAATTTCCTAACCAGTTATTTAATCTATGAACTTTGGTTTATCAAACACCATTCAAATTCTTTTTTTATGCGGCCGAACCATAGTTGTTTTGCAGGCGGATTGAAGTTTTGTGACACTTTGGTGACACAGCTAATACGCTGCACATTAGGGACTCCGTGTGACCATAGCCAATAAAAAATCGAGTTCTCCGTTAAAGCGAATTTTAGTAATCCTTGATAACACTCTTGACATCACAAGATGCGCCAGCGATGATTCATTGAAGGTTAAATCGATTTAGAGCAAGGAATCGCACATTTTCTTCGATTATTGCGAAATATCCGTAAATATTATATGGAGGACCCGTTTCAAGTTGACGTCGCTATTAAAACATATTCGGTTAGACTTTATCACACTCAACTGCGGAAAAAGTGTACAAAATGGTGACAGTTATTTTAAAGTGCGGTTTAAATCTTCGATTAATTGAACCGATTTTGATTTCTACAGCAAATCGAATTGTGTAAAAAAAAGTTGATCGAATACTCTGTTTACACTATTTGATTCATCGTAAAAAATTTAAATTTAATTAAGCGGGAGAGATACACGATCAAAATTGTCGAATTCGAGATTTGATCGTGTATCACCCGCTTTAATAGAATAATGGAAAAGTGAAATCGAACTGCCGAATGCATGGTGTAGTTAGTCCCTAACGAAGTTTTCAATGTTGTCTTTTGAAAAAAGTCCAACATCTTATTAATGAAAGCTGTTTTCTTTAAATTGTATTCTGAACTTTGTACATATATACATAACATAGACACGTAAGGGCCTGTTTTTATTTTCTTACTTCTTGTTATCAACTGCGGATTTTCTAGTTATTTTATTCCCCGACAGGTAAAGTGAAAGATTTGAAATCTCTTAATCTGATTATAAAGTCTGTACATAGAAAATAAGAAAACCATCTTTATTGATTAAATAGTTTGAGTACTTCTACATAATTTCTATAGAGCTCCGTTTTTTTAAATTATTTTACAGTGAAATCTCTGTAGATTTCTGTAATTCGAACTCTCTCTAATTCGAACTAATTTCAAGATCCCTTCACCAATGCTTTCTATGTAAATGAACCTTCGTAAATTGAATCATTTTGTACGGACCCTTGGATGTTCGAATTATAGAAGGTCTGTACAATTCTCTACTTTCCCAACTTATTTTAACTTCTGTAAAATGATATGTAATATCATCACATGTTTAAAGGTTTTTAGGGATTTTGTTTTGGGTGCTGTATCTTTGAGTTTTGCGAGACACAAAACAGTCTTCCTATAGATCCAAGAGTTTTCACTGTTCATAAAAGTTACTCAGTAATAATGAGTTGTTGTTGTTGTTGTTGTTGGGTTTTGGTAGCGAAAACAATGTTTATTACGATATCCCACATGTCTCGTAAGAATCTATTTTTGTGTGCGGTGTAAAAACAATCCCAATCCAAACCCAGAGAGAAAAAAGTGAAAACCATAAATTCAGAAAAAGCCTTATTTTTTACGTATTCAAGGCTGGAAACTTGAGCTCGGTTTCAATATATGAAACTGGTTTTCTCATAAAAGTTTTTTTTCCTTATAAAAAGAAAACTAAAATTCCTGCAAATTCGCAGCTTTTTAAAAAGTCAAAGAAAAACTGAAAATAATGCAGCTTTCGTGCGGTCGGTAGGAAATCCATTCTATGAAATATTCGTTCGCTTCCAATAAGAAGCTAAAAATGTATTAGACTGCAAATTCACTTCACTTTGAATCAAAACCGAAGAAAATGTCGATAATATCTGGAAAAAAAAGAACCAAGTGACAATGAATGTGGTTCTCACCTAAAACGAAAATAATTCACAAAAATATCCATTATTCAACATTTTCGATTTTATCCAAGCGGGTTTGAAATTTATTGAATTTTTTTAAAAATCGACCATATTTTTTTGTTATGATGATTCATGCGAGAAAAACGCCTTGTTTTATCGATGACGTCACATATATATATATATACTGGCATATAGACAATTTTTCCTCATCTCTAAGTTTATGTTGTAAACCTTATAAATTCTGTCTGGGTAAGTGAGGCCAAAGTCAAATTAAGCCTCGTTTTTCCAAACATTTTTATAAGACTTTTCACCATAAATTTGTATTGAGGTGAAATTTGTGTTCATGAGAAGAAATAAAAAAGATTCTGTGAAAACCTAACGAAGAACTTGACCTCGTTGCTCGGTAACCCCTTCAATCTCACTGCACAACTCTGATATTTGTGCAAACATTATAACACTTTACATATTGAGTATAATATTCACTCGGGTCCAGTCTTTTCAGGCAGGTTACTCAATAATTTGATCAGGATCGTGAAGAAGGAGTATGTAATATATGTTTTTAAAAAAGTTTTATATGGTATTACAAAATACTGAAAGTATTAACTATTGGCAGTACGTTTGATTCTTCTAGTTTTTTTTATCTAAAAAGTTAAATCGAGTTTTAAAAGCGTTTCTTCGATGTTTGTTTTTCTTCTTTGTTTTTAAATTAATCTTTATCTATTTCACGTCAGGAAAATGAAAGCCAATTTCTTAAAAAGATACGACAACGAGGATGTACTAAACCTACTTTTACACGAGGATGTTATGAAACATTTTTGTTGTAAATATTAGTTTCGATTTACAACGAGGTTCCTTCTTTTGTTTTTTGGTATTATAAGACACACCTTAAGATTTGAATAAAGGATTGGATTTGGAATTGGATTTCATATTTGTTTGTTCATCTGACAATCCAGAACACTTCTCGGTGAAAACTCTTATAAAAGAGTTGAAAGAACGAGGCATGCTCAATGACCTATTGTCGGTTTGTGAATTAATTATTGGAGAGGCAGTTAACACCATGGAGTTTTTATTCCTTAATAAAACACCGAGCGAAGTTAGTGGAGAATTAGTGAGAAACAACCAACAATGTATCCAGGCTAAAGTTAGTTTGTGATATAGTTTGTCAGGTCGCTACTGTTTTGTCGGATAACTTTTCGTATCATTCTTTATTTCCGGCATATACAAATTAACCAGGGAATGTCGTCTGTTTTGATGCCAGAATATTTTTGTTTCTATAGATCATTTTAGTTACAACCAAAGACAAAAAAAGAAAACGAAATAATATATAAAATAAATATATATAAAAAAGGACATCATACAAAATGTTCTGACAGAAAAGTACAGGTTCACAAACACATCACAAATAACCACGTGACTTAAGATGCTACTTCACTTGCGGAAGAAGCACGAAACCTGAATAATTTCCTGTTCTCGCACTTCTGAGAGTGAATTTTAAAAATCGGTTTCCCCTAGGCGTGTGTTTATTTCACATTCTTTCTTTTAAAGTTTCCGGACGAGGCTCTTATTTTGTATCAGGTGCATATGGAACACTTTGTTATGTTGATCCAACATATTAACTGTGTTTTTTCTACCTGCAACGCGGCCTGATCAGATTTAAAATGATTCCACTTTCGGACTGGCATCTTGAATACATCATTGACATTGTTAGGTATGGTTTTTGGTAGATTTCCCGCCATTTCTTCCTCTGCTGTAGTCAAATCATGTTTATTTTCCAAGATTTACCTTTCCTCCTACTTAATTTCGGATTTTTGGAAGCAATATTAAATCATCCAAAATCATTCAACAAGTCCATAATATAGCGTCTATTTTGGCGAAGTAATTCAATCAAAATTCCATTTGTTCTCATCCGCAGAAGTTTGTTTTTTAACAACCGAGTGATATTCACAAAGCATACGAGAACAGTAAAGTGCTATATTCTTTAGAAATTGATATCTCCTTAACGTTAGTTTACTCAGCTGATATGTTTACAACAACATGCGATTTTATTTGAAGTTAAGATGAAAAAGAAGAACTGCAGTCTGACGTAAATGAGTAAGGATTGCCTTCAGAAGTTGATAGAGTAAGGATTGCTTTCAGAAGTTGACAGATGAAAACACTCTTGCTTTTGTTGGCCACAGTAATTTTAAGTTTATTTTATTTTAATTTTAAGTACACACCTCCGCGTGATTAATTTGTGAGAGGAGTGATGGTAAGTTATTATAACCATACACGACGTCGTTTGAAGGTTGTATGGACGTCTTCGTACGGTCGTTAACGATATACTATGCTTGCTGGCTTCTCATTCAACAACAATTTCACAATACATAAGAAAGTAACCAGGTTTTTCTATGCCTTGTCTAATGCAAGCCCGATTTATAACACCACATGGTAACTCCATAAGAGTGGAAACCTCATGGATTTTCATCTTCCTTAAATTTTAGGAAGGGCAACAGATATTGCCACGTGTTGAATATTACTGATTTTATTATTCAAAATTATTACATTCCGTTCTTTAGAAGTGACGTAAAAAATCGGGAATATTCAACGCCGAGTAATGCCTGCCCTTCCATCGATTTCATTTAGGTTCCCCTTTCCCTGTATTGATCACAGTGTATTCGATATTTCTGTCTGAAATTTCATATGTTAAGTTCATACCGTTTTTTAGTCATAAAAATACAAATAAACATGCTGTTCAAAACCTGAAGAAATATGAACAGGTTAGTCAATCTTTGGTTCAGTGCGGTCTTCAGACGAAAAAAAATCAACCCAAAGTCAACTATTCAACAGGGCTTATTAAAATGTTTATCCACTCACCAGCTGATTCATTTGGGGATTGGTGCAACACTAGGTGCAGGAACGTACGTGGTCACAGGACAAGTAGCAGCAAATATGGCAGGCCCAGCTGTGGTGATATCGTTTACGATAGCTGCCTTTACATCGATATTATCCGGGTTGTGTTATGCAGAATTTGGAGCTCGCGTTCCGCAAACTACTGGCAGTGCTTACACGTATAGCTATGTCACAGTGGGAGAGATATGGGCGTTTTTTATTGGTTGGAATTTAATTCTGGAATATATGATTGGCACAGCAGCAGACGCTGCCGCCCTTTCAGGTTCAATAGACTATGCTATTGGGTACCGCATTAGAAATTGGACGTTAGAGAACATTGGTTCGTTTAACACACCATATTTAGGTGAATATCCAGACATTTTATCTTTCCTTGCCACTCTAGCGGTGACAGTCATCCTGGCTTTCGGTGTGAGGGAATCAGCGCATTTCACAGTAGCTTTTAACATTTTCAACATAGCTGTTATTGTTTTCATAATTGTTACCGGGTTTTTTTACGTTGATATAAAGAATTGGACTGGCGGTGATGGATTTTTTCCGTACGGATTTTCCGGTGTGTTATCCGGTGCTGCTACCTGCTTTTACGCGTTTGTCGGTTTTGATATTATCGCCACAACAGGAGAAGAAGCTAAAAATCCAACGAAATCAATTCCTATTGCCATTGTTGCCTCACTCGTTATAATATTTTTATGTTATTTTGGCGTTTCATCAATTATCACGCTGATATTACCGTACAACCAACTTGATAAATTATCTCCGATACCTGCCGCTTTTGCGAAAAAAGGTTTAACCTGGGCTCATTACGTTATATCGGTTGGTGCCATATGTGGATTGAGTTCCAGCTTGTTGGGAAACTTATTTCCATTGCCTAGGATTATCTATGCAATGTCCAAAGACGGCTTGTTGTTTAACATGTTCACAAAAATCAGCAAAAGAACCGACGTTCCGGTAAATGCTACGGTGTATCCAGGAATTCTTACAGCCATTTTCGCGTTGTGTTTTGATCTGGCCGAACTTGTAGAAATGATGTCCATTGGAACACTTCTTGCGTATACTTTGGTTTCACTGTGCGTTCTTATATTACGTTATCAACCAGACGAATATTACGGAACCGATCAATTAACAACACCTTTGGTCGGCGATGGAAGTGAAAGTGAATCAGAGGAACTAGCTGATGAAGAAAGCTTAGAAAGGACATCTAGTACAGCGAATCTTAAAAGGCTCTCCTCATCTAATGGTGATGCTGTTCCTATGGAAACTTCATTTAACCAAAAAACAGACCTATTAAGTCCTCATTTGAAGAAGATAACCACGTACTCTCCAAACAAGGCACCAGTTTCAGCCCAAGATGAGAGTGACAGTAATTCACAGAACGAAGATAAAATGATCGATGCAACAAAAAATGATGCAGTATCTGGACGGCCAGAACCAACAAAAGCCACAGGCCGCATAGTGGCTTGTGCAAGCTTGTCGCTGTTTTTATGGTTTTTCGGTTTTAATAGTACGTTGTTATTTGCGTTTGATCAAATTTATCGCAAAGAATTATGGGCTATATTCCTTCTAACAGGATTTGGACTACTCATGATTTTCGCTATAGGCTTGATATATAGTATGCCACAGTCACGTACCAAGTATGGATTTATGGCACCGTGTGTTCCGGCTTTACCAATAACCGCCATCTACGCAAATACATTTTTAATGTTGAAACTTTCTAAAATCACGTGGGTGCGTTTTACCGTATGGATGATTATTGGAGTGGCAATATATCTTTTTTACGGAACAGCCAACAGCAAAGTAGATGTTAATAAAAACGAGGAAAATAATTGAAAATAATTTTAGTCTGTTAGGATGATGTCCTTATTGTTGTGAAGTAACTTTTTGAAAATTTCAACAAAATGGAACACTTTTAGTCCTAGTTCTTTTTTCCAATTTTATTGAGAGTGTAACATAGGTGTAATAGATTCTGATAATTCTAAACTTTAGAAACTTTAGACTAAAGAAGCCTTTTTATTTTTTATAAACTTTTAACAAATATACTCAAATTGGATTCTCACGAGACAAGGGTTATTGGTACGCTAATGTCCCAAAAATGTGAAATAGTTCTTCCATCAAGATGCTCCACTAATCGAGAAATTGTGGAATACCTCGTTTTGATGCTACGTTTTGATGAAAATGATTACAAGTTATCCCACAGCGACTCGCAGTTAAGGAATATATATAATTATAGTTAAACAATACAACGCATCAAAACGAGGCGGTGTAGGATAGTTTTAGAAAATATTTGCGATAGACTTTTTCATTAATTATGTCACAACATCCGTCGCCTCGTTTCTTATCTTTATAATTACTCCGTACTTAAGCGTAATAAAAAAAAGTGTAAAACATTTTCCCCTGTGGTATCATTTCTCATTGTAAACCACCCAAGCGTCGTTAATCTTCAGGGCAAAAACGAGGCGATGGACGTAACGAAGTCATTTATGAGAAGGTCTATTGAGCTGAAATTCGGGAAAGGGGTTACATCATTGCATTGTGGTAGCTGTATGAGATATTACAGGGACAATCGGTTTATAGCTGACCTGTGCACACGTAAAAATAATTATCCTATGTAAAAATGGAATTGATTTCGTTATGATAGCCCTATCCGAACAAATGTATAGTTGTCTTGATAAACCAAACATAAATTGCACTATGCATCAGACTATGTTTGGGGTTAGCAAGATCAAGAGCAAAATGAATTAAATTGATACGTGTGAACAGCATAATTTGATACAACAGACAGCAGACAGCAATGAAACGTGTGAAAACGATCTTAAAGTTGTAGCATGAAAAGGTCACAAAAATCACAATGTCGTTCGAACATTATATGGATATCTTAACAACGTCTCACAACGTTGTGTTTGGACGAAACGACACAAACCATTGGAAAAGGTAGTGAAGATAAGAAAACTCTTGTAGGGGATAATTGTGAGAACTTCTCTATTTCTCTTTTTCATTATGCAGATGATGGTCAAATTTACATAATGTTTAGACATATACACCGAATAATACCGAATAATTCAATGAAAAGAAATAAAATGAAATACAGTATGTATTTACTCGAGTGTATTTACCTCCCCCGAATTATTTACAGTAGAATTAAAAAAACATGCAAGTAACCTAATCAACAACAAATAAATTTTTTGACACTGCACTCCTCCGCTTTTTTTTGCCTAACGCTAAATCCGCCGCTGATGGGTTAGCATTACCCAATATTAAAACCAAAAAAAATTATTAAACGATTGAAAGAGCAGAAAGTAATCCAGGTTTTCTTTGGAATAGTCGTATTAAGCAGAGAAAGGGATAACTGCACTTTTTATGATCGTTGTTAACAGAAAGGACATTTCGCGGGGACATTTCTTCCTAAGGCGGTATTTTTATGTAATTCTTATCATTAGCTAACATAATGGTATAATCTCTATACAGTGATTCCTCTATAGAATTTGGACCAAATTATATAGTTAGACCAAATTATGACCATTTTACAAGATAAACAACAATAACAAAAACTGAACAACAACTAAACTTTATAGATTCAATGCATGACCAATAGTTCGATAAACAGTTTCGTCCTTTTCTAAATTTACACATCTTTTAGAAAGGAAATTTTTTAATCGGATAATACATCTTGTTTTGAACGTTGCATATCTTTCAGCAACAAAATTATCTGTGTTCATATTTCGTTTCCATGCTTTCCCATTATAATGGCGGTTTTCTTTTATACAAGATCTTTAATACGGACCCGGTACTTAAATGTATACTATTTTGATATTCCTACAACAGGAGTGGTAAAATGACCAGGATTGTTTTGTTTTAAATAATGTCTTTGATTACCAAATTTTACATTTGTCTTTTGGATTCATTTGGGAACCAACTGGGCATTTGTAAGCTTTACTGAAGTCTTCGCTATTTTGAAGTGTTCCAATCACCCTAAACGAAAGAAGATTATGTTAAGTCTTCCAATAAAACAAACATGAAGCCAGAATAGACAAACCTTGCCCGAATTTCTGCTTTAACACTGTAATCAACATGTGTTGCCTCGCTTCTATGCAATTCATTGTTCTACTGATTTGATTTATTTATGGTTTAGCAATAGTCTCTGTTATTCCAATTCCCAGTATAATAGTTAAAAGCAATTTGAATATTTATGTTAGACATGATGACTTGGCATGGTTGTTTAAACAGAAAAGCCTACTCTTGTTGGATGTGTTTATGTGAGTGAGTGAGTGAGTGAGTAATCATTTATTTAGTTTATAGTTTATGTGTGATTAACTTTACGTTGCTCATTTCATGCACCTATTATCTGTCGTCATGCGCACTTGCTTTGTAAGCATCACAGGCTAAAATTCACTAGCACCACCTAAGCCCCACCACAATCATAGCGAAGAAAAGAAATTTCCTCAGTCCGTCACACTTTCTCTGCCTTAAGTTAAGGTATATGTATTAGATGGTTTTGAAAGTTTTGAGAATATATATATATATATATTATTTCGTGAAAGATCAAATAAGCAACAAAGTAGGCTCAAAATGGCCCAAAAAAATATAAGCACCAAATCAGTGTGGTCGATTTTGACTGGTGCTTATTAAGGTGCCGAAAAATGATCAATATTCCAAGAGTTAGAGATATAGAAATATCTCATAATAAGTGAAGAGTTTATCACGTGATGGACCTGATCATTTACGTTTATCACGTGATGGACCTGATCATTTACGTTTATCACGTGATGGACCTGATCATTATCACGTGATGGACCTGATCATTTACGTTGGGTTGCTTTTTCGAGAGAACCTTCTCTCATCATCCGGAAAGTTGTAAATGAGAAGTTGTTTATACACGATTAAAAACGGATCGAAATCTACATTTCACACCTTATCACCAATATCACCAATTAAAAAAGTGTGAAATATAGATTTTTCCTTTTGCCAGGACTAACCACCTTTCTCATATTAGAATTGAGCTTGCATGAAAAATTCAACTTCCAGGTCACTTGATGTTTCCTTTCGTTTTTTATCAACAAAACAAATATACTTTTTTCAATTTTTCAAAAAACTTTCTATAAAACCATGATGACCTACCTATACATTGATAATGAATGCAAACCATTTTCGATTTGTTTAATAGCTGCAGATTCTCTGTAAGCAGTACACCATACCTAGAAGCCAAAATGAATTATTATAACACAGTGTAGGTCTAAATGTAAATATGACAAAGAGGTAAAGAATTTATCTGTCTTAAAGGCATACCGAACTACCCAGGGTATCACGCATTTGGAGTTCGAACACTCGGGGCAAGTCACAGCGTGGTTCATGCTCATGAATTATGCAGGCCAGAAATAATCTTTTTGGTGAGTACTTTCTGTTTGCATATTATCTGGCTTAAATTTTGAATTTCGTGGGACCTTGGGTAGTTCCTTTAACAATCAAAATGATTTCTCTCAATATAGTAATGATACTATAACGGGTAAAAAGTTTTTGCAGGTTCATTTACCCCATGAGTTATTGCCCCACCCCCACCCGCGCTTACACTCTCGGAACGATTGACGGAAATTAGAATCACAGAATTGCACATAGAAAGTAAGCTTAATTTGATTATGCCAGAAATTGTCATGAAAGAGCACGGGTAATGGGTCATGATAAATTTGACAATGCTTTGTCTTGCTAAGATATTAATTGACACTTTGCAATATTTGACGTCAATTCATAATTTAACGTCACATAAAAATAAATGAGCTGTCGTTTGTGAACTACTTTTGTTGTCCTACGGTAGGTTGAAAAGTATTTTCAACAATATGAAAAAAGAAGAGAGCAAAACGAGAACTGACGAAACCATCGAAGATCTACAAACCGAATTAACTCGATTGCAAAGACAATTTCGATTATTAGAGGACGACCGAAGATGTTATAAAGAAGAGACGGAACATGCGCTACGTAAACAACGTGAAACTATTCGAAGTTTACAGTTGGAACATGAAGAACTGGCCAAGGAATATAAGCTTGCTATAAGCAAAAAGAATCAAAATTCAGATGCTGATAACACACGTGTTTTACAACAATTACTTGATAAAGAAGATGAAGCAAAGGAAGCTTTCGCAGCACAAAGCGCAAAACTGCAAAATGTGAACGAACAAATAAAGAAATTGTTAGTAATGGTTGATTCTCAAAGGAATTTAATGGGTGGCTGCAAAGAATCTGAACGCCGTTGCAAAGCCGTGATCAAATTGAATCGTGTCATGGAGAATAGATTAAACGAAGCTAATATCAAGTTCAACACCGCTCTTGCGCAAAATAAAGACTTGAGAGATGAAACTGAGCATATAAATGCTCAGAGAAGAAGATTTAGAGATTTGTATAAAAAGCTATGTAAGATGTTTCAAGCTGACAACAATGAAAAGGATTTTCTTATCCAAAATGCGACATCTCTTTTCAACAGGTTTGTACCTTTTCCTATAAATAAAAGCATAATGTCTGAACAAAGAGTGAACAGATTGAATAATCTGGTTCGTCATTAATCATTATTAGTTACTTAGCAGGCACAGCATGGAGATCATTTGAACGTTATATGGACGTCTTTTTACAGCGTCTCGCAACGTTGAAACATCGTCGTGTGTCTGCCGAGTTTTATTTACTTATTTACTTGGAGGAACTTATAAACTATTATCTGTCGTTATCTATTATTTAGTCGTGAAGAAGCTCAACATAGAATGCAATGTTTGCGTGAACGTTCTGAGCGTGACATGACTACTTTCAATTCTGAATTGAAAGATCTCTGGCGCGTCATTGACCATGATCACAAACTTCGTGAATTTATGGATACAAAGATGGTGGAACGCAACGAACTTTACGAAGCATCGGTGAAATATAGAAACGAAAAGAAACTATGGTATCATATAAAATCTCTACAAAGTGAAGTTGGACATTATGAAAACATATTTGAACAATTGAAAGAGGTAAACTATTTGTCTACGACATTTTTCTTATAGTCTTTGTCTTCGATAATTCGCGTGATGAATTCAATTTCCCCTTGGCAATATTTCTCACTAGGTGAGCAACATTAAGGAGATTGATGAAATGGTCAACAAATACATAAACGTAGAAGATCAAAATTTTGCCATGTTTATTTTTGTCCAAGACCAAAACCAGAGCATTCAACAAAAAGAATCTTCAGTCAAAAAACTGAAGCAACGAATCGAATCGTTGAAAGGCGACGAGATATTCAGGGAGGAGAAAAGACAGACGATTTTAAATAGGCTGCAAGAAAAATACACCAAACAAGTGAGCGAAAACAAGAAGCTGAACGCCAACCTAAAAGAGGACACGCTGACAGTCGAAAAAATCTGCAAGGCATTCGATCTGACAATGGACCGCATACAGTGCGACCCCAGCACTCTTAAAGATTTACTCGGTGGTTCAACAATATGTTCAGAAAATGTAACTTCTTATCTTGGATTAATCGAGCAAAGAGCAAGTGAATTGATACAAGCACAGTCTTTTATCATGCACAAAATTCATGTGGAAGAACAGAGAGTATTGAATCTTATGACCTTTGCTGTAGCTGCCAAAATAGCGACGTTTATGGCAAACGTACGACCGCCGCCAATGATCATAGAAACGAACGAACCTATCGGAAATGAAAGATGTCGGCCGATGAGCCAAAATGAAGTTCGGAGACTAGCCGCAAATGGCGTAAAACTCGAACGATTGGCCGATTTACAGTTCTCCAAAAAAACCTGATTTTCCATTGATTTTTATTTCTTTAGTATTGAATAAGTAACATAAAATATTCTCACTTATTCTCTTCCTTGATCACCTGTAACCTCGTGTTAGAGGGAACCTGACGCGGCATAAAATACGTAAATACTGACCTGTGCAAAAGCCAAGAAATACAATTGCTCCGGAGATAAATCAAGCCCTGGCAGTTTTTTCTCTTTACCATTCTTCGCTTCCCATATCCGATAGGCCTATAAAAAACATACACGAGGGAGTATTATCTGATGCCTGTCGTTTAAACGGTACGGTACATTTAAAACCCGTCACACATTGAGTTGATTTGAATTTGTTAGATTAACAAATCTCTGTGGTGTTTAAAACTCTTTTAAGTTAGGATTGTAACATCATGGTTCTAGCGTATGTGTAATATACGTCACTTTATGTCACTTACTTGTAAGGCTTGTCTCAATCCGCCATTATCAGCTAAATCTTCGCCTAACGTTTGCTTTCCTCTCATCTGAAGAACACGAAGAAAGGATTAGAATAATTTTTTGCACAAAATAATTTTTTTTTTAACTTTCAAAAATAAAAACTCTATTGAATCTCCTTACTTACCGTATTTACTAGAAAGAGCGCCTCCCTCGAATTAGCGCCCACTTTTGACGTGAAATATTTAATAAGCGCATCCCTCGAATGATCGCCCCTCTTTTTTTCTCTCAAAAGGGGCGCTCATTTGAAAAATAGTATTCAAAGGGGGCAAAAAATTCTATAATAAAGCTAATTTCGGGCTTGATTAGCTTTTATAAGATGAAAAATTCTATTGTATATCTTACAACGACGTTAGATAAATTAAGCCAACCAATAAACTTACGTTTCGTCCAAAAAGTTTAAACTTGCTATACTGTTTAATAAAACACTGAGCCTTTTTTTGGAATTCCTTTGTAGAATGGTTCGTCCACCAAGTGTCGAAATTCCCTTCAACTGTAAAATCTTTTCCTGAAAGCAAAATCAGACGGTTTGACAAAGATACACACTTGGAAGATTTTTTCAGTCGATTTAAATGTTGTATTGTAACCTAGCCTCTTATGACCAACTAAACTCTTTAAGAAGCCAAATTAGTAAAATACGAACCTTGGTCATCAAAGCCGTGTGTAATTTCATGACCTACGACCATTCCAATGGCGCCATAGTTGACGGCCCTATAATAACGAATGTGTTGTACTACTTTCATTTTCTTTAATGTTTTATCCAGCAAAAACAATAACAGTAACAGCAACACAACTGTTTCCCTCCCCATTGCTCCTTTTCAAAATTATTATTTAGGAATGCAATTGTTTGGCTGGCGCAAGTGTGGGCGGGATGTTCTCCTACCTGGGTGCTCTTTTGTCATAAAATGGCCATTGAAGAATTCCAGCTGGAAATCCTAATTTGAAAATAGATAGATAGATCAGGAAAAAAAATTCGCTCATTACACTTTTCTTTTTCCAAAGTTCCTGAATCGTGAATCCAGCCAGTAGTGTATCAGGTTAAGCCTTCTTTTCAAGACATTTTAATATGTTAGATATTGATCACTTTAGTTCTTACCCAGTGGGCAAAATCTTCAATAAGTCTATGAGGAGGAGTGTTTTCTATAGGGATGGCAATCGATATCGCCTGCTGTTTCAATAAAAAACCTCCGCCGCAGAGACTTTTTGAAGATTTTGCCCACTGGGTATTAATCAGAAGTACGTCGGACAATGGAATCATGATAATGTTTATCAATGCTCTGATACTCCTCCGATGTACAGTACAGTGACCTCACACACGAAGAGAAAAAATAAAGTTTTTTAGTGAAATTTTGCGTTTTGTGTATGTACAAAAATTGTGTTATGAACAAAATGATAACTTACCGATTTTGTTCTCCGTTGGAGTGTAATAAGCATTCACTTTAATCGGCAAAATACCCCATCTAAATATACGACGCACAAAAAAGTGAAGAAGAGCCATAATTATAAAATTTATTTTTAATCCAACATTTACGGCATATTCGTTTATTTTATTTGTCAATATATTTTGAATTTTCGAGACCATGATTTGCCATATAGTTTGAAATGAATATTCTTTCATATATTTTAGATATTCTGATGATAATCACTGGTTAGTGATTGAAATATTAATTTTAAAAACAAAATGCTTCTTGTTATACTTTTCATCATAATATTCTTTCTAAAATCAAATTTGCGTCTTGTCGTTTTGCGTTGGTGAACTTTGGATTTGTTTTAATGTAATAAAAATAGCAAAAAGAAAGAATTATAACGAACACAAGTCTATAATTATTATAATTATTTTTGCTTACTCTGATTTATCTACAGGTTTCCCAAGTTTCTGATAATTTTTTAAATTCTTGTATTTTCGTCTTTCCATAAAATTATTGAAGTGTTCTTCAGGATAAACCTCCAACTAAACGGAAATCATAACAAAACGTTTATGGAAAATCTCACTTGCTAGTTTCTACCAGGCAACGTTTTGTTTTGATGCCAGGCAACTTAAGGTTGAAAGGACTTGCTCCATGAATCAACAAGAAAGATTCTTACCCCTATATATTCTTTTTCTAAGGCCGTGTTGTTGAGAATAAAATCTGGATAGCCAATGTTTTCTAAAATCTTTGAAGCCTACAAATGAAAAGTAAAGTCGCTCTGAAGCATCAAGAAAAACCAAAATAAAAAAAATCTACTTTTTTTACAAGAAATCACATGTGTCACAATAGTCATTACAATAGTCATTAGAAAATTCCCTGTTTTGAGAAAACACTTTTCCTCCCTTTTTCTTTTATTGATATTTTCAATCAGCTATTTTTAACGTCAACCTACTTTGATCACATGACAAATTGCAACCAATGATGTAAATATTATACTATTACTATTTACTATTCACTGTTACTATTACTATTATGGCCTTGTCTGGTAGAGTGCTCTTCTCCAGAGCAGGAGGTCAGGGTTCAAGCCCAACGACTTTAACAGTGTGATCCACTCAGCGGGATTGATTTCTAAGGGGGTTGACTAGCTGAGCCGTTAAAGCAAACTTGCAGCTTCCGTAGCCCAAATGGGGGCTTTAAATGCTTTAGGACATATTGATAACAGTTCAATCAGAATTGAAGAGGCTACCTTGGGTAAACATAAATATATAATAGTAATAAAAGTACACCAAGTACACAACAAACTACAGTTAGACCATCAAGTTATTAAGAACGTTAGAATAGCTTTCCAGATCAGGGAATTTTCTGATGACCCTACCTAAGTCTAGTTTCTGTCTCCAACTAAAAATCTGGTATTATTCATCGGAATTGGCGTACCTTCAGTCTGGCGTACTTTTTAGTTGCCTCATCCATCCAGTCCATATTTTCGAGATTGTTTTCGAATACAACTTTTACACCTTGAATCATTTCTGTGGACTAAGAAATCAATTATGATCAATTATAGATTACGAGAATTGAAATAATTCCACCATTCAAAACATTGATTTATTTGTATGCCCTTCTTTTTACCCCACGTAGTGTTTGGCTTGGAAATGTTTTAGTTTTTACTTTTAACTTATTTTTAAATGATTTATGTAAAAAAAAAAAACCATCGTTATTTCTCCTTCTTCTAAGAGTTTTCACAACTCATGAGAGGAGGTTCCTAATGAGACTTACCATCACTTTTGCAGTTTGATCATAAACTTCTTCAACAAACGGTCGAGATAAAGCATATCCAAAACCTGCCAAAGTACTTCCAATACATATTTCCCATCTCGGTTGCCGGTCAGTTGTTCCATATGACGTCATATAAAAATCGTCCATAATATCTTGGTATTTTCCCAGCACCACTGGAGCCATTACTTTTACAGCATGCCATATGACATAGGATGCTTGCACTCTATAGTTGTAATAAATTGGAAAATATTGAATGTACAAGGGGCAAGTGTAAAGCTAAATATCCACTCAACAAATATAGGCCTTTTGGGAGCTTTTACAGTCATGTAGTAGTTTTCCTGGTTCATGGAATCGTTCTCCCTTTCTCTGTCATGCGAAAAAAATTAATTGAAAGCATGAGAGCTTACTCTGGTTTCAGATCGAAAAATAACTTGTAAGCTTTTTTGATATAGTCGACACTGAACGATACAATTCGTTCATTTAACGCTATTTTGTAACCAGTATGAGCGAATATCATATTTGCAAACTTAGATAGCCACTCGACCTAAAGAAAAAAACGTAATGTTGATCAGTGGTAAAGAAAACAAAACAAACGACTCCTTTTAAGTATAGTGATTACACATATTATAAAAATTATATTTTTTCAGCTTACCGGTATTTCCGTTGCATTTGCAAACTCTCCCAAAGTCATAGTTCTGTATATCAAACGAAATTCTCTTCGCATCATTACTGACATGGTTATCTAAATATTAGCAAAGGATTAAAATGCAGAACCGTATTTGATCGGCACCTAAAAAAACATATAAATTATAGACGTGCCTCAGCTAATGCCGTTTCAAACTCGAAGACTTTATCCATAAGCTGTAGTCCTGTCGAATTTGCACCCATCTGAGTAACTATTGCTTTCATCATGGTCCGGTAAGCGTTGCGTTGCTAAACGACCGCACATAAAACAGATAAAGTTGATAAAATTATACTCATAATCATCAAGCAAGCCTTCTTCTGTTTCTTTGAATGGTTTTTTCATTAACCCTTTAAGAACCACTGGTTCACAGCGTGGGAACCACTTAGAATCAAGTCTCGACCTGCAGTCATTTTTTAAAGAAATGTAAATGCTTTATTAAAAAAAAGATCGTCAGGAGTGGTAGACGCTCAAACATAGGAAAAACATATGGGAAGTTCTGGGATTTTATGGAAAAGGGGAATAAAGGGTTAATAATTTATATAAGTCTCCCACTTACTCTCTTGTGATATGTCGTGTTCCTGAGATATGAATCTCTACTCATGACAATCCCAGATTGATCAAACTAGGAAAAAAAAATGATTAGTTAAAAGCTGAGAACTACTAACTCAATGTTATAAACTTCATCATGCTTGTAAAAACATCACTGTATTCCCATGAAGTCAGTCAGGGGTTCTTTTTGCTGTAACATCAGCATATTGAATTTTTTAGCTTTCAAAATGTCAAAGATTACGAAAATGTCAATCACTATGTGCATTTTCTTTACTGGAGCGCTCCATCCTTTTTACCATGTTAAACACACCCTAAGCAACTTTTGTGCTTTCCTGCATGTTCCCGATGTGCCATAAGTTAATTCGTGAATTTGCCGAAATCCTAACTACACAAACTTATTTCGGCTTCCTTAATATCTTTAATTCAAAGTTTAAAATAATTCTTTAAAAACGGAATCAATTTTTCTTTAGGATTTTGTAATTACCACAAGAATGTTTTCAGTTGAATTTTTGATATCTCCAGCAACATACAAGTTGAACACAGGAGCTTGACTGATATTTTTGTGGAGAAGTACCAACGCTTCCATTGCGTCCCACTCTGATGCGTTGAATGTGGGATCAGTGACTGGCCATGAGCCTATAAAGTGAAAATAAAGATTTTTTTTACATGACAGGAAATTCACTGAATTTAGCCCCCTCAATGGCTGAATAAAAATTACGGCCATGTTAACTGAGATGAAGGCATTCATAATATTAGGAATGAAAGTGCGTTGTTGTAATTACCTAATTTCTTGATGTACTCGAACATGGGTTTATCGCCGACCTTTGCAATTTTCTTTGTATTCATGCAACTTTTGTAATATATGGCAGCTTTCTTTAACGATGGTGTCTGAATAAAAAAAACATATCAATACGTCCTTATTATATAAGCACATTGCTCAAATAAAGGAGAACATCAAAATATCTTCAACGAAGAACCTCGAAATAATTTAAAATATTCAACAAATGGAAAAACATTTTGTAGACCAGTTAGTTAACCAACATTATTACCCGGGTAGCAAGGTTGTATTCGATACGAAAAATTCGTGCGATCCCTTTAGTCAATTAAGCTTATATGTGATGTAACTCAGGTCTATACTCACCGGTACAGCCCGCTGAAGGGTCATGACAACAATATTTTTATAAAATAAGAAGCATGAATATAAACAAACACAGAAAAAAACATAGATGGATAGGTGTATTTTGTATATTTTGTATACAATTCATCTGCAGATTTCTAACCAGCTAATAGTAGTGTAAACAAACCCTTACGTTAGCAGTGTAAACTTCCTTCAATTTATCTGGGTCAGTGAGTGCAAGGATCAGGCTATGCCTCGTTCTTTCAGTAGATTTTAAGAAGTTTTTAACCAAGGAGTTTAGCTGGTTAGAAATCGGTAGATGCATACATTCTTTGTGCAGCGATGGTGTAGGAGATAGTGCGACCGCTGAGGCCCATGTCCGAGTCTCAGTCATGTCGTATCTCGATAATTCCAATGCGCATTGGAGCCATCGACTGACTGCACACTGGCCTTCGGGTACCCAGTGGGTACGCATCCGTCCTTCAGACACCCCATGGACATCCTCTCGTCCTCTCTCTCCGGGATGTCCAAACTGGGCCCACTGGGTAGTGCTCATTTACTTTACACTCTTTGGTGGAAATGAAAAGATTGATGTATGTATAGGTATATGGAGATAGGAAAAAAAACTCTTTAACTTGAATTTAAGTTGGAGTGCAATATTAACAGTGCCTGATATTCAATATTTGTCCTTCCACCAGATTTGTTTTGATGCAGCACTCCTTCACATTGGTTGGTCAATCATGGCAGTTAGGGAGAAGGTATTTACACATTATTTAAGGTTTTAATAAAACAACGAGTGAGCGTGTTTCACTAATAAAACACGACCATAAAACGTTTTGGTTGAAAGTCTCTTCGTTTGAATGAACGATGCAAAGCGCAACAATGTTCTCATTAACAGAAGAAATAAAGTTTTGACTGCAAACTAGTTATGATCACAAACCAATAGCAATGCACAAAGCTGGAGAGAAGCTTACCGAAGCATTTCTTTCTTTCGTGATCAGTTGGTTGAGTATATTCTTTAGAATCATCGAGTTTTGTTCAGAAAGCATTTCAAACCTACTATATCGTGATAACGAATCGGGAATTGGTGTTTTCTTCAGCCAACCACCACAAGCATAGTGATAGAAGTCATCGCATGGGTTGACACTATGATCCATTGAATCGATTATACCTATATTAAGGAGACATATAGATACATTCAAGAATTATCACATTTTTGGGGCATATTTTTGACAATTTTTCTCTCATACAAAATGTATCTCTGATGCTGACTTGTTCTAGACCTTAGTCTTATTACAGGAGTATACGAGTAGGTAAAACAATTAATGAAAAATCAAAGAATCCCAGTGGGCAAAATCTTCAAAGCGTCTATGAGGAGGAGTGTTTTCTTTAGGAATGGCAAGCAAGATCGCCAGCTTTTTCAATAAAAAAACACTCTTCTATAGAGACTTTTTGATGATTTTGCCCACTGGGATTAGAATAATAATTTAGTAATAATAATAAACATGAAAATATTGATCACAAAACTGAACACAAAATATCAAAACGAAGCCAGCAATGCCGAATTAGATAGGATATTCCCTAAAACAACTTACCTGCTGATATTTGGACACATTCTTGCGTAATGCAGATTCCCTCGTTTTTTATAAATTTAGAGGTATTATGAGGTGTTAAGCTCTTCGATGTGTTGCGAGTGTTTTTATGATCGTTTAGTTTGAAATAAAGTGTGACAAACACAACCAACACTGCCAGCAATATGAGAACAAAACAGATTAGAAATTTTAAAAGGTTATTTTTTCTTCTTAGCAAACTGGGACGTCGAATATAAGTTTCATGTGAACATCGGTTATTATTGCTATTGTTGTTGTTGTTGTTGTTGTGGGTTACCGACATTTTGTGTAAAGGCTTTTTGGCGTCATCCATAGTACTGAAATCCTCTGTGTTCATATCCAATTCGATTTTGATTTTTTCGGTTCGAGGTTTATCAAAAAAATGGACTTGCATATAGTACAATTATCTATTCTTCCTTCTTTGTTGGTATTTTTTTAACAATGACCACTTTTGTATGTGATAAAAGATGCATTCGCCAAAAGGTGAATTTTAGACTTAGAATATTGTGATATCATATCTAAATTATATTATGAAGACACGTGATCAAACAGACACATTTATAGTGAAAATCATCCTCGATAAATAAGATTTAAATATAAGTTCAAACCATATCAAGCCTGACTATCTATACAATCAATTCACATTTCACTGTAAATTACAACCCATCTATTCATTAAAAATACAGGAAAGTTCAAAGGTTTCAATCACCACGTGGATTTCCATAAATTTTTTATGAAGGTGGAGTTTCATTTACCCCGTGTACAAAACGGAAAAGGACAGGAAAACGTTAGGTTTAAATCATTTATATTATGTCTCTTGAACTGTTTAACATTACATTCTGTCCAAAACTTATCGAGGTAAATTTGAGGGTTTGATATGGCAACGGCGAGTGAAATTATTAAAACAATGACCTGTCCATGGGACCCATGAAAACGGGGTTAGAGAACAGGGATCCATATATTAGAAAACGGGGACCCTCGCTCTTCTAGTCTAGTGCGTGATAAAACCAAGACTAAGCTATAGCATAGGCCTGTTTTTCACCTGAATAATAGGTAAGCAAAAGACAGGACAAACATTTATAACAATTTATGTATATATTACGAAACTGACGTTTTCATCCTGTATAAATATTCGTTAATAATAATAATAATAATAATAATAATAATAATAATAATAATAATAATAATAAGCGTCTTTCCTCCAAGGGCATTTTGCCGTTTCTGGAATATCAATGATTTAATAAAATAGTATAAATAAAGAGCGTGCTGGGCGAATGGCGTTGGGTGAAATTTAGTAAAACTACCCAAACGTAGAGAAGCTAACTGTAGAGCATTTCATGTATATATTTCGACACAAGCAAAATAGTGTCAATTGAAAAAAAGAAAACAAGTTATGCGTGTAAAATATTTTTTAGTTTTGTTATTTTATTACTTTTTATATCTTGTCTTTAAAGTATGAAACAAACCTAACTGAAACAATTGTGCTTGGTTACGTTGTAGAATTTACTTGAAAAAGGAAGGAAATTTTAAAAGTTTACTGTTGGAACGTTTCATGGTCAAAACGATGAAACTTTGTTAGTTCAATTTGCCGTTAACCACTACTGTCTAAACAACATATTTTTGTCTAATTTTTTTTTGTTTTAATTATCTTGTTATCTAATATTCTTTCTTATCGTTTCTAATAAAAACTTCTATGGATGGGTAAGATTGATGCACATAAAAATTGTTTGTTTTAATGAAAACCAGGCCTATGCTTATTTAGGCTTCCACAGAAACAGCATCAACATAGCAGTGGTACGTTTTCAGATGTTTCATCAAATGTTTCTGAACCATGCAGTAGCAAGCGGAAGAGAGAAAGATGGAGTAAAGAGCGATGACGTATGTGAAATAAAACAAATTTTGTCTCCTTTTGTGGTATTCACTATCTTACAAACTTCACTTTTATGTTACAAAAACAACAACAAAGAATTGAAAAAAGAAAGATATTTTGAATTTTTACTGTATAAGCAAGGATAAAGGGTATAAACAAATTTATTGTAGGAACAGGGAAACTTCAAACGAAATGAACGTGAAAACAAACACTGGTTCCCAGTGAATAATGACCACTGGAAAAATTAGGTTGTAAATATAGAATTTGAAAAAAAAAAAATGTGTTTTTGTGGTAAAACGTCTAGGTCACACACGAATTTTTAACGTTGGATGAGTTTCTTCGTTACTTCGATAACCTTTTTGTTTATCATGACACTCGCTGACTCGTTCTAACTCGCCAGGTTAAAAGCCACCCTTGAAAATACCTGATTTCTCGAGAACCAATTAGGTTCAAGATACCGACCAGCCGATGCAAGGGCTATCTTTCTCTCCGTATAAATGTGCCATATGAAAGTAGAGAGGGAAGAAGTATTGGGATCGAGGTTGAGTCGTTTCTTTTCCAGGAAAAGCTTCTTCACACTTGACATCAACGTTCTTCATGTTCCGACATAAACAAGTACAACAGCTTCGTATAAAATGCACCCTTCTTTCAGATAATCCACATTAGATAAAAAACTCCAAAAAAGAATCCCCAAAAATGTTCAGTTTACACTCAACAAAATTGAAGTGATTCAAGAACTGTTTCATCAGTGTCCCTCAATAGAAAAGAAAACTCCTATGGCTGCGATGCTAAAGTTCATACAGTAACTATTATTGGAAGGATATATTTGAATTTGAATGAATAGGAAAACTACTTACGTGGGTATGCGTTCGTTAGGAATTACGCAGATGTCTTAAATGTCTTTGCCGAAGCTTTGTTTAGACGATATACTAAAGTTGGGTTTAAAGGTTCCAATCTCGTTTCTATCATGGACATTTAAAAGAAGGACTTGCAACTAATTATGCTATTGTGTCGATAGTTCTTTGATATCAAGGCGCGTCACACATTTCACTGGATTTTGAATTATGCTGACTGGTTTATACGAGTGTTGGTTTGACACCTCGTGAAAAATCAAAGAAATCGGAAGACATAGGAATTTTATAATTATATGCGACATTAAAACTTCTAAATTACTTCTAAATTACTATTAAATATTAAATATTTTCAAAATCTTTGATGAGCGCTCACAGCAAATTTCAAGGACTCATGTAGTATTAATTGGCTTTTATTAAAAAAATCTCAACTTAGAAAGAACCTTGAAGGAGGAAGAATATCTTGTCCCTCATTTCTGAAAGTTTCAAAGCCCCCAGCTTAGAATATCCTAAGAGATCAGAGTTTAAAGTTATTCTACAAATTACCCGTAATATCCTGAACTACATATCTGATTGGTTAATAAGATCTCAAAAGCCAATAGAAACCCGTATTCGTAATTGTGGCTAAGGTAATTTCAAAACTGCCTTTGTAGAAATTTCAATAGCCAGAAGTGCGCCTAGTTTCAATAGATCTATAGTCCCTCTGTTCTTATACGTGCATGTTTGGGTGCAGTTCCGACGAACAAGAGGAACTGTATACCTTAATTCATCTTCCCTTTCAGTTCATTATCACAAAAACTTCAATCATTTAACAAAAATGACATCACCTTTTTTTGTTATCATGAACGTTCTTGAGCATTATCTTGTGTCTTGTTGGTGCTTAATCTCGAACCCAAAGGCCGAACACCGTTGGTCGAAATTGACTCATATAATGAGTAACTTTCATCACGTGATAACTTGGACATAGAAGCGTGTGTAATATGTTACTGTGTGTTATCATAAAGGCTTCCATATACCTATTACGAATTGTTTTGGTTATCTGTAATCGTTAAAAGCGAATTAAGGGATGCACTAATTTTCGTCCTGTAATAAAGGCAACTCGTCCAAATGGGAAAATTCGCTATCTTTGAATTGCACTGGAGTGATTGATGGATTCAAGAAGCTATGCTTAACGATTTCATGTAACAAAATTGCACGAAAACTTCAACCAACATTCCTCAACTCTCAAGATATAAAACAAACATTTACAGAACATTGGTAGAAACAAAGACGATTTCTTTAGAGAATTACAATAATGATATTTTCACGGACATTTTGTGTAAATTAAACACGAAAATTTCGACCAAAGCCTAAAAATAGTAATTAGAAACTCGTGTATTCACATTTCTTCGAATAGACCTTTCCCGAATTTCTTTCGTCATGACTAGGCCATAAAACTGCGTTTAAACAGAAATTCGTGAAAGCTATATTTCTTTGATTTTCCACAACCTTCATACGAAGCCGCACATGACATTTTGAATCACAAATTTCGACTCAGATGCTTCTTTCACAGGCCACAGTGACCTTATGTTACTCTCTGTTGCAATAAATATGTAATTTTTAGAACAACGTGGTAGAAATAAAACTTTTGAAAACTTTTCCGTTTTTAAATCTTTGTGCAGATAGTGTAGCTTTCGTCGAGTTAAGGATGGAGGGAGAAAGGAACTCTTATCTGGTGTTGCTTATAAATTTTCGTCTGGTAGAAACATAAAGTATAAATAATAGTAATAGTAATAGAGAAATAAAACCTATTTCTTAAATATCCATGATATAATAACATACTATAAAGCCGGATTCACACCTATCTAGCAGAACGTGAAGCAAGCCGTTCACACCTACGCAGGTCAATGATGGGATTGAAGATGGTTTCGAAGGTTGCGAAAGGGGTTTTCACCGGCTTTTCTTTAGAGAATTACAATAATGATATTTTCATTTTCATTATGAAATTTTCTTTTCCGTTATACCTTCACTGCCTCAAAGCATAGAGATATAAAAAGAGGTAGAGCAAAAACCAACTAATTTCTTTTGTCCAATGCGTGTTGGAAAGCGTGAAAATCGCTAAAAAGTTGGACCAAATAACTTCGACAAAAATATTTTTGTCCAAATTTTTCGTAGTTAATGTTCCTGTTTTGGACCTTCTAATCATTACTTACACTCATCGAAATTTTTTTCACTTGCAACAAGCATGTAGTTCATCTGACAATTTCTCTTCTCCCAAGTTTATGGTGAAAACCTTATAAATTTTGTCTGGGAAAATGAGTCAAGTTATACCTCGTTCTTTCAAACATTTTGATAAGACTTTTACGTTTAGAGGAGAAGTGGTCAGATGAACATTTTGATGATTCAGCAAAACTTATCAATGAAAACTGTCAAATGTTCATTTTCATCTTGCGATTTATTGGTGTGAATATGTCACTTGCTAATTACTTTTCAAGAAAATGCCCATGACAATAAAAAGTCACTGATTCTCAGTGAAAGTTTTTCTCATCAGTTTTTTTTAATGTTCACCACACGAATTACAATAAAAAAGCATCGTGTAAACAAGGAGTTAGTATTGCTACAGTGATGGACAAATCCAACTTACCAAAATTAGATCGCCGCAAAAAAAATTAATAAAAAACATTTAAAAACATAAAAAACACGAAAACAATTCCACCCACGAAAAAAATAGTTTTAGACCCATCAAACAAAACAAACAAAAACAACCCAAAAACAAAACAACAACAACACCCCCCCCCCTCCCCCCCCACCACCACCCAAAAAAACAACAACAACAAACAAACAAACAAAAAACAAAAAAAAACCACGAGGACACGAAGGCACAAGACCTACAAGACCCACGAGATTTAGCAGACTCACCACCATGAGAACCACTCGAGATGTTGTATCATTTCCAAAATATTAAGATCATTACTTAACATAAAGGCTTTAGCATTAATTTACAGATATGATGTCATAAGAATATTTTGTCACTAAAACAATGTGTATTCCAAGAGATTAAATTGGAGCATAATCTTTCAATATTTTGTTAGATATTTAATATTTTATTATTAACTTTAGTACCAAAACAAAATAGTTTTATCACATAGTTATAAAAATGATTTTTATTTTCAAGAAATAGAGAAAGTACAACAACAGATTCAATAAAACACCAGCGTACCTTTTGAAAACAAAACAAAAATCGACTGTTTGATGTGTTGAATATGATAAAAGAAGAGTGTCAATACAGAAAAAAATAAAAACGAAATAGTTCACAAAAATTACATAACTTGAAAAAAATAGGCTTCCTTTACTTTTTCATTAAAACAAACAATTTTATCCGTATCAATCTTACTCACCAGTTTCTATAAGAAACGATGAAAAAAAATATTAGATAACAAAATTAGACAAACAATGAAGTTGTTTAGACGTAGCAGTTAACGACAAATTGAACTAACAAAGTTTTATCTTTTTGACCATTAAACATTCCAACAGTAAACTTTTAAACTTTCAAATTCTACAACGTAACCATAGCACAAAAAACATTATCGTGATTTCGAATTTTAGAAACCTTCTATTTTTCAGTTTGTTTCATATTTTAAAGGAAAGACAAAAAAGTAATAAAATAACAAAACTAAAAAGCATTATACACGCATAAATTGATAAGCATAATCGTCATTACCGATTTTTTTCATCTTCCCACTATTTTGCTTGAGTCAAAATATATAGGTGAAATCTACATTAAGCTTCTCTACGTTTGGGTAGTTTTAATAAATTTCACGCAACGCCATTCGCCCAGCACGCTCTTTATTTACACTATTTTATTAAATCATTGATATTTATGAAACGCCAAAATGACGTTTACCTATTATTCAGGTGAAAACCAGGCCTATACTACAGCTTCGTCTTGGTTTTATCACGCACTAGAATGGAAGAGCGAGGGTGCCCGTTTTCTAATATATGGGTCCCCGTTTTCATGGGTCCCACGGACGGGTCCGGGTCAGGTCCAGTAAGTAAAGGAAGCCAAACAAATAAGGACAAAGATACGGAAAAAATCTTTAGTTCTTTTCTGCTTCCAGCATTTTTCTGTATTAAACAGTTTCATAGCGTGATGGCTATGTAACCTAATGGAAAACAAGAGCCAGATGGCGTACCGGACGTCAGTTAAGAGTGAAATATACTATGCACACCAGACATTCTGTAACACAGAAACTGTTTTAGAAAACTTAAAACTGGCCGACCGACTCAATTTAACTGACCGACCGACTCAATTTACTTAGAAGAGAAGTATATAGGACGCGAACCAAGAATGTTTCAGGGAACCTTTTCATTGATCAACTAATTTAAAGAATTCCCGGTTTCCAATATAACTTGTTTTAAATGGTCTTGAATCATAAAGAACACGTTAACTCTCATAAATTTCACTCAAATTTATGAATTCTTGGTTTTGACAATATGTGATAAAGAGTTCCAAAACCAAGTATATAATACTGCGGTGTTAGGCTACACTTAGGGACAAAATCGTGATTACGGACGGACGTACGCTAATAAAAGATCAGCTACCAGTAAGGAAAAACAACTGTCTGCAAGGTTTTGACTCGGCTTCACCTTTTTTCAAATCTTTGTATCCATGTTACGGCACCCCAATTGAGTATAAGCGTCTGATAACAAACTTGATCTCTAATTTGTATCCATTTTTCATAACATCATAACATCACAAAAGGTGTCTCTTAATAGTAACTTTTACTGAAACTCTAATTTAACGTAGTTTATTTTTATTGGTAATTTTCCTCATAAGAGTATCAAGCATAAAAAAGCCAGACGCCAACTTAAAAGTGAAAGAAGGTTCTTTAACTACGGAAGCGCATTAATGCCATGTAGTTTCGTCAGTTAGTAATTAGCTAAGTGAAGAAAAAATATTCAAAATTTTCATTTTTCGTCACTTAATTTTAATTATGCGATGAACAACTATAACATTTACCTTTCGTCACACAATCAATCACAAATGTAAATGAACAAATTTATTTTCGCCACTTAATTTGAATTTAAATGGAGAAATATGATTCATTTCTATTTCCCATCAAATAAATTAAGTGAAGAAAACTTTGAGCAACACATTTTCGTCACTTAATATTTACTGGATTGACTGGATGTAATTTCACTGGATGTTAAGCACAGAGACAAAATCAAATATGGCGGAATGCAGTGGCGCGAAGAGTGCGATGTTCCTAATTTTCTTTTGTATTGTTCATATACCAGGTCATAGAAAAGGAACATTCGTCATGTTGATTTGTTGCTTCCACGAACTCTCATGCCCGGCATAGGAGCATGTGTTTTATTATCTACCAAGTGATGAAAAAGTGAAGTTTAAATTTTTCATTTCTTAATCGATTTAATTAAGTGACGAAAAGTAATTTTAAGAGTTCTCATCACTTAGTTGAATTTGTTAACTGAAAAATTAAACTTTTTAGCTTTCGCTAATTGATGAATTTAGCTAAGTGAAGAAATATTACTTTTCTTTGTTTTTCGTCACTTAGTGAATCTGATGAAAATATCGTTTTGAGCTTTTCGTCACTTAAACAAAGCTGCCCAAGCAGACAAAGCTGCCCAAGTGGCGAAAAAGAACAAGAATGATACTTTGTCCACTTTCCAGATACATTTTTTAAATGTGCATTTCGATATTGGTAGTAATGCGCTTCCATACTTAACCCTATTCATCCCGGGCTTTTGGGGGGCTTCTCAGTGCCGCCGCCATCTCCATCATTTATGGAGGAGAGTAAGGTCATTAACAATATATAAGAACGTTCAAATAACCTAATCAGTACTTAAGTTTTTACAGAAACAATTGCCCTGTTCTTCTCCACTTTTTTGCCTAATCCACTTGTAATTTTTCAGTAAAAAGATTTATGTAAAGAACCTGTAACCGGAACCTTAAATTCAAGATCGTTACAGTATATCAACATTTTGTAATTTTACTTAAGCATCATTTTACCCTTGCACGCGAAAGTAAAGTATTTTTTGTTTGAATTTAATAACTTCTGGCCGTTAATTTGTATAATAAATTATTTACTTTCTTATGGCAATGTTTCCACTTGATTGACATTGATAAATCTACTTCACAACACCAGAAATTTGCTTCGGCTCACGTATAAAGAAACTTAGGTCCAATAGTTTCTTATTAACAGGCCTGAAAACACACTAAGTTGATGCTTGTTTGTTTTGAGATAAAGCCTTAGAGATTTTGCAAGTGAGCACAACGTAAAAAATACACAAGTCGTTTTACATCAAAAATAATATATACACTTCTGCGTTATTTTAAAACTGTCACCTTTTTTACTGACTTCGGGTTATGATTGGATTTTTAACTGATTCAATTAACTATGTCTTTAATTTAAACTTTGCATGTAAAATACTTTTAGAAATAAAGATTCTATAGCTTAACTTACTGGAGGACAAACAAACAAACAATCAAACAAACAAACAAACAAACAAACAAACAAACAAACAAACAAACAAACAAACAAACAAACAAACAAACAAACAAACAAACACACACACACAAACAAACACACAAACACACAAACAAACAAACAAACAAACAAACAAAAAAACAAAATAGAGTAAACAACTTAACAGGCAGCAAAAGACCGTCATCCATTGCCATTTATCGTCATCCAACCTTCAATAACAAACCGCATACTGATTGCTGCCATGAAAAAATCCATTTTTCTGAGAAAAATTTCTTTCCTAGAAATAATTTCTCTAACCTGCCTTCTCTAACCTCCTCACTAATAGCAGATTTCCAATATTCACTGTCGCACTTTAACTCAACATTTTTCAATGCACCTGACAGCTTGTTCGTTCTGTATATTTATCGTTTTCAGACACCCTTTTGAAGTGATTTCCTGAGTCTTGTGAATTTTGAAAAAAGCCACAGTACAGCTATACCTTGCAACTTCATCTTTTAATTAGACTGATTAAATATCTACTTTGAAATTCATAGATGTTGTAAATAATTTGATACTTCAGTAAGTTCCTTCCTGTTCATTTCTGATTCAACGAGACACTAAAGTAGCTATCAAGACCATTAACGTAACACAAGACCGCGCAAATCAGGAATGTAAAACTTCAGAACAGCGTACAAAAACATAACAAAACTAGTGCTTGAATGCAAAGCTAAACCTTCTAATTGTGGGGCAAACCTTTCTTCGCATATCGATCAAATTTTTATCTAAACGTGCAAAAAAAAGAAAGAAAAAAAACAAAGATTGAATGGATATAAAGAATAAAAATAGAGATAGTGAACAACAAAAGAAAACATATCAAAAGACGTTCTAAAACTTTCATTAATAACTTATTTCTTTTTGTTTTTAAATTTCTCATTTCTTCGGCTTTTTTCTTTTCGTCTATTATTTTCTTTTTGTCTATTCTTTTTTTTGTTTTACATTTTTTTGCTGGTAACACAAATGACTAATATTAATAATTTCCTGCAAAGCGATCGAGCTTGCAATTAGAACAGGGACTATCATTTGTCTTTTGCTGTGAAAGCGCACAGCTGAATTTTCATAGAAATCTACACGTCTTATTTTTGTGCAAGTGCAATAAAAAGTTTCGTCTTTATGTTTCCATGTATTGTTTTCGTTTCTCTTTCCTAAACATATTCTTCTTCGTTGTTTCCTTTGAGTTGGGTTATGTTTCTTTATTTTTTCGCCTTTCCTTTCTCAGATTTATTTTCAGATTATCTCAAAGCAAGCGATAGTTCTATTTCTAGCAGTGTATGTTGAGGTTTTCGGTACATCGAAATACCACAGTCACGCTATTACAGACTTTACAAAATGAGGAGAAGAACGCTCTCGTGAAATTTTTTTCTCTCCATATTTTGTTGTGATTGCGTTACATTGATCATTTTTACCTGCAAATCCACACGTAGATCTGAATATATTTTTTCAGTGATGGTGAACGGAAGCCCTGGTGATGCAAGGTCCGTTTTTAATAGATTAAAAAAAAAGCAGACCGCCTTCAATATTTTAGAAGTACAAACCTTTACAGGGGGTAATTAAAACAATTACAAGTTTGGAAGAGTTTGAGTATTAATGATAAAAAGCCTAACAACGTAACATTCCAAAAGCCAAAATCTAAAAACTAGAACCAAAAACTAAATCAGAGAGAAAAGGAGAAAAAAAGAGATTAGAATTTTCACTCTCTGCAAACATCAACTTTCACCCATTTCCAAGGGGTTCGTTTTTTCCAAGATTTAAGTTGGTTTGAAACTTAGTAACCATAGTAACTTAGTTTTTTCATGTGCTGATTTCCTTGTACTCATATAGTATTGAACTGACAATTTTTTCACACGTAATTTTACGGTGGCAAACCTTATAAATTTTGTCTGGCTTAGCGAGGTTAGAGTCAGATTATGCCTCGTTCTTTCAAATAACTTTTCACCGTAAACTCATGGTGAGAAAAAGTTGTCTGTAAAAAAAGAAGGTTTTTGAAGTAGACAATTTGATTTCAATTTTTCTGTTAGCTATTTTACAGGAACCATTTAGGCAGTTATTACACTCAGGCTGGACCCAACAGACACACAATGCTTTTTGAACGTTACATGGACGTCTTTACAACGTTTGAATAGACGTTAAAACTACGTCGTGTTCATACTGCGTATTTATTTTTGAGACTGGTCATCTGATCCACAAACCTTGCTAGTTGGCAAGACAAAATACGAGAATTCAAAGCCTGAAAAGCAATCTGTACTTACTTGTGCTTACACAGACAAAAAATTCAAATCACAAAATGACAAGATGAAAGTATCACTATGTGATAGAGCTTGAAAAACTAACCAAAAAAATGTATGGAATCGCATGTTTGCGAAGAACCACCGAGATATGACTGTCCTAAGATTTTATTGTTCAATGATTTCACGAAGTTGAAAATACAACGTTATTGGTTTGAACGTATTAAATCATTGAACAGTAAAATATTAGCACAGCGATATCTTTGTAACGGTTCTTCGTTAATATATGATCCCATTTATACTCACGACAATTAAAATTTCAGAATGACGAAATGAAAATAGTACTTTATGATAGAGCTCGAAAAGCTGATAAAAAATGTATGGGATCGCACGCTTACGACGAACCGTTATGGAGATATTGCTGTGCTAAGATTTTACTGTTCAATGATTTAACGACGAAGAAAATTGTTTTGAAGAAGAGAATGAATTTGGTATCAAATCAATTTAATGGGCAAATCGAATGTCTAATGTTCGAAATAAATATTTTCAAGAAAAGAAAATTCGAAAATCTATCGAACTTATTAAAGGAAAGTTGATGAAAATATTTTTTGAACGGTATTTACATTTTTCATTACAATTTAAATGACTAAACAAGACAAGAAAAAATTTTACGACTCGATTAAGCTCAACAACAGAACAGAAAAAAAAGCCCTGGTATATAGAAATTTCTACGACGTAACATATATTTGATCTTTTCGAAGGAGGTCCAGTTGCAAATATATGCTTACGCAAACATATATACAACAACAACGACAACAACAAAAACAATAATAACAACAACGAAAACCTACTTGCGGCTATGGTCACTGAAGCTGCCGGTGCTACTTCATTCTTTAATTTTCTAACTTTCTTGCTTTGTACAATGAAGACGGTTAACAGTATCAAGCTGATACAAAACAGAACAATCGCCAACAGCATGAAAAATCGCCCATTTTGTTCTAAAGAAGTGGAAACAAATTGCCAACAAATTTCTTGATGTTGTTAGTCAAAGATGTATGCATTTATGACGCGCTATGAAAATTAACGCGAATTTTTAAGTTGTGTCCTGTTTTAGTCGGTCATGTCATTAGAGAGACGAGTTGTTGGGTCAATGAGATATCCGTCACCATTCAAATAAAGTCTTATATGGAAGTTCAGTGGGCATATGAAAAAAAGGATTTTTTCTATAGAGTTATTTCGATTCTGTTTCTTATCTTGTACGCGACATTAAACTCCTCTGAAATATTGAAAGAGATGATACATACAGTGCACTACGGTAGCGAAGACAGATACTAATAGAAAAATTAAAAGAAACCTCATAGAAAAAATTATTTTACAGCAATTTGACGAAAGTATGCGTTTATTTTCATTAACCCTTTACTTATTTTAAAGAGAATTCAGGGACAAAATTTAGGTCAGAATATTGATGCACGCATGAAATTAGTGTAACATTTAATTAACGCGAATACGATAATAAGGAGACCTTATTATGACGCGAATGAAGGATCAATCGGGTTAATTTCATGCCTTGATATTCGGCCGAACTTTTAAAAGCAGTATCGATTATTTGCTCAAATCTGGTCCGCAGAATCGTGGATAGAAATATTTGGACGAATATTTTCACAAACTTTTTTACTCAAATGTTCGGCCGAACGTTAAAATATTCTGTCGGATATTTAGATTATAAAATAAACCATTTTGTCCAAATCCGCCAGGGTATATAACATTTTATATAGTATAAAAAACAAAAAGGTTAAAAAATCAGTTTTTCGATAAATATTTTGACAATTATTTCTCTTGAGTTTTCAAGTTTGGGTAAATTGGGTATATAGTACCTCACCCCAAATGACGATGAAAAAATTTCTTATTTCAAAAAAAGAAAAAAAAAAGAAGCAGTGATATAGAAATATAAAAGATCTAAAACACATCAAATATCACCATCAAACTTGAAGCTCCATACATACTTGATTGTTGCATAGTTAATTTCGCGGACTTTCATGTACAGAGACTGGCCCCAGTCATTGACACAATCACAATTTGACGTTCCAAATACTGACAGTAAATCTTGTTTCTTTCTCAGTGCTTGTGTTAATCAGATGAACTTTTTTTTTTATCTCGTGTGATAATCGGCTGCTAGTTTGTAACTGGAAACCTTGTTGAATTAGGTGTCTAGCAAGCAGACCAGTAAGTTAGTCACCTCAAACTCAGACTAGATCATTTTTCAAAAGGTTTTTACGTAGCCTGTTACATCATCACCAATATTTTCATTCTAAACTAAATACTATCGTTTGTGAACAGTTCTCCGATAATATTCATTTTAGTGGCTCGGAAATCCTGTCTAGAATCGAGGCAGGTTTCAGTGGCTCGGAAATCCCACCAAGAATAACTCTGTGAACATATTAGGTTTTGAGGAAAATCTTCACAAATCGAAAGAACGAGAAAAAAACATATGATGCTTCTTCTTCTTTAATTCTTTTGCTTTCTGGCGAAGCCCGATTTGAACTTTCCCAATGACGTAATCGTTATCACAATAAAATCATAATCTCCGAAATCGTCATGGTGATGTTTTGTCTAATTTTTTGTTAATACCGCTTCTTGCTTAAAGAAAGACCTAGTAATCTAATAATCGAGGCATAAATTGTCGAGCAACCAACTAAAACTGATAGTTGCTTAATAATTCGACTTTTGTAATTCCAAATTTCAAATCGCATTTTATAAACTCGACTTTTGTAAACAGGTTTCAAAAGCTTTGTTTTGCTCGTGACGAAGGGAGTAACGTGCCTGACCAGGTGCATCCTTTACAGATGTTTTCAAGTCAAAATCTAAACGACTTGAAGCCTTGAAGTGACTCAATCGAAAGATGAATCATGAGGTCATAAGGTTGTGTGGGGTTAGTTATTTTTTCTTTTCTTATTTCATAACTTCCTTTATCCGTCCTCACAGCAAAAAAACAAAAAACAAAAAAAACCCATGAAAATAAACATATAGATATAAATATGAATATAAACACAATATACTTACAAAAAAACCTTTGAAAATCGTGATATTACATAATCATCATCATCATAACAAAAACGGACAAAAAACAAGATTATCGACTTTTGTTTTTCTGCTTATTTTCCTATTGTTCCTTTTGAATTGAAGTTTTTTTAGGTATCAACTATCACTACATCGTTATATTTCAGGAAAAAAATTATATATGATTTTATTTGTCACACCTCTGAAGAATAAGCACTTTGAGTAACACGTACAAGAAAATGAATCGACTTCAGAGTTGTGCGCGAAAAGCTGAATCAATATCGCGAACGAATCTTTCCGAAAACGTCATAACAATTTATCAAAGACATTTACCAGCGAATGTTTTTGGCTTCCTTTCTTCAACACACAGTTCGGCGGGACCCGAAGCTGTATTGATACTAACATTTTTCGTCATCTTCTTGTCTGTGAATTAAAAAACAAAAAAATAGTCACATAATCTCAAAAATTAAGAAACGAAATAAACAGTTCATTTGTAATTTAATATACGCAATAAAGCGTCTCGATTATTTAAAAATCTAACATAGATATTAATGTAAACGAGGGTTTAGCGTTTTATACGTTTGAATGATAGAGTAAATATTATACATTGTTTTTAGAGTAAATGTTTTGTTTTCAAAATAACGTTCTTATGCAACTCACGACAATAGGAATAAGTTAACATTGGTTTTCGAAAATTTTCTAACGGGTAAAATTGTCCTGAGCGCGAATACATATTGCCATATGCTTTTTGACAACTAAACATCAATTCACCTTTCCTGAATTTCTATTTAAACGACGTGTGGTCTAGTATGTACATCTGGCCTCGTTTTAGATATCAAAATTGCCTCTAATCATAAGACTGGGAGTTTTAATTACTACGGAATATAATTAAAACATTATTAAAACAACAAATTTCATAAAAACGAAGGCGGATGAAATTTGGGAAAGGTCTATAATGTTGCATTGGGCGTTGCGTTGGGCGTTGCGTTGGCCAAGCTTCATAAAAGCGATGGTTTGTGGTACAACTCCGAGAACCAAAATATTTTTACATATTATTGTGTGTTAAGATGTGGAAAATTCAAATAAACAAAGTTGACATGTAATTCGATTTAATTTGATGTAATTTCATCATTTTCATCACTCGTGTTTCATAATTCTCAAGTAAATAATCGGCCTATGGTTTTTGTATAGAAGCTCTTGAAAACCTACCTGTCTAAAAGAAAACAATCGACTAACATAAATGATACTTTTATCTTGCTAGATTTTCTACTTTCTGGTGTACCACAGGGTTCCATACTGGTTCCGATTTTATTCAATCTATTTTTTACATGATTTATTTTACTTTATAACAATATGTGATGTACGTATATATAACTATGCCGATGATACAACCTTGTCAGCTTTCTCAAACTCTGTGCCAAGGCTGATTGAATTATTAGAAAAGGATACGGAAGTAAGTTTAACTTGGTTAAAAAACAATAACATGATAGCAAATCCTGGGAAGTTTCATTCTATTATTTTATCGAGAGATAGAAACACTGAATCTGTTGGATGAACTATAGGGATAAGCTGATAGAAGAAACGGAGCCTCAAGTGAAACTTCTTGGAGTAATGATCGACACTAACTTGAAATTTGATTTTCATGTGAGCAAAATAGTTCGGTCTGCGTCTTCGCAATTAAACGCAATTAATTTCAATTATTATCCTTTCTCATAACACCCTCCCGAGTGTCAGAATTCGTTATGGCCCGTTTCTTCAACGCCTACCCATCAATTCGATTTCTAATTCTATGATGGATTTTTATTATAATTATTATTCCTTCTTCGCGGAGTAGCCATATACAGTATAACCCCGTTAAGTCGGACTCTCAGGGGACCGAAATAATCGGTCTGACTTATCGGGAGTCCGACCTATCCGAACTTCGTCTTAAGTCAGACTCTACTTATTTAGTCCGAAGGGGGACAAGGTTTTAGTCCGACTTAAAGAAAAGTCTGACTTAAACCGTGTCCGACTTAACGGGGTTTACTGTAGTTACAAACTTTATTTCCCAATCACAATTTTTTGGTCGCATCTTTTTCGTTTACTTGATGGTAGTTATTTTGTTCACTACATCCACAACAAACTCGTCGTTTAACGCCACGTGTTTTCTCGATCGTGTTCCACGGATACATACTACGGCGGTTGGAACCAAGGCGTAACCAATTTTACGTTTGACGTATGCTATTACCAAACTAAACTCGGTACAATCAAATCACTCAAACTTGAGTAAAAGCGATTTGTTTCTTTCCCCCATTTGAAGAGAAAATAAGAGGGGTATAGGTACCAAGTTGATTATTCAAGATGCGTTGATTGTATTTTCGTTTCTTGTTTTTTTCCATTGATCGTAGGGTTGCATCAAACTTTTGGTTGAGATAGCTCTGTGCGAAAGGATTAAAGACTTTCACATCGACAAATTATCTTTGCATCCTCATCCAAAAACCCCTTACACCGATATGTCACGTAATTCTTCTTGTTCGTGGTCTAGTGCACACTAATCTACCAAAACATTGTGACGGAGTGTAATGAAAACCTCCAGTTTTACAACACATAGCATGGTCTACTATGTAAGTAAGTGACAAACGCAATGCTCCAGTAGATTTTTCAGACTCCAGTTGTAACGTAAATAAATCGCATCCAAAAAAATTCACGTTTGGAAAGGTTCGCTAAAGCTGGTTTTCTACATAACTTATCGCCTACCACCGGGGAAAATTTTTCGCTGAGTGAGGTCATTTCAAGTTTTCGCTTGATCGCCAGCGGTTAAATTTTGTTCGCCGAAAGAGTTCAACTGTCTTAGCGAAATTTTCTCTCTTGGAGATCTTAGTAGTTGGAGGATAAATGTTTGAGAGTCCTGGACATAAAAAGTGAAAGTATGAGCACAGCTTCATCACCGGCTCCAATTTTTAAAACCTTATTTTTATTCCAATATAGCCATATATAATGCTTGGTGGATCTAAAAGCTGCAGCTAACAATTTTCAGGCTTCATTTTCTGTTTGTTTTTAACCTTCTGCATGGCTGACAGATTTTTGTGGCCGACAGCACCACACTACAAGATGTCCGCTAGTAGAACTGTTAACCGGCCGGTTCAGATTTTAACATCATCACAGTGTTTTCTCTGTATTTATACAAAGTGAAAAGAACAGTGAAGTATGAGGGACGATTTAACCTGTGAACCCCAAACATAAGGATACTGATTGCCTTTTATATTTTATAAACATTGCACCACACTTGATATTTCTCGCCAGACAAATTTGTCTGTTGATTAGGTTCTTTTGTCAGACAAATATTCTTTTTACGCCAGACAAAGACGGCACTTATATTCAGACGTGTTGATTAATTGTTTTGACTTGAAATTAAGAAATCCCATGCCACGGAGAAAAACAAACTAAAAGAAATTAAGTCAACTGACATGCATATAAAGAAATGAAAACAATAGAAACAGCTGCGCATGTCAATATGGTCAAGAAGCAAAAGAAAGGGATGCTAAACCAAATATGGTGATGATGATAAAACATTATGTCATATTTGACTGCTATCATAATTAGTGGAGCGGAATGTGTTATCTTTTTCGCATATGTAAGTAATTCCACCATCATGTGGTTTGTAAGGGAAGAGATTTTCGCAGCCTAAAATTTTTGCTGCATTTTAATTTTGTTGTCTTTTTTTGTAAAATTGTGTAATAAAATTGTGTAAACACTTAATTTTGCAGTTCACCCGAAATGTGACCTTTTGACATTCAACTCCAGATATCTTGAACAAGGAATGCATAAAAGTGAAACACATCCACGAAACCTGACCAAAATGTTTTTTTCACATAACGGATATTGCTTGTTCAAGAAAGCAAGAATTGACTGCAGTATTGTTGCGATAAAAAATGTCCATATGAGTTTGAAATAAATGAAAAATGTTACAATAATGCTGTTACATTTTCACTTTCCTAACACCACAATGAACCTATTGAAACATCAGCTTATATATAGGGGAAAAATGGGTATGAATAGTTTTTCTTTGATGTGGTTTATTTTTGTTTCCTTTTTAATTTGATTTCCAATGTATAAAACTATAAAGAGTTGGTATATGGGGGATACTATATTTCCATAACGATATTTGTTTGGTTGGGTGAAAGACAAAGAAGTTTCTTTATTATTTTTTCCCCACCTTTTTAACGCCTCTTCGATAACCGCCCAATTAATATTGAAATAATAATATTACTTCCTCCCTCTATAGAGTGCCTAGGCAGTAATTAGATACAAAATGTTTTCAAATTAGTAAAAGAACCCCCAGACCATTATGAAAATTTCTTTGATCGTAATGATGCTGAATGTTTTATTCAAATCATTCTTTAAATTCTTTAATAACGCCCTCCCCTTATAACCGCCTATCCAAGTTTCTAAAAATTAATAAGCGCCTGGTGGTTGAAAGGAAAAATAGAGTTCATAGAATTCAAAACGTAAATAGCAATAGAACAATATTATGTATTGTTCCCTGTAAAGTGCATTAGTAAAAAAATTGTGTCCAAAAATCTATTCGGTGCATGTTCAAAACCGCGTGCCAAGAGTCTATGAAAGCCTTGCGAATTATGTTGCCACAAAAATTGTCCTGTGAAGGTTTATCCAATTTCAAATCATATACATGAACAAAGTCTAAGTTAGCGCCGGCCTTCAAGCCGTAAGGCTCTTGTTTCAAGTTAAGTCTCCAGACAGATGAAAAGATTTTTAACAATTTCTATTGATCCTAAAGTACAAGAACTTAGAAGAGGGAATCAAATACTGATGGGAGGGGAATCTTTGATAAACAATTTCCAGGAAACAAACTGGATGATTGTAAACGATAAGAAATATAAGTAAACGGAAAGTTTTAAGACCGTCATCCGTTACGGTCGCCTCTTCGGTTTGCAACGTAAACTATTGCTCTGAGTTCTCCTAAGGCCATGACGTCATAAGGACGGGTGTAAGGCCATTAGGCAGTCAGTCAATCCCTGCACCCGATGGACTTATACGTTCGAACAAAAGTTTTAATGTATGTCTACAAAGATACTATCCATGCAGATATTCAGACATGATTCCTCGTTTTGGTCGACCTATTCGCATGATCCATCTGGAAATGTGCTGTGTTTGTATAGGGAGCCTGTATATCCACTTGACCAATACTTGCAAGCCCCTTTTAGACTAACCTTCACCACTGATGCAGCAACAAAAAGATTTTAATAAGTCCATGAGTATGGTACGGGTTTCGGTTGAGTGGAAGTTTGGAGACACTTTCAAATTTATTGACTTCAGGAAGAACATGAAAATTGGACTCAGTCCTGTTACCAAAATGTATAAAGTTAGTGCTTTATGTAGTAATGCAAATACGTGTATTTATAGTAACACCACATCCAAGTTTTTTGACTTAGACTCACCAATAATTGAGGAATATTTTGTTGAACACATAAATACATACTTAAGAGAATGTTTGTTTTTTATTATCTGAAATATATGAATATATGAATACTAGTATCCCAGGTAAAAACATTTTGCAGGTTTATTTTCCCCATGAGTTACTGCACCCACCACCGGTGCTCTTCCTCTTTCAAAATTATAGGTATGACGAAAAATAAAATCACAGAATTGCAAATAATAAGTATCACGAAGTTGTAGACCTCGAAAAGCGGATCAAAAAAATGTATGGGATCGTCTGTGTTCGACTAACCGTTACGGAGATATCCTCGATCAAAGATTCTAATGACGTCTCGCCCGTCCCTAAAAAGTTTTAGACCCAACTTTTTCGACACCCCATCGCAAATATCACGCACCCCAAGTGACGTCAATTATTACCATTGGTTCTCGAGATATTTACCCTCAAATGTCGCGTTTTATTTAGGGTGCAATGCAAATTATGTGAATGATTACGTCATAGACGTCATAGACGTTATTAATGAAACATGACGTTAGTAAAAAGGAACTTAAAGATAGAAACCTTTTTTGCCAATATTCAATAAAGCTGAAAAAACTCAAAATTCTCAGCGATCCATATAGCGTCATCATGTCGTTACCTATTTTCATCAAAGACATGTGTGATGGATTCTTATTGTTGTGTTTTGCCTTTGTACCAAGTTTTATCAATTGATCTTTCCCTAAAACGAGTTCTAAGAATAGCTTATGATATCATTGTGACATCATATATTGTCATATTAGATATAATAGTAAATTTTCCTTTTTTTTCTCGACATGTTGTGTTGCGGCATATGGTGTTGAATTTTGCGATATACTAGCGATTTTGCGACATATAGTGGCGTTTGCGACATATAGTGTCACATCAACGACCATCAATTTCTAATTAAGCCTTTCTCAGAGCAAGTTCTTGCTCCTTTAATGCATGGTCCCATTCTGATTTTTCTCTAAGGTACGTTATAGTACTATTACCAGAACTTCTTGCTACCTTCTAACCAGCTTATTCATATGTCATATCATCAGCAGCCTTCCTTGGTCAACTTCAAACCATGGTTCATCAAGTGCATTAAGAGTCAAAGCGATTTTATCAAGGCAGGCTCCACGTTCTCGTAATTCCTGCTTGTACTTGTTTAAATCATGGGCAATAACCTCACGACAAAATATAACATTATGATCATTTGTCCAGTCCATCTTCCTAAAAAAGTTGTAAAAGTACACTGTAATGCGTGTAACCAAGCACCTGAGGCATGCTGGGAACTGACTGCACGCACAAGAAGGCTTGCATATTTTGCAAGATAGCCATAAACATATCTAGCCCCATCTCAATGCAACAAATATATAGGAAGATTCTAGAAAAATGAGTTCGGTTGCACAGTGCAACCTTTTGCAACTTTTGTTGTTGATGATGGTTGTGCTTGGTGCTGATTCACTGGAATGTTTTTGACTAAACTAAAAAATGCGCAAAAATGTTAAATGGAAACAAATAAATAGCACAAATACAAAACAAAAATAAAATAAAATAAAATAAAATAAAAGTATCCTTAAGTTTATAATTATTTTACGGAGAAAAATAGGATTATTTCTTATATCTGTTCCACGAAGAACAAAACCACTTCTTTCATCCTCAGCGAAGCAACAAGAACGGAAACGATGTGAAAATCACCCTTAACGCATGCGCACATCAACTTGACCCACTCCCCCTGCGTCGCCGTCTTCCCTCCGTCGTTTTTTCGTAAGGCCGGTATTAACACTAAAAACAAAACCCTATTGGATGGGGTGTCCGATTCTTGCCCACGCCTGAAGCGGAGCCACTGTCTTTCTGTCTTTTTGTCGCGCTAAAGACATCACTTTTCTACACGCATAAGGGTATTTTTACAGGGATGATAACGTTACATTTTCATCATCAGTGGCAGTGGAAAATAATTCATTCAAACGGCCTCGATTTAGATTTGAAGCCGATTATTTACTTGAAAATAACGAAACACGATATATCGAGTAATGAAAATGTTAAAATTGCATCGATTTTTATTTTCTCGATTATTATTTGTGTTTATTTTTTGTAGTTGTGGATTATGCAGATAATCGATAAATCAACTTCTTAATCGATCGAGTTAAACGAACTTTATTACGGCTTAAAAGTTTTTTTTGTACCAAGTTGATGATTTTGTAATGTTTTTATGATCCTAAGTTAATGCACCAGTACTATTTTTGCCCTAAACAAATTATCCAGAGCAACAGAAAACAGCAAACACGATAACACACGATTTACACGATAACAGAAAATTTAAGGGCGATTTCGAGAAAACTACAGTGGTTAGCGATGCCACCTTTTTTTATTTGAATTCTCCACATCTCAACACGTAAAAACATGTAAAAATATTTTGAACAGTGCTTGGAAAACAATGCTTGGTAAATTGTCTTCATGCTTTTATGTCGTATTTTGACTTGGTTGTCAGTATAAACCTCGTTTTGATACATTACATTGTTTTACGGTAATTTTTTAGATACACATTTGGTTAACTGCAATTCACTGTCGGACAAATTTAAGTAATTGTCAGCACAGAAACGATACAGAATCGATACAGATTCGATGTCTGTACTAATAACACCATGTTTGAATGCGACATAAAACATAAATTCGGGTTTTGGTTTGTACATAAATTTCAAATGATAGTACGATTTGATGACGGAGTTAACTTTGATGGATTTTGTGTCTGCTCTATAGCTCAAAAATCGTAATTTTAGACAAGAGAGTATGCGGAAAGTACCCCAAAGTCAAGTCCGCCTAATGTAAAACGCCCAAAAGTGGGTTGAAGTTAAACTCAACCGAGCCAGCTTACAACAACTTGGGATATTTGAATGAAAAAATAGAAACAAAACAAACAAACTTTCTTTCTAAAATTTGCTTCAATTTGCTGTGCATTATGTCTGGAAAATGATGATGATCGAGACACTTTAATTTGCTGATGTCATCAGAAAATCAAGGTTTTGGAGGTTTTTCATGATGTTTGCGCTCTTAAAGGGATCCTACCATCTAAAATGAAAATTTGTTATTTGTTTATAAACCAGGAAAAAACAAGATTGTCATCTGACTTTTTTGACAGAAGTGAATCACTGCTATGCAACACTGCAAAAAGTTCGCAAAATACAGTCGCCATTACAGCCTTACGCTTCGCTCCTTCGATCCAAAATTCAGTTATAGCGTCCAGTCCCCACGCGCCGTGTGACGTATGAGTGGACTAACGAATATAGAAAGACTGTACTCACCCAGTGGAGATCCACTTGTTCTGACCTTTTTCAGGCTCGTTAAACACATTTATCTATACCATGATCAACCACAAGTATAAGAGAGGTAAAATAACAAAAAAGTGTAATGAAATTCAAATCCATTTCCACAAACAAAACAACATTTTATTCGAATTTCCCATGAATCGACTTTCGGTCATTTCCTAGAAGCAAAATCAAAATCAACTTTCGTCTTTACAAGTCAAATGAAAAGGTGCAAACTAAATTAGCAATTAAGACTTGAATTGAAGTACGCGCCACGCTTGTTTCTTTGTTATTCTCACCAAACTAAACTCTCTGGTATGATAGATCAACTTGGCGTTTATCACTAGGGACTGGGGGCTACTCCGAAGTTTGTCTTGATGAGGAAGAAGCGAATTCTCGGAAAGACGGTACAATATTAAAAAATAATTTGGCTGATTATCGACCCTTGCGGGGTTTTTTTTTTTATACCTTTTAAGATATGGGGATGTTTTATTTATGGTCTGAGGAAGTGTTTTACAGAATATTGTTTTAGATGGTAGGATCCCTTTAAGAAGAAATAATTTCAAGATCTTTAATTTGATGCCACAACTGAATAAAAGATAAAAGATACCGCTTGAAGCAATTCAATCTCGAACCTTTGTCTCCTTGTGATATGAAGATGAAGAGACAAAAAGGCCCTGGCATTACAAGCTGAGACAGATTGATCATCAAAATTGACTATATATCTTAGGCTATTGTTGTTTGGTGTGGCGTGGGAAGATAAACCTGTGTGGAAGATCTATACAACAGAGCGATATTATTTTTCTTGCTACTTGTTTCTTAGAGATAGGACTGTATAAATATTACAAATTTTCAAACATTAAATGGTGGCTTGGTCCCAGACATCAGTACAGCGGTTTAGGTACTCGATACACTCGCAATAATCATGACAGGATCTCTACAAATGAATCTTAGTCAGAAACAAAGGCTGATTAAAATATCTGTCAAAAAGTATAAAAAGATGGCATGCAAATAATATACTATCAAAGAAAAGACATATTCAGTCACTGTCTAACTTTTTTCTTTCATTTTTTTTAACTTCAGCGAAAGATTGCTTATTATTGTGATCGAAAACCCTCTGAAGTAACATATTAGAAAATTTGATAAGCATAAATACGACGTCATTTGAACGTCATATGGACGTCTTTACAACATCATATGGACGTCTTTACAACGTCAGAAGGTTGTCCGGACGTTAAAACGAACGTTGTGTCTAAATCAACAATACTTCCAGTCTTGATGATTTGCAGGTCTGCATTCTACAGGACATGGAAGAAGTGTCTGATGACAGCCGTGACCAGCACATCCAACAAATGTAAAATTATTTTCCCTTTGAACAGGGAATGGCTTAGAATTCATGAAATGTTTACACCAATACGAGTCGTGTTGCAACACATCATTTGACAACCTATCCCAGAATACATTATTCAATAATGGCTGATCACTTTTTATTGTATAATGCTTTGCTCGATCGAACAATTCTTCAACAAGCAATTGACCAAGTTGTCTGTTGCCATGGCTACGAAAACACCACATTCCAGCTAGAAAACCAATAAGATGTTGTTTATGATCGCGCATAGAATGTAGAGTATAGTTCGATTTTAACCAATCGCGAACTGCGTGTTCCTCACGTTCTAAAAGATCAGAATCAAGATCTCTCATACACGCTATGTCTACGTTTCCATCAGCAATTGGTAGCAACCGCCAAAACTTGCCTAATAATTTTGACAGATCGGTTGAGTTTTGGTACTGGATGTTATTAATATTGCAGAACATGACCTGTCTATTGTGTTTGTGTATTTCTATAATTTCATTGGGCAAATCATTATCGTGATAAATCCTCATAGTCCAATCACTGTAAAGAACACTACGTCGAATTTGCTTTGTAAGAATATCAATGCAATCTCGATATTTTTCACCACGTCCACTATTGAACCGAGTCCCATTACCATATAAGGAATACGACAATACCTTTTGCCCTTTTGATTGGTCTTTTCCATTGCATAAATTATATTTGTTTTCAAAAAATTTTATGTTGTGATTCACAAAAACAAATGTAAATTTCTCTCGTTTGAGCAAACAGATGAAAGCAATGCTAATCGTTAAACTCAACACAACAAAATGGCGGCAAAATCTCTTCATTTCAGACAGTACAAAATGTAATTTTTCTTGCTGAATAGACAATCATTTGTTAGATCACTTAGTTTAAACAAAATTGTTACTGTTCGTCTCTCCTTCTTTAATACAACCAGTGGTGATCATAAGAAGCTATGACGATGGAGAGTGTTCTATCTAGTGGCCTCTTTACACTTGAAACAAATTATTTAATTAGTAATCTGTTTGAATATTTCTAATTGAAAGTTTTTCGATTCTGAACAAGTGTAGACAGATTAATAAAAACAATAAACATTTATTTGACATCCAGAATTTACAAGGTGGTTCTTCCGTGTAAATTCAAATATATAAATAAATATTATAACTTAAAACAAGAAGAAAAGAAAAGAATAAAAAAACACAAAACGTTACAACCAGTTTGATTACGCAGATAGATTTGAGCAAGAGATCTATCTGTCAGATATGTTTTCGTGCCTACCTGAATTGTTGGAAATCTTCTAATTTTCTCATTATTTTTGGCAATCCGCTCAGCGGCGGATCTAGCGTTAGTCAAAGAAAGTGGAGGAGTACAGAGTCACGAATTCTGTAAAAACTTAAGTGTTAATTAGGTTATTTGCACGTTTTTCCTTTTATACGCTTAATGACCTTACTCTCCTCCATAAATACATTCTAGGTTCTAAATCCGCCTCTGCCGTTGAATGCTAAAGATGACTGATGAGCGAATGTTTTATTTCCAGTGTTCTCGATTTTGAATTCATTGTTGATGCGTTTACTTAACTTGAGATAAGTTGGCCAGCGCTCACTATACGACGATTTATGGGCCAATAAGCAGGTAGAATAATCTATATATTCACGAATCGGGAGCCAATTGAACGTATACTACGAGGATTTAAAGACGTTGTTGACGTGATGCTTCCAGTTTATATTTTCGTCGATCTTATGTTAATTCCACATTTGAGTTTATAATCTTTTTCTTTTGTATTGAGGACATTTGCGTCGTTGACAACACAACATGAATTTCGTCTTTTGTCTTTTTGTCATTATCATCAATCATAATTCATATCAGGAACTAACCATTACAGCGTACATTATTACGTCACATCTAATTACATTTCATTGGTGCCGGGATTTGAACCATCATTGGTTATCACCTTAGTATTACAAGCACAGCGTTTCACCAAGTGAGCTATGGTGAGTTCTGCACCTTATTTATCCAATTTCTGCGCTGTCTCTGTTGGTGTCATTGCTTGAATCTAATGTTCCTCTTTATCAGATTCTTCAGAGTCGGAACCTATCTCTTCGGCACTAACTTTTTTAATCGGCAATATCGGTGGCGGATGATATCCCTGAAGCACTCCCAGCCACCCAAATGTTTTTTTTAACCACTAATGTTTCTATTTCTAGATAACTAGAAAGAAACGTCATGCATAACACCAGCCAGCCTCGAGGCCTCCACACAAACTCCACACAGGCTATTAAATTTGTCACAACCTTAATCAAGGTGAATGTGGCCACTGTCTTAAGAGAAACTACGACCATGGAAAGGAAACTTCGATCATTTTGAATGATCTTCGTTAAGCCACTACACCCTGTTCTTTTTCATGTACTTGTCACGCCTATATGAAGATATGGAAACTCTTTATGGGAGAATTTTAACAATGTAATTTTTAAAATTTAACGCTGTTGAAATTGTAAAGGAAGACATTAATGGATATCAGCAGATGGAAACATACTTTAGCGTAAAGAAAAGTCCATTGGTTGAGCGGAAAATTCGAGGATTGAAATATCCATGCATGTCGAGAGATATTAAAAGGAAAATGAACACTCGTGATTATTATCTTCGTTGTGTTAACGTACCAATATTGAGAATGATTGGTCAAGGTTAAAAAAGAATGCGTAATCTTGTGTCGGATCTCATACGAAAAGCGAAAGCTCAGCATATACGTTCACTTTTCCGTGAGAACAGTACCAACCCAAAAGACTTTTGGAAAATGATCAAAAAGACATACCCTGTTAAAAATAGAGAAAGTCCATCTCGATCATTCAAACTTGGCAATGAAACGTTTGTTACTTTTTTGCAACAGTTGGATCCCCGTTTTCAAATGCTATTCCAACCATCAGATATTTTACTTTAATTTTGTCATTATTCAAAAACTCTTTTATTTCATTTCTCAATTATCATTAAAATTTAGTTAATAATTATTTATGCTTGTACTATTTATATTATACTATTTATACTCAATCATTTTGCTGACTCATTTGATTTCGCCCGTGGGAAATCACACACTCGTTTTATACGCCTTTTCATCACGCTTTTCTCTGTTCAGCTCATTCATAGAATTCAATTCGTAAGTTCAGTTAAGTTGTGACTTATAAGAAGGATGTGTTAGAGATAATTTCAAATCTTCAAGTATCAATTTCAGATATTATCAAGGTCAATCGCTATATCATGTTTATCAGTGGTATCTCAGGGCAGATCACATGTAGAACCTCTGATTGCAGTTCTGCAAAATACTGTAAATGAAAACTGTAAATATCCCTCAGGCAAAAATGACACGCACGGGACATAACACAAAAGTCATCCAAACGAATGTTTTGGTTTTTTATCTTTACTTTTGTTTTACAGAAGTCGTCCAACTGAAAGTGTCGCGAAAATTCTGACTTCAGTTAACAATATTTGTCAAGAGCCATTCAAATGCTTGTCCTTTGTTTCTTCTTCTCATAGAGATAGTCTCATACAAGCGAGACAAGTTAGTACATGGTTGGATGACTTCAATTAGAAATGTAACACAAGTGAATTTACCCATTGACCTTTTGGATCCTTTAGTTGCCTTATGGCCTTCCGTAATAATAAAATTAAGTTTGTGAAGAATCTTATAAACATTCAATACAGATTTCCTTTTTCGTTCAGTTTCGATGGAAATCCAAGACTTTCCGGTAAATGACATCAGCAACAACCAATACGAGCTAGTTAGCCACAATATAAACACGCGTGGTAATAAGTCACTGATCGGATTACCAAAAGTGAGAACAGAATCTGGTCGAAAACAACAAGCTGCTATGGTGCACGTCTGTTCAACACACTGAAATTTGAGATGAGGAATGCATTTTTTTTTTTTGCAATTTTAAATGAAATATTTCTAAGCATTTATTCTAGATCTACAAATATGAATTTATTTCGTATGAGACCACTCCTATAAGTGTTACCCTAGTATTCTACCTTTTTGTGTCTATACGAATCATGTGTACTATTCGTCGTTACATTAAATGAAATATATTGTACCAGATGTATATGATCTGACTTCGTTTTAACCTGTATATATATAAATCATAATAATAATATATGCATATGTTCCTATCACTTCCAAGTATATCATTAGAAACAGAGGTGATTGATAGAAGAATATTGGAGGATGTAGAATACCAGTTCTTCACCACTGTCAACTGGCTTCAGAAGAGACTTTAATCATTACACCTTCCCCGAATTTCTGTTTTAACACGTGTTTCACCTAGTCAGTACATCCAGCCTCGTTTTTATGAAATTTATTGTTTCAATAATGTTGTTTCAAATATGTTTGCTATTACGCTATAGAGAGGTTTTGAGGCTGTATGGGAAGAGAAAAAGATTCTTGAATATCAGTTGTCCTATTACACACACAGTAGAATCTCGATATAACGAACCATGAAGGGAACTTGAAATGAGTTCATTAAATCGAGAGTTCGTTAAATCGAGAGCTTTTTAAGAGAGTCTGTTAAGGGAGGGAAAAACAGTGTCAGGTTCGTTATATCGAGAGTTCGTTATACAAGGGGTTCGTAATGTCGAGATTCTACTGTATTTCTATAATAGTATCATGTTTGGAATTTTCAAATGTTCAAAATGCATGTTTGTTTTGTAATTCCACCACCATAGAAAACGTGGGTGGTGGTGTCCCTATATAAAGGGGACAACATTAGTGCATAAAAAGGTGTCTACTTACTCGATATAAATATTCGCTTTATAGAGACTACCTGTGAAAATTTGACTGTAAATCCATCCACCCGTACGAAAACGTGTCCGTTATACGGAAATATCCGCTTTAGGTGTCCACTTTATAGAACTTCTACACTAAAAAGGTCGGTTTCCATTCAGCAGTTTCGCCCGCTCGCTCGGAAAAAAACACGCTACTGATGTCAGCACATGCACAATGGAGCTGGAATTATGCTCGAGCCGGCGGATGCAGTCTGACAAATCAACGCTCGTGCAAATCTAAATTTTTTGATCTCGTTTTTTCAGCCTGTCTATATCAACCAATCAATTTATAGAAAACTCTAATAACTAATTTATTTCTGAACAACAATAACTTCTTTTTGTTTTGACAAGAGAAAAGATTTTTGAAAACACATTGAAAGATATTTTAATGCGCACGCTTTTAAAATTGAATGAAAATTAAAATATACGCTCGATTGATAGACGGATCGGTGACAAACGGTCGCTCGCTCGGACGATATCGGTGAGTGGAAACTGACCTTAAGCTTACAAAATGCACTATTCTTCAATAAGAAAGACGAAAGCATGATTTCCAATTCGTAAAATAATACGCGTATCAGCGCAGTACATCCCGTATCATTATTCATGCGTAATACTTTATAGTTTGAAAATACTCTTATCAGAAATTCACTAAATTTTCCCCACCATTTTGAAAACCAACTTTTTTTCCAACAGCTGTATTTCCCCGACAGATAGGTTTCCCGACAAATACTTTTCCCCAGACTTTTCCCGATCAAACATGTTTGATTGCCTCTTTCACGAGAGAAAATAACCCAGACCTTATGTAGTTCGGCTTGTGGCTGTTTTCTTCTTACATCGATGTCAAAAACAAATAAAAAAGGAACAAACAAACAAGTATAACTATCTTTAAATTTTGAAGCTAATAACCAGGGATGCTATAGCGCGCTATTTTAGAATTGGTCAAAGGTACAGGGTAAACTGTTTTAAAAAAGATAAGCGGTAAGCGGTATTGCTTTCAAAACCTTAAACTTGCTTTGTTTTTATGATAATCGATTTCTGATTATTTTACCATTTGCTAAAGGCCTTTGAAAAAGTTGGATTTGGGAAAAAACAAAACTCAATATTATAGAACATTTGATTGTTTTCAAGAGGGCGTGCTAAAAACGTTTTTTTATGTTATATGGATTATTAAAAACATACGTTTTAATATGAAAGTACAAAAGCAAAAAACTCAGATTAAATGAAAAAATATGTAAATAAGATTAATGCAATTAGTAAAAAAATATGATTCCTTAAAAAAAATTATATATTTTCAGAACCAGTCATATGTGGAAGTGTTGGTTATTTTAAACCTTTATATTTTTTCATAGTTGGCTCCACCGAAGAAAAGGAGAACACCACCAATAATGCTGAAGACTGTTGATGCCCATCCAAGGCCATAAGAGTAACCATATCAAAAAAAATATGTAAATAAGATGAATGCAATTAGTGAAAAAATATGATTCCTTAAAAAAAATTATACATTTTCAGAACCAGTCATATGTGGAAGTGTTGGTTATTTTAAACCTTTATATTTTTTCATAATTGGCTCCACCAAAGAAAAGGAGAACACCACCAATAATGCTGAAGACTGTTGATGCCCATCCAAGGCCGTAAGAGTAACCATATCCAAAATCAGCACCCTTTACTTTGTGTTGGCTAGTGTAAATTGACATGGCAATCATTGTGAAAATACCTAAAAACAATGCATATAGAACATAGGCAAATAAACAGCTATATAAAAAAAATTTCATTCATATAAAACAATGTCGCATTAACACATTAAATAATTAAATATTTTGGGAATTCAATTTTTCTTGAGAAGTTGAATATCACAAGTATTTTATTAAACAAAGACAATGGAAAACACTGACCTGCAATAACGGTAAGAACGGAGAGAACTTTGTAACAAATTCCTCGAGTGAAGGCAAAAACCAAAGTATAGATGGTGATTAGGATATATTCCACAATAGCAAGCACTAAGAATGCTTTAGTCGCCTTGATATAACCTGGATGTAAAATAAAAATAAAATTAATCATTATAAAATTGACTTACATGTGACATAATTAAAAATAGTTAACAAATTAAATTAATTTGAATTTGTGATCAGGTAGAAACAAATCATCTTAACAGCACACAAAAACACCTAGCATCGAAACACTTTAACATTATGTTAATCAATAATTGCAGGGTGTGTGCATAGCAACTTAATTATCCAAACATGATGTATAGTGTTGTCATAAAAAAACTAATAAACTTTTAATCTATTAACAAGGATTTCCTTGTCTTAAATATGAAAATAGACAAATAAGTAAAAAACTGGAAATCTGAACAAATCCTTGAACATTAGTGTGAAAGATGATGTGAAAAAAATATTTTCAACGAAAATGCTATGCTATGAAAGGGAGGGTTATGATTCAAAACAGATTAAAAAACATAAATATAATAAGTGTCTAGATTTTTGCATGATTATCTCAAATTTAAAATGATACTTTGAATATTTTAAACAAAGTCTTTATGCCCGGCAGTTTTTTTTGACCGGTAGTGTATCATCAAAATGTTTTCGCCGTTCTTTAAATGAACAGTAAAAGAGTAAATAAACACAACTGCTGGACACATCCAGTGATTTTAAAAATGGTTTTAAAAATATATTACGTTAAAGCGGTTACAATAAAACCTTTCCCTCTGATCCTTACATGGAGTACCTAATTTTCTTATTGTTAACTTGGACTCTATGTAAGGCATCCTTCTTTCTCATGTTGAAATCAGAAATTTAATGTAAATACCTTTCAGAAAAAATAGCATATATATAGAAAGGTTTTTATTTTAAGACACAAAAGAAGTAGCAGTTCATTTTACAGAAAGAAAAAATTAATAATATATTTTTACCACTGCCATCCTGGCTGGTGCATGAATAATCTTGGACTCCAGTGTGTGTCCAGCAATCTTCAAATATACCTCCATACCGTTCTAGAGTAACATTATTGACAATATGTTTCTCAGAGTGATACCAGTGGTGCGTTGGAGTAGCAATCAACAAGAAAAGAAGAGCAAGGAGTACAAGGAAGAAACCAACAAATCTTATAACCGCGATGTTAGCCATTTCAGAGTTTGTCGCAAAAACAACGTGCAATGGAGTGCAACGAGTCAGCAGGAGATATGCAGTCAAGAAGTGGCAAACTAGGATAGATGTGTTTACTTAAGCATGACACGCCCCATCTTGTTAATAAGTAGGCTTAAACGCACCTTAATAAATTATCAATAAGTCATTCCATTATAAATTGAGTAAATAAAAGCAATATCGTCGATTTTACAGAATGACATAGCAAATAAGATAATTTGGACGGCTATGAGAGAAGCGCGGCGGGGAAAGTAGTGGGAAAGTAGTTGATGGAGGAGGAGAGGAGAGAGAGAAAAGGGGAAAGAACAATTGCGTAAACAACCGTAAAGTACACTTGCTGATGAAGTGTGCGCGCCGCGCGGGGGACTTCTCTTATTAAAAAAGAAGAACAATAAGGGGAAAAAATTTTCTCGAATTTAAAATACCTCAGGGTATGCAAATGCAAATAAGAATTTATTTAATTAAAACAAACACAAAAGCTTAGATCTCAAAGTCAAACGACAAACGGGCTTATTTGTGTTTATTACAAGATATTTCACGGTTTCTCTTGATAAAAACTTGTCGACGTGTGCGGACGTGCTCATAACTCAGTCAAAGAAGTATCTAGATTTTTGATTTTATAACACAATACGAACTGGTTACAAAGTGGCGATATTATCTTTGTGGCTGTTGGGACTTCTTTCCAAAGTCTAGTATTGCTTGGATTTCATGTGAATACTGATACAATAAATTGGAGAAATTTTCAGTTGAATAAATTTTATTTTATTGACATACCGACATTTTTCCTTCATAAAAAATGACATCTATGATGGAGTGCTTTATTCTGCTATTGTTCATTGCTTTACATGTTAATGAGAATAATTGCAATGTGAAAAATACTCCCAAAGAACCAACAATGGAATTATATTACACCACGATTGAAAAGAGCAAGACTATCGAAAGCAAGAACGTTATATTACGCAAATACAGTTTGTACTCTCCAACTTCTTTTATCGAATGATATTGAACTGAATCCTGGCCCTACGACAACATCAAAACGCAAAGCGCCAAAGTGTCCAACCTGTGAAAAAAACATTCGATCAAACAGTAAGCAGGTGACCGTATGTCAAAATCTGTTTCATCTAAAATGTTCAACTATAAAATTGAACAACAAACAATCTTTTACCAACGATTGGATATGAAAAAATTGCATTCATACTGATCACCGTTCTCAAATTTCAGATCATTAGACGATACAGGTGATTCCAATATACCTTTGTCAAACGAGCATCCTGCTTGATCACTTACAACGTATAAACGAACACGGAAACAACATATCTATTGCGCAAATACACATGATAAATACACATTCGATATGATAACTAAATACAAGTTGGACATTCTTGCAGTAACAGAAACTTGGCTCTCAAAGGTAGTGTTCCTCAACAAAACTACGTTCAGTTTGAGGGATACCAAACATTTTTCAAGAATCGAGAAAACCAGAGAGGCGGAGGAGTTAGGTTCTATTTAAAAGAAAATATAGTAGCCAATGAACGTAAAGGTCTCAATAAACTCGATCAATCAATAGAACACCAATGGATCGAAGTACGTGGTCGAAACAAAAACAATCCATATTTGGTTGGAGTCATGTATCAGCCAAGTTCTGATGAAAACGTAAAATTTGCTCGATTGGAAATCTAAGTAAAATCTGTGTTAAATGGAATGGTGTTATCGTTTTAAAAGGTGATTACAATATAGATATGTTAATGGATACTGAATCATCACGTAGATACAATGACACCTTATATTCATATTCGCTACAACAACTGATCACTAAGCCGACAAGAAAATGGAGAACCTTGATTGATCATATTAGTTGCAATATACCGCGAAAATTGATACATCAGGTTGTTATATATACCCACGAAATAAGTGATCACGACATGCCGTACGCCATACTGAACATAAAAAAAAAAAAACGATACGAAGTAAGATATAAATGGCAGAGGATCCAGAAATAAATTTCAATCTCAGTAAATACAAATCAGACTTTTAAAATCTTCCATTGAATATTGTTTTCAGTTTCAGATAGTTGTTCTAAATAATCTGGTGTGCGATTGCATTAATGATCATGCACTGTTACGAAAAGTTAAGTTACCGCGTCCTCCAGCTCCATGGATGAATGATCTGAAAATGAACTTGTTGCAAAAGAGTACAGAGATCTTACGTATGCAATCTAAAGTGAGCCAAGAAAACGGTGATCAAGAAAACTTCAACAAATCAAAATCAAGATTGAAAAGAACCATTAAGGACACGAAACAGTCATTTCTTAGAAAAGCATTGTCTCAAAAGCAACCAAAGGTAGTATGGAGAACGGTTAATCAGATTCTAAAACAACAACACAAACGAATTGAACATAACCCAACTGATCTGAATCAGCACTTCTGTACCTTGGCAAGTCGACTGACTAACAAAGAAAACACTAACACAATCAATGCTGCATTTATAGAAAACTTGCCAAACAACAACTGTGAGAACTCTTTTAAAATACAACACATCGACTATCAAGAAGTTAAAAAGATCTTATTAAGTTTAAGAAATGACTGTTCTACTGGTTTTGATAGTATTCCGGTCAAATACCTGAAACCAGTTGCGGATTTTGTCACGTCACCACTTGTACATATAATTAACACAAGTATTGATAATAGTGCCAAGTGCATGGAAAATGGCGAAAATTTGTCCTGTTCCAATCTGTTACGATCGTGTCATATTAAACCAGCTTTGTAACTATATAGATAAACAATCGTTAGTTAATGAAACTCAATATGGTTATCGGAAAGGTCACTCAAAAACAACAATATTATTGAAATTGAGAGATGAAGAAAAGTGAAGTAACTCTGGCTGTTCTGATTGATTATACTAAAGCATTTGACCCAGTACATCACGAGACTTTGCTCCTTAAACTATACCAAATGAATTTCACAAAGGTTATTAATCCATGACTATCTTTCTGACAGAAAAGAGTTCATTCAAGTAGATGACAAAGCATCATCATCATCGCTATTCATTTTGGCGTACCTCAGGGCTACCCTGAGGCCCAGTCTTATTTAATTTGTACGTCATGGATCTGTCTCGAAATGTTTCTTCAAATTCAACACAATATGCTGATGACACCATATTGTATCAACACTGCAAAGTGAAAAATTTAACAACATGCGCCAAAACAATTGAAGACGACTTTCACCGATTATCAGAATGGTCAACTGAGCAGAATCTTCTCTTCAACGATAATAAAACGAACCTGATGTTACTTTCAACAAGTAAAATGAGTTCATCTTCATCTTGGAACGACCGATGATTGTGAAATTATTTACAATGATATTTTAATTAAACGTAATTCAACTTCAAAGATACTGGGAGTACACTTTCATGAAAATTTAAATTGGAAAGATCATGTTACCAAAGTTGCTCAATCTTCTTATGGAGTAATTAGAGCACTTAAACAATGGAAACGATTTACTCGGTATCATGTGAGAAAAAACCTTGCTGAAACTCTCGTTTTGTCCAAGCTTAACTATAGCAACGTTGTATTAGGGCAGTTACCGAAGTACCTATCAAACAGACTTCAACGAGTGCAGAATACAGCAGCATCTTACGTGCTTGGTAGATATGTGAAAGCAGCAGATGTTATCGATCTTGGGTAGTCGCCAGTTATTGAAAATCTTGATTTTGTAACTGTCAAACTAGTGCACAAAGCCTTGCACTGCAATACATGACCAGAGTACTTGTCATTGTACATGAAAGCATTCAATCCACGTTTAGATAACGAGATGACATTGCAACACGGTGAAGCAAATACCTTCTCTGAACAAGCAACTATATATAATGATTTACCAGGAAATGTGAGAATTTGTAACGACTTTGAGAAGTTCAGAACAGACGTCAAAAAGTATCTGAAAGACAAAGCTCTAGCTAGACTTTTGTCATTATAATGCTTCCTTATTTATATAGTCACTTTACGATATGCATTTATTTATTTATTTATCTATTTTATTTATTTATTATTATTTTGTTATTATTTTTATTTGTTGTAAATTAGCTGTTGCAGTATTTTTACCAAACGTTCTTAAACTACATTGCTTCTATCGGTTACTATGGTATGCTTCTACCGGTTACTATGGTATCCTTCTACCGGTTACTATGGTATCCTATTGCAACTAGTATTATTTATTTATTTATTTTAATGATATCTTACTATCTACCCAGGCAGTGTGAATGAATTTTATTTGCCTATACTACATACTATATTTTATATATATTTTAACTTTTTTTATTGTTTATATATTTATAATAAATCAATTGTATTTATTTTATCTTGTTAACGACTTGTCTACATTTTATTTTATGGAGAAGAACCATTATATTAATAATACAAGATTAGTTTTATTATTATTATGAAAAAGCTGGCTAATCCAGCAAGTGAGATTTTAATAGTTTTACCGAGTTCTTCGGAAAACGAGCGGGTAATTTTCACATATAAGCACTGAATTAATCAAGCTAGCCGACTGATTTCAAATTAACACTGGATGGCAAGTTTATTTTTTAATTTTAAGTAAGAGCTGTTCATATAGGCACATTAGTGCCTGCGAATATGTAGATTCTATAATAATAATAATAATAATGGCCAAACTATTTTCAGGCCCTGGTAAAAAATGGCCGCCGCCAAAATTATATGTGGTTTTCCAATGATTACAGCAAGTATTTCAAAACACTGTTTGTTCTTCTTGTGCTTCTTGAACGAAAACGGTCCTACAATAATGGCAGCGATTAAGCTTCAAAATTCACTTCGGAAGCACGGCAAACGGGCTGTCCTTGTTTTCGAATACCGTAAAACTTCCACTAAAAACTCCTGAAAATTATTACAAACCAAAGGCCATGAGTGAAAAACGGAAAACCAAAGAAGGTGTGGCTGTGTGCAATACACCGATGCATAGTTTGACTAATTGTTTTAGTTGAAATATGTTTTCATAGACGCTTGATAGCGTATCATGGCTATATGTCTCTTGTTTTTCTTTCTAGTCTCAATATCCACAGTTTTCTATTCTTGGTTTTAACTTGCTCTTACTTTACTTTCAATTCGTTTTTACTGTTTATAGATAATATATTTTAACATTTAGCATTTAGCATTTTTTTTATCACAGGCAGAAGAACCATGTACATAATGGAGCCAAATAAATAATAATTATTATTATATTCAAGGCTCAAACTATGCAAGGTCCCCTTTTTGGGCGTTTTTTCACCCTATCGAAATTTCATTAAATATTCATAAGAGAAAATTTCATTATTTTTTTGGCATTTAGTGTCAACCTGTTTCCAATTAATGTGCATTACATATCAACAACAACAAATAGAAAACAACAACATTTCACGGTATGATTTGGTATTGGATTCGCAACATGTACACACTGTGAGTAATATATCCATCGAAATGTAAGTGCAAGAATATCATAACTACACCCTATACCGTACCATATATATATATACATTTAAGGTGTGACTAAGCTGGCAGCGAAAAACCCCTAGAAGGAGGAAACATTGTCTCGAAGTATAACGGTCTATTATCTACATTTTATCCAATCAAAAAATAGCCAAAAGGATTCGAATAGCACCCTTCTTCTGAAATGTAATGTTAGCATAAATTCGAGTGAGAGCAGTTGTTCTTCAAGTTCTTGATCGCCGTGGACTTTATTTCTCGTCGTTAAACATGCAGATAAAACAAAGAAATAAAATTCATCATATGTCAAGAACGATAAACATATATATAACATATAAACATATATAGAAAAACTTATGACATTTATATGTTGAGAAATTTGAGAAAATGAAAAATAACTACAACGCCCTTTTATGCACGAGCTTTCCGCGCATGCTTAACCTCGTTTCCAGAAACGTCGGGAAAATATTTGCCAGTTATCGAGTTTGCTGGAAAAACATTAATAGATTGGATAAATTCATAATACAATTCAGTATTTTTCTATCAAATTAAAACTTCAATCAATATTTTACAAATATTTATAAACACTTTTTCAATATAATGCATGCACCATTTCTGTCATAAATTGAATGATACAATAAATTGTTAATTAAATCTTGTTAAATGACATTTCAGCCATTTAATCTTTTCACCCAACCATGAAATATTTCCTTTAATTTTTTCTTCCTTTGATTTTATTTTGTGTGTCAGCATCGACGTTTCAATTTCGAACTGCTTGTTTGTAGAACTGCTTACCAGACTTCTGGAATGTCTACAATAAAAAAGAGGAAGGAAATTAGTTTTATGGAATGCTGGATACCGTATTTCCTCTAATAAACGCCGCGGCGTTTATTACAAATTGCAGATTTTGGATGCGGCGTTTAATAGAGGGCGGCGTTTATCAGAGGGCGGCGTTTATTACAGAATGAAAAATCAAATAAAAACAGACTTTAAACAACAATGTTTTCTCTTCCTAAAAAACTGTCTAAGCTAATAGCATTTTACATTGAAATTGACGGTAATCACGTGCACGCAATCGTAAATGGTAAAAGAGAAGTACGAGAAGTTGGTTTGAGTGTTCCTGCGCAATTCAACTGTTACACAGCAAGTAAAGTTCATGCAAAAATTCTTCATGACGAACTATTGAAGAGGAAAAAACAATATTCGTTTTTATCTTTAGTTGTGGAAGAATTTGTTGATAGAAAACAAGTCCAACTCGTGTAAACCATTTTCTGTTGCTTGTTTAGTCTGTTTTCTAATAAATGCCGCTTTTCAAGATGCGGCGTTTATTAGAAGGCGGCGTTTATTAGAGGGCGGCGTTTATTACAAATGCTTGGCTATAAGTGCAGCGTTTAATAGAGGGAGGCGTTTATCAGAGGGCGGCGTTTATTAGAGGAAATACGGTATACTAACTGGTGCCAATTAACACAATGAGGGAGGAACAATATATTCACGAAAAAGCCAGGCTTTAGTTAAAATTTACGATCACAAAATGTATTTTGAAATTGGGGTTCAGTGTCAGTGATACTGGATTTTTCGTTCAGCTTCAAATGAGAAGTGAAGGTTTGTTGTTAGAGCAAACTGAGAAGTTTATTGTTGTTTTCTATTGTATTCTATACTTTGTTATCAAAATATTCCTCACAAGTCATGCAATTTCGTGTGAACGTTGTTCGGTCGTTTAAATTCCATCTACCTGTTGGCTTGCTTGAATTAATCACATTTTTTACTGATAAAATCCACTCCCCAGTAACTTATACCAAATTTAAAATTGATTTGGTGATATTGATAGGAAACAATATCTAACGTTTTCACGAACCTCTTTAGCAATGCTTAGGTGATGCTTAATTATAGAGAGCATTTCTGCCTGTTATGCGTATGAAAATGTGCAAATCTTCCTGGAGCATTCTTAGAGAATGTTCTTTTACTCAACCTTCTTTAAGTCTGATAAAAATCTATAGTACCTTTAATCTATGTTGTATGATGCCTTCCGGGACACATTCACCTTCATCGTTATAATTTTCAATATCAACTGGTGGTTGGTGTATTTTGGATGGCATTTTGCATTCTCGAGAATGTTTTCTTTGCGTTTTCAACGAAGTGTCGTTTTGAATCTGAAAGAGGCGTTTTCGGATCCGTGAAATTGTCAGACAAGCAGCATGGTAACCTTCTTCAGCTTCAAGTGCCTCTGCTCGTCTGCCATCTTTCGCGAATTTCTTTTTCATTTCTTGAAATTTTAAAACCTGTTTTTCAGCCGTCTCCAGTCGTTCGTTTAACGTTTTCTCGTTCAAGGTTGACTCCATAGGGGATTGTATGTATGAAAAAGAATCACTTTTGCTAGAGTTAGTGTCGCTCAAGCGGGGCTTAAGAGAAACTTCTGTTTGAAATTTTGGTGCCACTTTGTGTTTGAAGGTGAATTGTCGAAAAGCTTCTTCAGTTAAGTCCAGGTCTTTCCGCTGTTTTTCCAAATCTGTAAAGGTATGATATACGAGCTCAAATTGATCTGTAGACATACATCTCCTCTTTGACATACAATTTCATTTCAGTGTTGAAAGTTAAAGTCAAAATAACGATTCTTACCATGTTGAGAACTATCTGGCTCGAATGCAGAGTTATCTTCCTCTTCAACCATTCCAGAATCATCTGAATATTTTTGTACTGCTAAAGTACTACTTGTGTCAGCATGATTCCATCGTTTTAATACGTCTTTGTTGTTAGGTTTGCACACCTGTCGAAGAAACGCCCTTTCAGCCTCAACATTCATTTTTCTTTCTCTTTTCAATGGTTCAGGTTCACCTGGAAAAATATTATTCAATGTTACAATTGAGGTAATGCAGGTTTCCGGAAATTTCTGAAATAAAACCTGCATCATCACCATCAATAAAATCCTCGGTATTTCCTTGCATAATTTCTTTCTCCAACTCATGTATCTTCTGAAGTTTCTCCTTTTCAGTGATGCCTTCAGGAAAGGTGGATTTTCCCTTTCTGTCTAAACAATCAGTTACTTGACGTTGAAAACGCTTTTTCTTCGCTTCTTCTTTTTCGATCTACACAAAAATGTACTTTTTGTACTTGCATTTACCAAACCCCACCTTAATCTTGTTTTTTTCATTGAGAATGTTCAAAACTTGCATAAAAACAAAGAGAAAGAGTCAGCTAGTATATGGTCATGGTCACACCTTCTCACGTTTTTTATGGTCTGTCTCAGCTTGTTTAAACATCAGAAATGCATCTGTCAGACTTGTTTCTTTCCTGTATGAAAATTCTTCTTCCAAATCCACGGACCTTGATCTGAAAAAAAAGTGAGAACACAAAATAAAAACAGCGGAAGAAAACTATTTTCTGCAAATTCCATTAACTAAGTAAAGTTTGCTATTTTTGTAACCGGATATTTAAAAAGAAAAGGATAGTCTTCTATAAACATCTTGTTAGATTCAAATCAAATATCTGAGTCGAAAAACTGAAATGCACTAATTCAGTATATATGGAAAACGTTCCATATTATTGATACCAGGTTGTTGTACAAAAAGTTATACCTTCCAACTTTAGTTGGGGGAGAGTGTTCATGTTCTTGTGGAATCAATTTAATTTTACCGATGTACTTTGTATCGTTTGTTTTAAGGCAATCTGGATGAGAGTTTTGAAATTTCCGTAATGCTTCTTTGATAATGCCTTTCCCAGAATTTTCAACTGTCTCATTACAGCTATCGTTTTTGTTTTTGTTGTTGTTGTTGTTTTCAAAGGATGTGATACTGCTGGTAGACTCTCTGCACGAATAACTTCGATTTTTAATGCTTGATCGATGATACGGAAAACTATCGTTGAGTGAAGCGTATGGCTGATGGACTGGATTTTCTTCTGTGCCATTAAAAGAATTACCTCGTTGTATGCGATACGTAAATCCAGATATTACCGGTTCATTCCTTGATACATTGGAGATATTAGAAGACGTATTCATAATTTCAAAGTTTTAATCTTTAACAAGCTTGCAATTTGAACCACGTTTTTTAAAAGAAGCCTACACAAAAAGCAGAAAATAATTAACTGCGAAACTGACCATGCACAACTGAAAACATTTACAAACTGATCTGTAATAAGCAAATGTTTCATGTAGACAGTGCTTGATTGATTTCATCCATGCATGTTTAAAAAGATTCTATTGAATATTTATTCCCCAGAAATTGATTTTTAAATGGATACTGTTATAAGGGTAATTATTGAAATTGTGTTGAGTGAACAGAATTTATGACAATCAAGTTTGCATAATCCTCTGGAAACCTATTTTCAATATACAAACATGAAGCATCATCAACCTAGCTAATCAGATTTTGTAATTGAAAATAATCACGCTATAATTTGTGAATCAGATATCAGCAAATGTGGCTCAAACATTTTATGACGTTTTGATGAAGTATATGTGGAAAAGAAAAGATAGTTATGCTAAACATGTCGGTCAGTCAATTTTTCATCCAACTATAGGCGTATTCAGGGTCAGTCAAAACAAGTGGAGGAGTCCAACATTATGATATTTCTTTTCAGTCTTAAGTGTCGATTAGGTTACTTGCACGCTTTTCTTTTCTTCTTTAAATAACTCTCCTCCACAAATTTTGACTGACCTCTAGCTACGCCTCTGAAGCTAAGAAAAAAAATAGCTCAGAAGCTCTAGTAAAGAGAATCCCCTACCCAGTGGGCACAGGGACGTCCCGTGGACGTTCAGTTAGGACGTCCCGGAGACGACCCGGGGACATCGAAAATGAAGTCTAATCCGTCCTGTCGAATAGGATGCCCAAGGACGTTAAAAGGACGTGCCCACTGGGTATATATAATGGGTACATACAATGTCGAAAAGATTAAATGTGAGATTTTATGCTTTTAATTCGGCAATTATACCAGTGAAATTTCGATATTACGAACCCCCTCATATAACGAACTCTCGTTATAACGAACCTGGTACTCTTTCCGCTCTCTTAACAAACCCTCCTAAAAATCTCTCGATTTAACGAACTCTCGATTTAACAGACTGATTTCTACTTTCCTTCGGGCCCGTTATCGAGTTTCTATTTGTAAAATCATTTTCTGAATGATTTTCCGCCTACCTACCATCTACGCACCACAAGCGTTCTAAAAGCACAGTATTATTAATAAAACTAATGTGCAGCAAATGTCCAGATGTCTTTGTTGAAGTTCTGCAGATGTGTTCCAAAATCCGAATAAAAATTCGGAAATTATGCACATTTTTTAAACTTCTCAAAAATATTGTTGAAACTATTGAACCAATTAAGCTGGTAATTTGAAGAGTTATTGGCACTTGCCTCCATGGCCCAAACCAAAATCTTAGCGAGACTCGATTATCCAATTACAGAGCGAGTATATGAAATATGACTGAGAAATTTAAAACAACTTTGGCTTGTAATCTGTTGTATATTGATAGAGTTCGGCAAGCGTAATTTTAGTAGCAGTAATCAGGCAGTTCAATGCAAAAAGAGAACCTGCTAAATTGGCACAACGAATGGACTAAGTGGAAAGAAATGTTACATATTTTATCTTTGCATCTATTATGACAAAGATACACAAAAAGGGTGACATCACATGGCATGCTTCACATGGCAGGTAAAACGATACAAGTGATTTTTGATTCTCTACCTACCTAACGCATTTGACCGAACAATAAAATTACTCAATAAACACTTTGACGTGAAAGAAAGAAGCATATTCCATGATGGAAAACAAGAGGGAGGAGAATCAATAGTCACATGACTTAGAAAATTGGCGGCAAATATTGTGAATATGGAAGCAGTTTGGATGAGTCTAGAGATCACGTGATTGCCAAATACAAGTCAACCAAAGACTTCTACAAGAAACAGATCTTGACTTAGAGAAGTTACTAAGATTTGGGAGGGCTCTAGAACAGTCTACTAGTCAGACCAAAGCAATAAAAAAAAGTGGATTTAGAATGACAACAGAGCTTAACTACATAAAAGAAAAGTCATCGTCAGTCTTACACAACAAGAAAGGGAGGCAAGTCAGATAGTGAAATCGAAGAATATGAAGAAAATATCTATTTTGTTTTGAATCAAGAAACGTTTACATTAAATGTACATGGCACGTCAACACATGCCGATGTTGGTGGATCTACTCTGTATATCACCGATTTTATTTATTTATTTATTTATTTATTTATTTCTAAAATATTTTTACAGGATAGTCGTTTCAGTATATACATTTTACAATGTCAAAGCTACTGCTTTCCAAACAAGTCCTGTCTGAATTAAAATAAGCAAACATTGATAGAATAAGAGAAGCAAAAGTAAAAGTAATAAATCAAATCAAGTTTGAAATTCAAAACAAGAATTTTGCAACAAAAAGCAGCTTACAATTCAAAATTTCTTAATTTAATTGAAAATATCTTATCTTTTTTTATTGTACAGATTTCTCTCGGAATCTGGTTATAAATGATTGCTCCTTGGTAAAAGAATCCATTTTGTGCTGTTTTAGTCCTAACCTTTGGTATCCTTATCGAGTTGTTGTTGTTTCTTGTCGATTTTGTATGTGATATAAATTCAAAGTAATTCAGCATAGGTGCAGGAAATTTCTTCATGATGGAATTTCTAACCAGTTGGCATGCATGTCGTTTTACGGAAGCTGCTATTGGTGTCAGTTTTACGTTTTGAGCTCTTCCTTTGGTGATAATCTCAATAGCACGTTGGTGAATTCGATTGAAGTTTAGGTTTACAATTCCACAGTAAGTGAAAACCGGTACAACGATACTGTTGTATATCGTCCTAGCAGCTTTATATGTCAGATTAGGTGAAGTTTCGACAGTAAACGAAGCCGTGAACTAAGCGTTTTGTATTTTGATTGAAAGTTTTCGTTCATTGTTAATGTTGAGTCAAGGTGAACACCTAAGTACTTGTAAGACGTTGTTTGGTTTAAGATTGGTCCGTTAATTTTGATCTCTAGTGGTGAGGCATTTTTGACTCGCAGTGATGCACAAACAATCATCGTTTCAGTTTTGCCTTTTTTGAGATTCAGTGACAAGTCATTATCGGTCAGCCAATTGTATATTTCGAATATGTCAGCATTTAGATTTTTCTGAATAACGTCTGTGTGTTTTCCTGTGGTGTAGATTACAGTGTCGTCGCATATTTTATGACTTTGCAGTGACGTTAGGAAAAGTCAATGTCATATAAATGAAGCAGGAATAACGTGGGACCAAGAATTGATCCTTGAGGGACTCCTCTGTATACGTGGAACCCGTTCGATAAGCAGCCATCATAAAACACGTGCTGTTTCCGATTGAATATTTTCGAACCATGTTAATTCAGTTCCAGTAATTCCATAAGATGGTAATTTCGATAGGAGGTACGAATGGCATATCAAACGCTTTGCTTAAGTCCAGAACAATTACTCCTGTTAGTAGGCTATTATCCATGTTCTTTCGGATATCGTCAAAAAGGAGGGTACAAGCTAGTTCCGTTGATCTGCACGGACGGAAACCAAACTGACTGGATTTTAAAAGCTGATGTTTTTCAAGGTAATCCGAAATTTGTTGATGGACAATTCTTTCAAGTATCTTTGAGAGACAGGGTAATACGGAAATCGGACGATAGGTATTAAAATCCGTTTTTGAATCCGATTTATGAAGTGGTGTAACTTTTGAAGTTTTCCATATGCTTGGGATTGTGCCTGTTGATAATGATTTATTTATGATCAATGCGGGAGGTTTCGAAATCTCCAGAGCGGTATCTTTCAAGAGATTAGGTGGAAGTTCATCAATGCCTGAAGATTTATTGCACTGAAGTTTTTTCAGGCATCTAACGATTTCAGATGGTGTAACAGACCGAAAGGAGAAACGTTGGGTTGTCCGTATTGGTATTTTTTTTTTTACAAATAAAGTTCTGGACCGGGTGAAGAATATAGAGAAGCTTGGTTGCTATGTTCGAGAAAAATCGACCTGAATTCGTTTGAAATAGTTTGTTTATCTGATATTTCATTATCGTCGACTTTGAAGGTTGAACTAGTATGTTTCGTTTTTGGTTTCGAGGGGAAAACCTTTTTCAACGATTTCCAGAACGATGTTGGATTATTGTTGTTTTCTCTCAGCATGTTTTTGTTATAAGTCTATTTGGCTTTTTTGATAAGGTGGTTAACTTTATTTCTCTGATGTTTATTATTATTATTATTATTAATGTTTACCCAGGATAGCCTCTTCAGTTCTGATAGAACTGTTATCAATGAGGGTCCTGCGAAGGAGGTCCCAGAGCATTTAAAGCCCCCATTTGGGCTACGGAAGCCGCAAGTATGTTTCAGCCGCTCAACCAGACAACCCCCTTAGATATCAATCCCGCTCTCAAGCTGGGTGCTAAGCTGAGTGGATCGATTCACACTGTTATAGTCGCTGGCATGACTCGGCCAGGATTTGAACTCTGACCTCCCGCACTGAAGGCGAGCACTCTACCACAAGGCCACCAGTCGGTTTATATGTTTCGTTGTTTGTTTTGGTTTTTGATTTTCGAAACTTTCGCTGTAGGACATTTCGATAATCCATTTCATTTTTTAGCTCTTGGGTTAGCCATGGACAAATGTTGGTGTTTGCTCGTTTCGTAACGAAAGGGGCATATCGGCCAAAAAAGTCAGTTAGGATTTTATTGAATGCATGAAGAGAATCCGAAACGGAATTTGTGTTGTATACGGGAGTCCAGTCAGCATTTCTAAGGTCTTGTTTCAGATTGTTATTATCGTATTGTCGGTAATTACGGTATCGAATTGTTTTGGGATAGTTTTTACTCTGTTTTGTTACGGTTAAACCCAATTAAGTCGTGATCACTGAAGCTAAGTGCATAGACGTCATGTTTTGTGATGTTAAATGGTACATTTGGAAACACTAAGTCTATTAATGTCTCCGATCGATCCGATACTCTTGTGGCAGTTTTGATTATTTGCTTTAATTGGAAACTTGCAAAAATCGATTTCAATTCAATGTTCTCTTTAACTTTCAGGTAATTAACGTTGAAGTCACCGGTTAATATCATCTCTTTATTCTCCTTTGATGATTTTAAGAGTAAGGTATTAATAAGTTCATTGAAGTTTGTTGGTAAATATTTAGATGTAGACGGGGGCGGTACTAAATGCTCACAAGGAAGCTTTTCGTTTTGGGGAACCTGATTTCTAGCCAAATACATTCTAACTTGTCGGTTTCCAAGTCTGTTCTTCTTACAAACGGTATGCTATCCTTGATGTACACGGCAACACCACCAAAAATACCCGATTTCCTGTTTTTGTTGATGAATGTATACCCCGGAATTTAAAAAGTTGTGTGGGTGTGGAGTCTTCTATGTGTGTTTCACTGAGAGAAAAGATATGTGTGTTTTTTTGAGTATGTAGAAATGTCGATACTTTAGCCATGTTTTGAAAGAGCCCACGTATGTTCTGGTGGAAGATATTTACTCGCTTTTCCTTAAATAACCCAGTTAAACTTGGATCGGTTGGGCTAGGACATTTTTCTACGTCTCCACTCATAAGCAATAACAATTACAAAAAGCTTCTTTTACTCTGATAAACATATCTCTTGTGAGATTTTGTAGCAAACAACGATGAACAAATAAAATTCTCTTCACTACAAGCATCTTCTTCCAATAAAGTAATGCTTATTCCATCGGGTTGGCAAAAACAACGATTTTTAACGGCAAATAAAAACAAAATCAAGCAAAACCAAAACGTCGAACAAAACACATCCGCTCTCCGTGCTGCCATCTCACACGATAGTGCGCATACAGGTTTCGTGCACTGATTGCAGTAAGATGGTCTGTGGTTTTTACCAGCTAATAGTAAATGATATGTGGAGTCGTGGTTTCTGTAGTTTTGAATCGAAACACTCAATCTTATCCTATTACTTCTTATGATAGAAGATCTTTACTTACAGATCGGCTGTGATTTCAGAACCATTTAAAAAAATGAACCCAGCACCGAAGTTGTATCCATCCACAACAAAACTCTATCTATACCAAGAAGAGAAACCACTGAAAATCAGAGAAGAGTTCGAGAATAGCGTAGAGACAACACATGGGAAAATACGAAAAATCAATTTCTACTGAGTAAAAGGAAGAGGTGCACCTTTGGGATTAGAATCAGCACAGACACTAAGGCCTATTGAAGATCGGTCCATCAACGATCATTCAACTCCAAGTTTCCGAAGAAAAACAACATGCGGAAAACAACAGAAAGAGCCACAAAGAAGACAAGACATCTTGCCAAACCCATGAAGTAACACAAGAAGTGTTTGGCAAACATAAAGAAGATTTTAAAGGAATGGGTAAACTACAAAACTTTTAACGGAAGCTACACATGAACGAAAATGTACAACCAGTGAAACAACCTGTAAGAAGATTACCTTACCCCACACAAGAACAAAATTTGCTGACAAATTAGACAGACTAGGTATTGCCAGAATTGAATGGAGCAAAATACTTTTGTATGCTGGATCTTCGAGAATATGAAAAGTCCAAAGATGAAAAGTGAAGACTGATAAGCTATTATCACTCACAAAGAATGTTACAAATCAAAAAGACTGATATATGGTGCAAATTCAGCTTTTTAGCAGTTCCACACGATAATTGAGCAATACATCGCTGGTTGCCCAGGTACAAAGTCAATCTCGGATGACATACTTCTCTGGGGGACATCAAGGAAACAGCTGTAAGATTTATATATCCTGCTCCAGACTTTATATGACAAAGGTAAATTTGAGCAAATGTGTATTTGGAGTGAAAAAATAATCTGGATATCAACTTACAGATCAGGGTATTTTTCCAGACAAGTCAAAATTTGTTGCATACAACAACCGCTACAGAAGTGAGAAACTTCCTTGAATTAGTGAATTACTGCTCACAATTTATTCCACATTATGCAGATCTGACAGAACCATTGAGGAAGTTGACCAAGAAAGATGCAGAACTCAAGTGAGGAGAAGAACAAGAGTTGTCATTTACAAAAATTTAACCAACTCAAAGGTAATGGCTTACTACCAATCAACACAAATGTCATTATTGATGCTTCACTATTTGGTTAAGGTGCTATGCGGACACAAAGACAGAAAGACATCACGTTTAGACTAATAGCTTACAACTCAAAAGCACTAAATCCAACTGATGAAAGATACTCACTGAAAGACTGAAAGAGAGAGCTTAGCTGTCTTATGAGGAATCCAGAAGTTCCATTGCTACCTCTACGACAGAGAATTCACAGTAATCACTGACCATAAACCCTTAGTGAAAATACTTTTATCAAAATGTAATCCAATTCCAAGAATTCAAAAATGGTCATTGAAATTACATCCATGCAGATAACCAATCGGGTAAATAGCTATAGCGCGCCAGATGTTTTATCAAGACCACCATATTTGAACCAGCAGGAGACACAAATCACTGTGTCAATTATGCGGACCTGCGAACGTAAGTTAGAAAAAGATCTATAGTCGAAGCCATCATTGCAAGAACGTCGAGACGAGCCTCGACGAATGAACTGATACCCCGAAGTTTCATCTTTTATTAATCTGCATGGAGCCATAATTGCACACAAATATTTTGGGTTAGAGGCAGTGTTACACAACCTTCCACTTCCTCATAACTATATTCAATTTCTTTCTTCAAGATCTACTGGATGTGACTTCAGGCTTATATATTAGGGTTCAACATATATGTATGGTGATTAGACTTCCATTCAGAGAGAAAGTAATTGGTAACAGGAAGAGTTATTCATCGCAAGTAAAACATATCTCAAAGAACAAAAGATACAATTATAAACTATACGTGCATGCTTTTTTTATAAGCAATATAAAATTTTGGCTGATGCTCAATGTTGCTTAAGTTGCTGTCTTTTACAGGCTGATTTGTTGCTTACTTGTTGCTTGTTGACTATCGACGCGAGAAGACCAAATTTGTGTGTTTATCTACTTAGGTAAGCCAGCGGAGGTTTCCATAAACCAATCGAACTTATATAACACGTTTCTCATCAACAAGCAAAGAAATGTATATCCATTTTCATCTTTTTATTTTAATGTTAGCTTTTAGTTCTTTTAGTTCTGTCTTTTCTTTGTTGGGCAAATCCAGTTTAGCCTGGGCCGGTTGCTTAGGTTTTTTGACAAATTTGAGCCTCGCATTGCATATAAAAAAAGCGTGTGTCCAACAACACTTATGAATACAAAATTTCTATGTCATAGTCTTGATACATAATGTCAGTTTACAAAGAATTTTCTTTGAATCTCAAAACAATCATGCTTTGTCGTATGGATTCCACACAGCATATGGCGAGATATCGTAAGTAGCGGTTTCTGAAGAATTTATAAAAGGTTGATTGTCACAAATCGTCTCCATTTCGAGATTTCGGACAAAACCCTTTTTGGCAGTTTGTCGCATCCTCATGCGTCGAATAACACAACATAATACAAAAAGTACGCCAACAAGGACGAAGGACCCTCCACCAGCACCAAAGTACAACGATAGGTTGGTTGACAAACCTAAAGAAATAGATATGTTAGGATATAAATGAACAACTTCTTAACTCTTGAAAGATTTCCAGGTTCTTCATCTTTAGAGAGTAACAGAGAAATTCTCATAAAGTTGGATCCTTACATTGCTTGATTAAAAACCTTGGAAGTAAAAAAAATGTCCTAAAACTGTTCTTAAATATAGGAGGCAGGAATGTGATATGAGATAAAAGAAACCTAAGCCAGTCATGCACTAATTACCTGGCTTGCATGCAGTTCTGCTACATGTTCTTGTCATGCTGCTTTGCCCTGAACACAATGCCCCATCAGGACTCTTGCATGATCTTATTCTTGTTTGTACTCCGCTTCCACACGTAGTTGAACAGCTGGAAAAGTTACCCCATGCTGACCAAGAACCATAAAATGATGATGACATTTTTCCTTTCCCTATACCTACTGATAATGAATTAATCGGTTTTTTATAAGAAAACTAGCGAATGGCTTAGTTCCAAAAGTTTCTTAATTTATTTAATGAATTTAGTTTCTTAAAAGTTTCCTAAAAGTTTCTTGAAGTTTTAAGAGAAAATACACTGAATTAAGAAATATGTTTTATGCAATATCTCAAGCAAATTAACATTCAATCTTCAAGAATTACATTAACACCATTAACGTCGTCGATAAGGTTTCTCAATGTTTGAGGTTTGCAAAAAAGTTGCTTATTTGGAAATTGGCACGACTATCTTAATTCCAAAAGTTTCTTAAATTTTGACGGTTCTAGTACTAAGTTTCTTATAAATAGGTTTCTTATTAAAATATAAACGTATACAGAGTTTTAAAAATGCAAGTTTTTTCTCTCATTTAATGTTATACCTGTACAACTTCTTAGGAAACAGGTTGGATAACTCTCCTTTGAACCTATGCAGTCAGCTCCGCAGTTCATCGGTTTTGGATTCCCACAGTGTCTTGTCCGTTTCATCGTACCATAACCACATGTCACTGAACATGGTTCAACAGACCATGCACTCCATCCTCCATCAACTAAAGAAGCACAAATTCTATTCAGTTGCAGTTAAAAAATTTCGTAATTTTTACTATCTAAATACGAATTTATAATGGAAAAATAGATAAAAATAGACCTTCTCAACTGTTCATGAGGAAATTTTAAGAAATAGTGGAACTCCTTGACTTTCCTTGACAATAAACATTAGCATTCATATTTTTAAGTGGTTTATTCTTTTCTCTTGATAAGAAAAACATCGTTATAGATGATAACAAAAAAGGTTTAGGAATAAGAAGGCATTTTTATATAGATATTTTCAGAATTATTTTTTATTAAATAAGAAACAGCTTCTTATCTTAGACAATTAGTCAGCGGCGCAAGCACACTGAGTATTAAAATCGCCCTTGTTTGTTTTTTGTGTTTTTTTGTTTGTGGACAGTTTGAACCATCTCCCTAATCTTTAGCTGCTTCATTCCCGGTGTATGTTTCATTTAAGTTTGTGCGTATATATCTGTATGACGTTCTCTTTAAGTTTAAGCTACTTGTGTATAAACTTGAGTTTTGTTAAAGATGTGTAGCTAAGGGTTAGGGTAAAAAACCCTATGACCTGACATCTATGACCCTATGACCTGACATCTTCTCTGCGTGTCTTCCCCTATCCCTGGTGTTGGTGCTATTGCTCACTCAGCGCAGTCTCTTCCTCCAGCCAGGGTTAGCAGGATTCTACTGTGTATATATATATATTGTGATATAATTTTATCAATTATTACAGTATTATCAATGTTCAAGGTTTGCCAAAAAATAATTATTTGAAAATTGGCATTACAGCTTCAAAAGTGTCTTAAATTTTGATGGTCTTTATAAAATGGTTTCTTACCCCAAAAAACTCAACAAAATGTGTAGTCTCAACAACCCTGACACGAGTGCTGAAGCGAAATGAAAATGTAAACAGAACACCATTTCATATATATTGCCTTAATTCCATATCACCTATCATGTAAAGCCCAATCTCCACTAGTTGGTGCTGACTAAGGACAATTTAGTGCAGTTTTATTTAATCTTCTGTGCCGCTGAATGAATTAAATGAGCGTTACGTGATCGAGCATGAAAATCATATAAAAATATGCACATTGGTACTAATAATAAATTAAGTAAAGTGTTCAAATTTAAAGCTGTTTCTCCACAATACACAGAAATTACTCAAATCATTGAAGGCCTCCAAAGCCACAGGTCATGACAGTATTCCTGCGTCAATGCTGAAAGATGCTCAAAGAGAACTATCTGTTCCTCTCTGTCACTTGCAAGTTTGAAATCTGGATCATTCCCAACAGCAGAAAACATTGCAAAGGTCAGGCCAGTTTACAAAAACGGAAAACGCTCTAGTTTTGGAAATTATTGTCCAATCTCTGTACTCAACGTCATGTCGAAAATCTTAGAAAGAATTGTTTTTGAGCAGCTCACTGAATTTCTAGAAACAAACAATTTACTATATGAACATCAATATGGCTTTAGAAAGCGAAAATCGACTCAGGATGCTGTCTTCAACTTACACGAACACATACGACAAAATATGGATAAAAGGAGATGCACAGGTGCATTATACATAGACTTACGAAAGGCCTTTGACACTGTTAGTCACTTATGCCTTCTCAGTAAGCTTCTGTTCTAGGGTATCTGCGATATTGAATTGGATTAGTTATCTGACTACCTCTTCAACCGAAAGCAATACGTTTCATGTTATCAAACCTCTTCGGAACTGAACGATATAATCTTTGGTGTTCCGCAAGGATCCATACTGGCTCCCTTGTTCTTTATTCTGCTAGTGAACGATGCGCATCTAGGACTTGATAAATGCAAACTATTGATGTATGCCGATGATGCCGTTTTACTGTATTCTCATGAGTCTTCCAAAACTATCGAAAATACATTGTGTAGTGAAGGAGAATATTTATTCAGGTGGTTTGAAAGCAATCATCTCATATTAAATCTGAAAGTTGGAAAAACGGAGTATGTCATATATGGTACTGCCCAAAAATTTAAGAGGCAACCTTCCTGTATTATCAACATGCTTGGCTCAATCATTCACCAGGAATTGAAATATGAGTATTTGGGCATTATCTTTGATAAGAATTTATCGATGCTTGATCAAAGTTCGAAACTAATCAAGAAAGTGAGTCAAAGAGTGAATTTATTGAAACGCGTACGTTATAACTTGACAAGTAAAGCTGCTGAAACAATCTATAGAGCAATGATCGAGCCGGTAATGTTATACTGTGCTCCAGTATACCTCGGAATAACACCTGTTTGTACGAAATTAAATCGGTTGGGGAAGAAAGCTTCGGAAGTTATCGGAGTAGAGTATCGAAAATCTGTAACCAGCAAGATCAAAGAAAGATCAGCTATTGAAGTGTTCAACCATTCGCATGGAATCAAAAGCGATTTATTCAATTTCGAGAGATTCCAACATAACGTTACAACACGAGGAAATGGTAATCGTTTGGTTATTCCAAAATCAAGAACTGAATCTGGAAGAAAATCATTTGTTGTCCAAGGTGCCCTGACTTTCAATGAATTGTCTGTCAACTTAAGAAGAGAAGAATCTATCTGTAAATTTAAAAGATTAATTTATTCAGCTACCTAATTTATCTAGCTATTCCAGTGCCATCAACTCACATATTATCACTACTGAGGCATCTCTTTGCCTTTCATACTTTTTCTCTATTTCTTTATTCGGTTGTGACTGATGTTTCTCCATTTTTCTCCTTTTATCGTTTTTTATTGTCCTTATAGTCTTTAGTGTATATAATTTTTAAAACAGGTCCTTTATTGATAGCAGAATTTTAATTTCTGAAAAAGTCAACCTGTATAAATATGTTTAATAATGATAATAATAATAATAATAATAATAATAATAATAATAATAATAATAATAATAATAATAATAATAATAATAATAATAATAATAATAATAATAATAATAATAATAATAATGAAGAAGAAAATAAAACAGAGAAGTTTTCTCTTGAAAAGGAAAGACTTTTTCAAGACATGCATGAAATATGCGCAAACCTAATATAATGATTTAAGATGGATCGTTTTTTGTGACGATTTTGCGCTGCTTCGATATCCCAAATATACGTCCCTTTGATTGTCCCGTTGCTTCGATTATTCTAAGACTTGATGAAATTCTGTTCTGTTTTTAAGCTGGTTCAATCAAGTTTAATTTTTTTCTCGTCTTCTTTTTCAACTTTCTTTTAAAAAAGTTCGATACATTTTCGAATTCTCTTTTCTTGAAAATATTTATTTCGACCATTAATCATTCAATTTGCTAATGAAATTAATCTAATAACAAGTGCGTGTCTTCAAAACAATTTTCATCATCGATAAATCATTGAACAATAAAATATGATCTCATATATTTTTTGAAAAAGCTTTTCGAGCTCTAACACATAGTACTATTTTCATTTCGTAATTCTGTAAATTTAATTTTCATGAGTGAAAATACAGTTCCATTTCAGCCTCATCGTTTCTCCTGCTTCTCTAGGCTTTGAATATTTAGCCAACTTAGCAACTAGCTCTTGCTTTTGCAGACCTTAATAATATTGATTAAAAGTTGACAAGTTTAATATATACAATTAAATTATAATTAAAATGTGCATAGCTAATACTCATATAGGAAGTATGCTAATTAGAGTCAACTTGTTTTGTTGTTGTTGTTGTAGAATCTATGAATATCGATATTATAGGGTTGTGCAGCCGTGAGCTGAAAGTTTAAAAAACAAAGCAGTGCTTATTACACATGAATTCACTAATAAAATTTGAATTCACTATATCGCGTAAGCAAGACACAGTTGCTAGTTGGCAAGAAAAATTTACAAAGGAGGCAGAAGGAACAATAAGGCCGAATCTGAACTAGCTTTAGCAAAAATCGTCTGTGCTTCTTATACTCGCCAAAATATAAATGAAAGAATAACGATCAGTAGTGCCATGTTGTAAAGCTCGCAAAGCTGATTAAAAAATGTATGGGATCACATTTCTATGACGAACCGTTACCAAAATACCGCTGATGTGACGTCACAGTTCCAAAAGTCTTAAAATTGTTACCACACGGCCAATTCAGACCCCAAATAACGTCGATTAGTGTCATTAGTGATCGAGATATTTGACCCTAATCGTCGCGTTCTTTTGGGTACGCAATGCTTTCCTTTTATGGTGCCGACTCACAACAGATTTTGTATCCTTATCGATTGCGCAAATGTCTCAACTTGATCGGTAAATCGAGTTAAAATTTGAAATAAGGCACAAGGTGTTCTGAATATGGCAGCCAAATGGGTTCCGTCCGCACAAAAAAAGAATCTCAGTGTTCTTATAAAAGAATCACAGTATTTAAAAAAAAAATCGCAAAAAGATGCGCTGTACTTCTGGGCCATCGTATTTTCTTCACCACTGCAAAGATACAAGGCATACGTGAAGGTTCACTAAAAAGGTTCATCGAAACATCCAATAAAGAAATAATAATTGGAAGTATGATTCCTATTTGAAGAATTTGTTCGAAAAGTTCGTAACCTACCTTTGCACAAGCACACATCGCAAGGATTCCTCTCCACATCAACTGATTTAGATCTTCCTACACTATCCTTACATACAAAGGTTCTTTTACATTGAGTTTTTAAACAAGACTGTGAATACAATTTCTTGTATGGATTTTCACAAACTCGTTTTCTTTCACTTTGTCCTGTACAATCAGCAGCACAAGACTTTGTAGAAACCCATGATGACCATTCTCCAATATCTTAAAGAACAATACACGGTAATCATTAACTTGGGGAGCTGAAAACAACTCTAAGACACTTTGCACAAAAAATAGAAAAGAACTTGATAGAATGGTCGAATATCAGAAGAAAACAGTAGCGAAATAGCAGAGAAGACGAAAACAACGGATCAATGAATAATGATGAGAGTGATGACGAAAATGAAAACAACCTTAAAGATGAAGACGAAGAAATAGATTGAAAAGCCTTATCTATTATGTGAAATCACTGTTCATAACATCTCTTATTTAGCAAGTAAATAAGTAACGGGAGTTAGTTGGGCTTCTATCCGTAGTGGTTGTCTATTCTGCCAGCCGACACTTGCAACTAGGAAATTGACTTACCGCCAGAGATGCATATAGCAATGCTTTACTTCCAATAAGGTCACTGTGCAGTCAGTCAATGGCTCCAAATGGGTTGATACGCTGCTTTAAAAGCGCATCGGGGTGAAGTACCAAAATGCGACATGACTAAGATTTTAACACGGGACTATCCACTACAACATCGCTATAAAATTTATTCTTCGCTGCACATTTTTCATCGTTCACGGATCCCAAGTTTAAAACAGTTATCAATAATTAAAACGGGAGTAAAAAGGGTGCCCTGGTAAGAAACTCAGTTGAGAGTGAAGTAGACCCGAGGTTTATGTGGAGTATTAGGGTAAGTAAAGCCGTTCTCTGGTCCATAAAAGCTGTGTTTCCTAATAATGCTCTTACTTTCGTCCACTTCACCAAAATAATCGATACCAAGCGGTTTGTATTGCAACTGCCGGTATACTGACGATGTTCTATCCTTGATGTTTGTTTTGTATATTCTTTTTCTTGTCCAATCTGTCCAATAAAGTTCGCCATACAATAATAACAATCCGAATGGATGAGTGCCTTTTAATTGGGAAATTGTCTTTCGACATGTGCCGTCATAATTTGCCATTTCAATTCTGTGATAACAGAAGAATACTATCATTTGTCCTCAAAGAAGCAATGAAAAAATTGTCAAAATGGAGAACCTCCAAGGCGACAGTAACACATGTCTTGTCAAAGAAGAACCTCTTAATAACGCCTTAAAAGTGAATTAAGGTCGAAATTAAGATGCTGTTTTTTCTTGATATTTCGAAAGCATTGCTAATGAAGAGCTTACGTACTAAATTTAAGTTTCATCAGATTATTTTTCTTTATGTTATGTTTAAAAAAATTTCTTTTCTAAAGTGCCACAAGTATCAACAAGCTTATATTCAGTTTGTCAACATCACTGAAATAACTTTCAATTCCTCCCTCCATATTTATTTTGAAAGAGATGGACATACATACACACGTCACAAATATAATAACTGTTGCTTGTGGAGCGTAACTTAGTTTGGATAAAGAAATTTCGACAAATCTATTTTATTTTAAGTCATGTACACTTTCATTTCATCCAAAGTTGCTTTTTGACGTTAATTCTCTTTTAAACAAGTTTTTTGGTGTTTCACTTTAAGACTATTGAAGAATGTGTAAGAGTCTCAAAAGCGTTATAAAGAGGTGTTGTGCTTACTGGGTCTTTCTAGTGAAAAAGGCTACCAAAGTTGAGAAATACACATTTAGGAAATCAAATGGAATAGAAAAGTCTTCATGTTTTAACTAAATTTATCTTTGTACACAGTTTTGAAATATAAAGCAGATGTTTACCTGTCATTTTGAGTTGATACACTATTTGCGTCAATCCAAAAGATTTTTTCAGTTACTTTATCAAGTGATAATCCATTCGTCCATTGAAGCCCAGTATTTATTATCGTTAATTTCTTATGTTGCTGTAGATCAAAGCGTACAATTTCATGAGTACCCCAATCAGAGACGAACATATAACTAAAACAAAATTGTAGGATGTTTTGTCAAGTTGTATACCTCAATTGATGATTTTTTATAGATATTGTTCCACTAACGAGAAACCAATCTGGATATGGAATGTATTTCTGATGGAAAATAGTTATTAACATTTTTAATTGTAAGTAAAATTTAACAACATAAACAATGCTTAGTAAATGGAAGTTTTAAGTGGGCTTCCATTGGTGATTCGACCCACCGTCTTGGAACAAGTAGAGAAGGAGTTGTGATTTTAATTATCTTAGGAGATGGCGATGAAGTAACTCAGAAAATTTGTACGTCAGAAGTATTATAAGATGCAACCTAATGGTTGTGAATTAAGATTCGTTTCTTATTATCAAATTAACCATAACGTTGCTACCTGCGACAAGAATCCAGAACAATAGCTCTTGGTTTTTGCATTACTTGAAACACAGCAGCTTCGTTTGTAGGATTATCAACATCAGCAATAAAAGAAACCTTACCAGCTCCAGTCGCTGGTAGAATTGCAAAGAACAGTCTACGTGTGTTGTGATCATATGCCATTCCATCTACAATACCATTAACTGCAATAAAGATTTTTATATAATTGTCATTCAGGAACTGAAATTTATAATCAAAGAAAAACTAACATTAGAAAATCAACCAATATTGGCAGAGTTCATCTGCAGTAAAACATTTTCTTACTTTTAATAAACAATATAAAATTGGGCTACATTTTTTATGATTTTAGTTATTTGGAATAAGAATAAAAGTCACTTCTGCATCATCTCATGCTTAAATCATGTCTGTGTAGCTAGGGATTAAAATCAGGAAAATACTTTAGAACAAAATGGTGCACTTACATTCTCCAATAATTCTTTTCTTTAGTGAATTTAAAGGCATTTCTCCTATACGAGACATTCCAGATCCAACTGTTGCGTAAAAGAATCTTTTTTTTGGATAATCATGAGTAATAACATTTACTTGATTATATTTGAAATTGCTCAAGGTCAGTTTATATGTCTTATTGTATATAAAATCAATTTGATGACCATGTGCATAATATAACATTGGTTTGTATGTACAAGATTTACCATCAGGTTCCAGCTTGCCCAAGATGTTACAAGAACATCTAAAAGTAATTTTTAGCTTCTATAATTTTTTGGATTCTAGAGTACTGATGTGCAACGAAATGAAGTTGTTTTAAATGAGCATGAATTGTCTCACAAACCCATTTTGTCTTGAATTTTAAGTTTTTGACTTAATATTTACTATCTATATAACATTTCTCATCGTAAAGGTTTATATATCAGAGTTTTATAACGAATCAAGTCTCTTTAATAGCACATTTTTTAACTTTTCAGTAACAAGAACATCATTCACTTGATAATTGTATCTTCCTAGGTTTTCGTGATCATCTTTCAGTTGAACAATGTCTCTGACCTTGAGTATTGAAGTTGCCGTGTTTTTGCATTGTTGTTTTCGCTTTAAACCAGACCGTATTCCGATTTCCATTTTACCATTGTTATTTTAGCAACCAAAAGCTAAGCACGACGGCATTATAAAAACTTGAAAGTTTACAAATTAAAAATTTCTCTTTAAAGTTATTATTAATGTCACGAATATAAATTCCACAATTTTGACGTCACAAAATGCTTCTATGTTCATCACATGTGGTAAATATGTAAACCATTATATCTTAAATATTTACGTAAATGCAATGAATTTGGGAAAATAAATTATTGGAAACTGGTGTTTGATATCTTTTTGGTGTTAGGACAAAAAATGGGAAAAATGAGTTTTTAAACCTCGTGTCCCCTTTAAAACAAGCTAAACATCAAGATGTTGATGATGATGATCTCAAAATTCCATGTGAAAAGAAACTTCCTAATAATACCAAGAAGAAATCGAATACCTGAAGATCCTGCAGCCTTCCAAGTCTTCAACCTCCTTACTGCTTTTCTAACTTTTCTGTCTATCAAAATAACTACACTACTTGCTGGATCTTCATTAGACAGAGTATTTTTTTAAAAAACATAATTACTTTTCCAGACTACTTTATTATCTTCCTCGCTAACAGCTTCTAGGTCACTTCTAACACACCGTTCACTTATAATATACTGATTAGCTATTTTAAATACTTCAAATTTCTGGTCATCTTTTTTCTCAGTATTTCTCAGTATTCTGTTTTGTTTCACATTTCGCTTTATGAACTGTTGTAGACTTTTTGTTAACTTCAAAATAAATCTCTAACAGTATTGTTCACATCAATGGACCTTTTGTTCCTTCTGCTGCATCTAGCAAAGACTTTCTAATGACCTTCAACAGATGGTGTCTTATAACCCTCTCTAAACTCCTGGATTTAAGTTATTTTCTACATCACATTAATGGAATCCTTAATTCTTTGGGACAAACGTCCTATTAATTTTCACTCTGCAAGTTACTGGTTTATGTTGTGTCATACATTCCTCACTGGTACGTCCTTCAGAAGTTCCCTTACGACATTTTGACTCTAAACTATAATCAACTTGGGTTGTAGCTGTTCCAAACCCAAAATGACAATATTTTGGCCAATGAAACCAGGGGAGGGGCTGGTGGGATATGACCCCTGCATGTTTTTGCTAAGAAATTATTTTTCATCATTATCACATATTTTTTATTACGGGAGAGCTATAGCGTATCGTGTTAAAAGCAGCTTGTATTCCTCCTCCGCGAAACGTCAATTGAAAATATTTTGCTGAGAAACATCAATGAATAATTCTGGTTTTCGGCTGAAATTATTAAATATGCTAAAATCTCACTCAGCTTCCTATAAGCAGTTTTAGTAATAGCCTTGTTTGCTCTCCTGTTCCCATACTGCTCAGCTTCTTGTTATCTTTATTATTGGGGTGCTTGGCTTGGGAATTACTTCACAACAACATTTTCCAATTTTTTTTGCGTAGACACTTAATCTCTATTCTTAAACAACGTTAAATAGAGAGACGTTAGTGTCCGAAAACCAGAATTATTCATCAATGTTTCTCACCAAAATATTTTCAATTGACGTTTTGCGGAGGAGGAACACAAGCTGCTTTTAATACGGTACGCTCTAGCTCTCCCGTTAAATACTGAATAGAGACTAGACGTTACAACGTTAAATACTATTTCATGTCCTTTGTTGCGCAAAATTCGATTATTTGCTTTTCGTTATTATTTTGGTCTCTTTATCCATAATATGACCATTAAAGTACCCAGTGCAAATTTTTTTCTCTAGCTTATCTGCAACATTAATTAGACTCATAGAACCTGTCTTTCTGTACATCATCTAAAAGCTGATTCTAACATATACCATTCATCCATTTACCATCCCTTCAAAAATGGACATAAACGGAATGGATACAAAAATGTTATTAAATCGGTTAGGATATTTTATACCTTTTAACACTTCCTACTACTTTGCATATACCTTCGCAGCCACCATTGTTGATTAAACATGAAGTAACAGCACCTATAATAATGAAATTTGATTGTTGGAAGCATTTAGTTATAGAAAACTGCGATGTGTGGTGATACATTGAGCAATTTACATCTATCCTAAGCATTTCATAAAAACACCTTTACTGGAAAAATTTATTCGTCATAAAAACATCAATATAACATTGAGGCCAAATCAAAGACTCCTTGATAGTTCATGTAACCATATTGATAAAAATAAATGAGTGGAATTTATTATTCATTTGAAATTTATTTCATACCATCTCTGAAACGGGATCTAAGTTGTTTTGAAACAAATGAGAGATACTTTCATCCACTTCATGCAGAGTGACACTTTAAATATTTCTGGTTTAATTTTCTTATCTTCTTATACTAATACTAAATCTTGCTTTTATCTTACCTAACTTTGAAAGAAAGAACTTTAGGAAAATTTTCTCGGGAAGGTCGTCAATGGATGTTTATTTTTTCTGTATTAGTATAGGGGGAATCTCCCATTAGGGAAATCTCTAGCTCCATCTTACGGTTTTTTATTACTTCATGGAGTGTTGTGCCTAAAGGAAAACACCATAAAGCCGCCCGGGAGGAGAACGCAATGCAATGGTTTTTCCGTTCGAAAGTTCATCAAATATTCTCAACGTTCATTTCTTTAAACAAAAAATGAAGACGCTGTGTGTAATTTTTTTTGTTTTGTTTTTAAAAATTTTTATATCCAACGCTTTAAGTTCAGTAATAAAGAATAACCACACTGATAAGTATCAGTAACTATTCTATCCGACGAGATAGTCGATGTAGACCTGTTATGTGTTCGTGTTATCAGTTTATCATTTTCTACCGATTTCTATTTTTTTAAATGTGTTTGAACGTAGCTTTTTCGTATCAGTTAGTTTTGACTACTATACCGAAATGTGTAGCTAGCAGTTTATTTGGTATTTCATTGTAGTATGTGGATTGTTATTATTAAGGTTCGCCTTTAGAGAAACGAAGGTAGCAAGATCATTATATTTTTTTTGATAGTGTTTGATCGATATCTTTTTGTTTTAGATTAGAAAATTGAATAGTATAGATGAATGTAATACAAGAAGAGAATGTGTAAATCATGGTTATATACATATATACATGGTTTTTGTATCATGATGCACAAGTGGAGTTTTGGGTTTTGACATTCTCACTATTCATAGCAGAATAAAGATTTGAAAGATAAAAACGTCTGAGAAGGTATTGTTTTTGTTAGCTTTAGTTAAGGTATTTTCTTATATTTCAGAAGTTTAATCGTAGTTAGGTAAGAGTATACATTGGTTAGGTAGGAGTATATGTTGTATTGTCTCTTTTCTAAATCTCTAAACATTGGAATTTTAGCTTTTAGTTTAACTGTACAACTTTAAAAAATCTCTAAATAGGCCAGATAGCACTGAAAAGTAGGGATTAATAGCATTCTTTGAATGATCGATCCAAAATATTTATACAACAATTGTGTGTTAAATATGATATAATACCAACATGGAGAAACACAACAATTTTTGTATATACACAGACTTATCATGGCAGTATTGCGTGTAAAAACAATTTATGCAGAAAAACTGTAAAATATTTTTACACGCTACACTAGTTAAATATATTACCTGTGCAACTTCTTAAGAAACAGGTTGGATAACTATCCTTTGAACCAACACAATCAGCTCCGCAGTTCGTCGGTTTTGGATTGTTGCATTGTCTTGTCCGTTTCATCGTACCTTGACCACATGTCACTGAACATGGTTCAACAGACCATTGACTCCATCCTCCGTCAACTAAAGATGCACACATATTTGTTGTAGTTAAAAGTTATTGAAAATGTTTTAGGCCGCATTGGTTTCACAAGGAACAGCGATATGCTGGCACTAAGCATATATCTTTACTACCCAAGCGTTATCTTTACATATTTACTTAATTATTTAATTTTTGTACCACTAAGCAATTGTATTAAAAGTCCACTGTCTTAACAAATTTCTAAGACAATAGGTAAACACCCATATTGATTAATACACTATCAGTATGACATGAATTGCCGTCTCACAAACGTTTCAGTGAAAACCATGTGGATCATTCAAACGCAGAGTTTTAGGTTTCCTCCATGAATAATGTATGAGCTACAATCAACTTAACATTGATACAAGGCAATATAAGGCAATATAGCACAAAGAAATATGGTAATCCCAAAATTTAAAGGCTTGATACACAGAATATCATGTGAATATTAATAACAAACAAGGAGGTTCTTTTTAATTAAATTGCAGTTTGGCAAATGCGGTCATAATATTGCTTTAGTTTATTCCAGAAAACATACATTAAAACAACGAAGAAAGAAGGATTTTGAAAAACTTGATTGAAAAGGTTTTATGAAAACTCTTTATGACAAAATTCATAAACTACCTTTGCACAAACACGTGTCGCAAGGATTCTTCTGAACATCAACTGATTTGGATCTTCCCACACTATCCTTACATACAAAGGTTCTTTTACATTGAGTTTTTAAACAAGACTGTGAATACAATTTCTTGTATGGATTTTCACAAACTCGTTTTCTTTCACTTTGTCCTGTACAATCAGCAGCACAAGACTTTGTAGAAACCCATGATGACCATTCTCCAATATCTTAAAGAACAATATACGGCTAATCATTAACTTGGAGAGCTGAACACAATTTTAAGACACTTTGCACAGGAAGGGAATAAAAGAACTTGAAAGAATAATCAATTAGCAGAAGCTGTCATTCTTAAAATCCATGAATTCCTAGCCAAAATATTTGTTTTGACAGAGAAGAAAAAGACAGTAGCAAAAGCCGAAATGCTAAAAACAAAGGAACAAATAATAGTGATGGCGAAAATGACAGCCACCTCGAAGATGAAAATGAAGAAATATATCGAAAAGCCTTATTTGTTGCGTGAAATCACTGACCATATCATCTCTTATTTATTTTTTAACGTTCAAGGATCCCAAATTTAAACAGTTATTTAAAATTAACAAGGTAGTTAAAAAGGTGCTCTTTATTTCTAAAAATGTACTTACTTTCGTTCACATCACCAAAATAATCGATGCCAAGTGGTTTGTATTGCAACTGCCGGTACACTAAAGATTTTTCATCCATGATGTTGGTTTTGTATATTCTTTTCCTTGTCCAATCTGTCCAATAAAGTTCACCGTACAAGAATAACAACCCGAATGGATGAGTGTTTGTAAATTGGGAAATTGTCTTTCGACATGTGCCGTCATAATTCGCCATTTCTATTCTGTTATAACAAAAGAATACTATAATTTATTCTCAAATAAATAATTGTCACATTGGAGAACCTTTAACGAGGCAGTAACATGTGTCTTGTCAAAAGAATACGTCCTTACATTGCGTTAAAGGAGAATTAACGTCAAAATTCAGACGTTTTTTTTTTCTTGATATTTCGAAACAATGCTTATGAGGAGCTTATGTACTAAATTTCAGTTTCATCAGATTATTTTTCGCTAATTTTAATTTTAAGTGATAATGGGTCTAACGACATGAAACCATATTATTTCTTATGTTAGCCATACTCGTGGACTGTGCTTGCATTTCATTATTTCATCAAGAATAACTTTCATTCTTCATACTTTGAGTATACTGGGTTTTATGTGGTTGGTTTTTTAGGTTTTCACATACTTCAGCAATTTACAGGCAGATTTTTATATAATGTCTCTATTCTTCAAGTTCAGCAGGTTAAACAGAAATTATTTTGCTCAGTAGGGCATCTAGTTGCCTTTTAAACAAGTGCTTTGGTGTTTCACTTTAAGACTATTGAAGAATGTTGAAGAAAGGCTCAAAGGCGTCTAAAAGACGTGTTGTGCTCACTGTGTCTTTCTAGGGGAAAAGGTTACTGAGTTGAGAAATACACTTTTAGGAAATCAAATGGAATAGAAAAGTCTTCATGTTTTAACTAAATTTATCTTTGTACACAGTTTTGAAATATAAAGCAGATGTTTACCTGTCATTTTGAGTTGATACACTATTTGCGTCAATCCAAAAGATTTTTTCAGTTACTTTATCAAGTGATAATCCATTCGTCCATTGAAGCCCAGTATTTATTATCGTTAATTTCTTATGTTGCTGTAGATCAAATCGTACAATTTCATGAGTACCCCAATCAGAGACGAACATATAACTAAAACAAAATTGTAGGATGTTTTGTCAAGTTGTATACCTCAATTGATGATTTTTTATATATATTGTTCCACTAACGAGAAACCAATCTGGATATGGAATGTATTTCTGATGGAAAATAGTTATTAACATTTTTAATTGTAAGTAAAATTTAACAACATAAACAATGCTTAGTAAATGGAAGTTTTAAGTGGGCTTCCATTGGTGATTCGACCCACCGTCTTGGAACAAGTAGAGAAGGAGTTGTGATTTTAATTACCTTAGGAGATGGCGATGAAGTAACTCAGAAAATTTGTACGTCAGAAGTATTATAAGATGCAACCTAATGGTTGTGAATTAAGATTCGTTTCTTATTATCAAATTAACCATAACGTTGCTACCTGCGACAAGAATCCAGAACAATAGCTCTTGGTTTTTGCATTACTTGAAACACAGCAGCTTCGTTTGTAGGTTTATCAACATCAGCAATAAAAGCAACCTTTCCAGCTCCAGTCGCTGGTAGAATTGCAAAGAACAGTCTACGTGTGTTGTGATCATATGCCATTCCATCTACAATACCATTAACTGCAATAAAGATTTTTATAATTGTCATTCAGGAACTGAAATTTATAATCAAAGAAAAACTAACATTAGAAAATCAACCAATATTGGCAGAGTTCATCTGCAGTAAAACATTTTCTTACTTTTAATAAACAATATAAAATTGGGCTACATTTTTTATGATTTTAGTTATTTGGAATAAGAATAAAAGTCACTTCTGCATCATCTCATGCTTAAAATCATGTCTGTGTAGCTAGGGATTAAAATCAGGAAAATACTTTAGAACAAAATGGTGCACTTACATTCTCCAATAATTCTTTTCGTTAGTGAATTTAAAGGCATTTCTCCTATACGAGACTTTCCAGATCCAACTGTTGCGTAAAAGAATCTTTTTTTTGGATAATCATGAGTAATAACATTTACTTGATTATATTTGAAATTGCTCAAGGTCAGTTTATATGTCTCATTGTATATAAAATCAATTTGATGACCATGTGCATAATATAACATTGGTTTGTATGTACAAGATTTACCATCAGGTTCCAGCTTGCCCAAGATGTTACAAGAACATCTAAACAGAATATTTTTTTTATATTTTGTACCAATGTACGCGGGTTCTTTTAATCACAAAATTAAATTAAATGGCTTCGAATGAGCATGCGGGGGTAGAGATTGCGAACGAGATGCCAACAGTCAGAAGGATTTCTGAGTGTATGTGTGATTCCTATGTAGTATATATAGTTTATTGAAAAAATACCTTTAAAAACACTAGGCTGAAAACAAATGTGCCTTAATTAGATCAATTATAGTATAAGTTATCAAATTTCTCGTCTTAGTTAAGTCAGTGTTTTTAAAATGACCAAAATTTCAGTGTGTCGTCTTCATTTTTCAGTTATTTAAAATTTGTGTATAAAAACTCGAAAACGTCAAAGGATAAAAAAGTTCATTGTTCCAGTCATGTGTTAAGTCAAGTCCAAAATGATTTACTTGTTTACTTGTTTATGTCTCTGATACATAAATAAATAAATTTAACATAAAGAGGAGACCACACCATTTAGAAAATATTTGCCTTTCAGTCAATTTACATGTTTGCCTTAAATATATAATTTGGATTAACCCTATTCATACCTGGGGTTGGGCTGACTCCGAATACCATTGTGCTGTAGTTATGAAAGTAGAATTTTGTGAGAATATAAAAGATAAAGATAAAGTGGTTTGCACGAAAGCCAAACTGTAAAGGATACAAGCATTTATGAAGTTCCAAATAAAATTTATAACACGTTTGTACAACAGTTTTTGAAAACTTTTGTCCATATTTGATAGCAACGAAATTGGGCGGTCATTTTGGGCTTCTGTGGGTGAATCTTTTTTGAAAACAGGTATCACATGTGTTTCAATGAAGAGGAAAAAGTAGCTGTAGTAAAAGAGAGATTGATGAATTTAGACAAACGAATTGAAATATCATGGTTTAAAAGTTTTAAAATTCTGGTTGGGATACTAAATGGCCCAAGAGACTTGTGTTTATTTATTCCATTTATATAACTGTGAACCTCTGAAGATGTTGTTGGTGTTATAGAAATTGAATGTCGGTTTCGGTAAATCATAAAGTTTTTTAGCAATGTAAGGAAATTTATCTCTAATCGCAGATAAAACGTTGGAAAAGTAAGTATTGAAAGGTTCAGTTACAATATTTTGATTAGAAGTTAAGACGTTGTTAATGTTTAATGATTATGATGTTCGAATGCTTTATTATAGAAATTATCAAAATATTTATTAATGTTGTTTGATTTTAAATCAATGATATAATCCCAACCGTATGAAAAATAATCGAGTACAAAATTTACTTCGTCAAATTTAGACCATTTTCTCTAATGTGTTTCCTGGGTATGCCCAGTGCCTTTGGTTTAAACATGTCCAATTGTAGCATATGGTCGGATATAGAAATTGTGGGATTGAGGCAGTGACCTTAATCTTTTAACCCCAGTTGGTCCCAGATTTGTATTCCCTACCATAGGAAAGTTGTGGTAGTTCGAATACCAGAGCGTTGTAGGAATGATTATTCCATAAGGCTTATGGAAGAACATTTCTGGTTATCTGAATAAATGCTGCCACTCGCCCTCATGCTCAAACTTTGTGAACACAAATATGTGCGTCCCAATGAAGATTATTGTGACCCTGTCAAACTCCTTAACATGCAAATGGAATCTTCTATACTACTTTTCTGCCGATTCTTTCTCCTTTGAACAAACCTTGTATTTTTCATGTTGTTGATCATTAAACTCCAAAATTTTCGGTTTATGCTGTGTGATGCCATCCTCACTTTAGTTTTAGTTAATAGATAATAATCTCAAGGTCACTGGTGGGGTATACTTTTCCACCTATTTGCTAAGAAATAATTTTATCTTTAACTTTTTATACCTTCTCACACCTCTTACTTCTTTGCATATACCTTCGCAGCCACCATTGTTGATTAAACATGAAGTATCACAACCTATAATAATGATAATAGGTTGTTGAAAGCATTAGTTATAGAAAAGTTATAGAAAACTGTATTGGAGTTATCCACTTAGCAAACTACATTAAACCAAAACATAACATTTCATCAAACACCTTTAATGGATAAACTGCATATGATTATGCAATGCAACTGAGTACAGTTCATACATTAAGTAGTTCAATGTAGGTACAGGGTTCTAGTAATTTCTATTTCCCTGCATGCCTTCAGTAGTTTTTTCTCGACCTCCCTCTCTATTTATACCTGCCTACCTTTTAATTGTGTTCTTACTGCACCAATATTTTTATTTGCAGGAATTATTTTATTGGACATAGTACTTTACTTTTGTTTGCAGCAAGAATGAAGCTACATTTTGACCTTTTCTCTTTTTTCTTGTAGAAATCAGTAGGGCATCCCTGTATTTGGAAAGATATACAGAAACGCTTAATATCTTATATTTATGATAACATATTCCAAAAGGAGACGAATGGTCCTTGGTTCGAAGTAGGCAGTTGTCTGACAATTTCATAAATCAAAACGAAAGAAAGAGATTAGGCGGGCGATGTATTGCTTCAAAAATCAATTCGGTGTGTGGTGAAAAAACGGCTCTCCTGGACATATAAGGATCGGTGTAACTTTTTTTAATTGTAAGCTACGCCAGTTGTACATTTTCTATGAGAATGGCTCCATTAGTATTTGAGTATTCGGATAGAAGCAACTTTTATATTGTCGATCCAAGCGTAGCAGTCGGTAGAAGATAAATGAGAAAAAAGGAAAGGAGGAATTGAAAATTAAGGGGTAATTCCCACCCCTACCCCTTTTTATGTAATGCTATCCCTCTATACACCACAACGGATCCAAAAGCAAAAAAGCATAAATATAACTAGGCTACACGTTGATCGTTGATAGTGTTTCTCAGAAAGCGAGGGCGTGCTTCAAAACCCAAAAAACATTCGGAAATTACATTTTTATATGGTTCTATTGAAAATTGTATTGGGTTTGGGTTAGGGTTATGGTACAAGTAACAGCATTTTTTAAGTTCAAAATTTAGAAAAAAAGAAGATTTTCCTTTTTGTATACATATTTTTGTTTACACAGCTTTTACAATTTGTATACAAAATATAGTAATCAATCCTGTCTTGTTATCATAACTTTTCTCAGATCGATTTTTCAAGGAGGGTGACCGCATATTTTTAGTTACTTAAAAGTTTTTGCGAAATCACTTTGCGGTTTTCGCCAATCGAAAACTAGATCACGTGCTTAAAACACTGTTCTTAATTTAAATGATTAAAGTATTATTCGCTTTAAAAAACCCGTCAATGACAAAAATATATTATGCTATAAGTCATTAAATCCTTTTTTTATTCAATGTGCAAAGATCACGACTACGCTTTTAGTTTTTTGAAAATATAAGAAATTTTGGGACAGGGACTAAAAACGGGAAAAATGCTTTTTTGGAAAAATCCTAATTTCTTTTTTATGACAAAACAAGATTTTTTTAATGATCAGAAACTAGTAAAAAAAAACAATGAGAAAGTTATTTATTATTCTGATCAAAAATGTGATTTGACAAATACACTGATGATGGAAGCCGATTGATTTAGAAACAATTTAGATCCAGTAATTCATAACATTCTTTACAATAGGAGTTTTTTTACAATGAGGAACTTATTCATTTCAGACTCACTTATAACTCAATTATAATCCAATGTCATTCGAGGGAATATTAACATCTTCCAAAAAAGCCTGATACCAATATAGAGGAGTAAAAGATCGCAAAAACCGAGTGATAGTAATTTAAGGTTGGCTTTTTTTACTCCCAACTGTTTATCACGCGTTCGTCTACCACCCACTTTGGGCTGTACTTTGGGTCGTCTATATATGGAATCTTATTCAAATGCACCGATTAAGCGCAGCCTGCGATTAGCGCCGCAATAAAAACGTTACTTCTGAAGTAGAAGAAATTATTGCGTTGAACGTATTTCGTAGACATGTTTTATATGCGTCATCATTTCTTGTCGTTTTTTAAAATTAAAATTAACAAGTAGCTAGAGTTTGAATAATACTTACACATTGAGAAAATACTTTCCAGTGAGACACCTATAGTGATGATAATGAAAACTGGATTCAAAATAGAGGTCAAGTTGGTAAATCATAATTTTTTAGGTTTATGCGAAAAATTGCGGTATTGTTAACAGTAAGCTCACCATGTACTATCCAATCTCCGCAAAGGTACAAGTTAAGTGAAACAAGAACAAGAAATTAGGCAAGGAGATTTTTTTGTTGTTATTGATCGTTTTACATGATCATTAATATTTCTTCAAGTTAACAGTTTCCCTAAATATTAGGATTATAATATTTCCAAGAAATTTTGCTATTTTCGATCTAATTTATTGAAACAGACATTGAATCGTAGTAATTACGAGTTACGAGAAATTTTGCTATTTTTAACACGCGTCATCATAATTAGGACTAATTGGCGATATCGCGTCCGATAAGTTTTTTGTTTTTTTTGGAAGGAAGCCAATATTTCCCTCCGCCATATCTGCATAGCTTTGAGACTAATTTTGAAAGATAATATAAACTTACCGGGCAAAAATAGGAGAGCAGATAGACCCAATAAGATGCAAATCATTTTCGCTAAAAGGAAAAACAAAAATAAACTATGCTAGGAGCAGTGGGCAAAATCTTCTTAAAGTCTATGAGAAGAAGTGTTTTCTATAGGAATGGCAAGCAATAAATATGCTGTTTTCAATAAAAACACTCCTCCACAGGTCTCCTTTGAAGATTTTGCCCACTGGGATATTTTTATTGATATTTCAGAGGAATTTGATATTCGATGACGATGTTTTGCGATCAAAATAATCCTTATTGAAAAGGTTCTTTAACAAGATGGTCTTCCATAATGCATTTTAATCCCACATCACCCTCCGCCGTTGTGTTCTGTGAAAGCCGTAATGACTGTATCTAATGCAGTTAAACTCAGTAGTACATTAGATATCATTCCTATGGTGAAGCGTTGTAGAGGGGATGTTTCAGAAAAAACACTTTTATACTCACTACATGACCCAGTCAGGAATTGAACTCACAAACAACTGTGCAGGATGGAAACACTATCAAAGTTCGGAAGAGTTAAATCGCAAATTTAAAAGTTTTTTCAAACCCAGAATGGGAAAATACTCATTCTCCTGACACCTGTTACAAAACAAGAATATATTCATTTATCATATCATTTATCAGGATATTCCTACAATTCAACAAATTTTACAAAACGGAAGGAAAGTTCTTTGGGGATCACACGTAACATAGAAAAACATTTCACATTCACATTTTTTATTTCACATTTACATACCTTCTTTTGAACAAATGTTAACACAATGTGAAGTTACCAATGTCCATTCTCGAATGTTTGAATAATGAACTAGATTGTCACATATATATCAAATCAAATGTTTTAGAATAGGCCCAATTAAATAGGCAGTTAATTACTAGAACCTATTACTCTTTCGCAACTCAACATTTGCAAGTCACATGTTCAGTGGAATAAGCATGGAAGATCCTTTTCTCGTTGTAACATTACTTTAAAGTAATTTTTACTGCCTTACGTTTGGAACCAAAATGTTACAGCCAATACGTTATTGAAAGATTCACGTTATATAGTAGCAAAGTTATTATAATTATTCGTTAATAGACGCTTATAATGACGTTACAGTCGGTGCATAACAATACTTTTAAATCTCCAAGCGCTTGTTGACCTATCCATTTACTTTTTGTTTTTGAGCAAACATTTTCTGTTAACACTTTTTTACTGTTTTTTTTTCTTTTTCTGCCCCCACCCCTCGCCCTGTTAGTTTTCTTAAATTCTTTGTTTTGGTTGGTTGACATGGACAAATAGCAATCAAATAAAATTGAAAAAGTCAACTATTCGCAACTTTTCGTGTAACAAATTAAAAGTCCAATTTGCAAAGTGTTGCAGTTGTGGAAATTAGATGAAACAGAAAGTATATTAAATTTAAATACATGTTCCTTTCTAATGACTTTCATGGTTCTGTAATGTGGTTTCTGATATGTTTGTGAGGTTAAATTAGGATGCATAAAACGAATTTAATGAAGAATCTAAATACATTCGAAATAATATAGAATCATTGCCAATTACTGCAAAATATGAAATGACGCCATCATTGAAATGGTAGCAGAAACTGAAAGATTTTGAAGTTCCACAATACGTAATGACGTAATGACTTTCATGGCTAACTATTGTTGTTTCGCTGATGTATGGTTGGGGTATCCTTCCCTTGCAGCGTTCATCAATGTTGCCTTCAAAGAAAATTTGTGCTCGCAACTACCAACACAACTAATCACACTCAACCTTTAACCCGAGGTTTCTTGTGTTTTTGATAAACTGATTTCGTCGTTGTCAGTTTATCAAAAAGGCAATAAACCCTGTGTTAGAAGTTGAGAAGTGCTAGCTATATAGAGGTGTTTCCGAAACGGACAACGCAGTGCATTGTGCCTTTGAAATTGCGCCTTGTTGGTAGACCACCCGCAATGTTTACAAACAAACACTATCAATACGTAGTCAATACATGCATTGTATATGCATACATGCATACTTCCACGGACAGTGTTGTACTGATTATATTTTTTACTGAAGAGAAAAGGAAGTGGTAAGGAAGCTGAAACTTCAAGTAGTATAGCTTCCGTAAGATCTGTGGAACGAATTATTGGTGTTGTTCCACACAGAAGTAAACTGGGTTAAAGGCATTCCATTTTAGGGGTGAGAGTATCTGTCATCTGTATGATGAAAAGGAAGATGGTCATGGTGGTACAGACGTCTTGAGACAAATGTTAACACCGCCTCTTGATGACTCCCAATTTGAAACTGTGATTTTTTGGATTAGTTGCAATTGAGCCCTGTATAACGATTATCTTGTCCTGCAAAAAACAGATCAGAACAAGATGACAAGATGATGATGGTGGCTTGTGCTTTAATCAGCTTATGTTCTATTGTCTCACTTGAAAAGAAAATAGCCATATGTTAAAAACATTATTTTGGCAGAAATTCCACGCACCTACACGTGCAGAATGTCGTAACCAGTAATAATACTCACTTATTCTTCAGAACAAGAAAAAGGTACCTTAAGGAGAGAATTTTTTGAGAGGTTTATTTTCGCGAATTTACCTTTTGATTTTTTCATTTTTTGTTTGATTTTTTTCTAGTTACAGTTAAAATTTTGATTTTTTTTTCCTCAAAAATTTTCCACTTTCTTTACATTTCATCAAAAGATATATATATATCCCAATTTTTTTGATATTTTTTTATATATAAATCATTGGAAAGCTAAAGGAAAGTACTTTCATCCAATATATTTTTAAGAAGTTATCTTACTATTTGAAAAAAGTTATTTTTATGCAAAAAAATATTACTCCTGAGTTTCTTTTATAAAAGTTTTATTATTTACATCATCATAATCAGCTGCCCTCATTTTAAAATAACGTGTCACAGTTTTTTAAAGAGATCCTACCATCTAAAACAATATTCTGTAAAACACTTCCTCAGACCATAAATAAAATATTCCCATTTCTTAACGCTAGGGTCGATGATAATCAGCCAATATTATTTTTTAATATTGTACTGTCGTTCCGAGAATTTGCTTCTTCCTCATCGAAACAAACTTAAGAGTAACCCCTAGTCCTTACGCAGTTCAAGTGATAAACTCCAAGTTGGTCTATCATACCAGAGAGTTCAATTTGGTGTGAATAAATATAGACAATACGGTGACCACTTTTCCAAGATGTCTGAATCGTAATTTTCGTCATCTTTTCGAACAAATCGATGAACTTAAAAGAGTTTATATTGCTAATTTGGGTCGAATCTTTCAATTTGGGTTGTAATGTTTGTTTTGATTTTTCTTCTGGGAATGACCGAAAAGTCGATTCTTGGGAATTTCGAATAAAATATTTTGATTTGTTTTGTGGAAATGGAATTGAATTTCATTACACTTTTTTGTTATTTAACCTCTTCTTATATTTGTAGTTGATCATGGTAAAGATAAATCTGTTCAATGAGCCTTAAAAAAAGGTCAAAACAAGCGGATCTCCACTGGGTGAGTACATTCTGTATTCGTTAGTCCACTCATACGTCACACGGCACATGGGTACTGGACGCTAAAATTGGGGGGGGGGGGGGGGGGGGAAACGTCGGGGAAAAATTTAGTCTGAAAAATTTTAGTCCGGGAAAAAGTTAGTCATCTAAGGAACATTTAGTCACTTTTCCCCAACTAAGTTTTGTAGCTGACGAGTTTTTAGATTATACAAAGAGAAAAATTGTAACTCTTGGTTCAAGTATAATTCTTTAAAAATCGATTAGAGTATTTGAGTTATTGTGGTAAGCGTTTACAAGTTTCTTCCTTCTTTTTATGCTAAGCAGATTCACTCGTCGTTTTCTTTTTTGATTCTGTAAGGATGTTTTACAAAATATCATAGTTGTGGTGGATGAATAGTTCCTTTAAATTCAAGTAGTTGTATGAATAAATAAAGTTTTTCGACCAAAAAAATATAAAACATTTTAAAGTGTAAATTACCATGCAAAGAAATTTTCGACGAAAAAAAATCCGGGAAAATTAATTGTCGAGGAAAAAAGTCGGGGAGAAATACAGGTCAGGTAAAAGGAAGACGGGAAAGATTTTGGTCGGGGAAAAATTTAGTCACCACCCCAAAATTTTAGTCACTTCTTCCTGACTTTTTTTCCCCAATAATAACTGAATTTTGGATCGAAGGAGCGAAGTGAAAGGCTGTAGTTTGGCGGCTGTATTTTGCGAATGTTTTTGCAGTATTGCATAGCAATATTGAAATATCGGTTCTCGAGATAATTACAGTAGAATCCCGTTTAGTCGTACCCTGGGTAACTCGGACATTCGCTTAGTCGTACGGATTTCCTGTCCCACTTGGATTTGACGACCCTAATCAAGCCAAAATACTCCGCTTAAGTCATACCCCGGATAACTCGGACATTCGCTAAGTCGTACCATTTTTCTCGGTCCCTTTAGCGAAAAAACCTAATGTAACTCGGACTTTCTGAAAACCGTATGTCAAATGATTCGAATTGGAAATCGAATTCTTGCAAATTTCATTAAAATCACACGATTTCCTGAGAGCGTTCATTCCTCAATTTCAACATGGCGTCACGCAGCAGAGAGAAACGTAAAATACAATGTTGTTGAATCAGAGCTCACTCGCTTCTTAAAACAAGTGACAATAACAGACTTCTTCAAGAAACAGTAGCTATTTAAAAGTTGTATACATGTGTAGCTTTTTCTATTTGATGATTGTTAGATGATATAAAGAGTGATTAATTAGTACCTCGTTCTTTTTTTTAGCACTCACCTACAGGAAACCTAAAGAGAGACGACTCTTTTTAGTTTTCACCAAAAATCTTTAATAAAATCCTAATAAGTCGTACGTTTCAAGAAAGTCCGAGTTATCGAGACTTCTGATATCTTGGACATTCGTTAAGTCGGACGAATTTCCTGTCCCCCCTGAGGGTCCGAGTTAACGGGATTCTACTGTAAAAACAAACCCACGAGATTATGCAACTTATCCATAAACACCATAAGGATCTGATAAAATTATTCAACAAAACTACTAGTCAGGTAGCAGAACGACCAAAGAAATTGAAAATTATGCAAATCGTGTGGACATTACAATTTTTGTGAAAATATCATATAACTACTACCTAAACTATCAAAAAATCTTAACTGGCCTCCTAAATATTATTTAAGGAACAAGATATAACCAAACGTAGAAGCGAAAAAAAGTCGTATTTTTCCCCCATATTTTTTCTCAAGTTTTTCTCAAGTTTTTAACATTTTGAAAGTGTTCAGTTTAAAGAATCCCCCTGAAAATCTTCTTTTCAAATATATGATGAATTAGCAAAAGTTTTTTACACTTTTGTAAAGTACATGTCTGAACTAAGAAAAATTTGGGGAAAAAATAATAAAAATTTCCGCCGGCCAAGATTCAGTTGTCACGGAGACTCCGTTGGTTCGATCGCAAGATCTATGTGTTGGAGAATGAACATTCCGAGGAAAGATAAACAAAACAAAATGGAAGACGTTTTGCAGTTGGAACTTGAATAAGTATTTACTGACGGCGTCCCTGCAATGTAAACATGGGAAATAATAATTCAAAACTTTTCTTCAGCGCCACACAAATAAAAGTTATCGATTTTAAAATTTAACTTACCAACATCTAAAGGACAATACCCACCAAGCTCAATATAACTACAAATTTTTATTTTGAATTGAATGTAAACAGTCTGGTTATAAAAAGTTTTCACTTTATGTGTCTATTCGGATTTGATTTGAATACACGATTTCGGATTGCAAATTGCCCTACCGGTGAACCGTAATCACAATAGAATCCATAATGGCTGCATTATCTCCGAAATCATGTATTCTGAAGAACAATGCTCGTGTCGTATAGCACGCCCACATGCAATTACAAATGATTCCAAATCTATATGCTACTGTTTTAAATAGCATTAGTACAATAGTACGTCAAAAAAACAAAATGAATTTACTAGATCCTATATTAATGCCTGACACTAAATTGAACGAAAGAACAGACTTTCGGACTGCTTGATAAGAAAATTACAAGTAGGTACCTTGTAAATTTAGAAACTTTTAGAACTAGAAAGAAAGTATGATTTTGATTAAGAAACGAGCATACAGAGCATTATTCTAAGACAAGTCAGAGGACTGTTTTAAAATTGATGATTTTCACAGATATGTTCCTTTTAGAAGAGCAAATAAATGGAAAACCATAGTTTAAAGCCAAACCATCCCTGGATTTTATTTTTATCTGGGTTTATATTAAGAAACACTATAAGAAACTTTTGGAACTAAAACATACGTGTATTATTGGAGTAGATAAAACCCTTCTCAGATGACAAGTTTCTAAACATTTCTTAAGTGGGTATTAAGATGCTGACAGCAGATGATATGTGAGCTGATAGCAGAAGATATGTAGTCTTGAAATTTTCATTTTATATGGTAGGATCCCTTTAAGAAACACCATAAGAAACTTTTGGAACTTAAACATAGGTCTAAAATAAGAAACTAATTGAACTAGGCCTTTGGCTAGGGTTCTTATAAAAAACATGTATTATGATTATAATATTTCCGAGAAGTTTTGCTACTTTCGATCTAATTTATCGAAATACACATTCAATCATAGTAATTACGACTTACGAGAAATGTTGCTACTTTTGACATGTTTCTGACTAATTTTAGGATGATTTTGGGATAAATAACTCCTCATTTTTTAATAAAAAGATTTAAATCAAATTTAAATCAATTTGATTTCAAAATTTCGTTAAAAACCTCGGGTTGATTTTATCCCAAATCACCCCCCAAAACACGTGACTACTAGTACAAAGAGGAACCTTTCATATTAAATGTAAACAGTATGTCAACAGAAGATTTCTTTTCAATAGAATGAAAATACAAGACTAAACTGAAGATTTTGCTCAAAAGAACAAAGTAATCAAAAACAAAAAAACATCATGTATCTAAATGTTTTATAATAAACTGTTCAAACAAAAGAAATATCAAAAGTTACTTGTAAAAAGAAATATCAAAAGTTACTTGTAAAAAGTCCATTAATTTCATCATCTTTTAAACAAAACAAATATTAGATTCCCGTGACGAGAAAGAAATATATGAAAAAAAGTCTTTTTTAATGCACGATTTTCTTTTATAAAGCAACACAAAATTTGGGCTGCGGCTCAATATTGTTTATGTTGTTCTCTTCATGCAGGCTCATTTTTCGTTTACTTGTTACTTATCTGTCTATTCACGTAGACCAGAGCGGGCTTTTAACCAATGGAGCTTATATTACGCGTTTCTCATCAGCAAGCAAAAAATATATGTCTCAACTTTTTTTTTAAGTGTGATGTTTTGTTCTCAGTTTGTTGGGTTTTTTTCTTGTTGGGCAAATCTAGTTGAGCAATTGCTTAGCGTTTTTTTGACAGATTTGAGCCTCATATGTTGCTTATAAAGTGTTGCTATATATATGAAAATGTTGCTGTTCCTTGAATATTTATTGATCGCCTCTTACTGTCAGTAGAATTTCCTCAGCGCACATGTATTGAATTATAAAACAACGTAGAATTTACAAGAATTTATCGTAGTAAAATTTTGTAACATCAGTCAAGATCTATGTCGTCTGCAATTGGTGGGGGAACGCTTTGTTCTTTTCCCGCGTTTATTTGGGCCAGTAACGTAGTCAACAAATTGGTGTTAGTTTGTAACTGAGGTGATTGAGAGATATCAAGAAGATTTGCGATATTCATGTGTCGCTGATTATCTGTCCATTCCATAAGACTTAAAATCAATTTCGCAATATACAGCATCGTTTTAACAAGCGAAGAGGCTTGGTTCCAATGAAGTGGCAACAACCTGTCAACATTTCCTGTGCTTTCAATTTCATCAACAATGTACTGAGTTTCCTGTGTTGCTCTTACTTGTAATTCCGGTAACATGTCACTCATTATATTGATTTCATCTGTGAAAAAGCTTTTCATCCTCTTAACTTTCAAGCATTCGCAGAGATGCGAAAATAAATCCTTAATCACACCCACTAAGCTTTCCATGCTTTCACACTCCCATTTCTCTGTTGGTGTCCTCTCAAGTAAAGAAAACATTGCGGTTTTCAAAAAGTAAGACGAAATTTCCCCCTTGATGATTTCTTTTCTACCCTTGTCATCAACAGATTCCCAATGAAAATCTTTCAATCTTCCATATAAGATAATTTTTGCTACGAAGTAACACATTCTTTGGAATTTGGTTTGTTGTTTTGACAAAATCATCTCAGCTTTCGAAAACGATATTCTCCATTCTTGCTGATTTTTATGACCAAGCGGACTTTTAGGAACTATGTAGCAGTATCCTTCCTCTTTGATCTTCTCAACGATTTCAAGCGGTGGCCAATACCTGCCTTTTCGATTGAACCATGGTATGACCATGTCAGGCCAGAATAGCAGACGAAAGCTCACAACGTTATCAAACCACATACGTCCGAATTCTTTGATAGCAAAATACGGGATATTTCTTCTTTCAACGAACAAATAATGTAGTAACGATAAAGGACTGATTTCTTTTGCCCGATTCAGCAAACTTGACAACTTATCGGTTTGGGTAACTTTTCCATTTCTTGGAAATATTTCATCAAGGACTTGAGAAATATCTAGGCTATGACTTTGAGACGCGTAACAATGTTGAGAAACAGCCGTTAGATCCACATCTTGAAGGGAAACTTCCTCATACTCATGTAGCGGTATACGCAAATTTTGTTTCCGTAAATATTCCGTAAGACCCATGTATATAGTACCGTTTATATCCATTTCTGCACATGACGAAGGACCTGTTTTTATGATATTATCAGCGGGTGCCCCACGAACTAAAACGTCACTAACTAGATTCATTATGGCATTTGTATTCGCGTATTCACACTCAACATTAAATGCTTTGTTAAGAGTCGGTATATATTCTTTCGCTTTAGATTCAGAAAATATGATAAAGCCTTTCACAAAGTCTTCATTCTTGAAGAAATCAAAAATGCAAGAATAAGTCTCGTGACCTGAGAGCAGTTTAAAGAACCCTGGAAATTGATCTAAAGTTTCCAGGAGATGCCTCTTCTCTCTAGGGATGTCACCTATCCAATACTGTTGATCAAGCTCAATATTTACTTTCGGAGTACTGTAAAAGCGAGCTGTGCCACTTCTTTCGCTTATACTTCCTGTAACAATCTTATGCTTCTCATAATGTTTCCTTATTTCCATTTCCAGATCTTTGTTTGTATATGTGACCCAGAATGCTAGATTTACCCATGCTTTGTTGATACCTAAGTATGTTGCACAAAATTCTTCATCGATATCAATGAGATGTTTTATTTTCTGAAAATCCATTATCGTCTTCAAATGAGAAGCACCAACAACAACAACAAAAAATCAAAAACGAAACTTCAAAAAAGTAACGTACTTGTCAACTTAAACAATGAAATGAAATCTGCTAGTAAAGAAACCACTATTTTCAACAACGACGTAAAATAAAAGATCTTATATTATTCAATAATATTGAACTTTTTGAGTATTGTATTTTTGTATTCCTGTGCAACAAAGGAATACACCATTCAACAGCCCGCGTTAAGGTTGCTGAAAAGAGTTTGGTACTAGTTTAGTGTAGTCAGATCCCAATTGTAAACACGAAGAGCAGTCAGAAAAGAAGAGAAAAATATTGTTTTAAACCGTGCTTTGGCATTAGAAAATGGATTCCAGAATTAAAGTCGTATTTAGCTCGTAGAGGCTTAAAAGTAACTGGAAGAAAATGTGAGCTGCTTTCATGGGTTTTTTCTGCTGCAGAAAACGATGTCCCAGTCATTATGGATGCCAAAGAGATTGAAGGACAACTGCTAAGGGAATATCAAGACAAATTAAAATATAATGGCAAAACATTACCTGGTCCATTTAAACTTATGACCGGATGGAGAGATGAAGATGAAGGTATTTGTTTTTGGCCCCTTGTGCCAACACTGTACATTATAAACTTTCTGATGAGAAACAGTCAAGTAGAGGACTTAAATGACTACAAAGCTTCCAAAGCTTATAGCTATTTTCAGCAAGGTTGGCTTGGATTGATTTCATACCACTCGTTGGGAAATAGCCCTTACTGCTTCATGAAAACCGACTGCAGACCTTCCCAAAGATTATCTGATACGAAACATAAACTTTGGCTGCTTATATCAAAGTCTGAAGGAAATGTCTTGCAAACACATTGTACATGTATGGCAGGAATGGGGTCAACCTGTAACCATATTGCTGCTGCTCTTTTTCGGATTGAAGCAGCTATGCGTTTGGGCCTCATAAATCCTGCATGCACATCAAAATCATGTGAATGGTTGCCGAACAGGAAAGAAATCGCATCTTGTAAAGTGAGGGACATGAATTTAAATAGAGACAATTTTTCAAAATGTGGGAAAAAACCCAAAAAGTTGATGAGTACACCAAAGAAAAACTATAACCCTTTAATGAGATGTAGTTTAAAACCTTTGAGTTTCATAAAAATGGTTGACGATGTTTTGAAAGGCACTACTTTGGAAACAGCTATTCCAAAGCCTGAAATTGATTTTGCTAGGGAGGTTATTGATATACCAGAAGCACAGACAAAGATCATTCCAAGTGTTGATGATATAGTCTTAATGTCTTCCTCTGTTGAACAATTTCTGCAAAACTTATTCATGAATTTTTCAGACGAAAATTTGAAAATGGTTGAGAAAACAACACGTGGTCAAAGCACAAATGAGTGTTGGTTTAAATACCGGAAAGGGGTTATTACTGCCTCCAAAGTTCATGAAGTATTAACAAAAGTGAGGAAAATTGTGAATGGGATTGGTGGTGGTTGTGTTAATATGTGGAGCTTGATACAAAAAATATATGGTCTCACATTTGTCAATCCGAACATTCCTGCTTTAAAATATGGAAGAGATATGGAACCTCATGCTGCAAATAAACTGTTTGAACTTTTAAAAACATCACATAAAAATGTTAAGTTAGAAGAATATGGTTTATATCTACTAAAAAGCAACCCATATATTGGAGCCTGTCCGGATCGTATATTTAGTTGCTCTTGTCATGGAAAATCATGCGTAGAAATAAAATGTCCGTATTCTGTTAGCCACCTATCTCCAATGGATGATAATGTTAAACTGGACTATTTAGAAAATGACAATGGTACAATTCAACGGAAAAAAACACATCAATATTATAGTCAGTGTCAGTTACAGATGGGAACTACTGGACTAAAAAAGTGTATGTTTTTTGTATATACAGCTAATGGTACATTAATTGATGAAATCTTATTTGATAAAGAGTTTTTTGATGAGTTAGTGAAGATGTGTAGTAAATTTTACAGAGAATTTTACTTAAAATCTGTGTACGATTAGTATATATTTTGTAAAACGTATTTATTCATTTGGATGTATTAAAAAAAGCCCTTGTGTTCTTAAAAGAATGTCCTTTTTTTCAAACAAAATTTTAATAATTATCTCTTTGTTTTGTTACTGATTATACCAAAATAAGTTTTGCCCCTTTTGTGTGACCTAAATTAAGCGTGCAAGCTTGGAATTTTTTATTTTTTTTTTCATAAAGTTTTTCTAATTCAAAAAAACTTCCAATATTGCAGGATTTCTTTCCAGATTTTCAATTAAAAAATAATTTCATGAAAAGACGTTTCCCGCCTTTTGTCAAACCAATACAAAAATTGTTAACGGAGACTTTTTGTTTACATTTTTCTTGATCATTCCGATGTAATTCCCTGAAGTGTGATCAGAAATTATCAAAGAGATTAGGAACGCGAGACAAACTGAAATAAAAATGGCCGAAACTTAAGCCGGGTGATAATTTTTCATGTGGTACTTTGTTTGAAAGATGAGAAAAATAATTCGTCTTTCTTTGCGTCAATATTTATAGAGTATCATAAAAAAAACCCGGGGAAATGAAGGAAATTTCACAAAATTCCAAGACCAAGTTATCCTTGATTTTGTATTAACATATATACTTTCAAATAAATTACACATTAAAACATAGTCACAAGAAAAAGAGCTAGTCTGGGCACCGGGCCGTATTGCGTGCAATCATCAAAAATAAGTGTGGCCGGACTGAGAGGTCATAGATTCAAAACAATTATGGCGAGGTTTCAAGAGGATGAACTGTTCGTAAGTGATCTTGAAGTGATCTTGAATATTCGTCATCTCCAGTCGGTACACGAAAAAGGGATATTCCTTTACACTTTCTGGAAGTTGCACAGCCAAAAATAGCACAATTAGCACCAGGCATGTTTACATTTCCCCACTGATTCCCCTTAAAAATGTTTTTTTAAACTTTCGCGCTATGCACTCAAAAGTAGGTTGGGAACGAATTTGAAACATTCATGATAAAGATACAGACGGCCCGAATCGGGTCGAATTTCCAGACTATCTTTTTTCTTGTGACTATGATTGAAAGCATAACAGATATACCCAAAAAAATTAAAATGTTTGGCAGACTGATGTACTAATAAAGCTACCATTAAATGCCAATTAACTAAAAATCTTTAAGTTCTTCATCATTAACACACAAAACTGGAAAGAAACAACTGAAAAAACACTTTTCTGTAACACTTCATTTTCCAAAACACAAAAAGATAAAAAAACAGGTCATAAAAATATATACATATCATACATAAAAAATATATACAATATATACATAACAGGCAGTGACAAACACTGATGTGGACCTACTGTTGAAAGCAAACTAAAAATTAAAAACAGTTTCAAAAAGTGACAACAATGGGAAGCAAAAATTCAAGAAACTAAAGAAATTTAAGATTTGATTTGTTAATAAATATAATCAGTATTATGAAGTGCTCTACCAGTAGGTTAAAACTAATTTTATCAAGAATATCTGACTTTTTTAAGGTGGTTTTGAAACGATCATACAATATCTTCCGAATTTTGGAGTGAATAAACTACTGACACCTCATAATCAGTAGGTAATCAGCATTTTTAAGTCACTAAATTGTTAACAAAATATATATAAATGTCACTTGAGTCATATATCAATCACATTTCACAATCATACAGTCTTTGTGGATTCCTTATAAAGCAATGGCTTTAAGTTACAAAGGGCTCAACAAGTTACAATAATATCATCACAATGATGCAACATAGTAATAGGCAAAACCGACTTCAAAATACGAAAGGTTTTAATTCGATTTATGGCTCGTTCAACATGAATTCTTAAATTTGCCACATCTTGAGTCTTTTTAACTTCAGCTTTTGTCATTTGTGATTTCAATCTTGCACCAGGTGGTACTGTCAAAGTACAGGTAGCTGGTGATATGCAAAATCTGTCAACAAGATCTTCATTTAATAATCCCAGACGTAATCTAATGAGCGTTAGAAGGAACTCATTTTTAGGTGTCAGTTTTCTGCCTTGATTTGTAATGAGTTTTTTTTGTGGTCTAACAATCTGTGACAGTACCCTTTTGGGGCCATGCCAATAGGTAATCGCTGAAACATATGGTGCCAGCATTTTAAATATAGCTTCAAACATAGAAACTGAAGTAATACCAGTGTAAAAGTTAATTTTATCATCCGTCACAATATCTAATATAGAGAAAGGTTTTCTCCTCTTGTTTGACATCTTCTCCTTCTGATACGCTGCTCTAACTTGTTTAAGTTGACCGCTCAAATTGCTGATTTTTCTTTGGTACGACAAAATTAATGCTTGCTGAACACTGCAGCTATCACATTTTTGTTGATTGGTTGATTTCACGGAATAACTATGTTCCGATATGGTGATGCTAGGTGAAAATGTGGTGAATGTGGTGGTGAATGTGGAGGTGACATCAGAATTGAACTGCTGGTAGCTGTCTCAAGACTACGCGAGCTCCATTTTTCCAACGCATATTTAAAAATTTCTCGTCTCTTGGATTTTCCTTCGTACTTGTAACCCAGCTTTAACGTTGGATCAGTATTTTCAACAGAAGGAAAGAATAAATACTACAGTATTAATGCTGTGAATTAATTTGATTTTGGGTTATCATCCTCTACTTGCGACTGCTACTTTATTTTCTGACTACACTAAACTAGTTCCAGACTCCTTTCGGTAAACATAACGCGGACTGTTGAATTGGTGTATACTTTACGATCGTCTTTTTTGTTTGTTTGTTGTTGTTTTTTCATTTTACTGTCCAAAGCTTCACATTTTTCATTCTGAAAGTTTATTGGTTAAAACAGCTAATTTCTGATACCTGATATCTAGTTAGCCTACTTAACTTAAAGATGAACGTCCACCACAACTTAGACGAAACTTAAACATCGCGCAGGATGCACTAAGAAATACAGTCATTTACAACTTATTTTCGTTTTTCTCTTTTTCACAAAACAGTTTTATCGATTTTCAAACAAATTTCAATGCAGTTTTAACGTCACTGACGACATCTTTTTAAAGTTAAAACGACGTGGATGTGTCGCCGGCATTTTCGGGGAAGTACAAAATCAAATATGTGTATTTTCCATAACAAAATTCCAGAGGCGGATTAAGGGTATAAAAGAAAAATGTGCAAATAACCTAATCAACACTTAAGCTTTAACAGAAAAATTCACTCCACTCCACTCCTCCACACTGCCTAAGTCTAGATCCGCCGCTGAATTCCTACGCACATATAGTTCTATAATGCGGTTCATTTGTGCTGCAGGATCTCTTATGAAAGACAACATGAAAAAAATGATCACATGAAATTAGGACTGTTATACAGAATGAGTGTGTCATATCAGTTTGTTTTGTTTGAAGAAAGAGCGGATATTGTTTTTTCTTTTGAGAATATGCTATTTTCTTCGATCCCTTCAGAGTTCGTTATATCCGTGCTCTACTGTATTTGTAATTATTAACACTGAAAACAAGGCGATGGATGTTGTGACATTATTTATGAAAAGTCTATTCCGATTCTGATTGGTTAACACTTTCCGCCCAAACTTATTTCATTCACATGAAAAAGTCAAAATCATTTGAGCGAACAAAAATTCCGAAATTTATTTCATTGGCCAATCAAATTTGTTTATATCAATATGAAATAGATATTCACGTATAGCGTAAATACTCGATTAAGCCCCTGGGAACTTATTAGTCAAAAATGATTTTTAGGGTGGGGGCTTATTTGAAGGGGTTCGGGGTATTCGAAGGAGGGGGTTAATCGAATATTAACGGTAATTACAACTTTCTCATGATGAAGCAAACTAGATTTGGAGAGCCAAAACATTTCCACCCGCTTGTTCAATAATTTTTTGTAATATTGTTTTAAACTCCTGGTAGGTGGGTGGTTATTCAGCAACCAAATTCTAAACCATCTTACTATTATGCTGAAACGTAAAGTGTTGTTTCAAATTAAAAATTAAGTGTACATACCGAGATTAAGAAAATTCTAACTAACAAAAATAAATATTTAAATATATCAAAATAAATACAATTAACGTATGAAACAAAAATATTAAATAGAAATATCAAATAGGGAAAATTTTTACATAACTTCATGAAACGTCTTGAAATTTTTACCGAAGTTCAGCAATTATTACAGTACTCTCAGAATGCCTTAGAGGCAAAAACTTCGACGGACAAAAGTTTTATCGGTACAAAATTTCGCTGGCAAAATATTTTCGTCACTTCAGGAAAACTTCGAATCTTTTATACGGTTCTATACCGTATAAATATAGTCAAACAGTAAGACGTAGACAGCTTTATTGATTATTTTACAAATTTAAGAAAAATAAAAATCTCAACTTTTAAGATGTGAGGTATGATTCATTTATGTACAATTACAATTTTCTTCAGTGCATACGTGCATTTTATATAAGCAACACGAGCCTCAAATCTGTCAGAAAACAAAGCAACTGCTAAGCAACAACCCAGCCTAAAGTGGATTTTCCTAACAAGGAAAAAACAAACGAATTGAGTCCGCACTAAAATCAAAAGAGCAAAAATTGACATATTTTTGGTTGCTGATGAAAAACATGTAACAAAAGTTCCATTGGTTTAAAGAAACGCGAATTTGGTCTTCCCATGTAGACAGTCAACAGGCAACAAAAAACCAAGCAATCAGCCTGTAAAAGAGACCGACTTGAGCAACTTTGAGCCAAAAGTTTGTTTTGCTTATGAAAAGCGTGTTTACAAGACAATTTAAACTCCCTTGTGGGAAACAATGCTTACATAATCCAAAAACTAAAAAAACATTCAAACTGATGAAAACAGCTATCAACATCCTATGAGTTCGATGCAGAAATATTCACCCTTTATTTTGGTAAACCGCCACTAGGACATCAAGATATCATTAGGAGGAACTCTAGTTCGACATAAACAAAAACAAACAATTTGTTTGCACTCTTCTTAAAAACATTGACATGAAAAGCATGATTTCTTAACGATTCGATCTTCTGAATGCTGATGTTTCGCGAAATTGATGAACACCTACACGAGAACAAAATAACTCATACAAGCAAGATTTATTATTCATCAAAAAATCACTAATCACCAAACCACTAATTCAAAGTTGGATGGGTTTAGTTTTTGTTGTTGTAGTTTGATGCCAAACAAATCCTTAATATTGAGGTATAATGCCAAATGTTCTTAATTTTGTGGGTGTTTATTTTACAGACTAGTGAACTACAAGTAGATTCAGTGTTTATTATCCGATTCAACAGAATCAGAGGTAAAATGAAGTAAAGGATTCCAGAGGTAAAACGAAGTAAAAGATTCAAGAGGTAAAATGAAGTAAAGGATTCCAGAGGTAAAACGAAGTAAAGGATTCCAGAGGTAAAACGAAGTAAAAGATTCCAGAGGTAAAATGAAGTAAAGGATTCCAGAGGTAAAATGAAGTAAAGGATTCCAGAGGTAAAACGAAGTAAAGGATTCCAGAGGTAAAACGAAGTAAAGGATTCCAGAGGTAAAACGAAGTAAAAGATTCCAGAGGTAAAATGAAGTAAAGGATTCCAGAGGTAAAATGAAGTAAAGGATTCCAGAGGTAAAACGAAGTAAAGGATTCCAGAGGTAAAACGAAGTAAAGGATTCCAGAGGTAAAACGAAGTAAAGGATTCTAGTGGTAAAATGAAGTAAAGGATTCTAGTGCAGGATTACAAATGAAAGAATTACAGGTTTTATTTGATTTTCTTCTGGTTACCATGATTACAGATAGTGCAGTAATAAAAACAAAAACTTCTTACTTGTTCCAGTGATGTTTGACTCACACTATAATCAACGATACCAAGCTGCGAAATGTTTTCTTCCAAGGTGCCGAACAGTGTCGAGCAACGAATAGTTGGATCGGTAATTTGATACTGTAATAAACCCTGCAAGCAAAATAGATCGTCAACCTACCAACAACATATTATGTATTCTCTATCGTTACCATAATTTTATTTATTTATTATTTATTATTAATTAATAATGTTTAGCTTCTCGTTTTATATAGTCTGTTATCATTGAGGGCACTGTGTAGGAGGTCCTAGAGCATTTAAAGTTCCATTTGGTTATGGAAAGCCGCACGTTTGATTAAACTCTTCAGCTACACAACTCCATTAGACATCAACCCCGCTCTCAAGCTGTGTGGGTTGATTCATCACATGATTTAACGGCGAAATTCTGCAGCCTGTTAATGCAGTTCCTTACCTGCCTATCTTCAATAAGTCTTGCACCTTGAAAATGTTCACTCATAAATTGCTTAACACTCATCGTGTTTGCCAACAGATTTTCAGAAGAACTGGCCGCCTTTACTCCATTTGTTTCGTTTTCTCTTCCATACATCAAGTTTTCGATCCCATTTCCTAAAAAATAAAATACATCTAAAAACATCACCCTAACAATGAAAACATTTCCGTTACTGAAGGAAATCATCGAGCAGCTAGCTCCTTACCATTTTCTTGCAATTCAGATAATACATTTTCTTTACCAGAAACCTTCATCATTACAGTATAACCCTGTCCAAATCGACTTTTCAGATGTTGTATACTGCCAATACATTTGAATAGACCGTTTACCATGATCACCAATCGTGTACACAAAGCTTCACATTCTTCCATACTGAAAATAGATACAAAACAAACTTAATTTTATGTTCAAATTTTAAACTTAGAACGTTTTGTATAAGTAATTACGCATAAGATAGCATTCTCTGTCATCTATCTGGGTTGTAAGGAAAGCAGAAAAAATAAATTTGAACTTTTAGCACTCTCGCGACTTCCTAAAATTCTCAGAAGCAACTGTCTCCATATTTTATTGTTCTGCAGTGCTCTCTCAACAGGTGAGAATAATCACAACCAGCGAGCAGAAGATGACAAATCCTACGAGTTATGCTTCGAAAAATAACGAAGAAACAATTTTTCCCAATGTTTTGATTTCTACGTTCGGCAAAATTTGAATATGAATTTTTTTCAGCACAAAAATTACTTAATATCCTGAATTCGTCCCTGTTAATAAAATAAGTTTGAACAATCGATTTCTTTGAAATTGGAGATAATGACTTCATTCACACCTGTGTGATGTAAGCACAATCGATCTTCCTTGATTTAAAACTTTGGATAATGTATTCCATAGGAATCTTCTAGAAGCCGGATCCATGCCAGACGTAGGTTCATCCTAATTAAATTAAAATGAGAAATAATAGTTTCTTGGAATCTGGACATTGTACAAGTGTATAGCTTTACACAAATCGCCCATATTTTTGACGTTGTGTGATATAAGAATATAAGGAAGACTTCGATAAGGATAAACATAGTGATGCCAAAATAAACCTCGAGTCTGTAAACACATCGTAAAAACTGTAGATAGTGTGTACGGATATGCGTAACAACGAAAAATTACGATATCATCAATACTATCTTTTTGTGTAAAACCTTCATCAGTAGTCAACTAAACTAAATAGCCAAAAACTGGTCAGTAGTTCTGAACAGGGAACTATTGTGTAACTACAGGGTGTTCTAGGTAAAATCTTGTATCACAAACTTTTCGGTGAGAACTCTTATAAAAGTGTTTGAAGGAACGAGGCAAACGTTGTTTATAAACTCAAATTCTCCAAGGTTGACACCATGAACTTTACTGATCGAGATTTTACCTTGAACTATATGGTACACTATTGACACAAACCAAATATTAAAAAAAATAAACAATACATTAACACCTACCAGGAAAACAACTTTCGGATCACCAACAAGGGCGATAGCGGTACTAAGTTTTCTTTTGTTCCCGCCACTGAAAAAAACAAAACAGGATTCAGTTCATCTAGCTAAGTGCATACGATATTCAATCTGAAGAAACTTCCTTCATTCAACTAACCTGTAGTTTCCACACAGTTTATCAGCCCATTTCCCAAGATTTAACTGTTCAATTGTGGTGTTTACAATGTCTTCAATTAAATGAGATGGTATTCCACGAAGTCTAGCAAACATACGTAACATTTCACGACCAGTCAGTCTCTCTACTAAAGCATCAAACTGTGGACAATAACCAATCCTTTGTTGAACATCACGTAAATGTGTTTGTATATTGTAACCAAGGAGATAAGCAGTACCATCTGTTATTCCAAGTTCTCCAGTTAACATACCAAAGGTGGTAGTTTTACCAGCACCTGATTAAAAACATTTCTACTTTCCTTAAAACTTGCATGGCAATCAACAAGAGACGTGACATATGAAACAGTAGTTGCATAGTTCATTCATACAGAAAAGATATCAGATCAGAATGAGAGTGTATATGATTTAAGAAGAAAAAAGTAACATCATGTTTAAACCAATGTCAGTTATAACTAGGCCAAAATTCCAAGTTAATAATGTCGGAAAAAAAACCAGTTAAAAAACAATTACAGTCAAAATATGTCAAAAATCTACAGAGGTGTGGTAAGTATGTGTTGGTCTGTAAATATATAGGAAAGACAATTACCATTTACACCAAGTAAACCAAAACATTCAGCTTTGGGTATTGCCACATTCAAATGATCAACAGCCATCATACCAGATGAGCGGTAAACCTACACCAAAAATAGATCTTCTTCCAGTGAGAGGTCTGACAGATGTCAGTTTCTTTCACAAACAAACAAAAACAAACAAGCATACCTTAGTCAGATCTTTGACTACCACTGCAGAATCGTTAAGATCTTGTTCTTGGAGGTTGAATATTTTTTCACGTTCGTCTTTAACATCAATATCCTTTTTCAAGAGAGAGTATAAAAACCAAATGGAGAATTTTTTCCTCAAATGAATGAATAAACAATTTCCCTCTTTCCTTCCAAGTCCCTTCCTCTCCATCTTCAAATAAATAATGAAGTGACAAAATAAAAACATATCCTTACCTCTCCTTCTCGATTTACGAATGCTGTTTCTCGACGTACTCTAACACAATATCCGATGAAAAATTTTTCCTGTTAATTAAAAAAAGAAACAGCTATTGGAGAAATCACTTTTTGAGTATTGAAACAAAACTGGCCGAACTGAAATACAAAAGACAAGTAAAAAATACTTAAAAAACATACTTCTATCAGTAAGGTAATGATAAAATAGACAATTGCTTCACAAAACATATAAAAGCAATGAATTCCAACACCAGGTAGATCCCATTCCAAACTGTTATCACGGTACTTAGTGCCTTTGAATTCGCAAAGCAGCATTGCTCTAAGACAAAAGTTAAAAATCTAGAGACAACAGGCTCACTTTCACAACAAAAGAGTGATTTGCGACTTTATTGATGTGCGCTAATGTGATTAACTCAATGAAGCTTACGATGGAGATGCAGTGCAAATTTTTCTGTAGCCAACATTACTGGCTATATCTGCTAGTGCTTGTGGAAACCTAGAAAGAAAGAGAAATTAGAACAAAACCAATTGCTACATTAAGGACAGAAATTTTCGCGGGCAGAAATTTTCGCGGAATTTACTTTCGCAATTTTGGCCCAAAATCGTGAAATTAAATTCCGCGAAATTTACAAAAAACGACATGATTGCAAAAATGAATTCCGTGAAATTCACTGTTTTTTGGCCTTCCAACCTCGAAATTTGCTCTGCGAAAATTTATTTCCTTAAGCGAATTGAAATGACTCAAAATTAAACTGAAATGCTTAGAGCAGTGGAACAAGCATTTATTTGGCTGTGATACACATTATGCACTATTCAACTACTGAAGGAATCAGTCAATTACATAAGACGATCAGATAAGATGACAAAAAATGGAAGAAGAAACATGACAATCAAACACTAACGTACGCGTATGTAGGTAGCAACAAGGAGATGTAATGAATGTACTTGGCTGCGTCATCTTCATTTGATAGACGGCATATAAATACAGCAATTACTAACGCCTAAATAAATGCAAATGACTATCTATAATAGACGATCTACAACCAAATAAAGTTTTATGAGAACTGGAAAGAAACATAAGAAACTACCAACAGGTTGTTTTAAAATGGTGATAGCTCATATAACTTACCAAACTCATAACCATTAAGAGAATAGCAATCATTGCATAACCAACTAATGCACTTGTGAATAGAAAACTTATTATGTAAATGAAGGGTAGCACAGAAAGACCAAACAACATCTAATAAAATTAAAAAAAGAAATAAGGTTTTAATGAACGACAGAGCACGGATGCTGTTATCATACAACCCCTTAAGCCAGACAGCTCCTATCAAAAGCTTTTCAAGGTGAAACCACTATATTAATATTAAAACAACGCCTCCTTCATACAAAGATGTATGATAAAGACTAACTTCTGAAACTTACAAGAACTAGGAAGACTTCGCCAAGTTCACCTTTGTATTCATCCAAATCAAAAGCAGCAAATAAAATCAAAATTCCAATGGCTGGTATAATATAATTCAAGAAATCCCAGCAATACGTTGCTCCCCAGTAACAAAGGGAGTTAACACCACTCACGAATTGAATATGCTTCGCCTATGTAAATATTCAATAATGATTAAAGCATGACAATGCTGACAAAAACAAATGTTCAACAGCGTAAGGTTAGACAGTAATTTGATAAATTATGCTCAAAACTAACTAAAAGTAGATAGTTTAGGGAATAGTTTAACATGTATCTTACCAAAATTCTTCAAAAGATTAATCAATTGACGTCAATGAAGAAAAAAAATCAATTGCTATTATGAAAAAGTTTCTACTATGAGTATAATTTGTCTAATAGTTTACTGTCTAACAGGACCTTAACACAAATATACTACAATAGAATAAAAACTCGATATTCCTAGTAATTTTAGAAATTAATCCCATAAAACATGAGTAAAGTAGGATGGCCCAAGAAACTATACCTACCTTTGACACCTTCTCATTGACTAAAAATGTCACAAAACTTGCCGAAACAAATGATGCTGCCATAGTTACAAATATAATTAAAGTGAGGTTGCTCCTGTTTTCGGTAATTCCCTCGCTCTAAAAGATACGCATTCCAAGTAAATAATAGATAAATTTCGATATTTGACTTTATCTATGATATTATCACTTATGATAAACATATGGTAAAGAAATAATTCTGTTATCTCTACTAATTATTGATACAAGAAAACGATCCCAGATTATTATCCGCGCAGTAGGGCTGAATCGGTATTTTTCCAAAAATACCACAACATGATTTGTTAAAATTTACGTCATTCTGGGCATTCTCCGGTATTGCCTGCTACCATAGCTACAGCCGTGAAAGTTTAAATATTTCAGCAAAAAAAGTAAACAAACTCGGAAAAAACATAAATAGATAGTTTGTAAACAAACTTTTCTTTCTCATTTTTGTGTGACATTCGATTTGTTATTAAAAATTGACACTTCAGTGGGCTGTAGCGGTGAGTGTGACTGGAGTGACGTCACATTTTTTGTATCGAATACAGCTCTGCTACGCGGGTAATAAAAGGTTAATATTAATTCAGGTATCTGTAACTTTGCAAATACACAGGTTTTTTATAAGCACAAAGGATATAAGAACATAAAGTCTAAAAGTTAAGAACATAAGATCTAAAAGTTAAGAACATGCTAAGAACATTTCAGGCTTAGGAACGTTTGTTCTTAAGAGAATATTTTTACATTCTATATTTTACATGCTTACAACAGTATTAAATCAACTCCATTAAAATCGGAAATGTTAACCCAGTCGTTGAATTTCGAAGTTTAGATTATTCAATAGGTTATAACTTAAGAACATATTATGAACATTTTTAGGCTTAAAAGGATATAAGAACATAAGTGGAGTGTTCTTAAAAAAAACTGCGTATTGTGAATGATGGCACCAGTTCGAAGAAAGATTGGTCTTCGTCTATTTCATGAAATCTTTTCCATTGAAAGTGTTTTTTACTTGATTGCAAGCATTTTATTCAGAAATCAATAAAAATAATGAAATTTACCTTCTCTTTTAAATTTTTTGGCAAGGGATGGTTGTATGAGTGAATTGTGTACTCTGTACTATTGGTATAGTATTGTAATAAGATGTTACTAACTGCAGAGAAAGCACTAGGCAACGTATGCCATGCCTAAAACATATCAATAGACCATTTCAAGTAATTAAACAAATACATTAGTAGTTTTGAAAAGCACCTGTGAAGTAACTAGTGTGAGTATTAAAGATTATACCACATACAAATAAATTGGAACAAATAAATTTGTAAATCAAAACGAAAAACGAATTTATGATGATTTGACCTTTTTTCATAAAAGCTAATGGTTTTCTCAAATGACATTCATGCACAGTGTAATTATGATACATTCGCATCCGAAACAAAAAAGAGATACCTCATTACTGTACCAAACAGTGTATTGGTCATTCTCCACTGATAATCCAGCAACTTTTTCATTGAAATATTTTTTAATATTTGTACTGCTGTCTTCCAGAATGTATTCTTGAAAGTATAATTTTGAATCTGTTAAAGTGTTGAGTGAAGAAATAGCAGGGGTTGCACCACATGATCTTGGTGGTCTAGTAAAAATGGGAAAAAACTAAAATTTTAAAAACTTGGATTGTATTGGAGATTTTATTTAGACAGGCATCATGTGGGGCAAGTTGAACTTTATTTACATTCTGAATAAGAATACTTCTGAACCAGGCTCAATATGCAAGTAATTTTAAGAAGATTAAAAGAAGATGTCTTACTGATTGGCACACTTCATGCATTTCCCATATGCAAAATTAGGATCATCTTCACTGCATAGCTGATCGTTGTTTGTTAACTACATACAAGATAATCAAAAGTAATCTTTCAGAAGGTTTGCCACGCATGTTGCTAGGATAGAAAACAAAACAAACAAAACACTACACCTCCTCTCTACATTTCTTATTCAGGATCAAATATTTGTAATTGCAACATTCTTTGAAACCAGCAGAAAAATTGGCTGAATATTTATTTTTAGTAAATGGTAACCCCATGTGATTGTTCATATTTTGATCTCGTATTAGATTCACTTTATCTGTTATATCAACCATATCGACATCAACTGATGCATACACATTCCTTGCTATCTACAATACAAGAACTGGTAAAGAATCTTGTATTTAGTAATATAAATATAGCTGTAAGTAAAAAACGTGAAATTTTAATGACTCCGGAGTAGTAATTTCATGAACTAGGGCCATGCGATTACTGGTTAATCATATAAAAAGGAGAAGAAAAAGGAGAAAGACATACTTCCTTAATTTTCATCTGTGTTTTAAGATTCGTAAAGTCAGTGAAAAATCCGGTTATCTTGTCAGACTTAGTTTTCAACATTGCAAGTGACAGCAATCTCTCCGGGTCATCTTTGTGACTGTCTTGTGACAACGACAGTAGTAAACCACAGAGTACAAGTAAAAGAGGCAAGATTATTTGAGTAAAGACAGCTTTTTTCTCGCGTTTTGAATTGAGGAATCTCTTGATGAACATTGCTTTGAATTGATTGAATATTAATGCACATCCAGTAAGTAGATCTAAAGAAACAGGTGAAATTTCTAGTCACAGGAACAGATTTTAGAAAACTTGCGCAAGTATATTAGAGTTACCATCTTGTTTAACAACTGATTCAGAACGATCAATATGATGGAGTGTTACAGCATCGTCGATCTCCTCCGTATTACTAAGAGCAATAATCAGATACATGCTAAAATGAACATAACATATTTATATGCAAGAAAGATGTGACATCTGCAAATTCTAAACCAAACGAAAAAATATGTCCTTTTTTAGTGCTTTTATGTTTGGCCATACATCTGGCCATACATTTGAAGCTAGTGCAACCAAGCTTGAAAATTTATCAAAGATAGAGATGATGAAATAGCATACAATTTTTCTGTTTCAACAGTACCGCCTTCGCCAACTTTAAGAAAAACCTCTTCTAAAGTTGTCACCGAAATTCCAAAACTTGTGATTCCATACTCATCACTTTTAGCTATTAAAAAAATCACAATACTGATGACCCACAAAAACACCATAACATAACATCGACTGAGAAAAAGTGAGAACAGGAACACAAAACTTACATTCAAGAGCTTCGAACAATTTCTTAAAAGATTTGGTGGTATTTTCATCTAAGATATAACTCATTTCAGCAGCCACGTTCCCTACAATCTTTGCACTGGGGATTGTGTTAGTGATTAATGATTGTGTAGCATTTTCTGAGAAATGTGCACCTTTAACTATTGTCATGTGATAGCCAACCCCATATCTAATCAAGAGAAGCTTTGATTGAGTAAAATGAAGCAATATGAACAAAGGTTGTTATAACTGAAACATACAACTAATTTCACCTTTTCTTCAAAAACAATGATGACCCACAACATCGTAATTGCCCATCTGCCATTATAGCTATACGATCACCCAAATAGTCAGCCTCATCCCTGAAATATTATAATTATTTGAGTAATGAAACAAGAAAAGATAAAAACAATGGTAGAGATAATCGAAAAAATAGTATGACAACAGAAGCAAAAATTAACAAAAGCATAAAATTTTACATAAAATGTGTTGTAAGAATGATTGTCTTGTTTTTCCGGTACTTCTGCAGTAAATCCCATGTAGCACGCCTTGCATATGGATCCATACCAGAAGTTGGTTCATCAAGAAAAACTGTTTTTGAATCTCCAATCAAAGCAATTGCACAACTAAATAAGAGAAAAAAACATCAAGCGCTCAGATTTTAAATTTTCCCATCTTGAAAGGTGATGATGAACATAATGTTAAAAACATATGCCTGTGAAACATTTTCGCTGAAAGTGAAGAGAATATTTTTAATTTTGTTTTCTTAAAATAATAATAATAATAATAATAATAATAATAATAATAATAATAATAATAATAATAATAATAATAATAATAATAATAATAATAATAATAATAATAATAATAATAATAATAATAATAATAATAATAATAATAATAATAATAATAATAATAATAATAATAATAATAATAATAATAATAATAATAATAATAATAATAATAATAATAAGCATTTATTTGGCACATCCACATTACATGGTTCTTCGTCCTATATAATAATTTATATATATTTCTTTTTTTCTTTTTAGGTAACTGATAGGTTTGATGGGTAGTTGTTGTTGTGTAGAGCTTGAAAAGTTAGTATCATTATCATTATCATTAACGTTTACCTAGGATAACCTCTTTAGTTCTGATAGAACTGTTATCAATGAGGGTCCTATGTAAGAGGTCCTACAGCATTTAAAGCCCCCATTTGGGCTACAGAAGCCGCAAGTATGCTTCAACCGCTCAACCAGACAACTCCCTTAGATATCAATCCCACTCTCAAGCTGAGTGCTAAGCTGAGTGGATCGATTCACACTGTTATAATCGCTGGCATGACTCGGCCAGGATTTGAACCCTGACCGCACTGGAGGTGAGGCCACCAGTCGATGAATATTCTTGTCTTTCAACAATTGGTAGCCATTTCAAGGTTATCAAGTCATGAATGCTAGCATTTTTGTTTAGTACAAAGCTGTTGCATTTAAAACCTTCTCCAATCTGTTCGATAAATATTTTGGTAACTGGCTGGTGTTGGTATTTCCATAGTCCAGTCTTGTTAAAATAAGTGATAACGGTGTAAAGCGCTTCAGCTTTTTCAAGATATTAAGTGTTGACAAACAGTACTGTTAAAGTGCTCTTTCCAGTCCAAATGATGATCGAAAAGCACACCAAGTATTTTCATTTTGTCTGCTTTGTCTAGAGTTTTGCCATCACAATTTATTTTCAGGTTCATGTTATTTTCCAAGTGATGGGTTTTACACATTTGCTTCGTACTAAATACCATATTCTTGGTTTTCCCATTGTTAAAAACAAGGTTTGTTTCTGTTGACCATGACTGTAGATGAAGTAAAGCGTTCTCGATTTCGTGCTTTGTCTTTTCTATGTCTTTCGGTTTTGAATATATATGGTTGTGTCGTCAGCATATCGCAATGTGTGTGACTTTTTCATCTGTTCTGTCAAACCAGAAGCATATAGATTAAAGATGACAGGACCTTATTTAATGATGAATGTGAGTGGAGATATGATGTAGTCGGAGATTGGTTTGAGAAGGCGTATCAGAATCATATCATGTCCGGTTGAGCAGTCGCTTCTAATTTTATTGAAAGCAGACTGGACTTCTTGATAGGTTGTTTTCCATAGTCTAAATGCGGTACAAGAATTTGGTGGTAAGTTTCCGGTTGTTTCATGAAGTTGTTTTATCGTTTGCCTGTTTGATATTGTGAGCTTTTCTGCAGTGTGATTAAAGTGTTTATTCTCTTCATTTGGATCTTCATTAATTGCTTTCTGGCTTCGTTTTAATACTCTGTGAATTATCTCCCAGATTTCTTTTGGGCGACGGGATGAGAGTGCATTTCTGTAAAACGTATTTTTGCTTTCTTTTATAAGTGATTGTAGCTTGTTGCACACACTTCTGAATGCTATCCAATCTCCAACGCTCTGACTTTCATGGGCTTGATGACGGAACTTATCTCGTTCTTTCTGCGGGTTAGAGATGTTAAGATTTTTCATCCAGGGTGCAAATTATTGATCTGTGTTAACAGTATTTCAAGTTTTTCCATCCATAAATCTTTTGAAGCACTATCGGACTGTGGTTGGTAAATAGTACCCAATAATAAATTGCTACGTTTATTTTTCCCTTTTACCTCGATCCAGAGATGTTCAATAGAATGGTTGAAGATATTGTTGCGTTGTTTGTATTTAATTTCACCTTTAATATAAAGATCAACACCACCTTTCTTGCTTTCAAGGTTTCTGTAACAGAACTGTAAGAACTTCCAAAATTATTGGGAAAAAAATACAACTATTGGTAAAAGGTGCTGATAATGTTTCACATCAGCATTTTACTTCAATATTAAACTTTTATTTATGAAGTTATTGGTAGAAATTAAAATCGCCTCCAAAGTCAATAATGTGAGAAAATTAGCAGTTTCAGAAAAAAATCCCCTAACTTTTCCCTGACTTTTTATTATTTTTTCTGACTAAATAACGAGAAAAATCTTTACCAAGATATTGCTGTGCTAAAATTTTACTGTTCAATGATCTACAGATGATGAAAATGCTCCATTATTGTTTTGAATGTATTAAATTAATTTCATGAGCAAATCGAATGTTTAATGTTCGAAATAATTACTATTTTCAAAAATGTATCAAACTTTTTAAAGGAAACTTAAAAACATTTTTTGAACAGTGTTTACAATTTCATTATCTCACTACAATTTAAATGACTAAACAAGACAAGAAAATTTTTTGTGACTCAATGAAAATAATTGTCTGGAATAATTGAAGCAATGGAGTAATCAAAATGCCTCAAATTTGGGACATGGAAGTGGCATAAAAGACGATCCATCTCAAAAAAAACTGTCTGTTATATAAAAATTATTCCCCGTAATAATAATATAATTTTCCCTGACTTGTCCCAGATTCCCAGAAAAGTGGCCAGCATGAGTTTGATCAAGTAAACAAAGGCTAACAATAAGTTAAGTACCATAGTTTTCGTTTCATTCCACCAGATAATGTGGACGATTGATGTTTTGCTTTGTTAACGAGTTGAATATCTTTAATCATTTGCTGAATATCAGATTTCGCTTTGTTTTTTGGCACACCCTTAAAATATATTGAATATCTAACTTGAATTACAACTAGAATTAAAAACTTTGAACCCAAATCAGTTCCTTGCGTGCCAAGTGTGTGTGAGCTGATGGTCAAAACATAGTTAATTATCATTTTATACATAGCTTCCCAGCAGGATATATTGTTTGCCATTCCTATAGAAAACACTCCTCCACAGAGACTTTTTGAAGATTTTGCCCACTGGGTGATATGGCTGTTGACAACATTTAGTTGATTATGTTACCTTCAATGCAGAAAAAAAATCCAAATGTTCCTCAACAGTGAGTCGGTCGAACAAAACGTTATGTTGAGGACATAACCCCAAACTCTCTCTTATACCGTCCATCTGCGAGAGCACACTTTTATCATCAATATAAGCAGAACCACTTGATGGAGGGAACAAACCAGTAAGAATTGAAATGGTGGTGGTTTTGCCTGAAAAATCACAATAAAAGAATTGACTGATAATCACCTTTCTGCATAAGCGTGAAAGACATAACAACTATATGTGTTCGTTTTTTTTTTCAATTTAGTCCAAACCTAGTGTTATTACTATACGTCTGCGGTGCTTATATTATGTCAAATACAGCACCTCATCGAAATGGCATTGCATACATGTACCTTTCCAAATGTGTAATTTTATTTGACTATATTTTTTATTTATATCTTAAAATATTTTTTGAATCAGTTTGAATAAGATATCAAACTTTAAAGAAAACGTAAAGAAATTACTGAAAGAACATTTTTCACTTATTTGTCTCAGTTAAAAAAAATCTTTAATAGCAGATTTTTGTAAGAAAAAACATTCACTTTGAAAAGGTAAAACTTTTGAGCCTGATTTAACATTTCATTAAAGACATGAAATGTCTTTAATGAATTGTTAAACCAGGCTTATAACTATTGATCATTTAGGACAAGCTGATGTTATCATTAGAAAATATTTCTGAAACAAACCAAAATATGTGAACAGCTTGATTTAAATCAAGCCCTTTGACCATGTCACAAATTTTCATTGAATAGCATTCAACTGATGATAGAATCATGGTAAAACAATAAAATCATTATAATAATTATATACATGCAAGTTCTCTTCAAGTTTACCATGGGCTGTATGCAGAAAGCCTTATGCGTGTTAATGCTCTTAGTTATATTTGAATTCAACAATAGCTTTAACCATTAGTACACAGTTGATAATGCAAAAGGAACAATTCAGACACATCAGGCAATCATCCACACACCTGCTCCATTGTGTCCCAATAAAGCTGTTATTTGTCCTTTGTATATATTCAAAGATAAATTATCAACAGCAACTTTGGTGCTAGCTGATCCCTAAAAGAAATGAAACAATTTATAATGACTAATAGATATTCTAATACACTAACTACACTAATCAGACTCACTGATCATCTGGCTCAAAACACAGCCTAGCCTACATTATATATACTTGTGTAAAGCTTTAAAATGTATTCAATAATAAAAATCTTGAATTTGAAAAACTTGGGCAAAACAAAGAATGAGTATATACCCTGAAGACCTTTTGCAATTCATTTATTTGTACACCAACAGACAAACCATCAGGTTCCTCTTCAACATCAGCACTTGAATGAATCATGGTATTGTGAGATTCGTCTTTATGGTGAATGGTGTTTCCACTACACCAATATGATGATTGAAAAGGGAAATAAAATGGTCGTGGAATACCGAAATCACCTGGATGAACATTTTCAATATACCTACACACAAGAAAGGAACAATCTCAGAATTTAGCTCACAAAACAGAATAACAAACCCAGTTCTTATTATTCTTCCTTAACAAACCCTCTCAAAATCTCTCAATATAACGAACTTCCCTTCTTGGTTCGTTATATCAAGATTCTACCGTATTCTGAAAGAGATGTTTGTTTACAAAAAACATCAACGATTACAGAAAATGAATTGTAGAATGAAACATGACGAGAAACAAAACCTAAAAAACCTACCATGTAAGAATTGCATATATGAAACAATCAAGAATCAACACAGCAAAAGCTTCTGCAAGTGTAAAATTATCATCAACTGAAGTTGCTTTATTGATATTATTCCAATCTGCACCAACTTGAGATGATTCACGACGAGATATAATTTGAACAATGATTCCAAGACATGTGTTTGGTAGCAGGCATGAAGCGAATTTATTACCACTAAAACAATATTATCAAGTTAAGTTTCACTTTAGATGGAATGATGATTCTCTTGCATTTGATTCTACCAGCATGTTTGGATTTTATACTATCAGCACCTTTGTATATCCCTTATTTCAGATAACATAGTCTATGTTATCTGAAATATATTTATTATCATTTCACACAGGCCCTTAATTCCCATAGCTTCCTGGAAGAATTTATTTAACATCCTCAAACTGTAACTACAAAATTAACACCTCCTTCTTGTAAACGCCACCATCCAATAAACACAGCACCTAAAACCTCATTATTCTCGTACTTTTCAAAAGGAAAATATTAAACATGTTAATTATTCAGAAATAAACACAGTACAACTATGATCCAATACGTACTGACTGAGCTCTTCATATTTTTCTGCTTGTGAAAAAGATAAGTATGGTCCAAGTGAACCAAACCATATGACAGCAGCAAACAACATTCCACGAATGGCATTTGAAAATATGGTGCTAGAAAATCAATTATGTTAAGGGAATAAAAAAGAGAATTAAAGAGTGTGGAATCAATAAGTGTGAATTGGGTGAAATTAGCACTAATAACTTCTGCACTAATTGTATACAGTGTATGCATACACTCGTGTATACATTTGGGTTCACATTTCAAATAAATTTATTCCGCACTCTTTAATTCTAACCCTTTATTGCCAAATGACAATAGCAAACCAAATTAAATGTTATCACAGAACGCACCTTAAGAAAAATAGGAAAAATATCACTGCAGTCATGTAGAGAAGCAGGAAAACCACAATAATCCCGGTGTCAGCAAATTCAAATATCTTCCCAGCCTGAAAAAAAGAAACTTTCTTTTATTTTATAAGCATGGAATTGTTAAAGTTATGAATAATTTATGACTCACATAACACACATCAATGCTATTCTTAAGTACAGTGGTTCTTTTTGAGTATATTCTATGTGGCATGAGTTGACTGCAGTGTTCTTTACCTTTTGTTATGCATTTTATAGACTTTTTTTTCATGTATTTTTTAGTTAACCTGTCTATAACGTCCACTCTGGGAACCTTGGTTAAGTGGTTGTTTTATACAGTGAGTTTTCTACTAAAATACCAACATAGGGGTGGTTGAAAATGGTCCTTTTAGACAGGTGGTTGCTTTATAAAGGTGGTCATTAACACAGGTTTCACTGTAAGAAGTTGCAGATGCAAAAATATAGAAGTTTTTTTGTTGATGTTTTCATAAACTTAAACAGGAATCATCTCAATCTCAGGTCATGAATAATAATGAATAAAATAAAGTTTGAGATTACCAAAAAAGTTTTTTTGTTTTTTTGTAATCACTTATTAAAAAATCATACCTTCAACAAAATTACTTGTAGAACTAATGTAATCAAAAAGAAAGTTAAGAACTTTATGAACCATGCCATCCAATGAATCCAATTTGGTAAACCCATCATTTTCATACTTTCTTTTAATCGGAATTGTTTTTCTGATACCAATTCCTGAACGTAAAAAAAAAATAAAAAAATACAAGAACAATCCACAATAGAAAAATCATAAAACAAATTCTTTAAAGAGGCGTTGGCATTTGAGTTTTTCTTGATGTTTCAAATATGCCGGTTTATTCCCTGATTAAAAGATCTGACTAATCGAACCCACGTAAACAAACTTTAAAAAAGAAGCAATGACGGGTCACGAAAGTCTTGGTTGTGACATGATCGTTATTTTCGTTTTTACTGATGTGGGTGCTTTTTGAAGATTAAATATTTTGAATGAAATGATTGTGACTCACTTTGGAAACATTTCTGTTGTAGCATTTAGATGGAAATATTTGTCATAGAAAAGATGGAGAATGGAGAAAATAGGTCCAATAGATCTCAAAATTCACACAATACCATGAAGGTCTAATTTGACGTACATTTCACAACCAATTTTACTCTCTAACAGAGTATACTTTTGTTCTTATAACCTTTCTAGTTAGTTGTTTACTTGTTTTGTTACTTGTTTTTATCAATGGAGGTGCTCATAAGACTCGTTTGGAATGCAGAATTTTTAGCATTTTATGTCTTTATACTGAATGGCTATCCTGTAGAAATATTGTCAAAATAAACGAGTAAATAGTGTCTGGCTCTTTTCTCTACCATAATATTTTATATATTTTTTAGTTCAGTCTGTTCCTCAAAAATGTCTGGTGAATTTTTTGAAGTATAGCAAAGGATCTTCCATCATCATTGACATGTTTGACAACTTACTTGCTTTACGCAATAATTCCCTGAAATAAGTATATTTTAATAAATTAATTTTTATTTGACTTTTAAGATATTTTATTTTATGAAGGTACATCAAATCTTGCAATTTTTGAAATGCGGAAAAATCCACACCGATCATAATGATTGTAGAAAGACATTTTTAGACATTCATACATGAATTATGGATGGTCACTGACCGTTCACCAGCCGTTTTTTCCAGCGCTGCTACTACAAGGAAGTTGAATACACAACGAGACTCCCTCTTATTTTTCACCATAACTGCAAAATCTAAAGCTTTTACTTTATTTATTGTCATTTGTTATGTGACGCAAGAAATTACAAGTTGTTGATTCATTTAATATGTTTTCCATGAATCACACAACCGACATCATATGCGTCTTGTTGTCACACATCACATCTCATGTTTATCTCATTTATACAAAGTGTTTTAATCAATTTTCAGTCACAGCGGGCTTATGTTTATGCATTCTCATCGTTCATGCTCCATTAATGTGCAAACAATCGTGTCAATCTACATTATTGTTGGTAAACTCACCTTTACTATCATCATGGCAGTATACATATATGCTAAAGTAAAGATGATTGGCATCAGTCCTTGTAACAATTGTATGAAAGTGTCTTTCGTATAATCAGGATAAGGAAGTTGCTAAAACAGAATAATTGTATGCAAATCATTAGAAATCATACTTAAATTGAATTGGGCAAAATGGAAAAATTTCCTTTTAAAAAAGAGTTTAAGCTCTATGGTAATAAAAATCTTTAAAATCACTTGATAGTTATCACTAATGTTAATTAATAATATTTTTTAACTATTTCCAAATTCAAGTATAAAGTGTACTACTATGCACTATTTTTAATTATTTTTAACAAATATCTCACATTATTTTTTGATTGACTAAAAATGTTGATATCTTTGTCAAAATTCATAAAATATACAGCCTACTTGTATGTTCTGTGCTGCTGTTATGCTTTGATTCTTTGCATGAAACTGTAGTATTCCTGTATCAACATAATATTGAAGAGTCATGAATGGACTGTAGTAAAACCTAAAACAAATCAATAAACAATAATAGAAATAAAACAATTTCATAAAACAATTTGTACCAGTAAAAGCATAACCTTGAGGGCAATGTGGAATTTATTTATAGCTCGAGTTTCATTTCGATGGCCTTTCAAATCGGATTACAGCTGAGAGGGGTGATTATAGCTATCCAGGCCGATTAAGGATTGATTGACCCTGTGGTCACAGCAATTTTATACTGCTCTGTAATCAACCATTATGATTAAAAGCCTAACATTTGTAAGTAACTTGGAATAACATGATCATCCACACTTTTTAACATTTTCTATTTTTTCTGAATTGATTCAGTTAACATCATGATTATCATTAAAAACTTTAAAAGTTTTTAGTAGGAGTAGGAGTTAACTATGATGGCGGACGGACGTGTCGAGGATGCTTACGATCGCGATAGTGTTTTTGCAATGAAAAATGATGTCCAGAAGGTTTTGCTAGAAAATTTGGACCGTACAATACCAGCTAACATCTTAGAGGAAAAAAAGGATAAAAATGATAACGGTATGCTCTTTTCTCCGACTTTGGTCCAGAACGAAAGATATATCGATGAGAAGTGTAAAGAGGTTGAATTAAACAACTTAAAAAATACCATAATGACTGAGATTATGGGTGAGCTAGAGAGGGAACAGTGCCACATTAAATATATAAAACATTTAGAGAAGGAAATTGCTTTTTTGCGGGATGAATTGGTAAATAAAAACAGCATCATAAACATTTTACTTGATGACATAAGTTCGCTCAGAAAAAGCACTCAGTCTCTTACAACAGAGACCGTTGCCATGGTAACCTCCGAACATAAAATTAGAGAGACTTTGCAAGACGAAAATTACGTCACTCCCAAGCGTACTGTTAGTGCAAATGGTAAAAAGATCGTTACACAAAACTTTTTAACGAATAATAAATATAACTCGTTATATGTTAATGACGATAAATGTAGCAATGAAATTGAGCCTGATAATAATAATGGAAACCATGACAACGTTACAACCAGGAGAAAGCGTTCGCGAAAGAATATAAAAAAGTCAAATGTTAAAGATGGTGTAATGAATACCAAAGACAGTAAGTTAAATATTAATAATGACAATGTGAAAACTATGGATGTTGAAAACAAAAACCAGAGGACGAAAAAAAGGATAATTTCTATTCTTGGTGATTCAATAGTGAAAGGATTGAAGGGATATGATTTGAGCACCGACTCCAGCAAAGTGTATGTTAAATCATTTCCGGGTGCAAAAAGTGATTGTATGAGGCATTACATCGTACCAACAGTTCAATTAAAGCCAGATCTGTTAATAATACACTGTGGAACTAATGATCTCAGGTCAAACGAAACGTCAGAGGAAATTGCAAATAAAATAACAAGTCTTGCAAATGATATCGTTAGTAAGAGTAGTGATACAGATGTAGTAATATCTTCTATTACTCCGCGAAATGACCGTTACAGTGAAAAGGGAGATGAAGTTAACCGAATATTAAGAGCCTCGTGTAATGATCGTTACATTGGGTTCTTAGATAACTCAAACATTGATAAACTGGCACACTTAAACAAAAGTCGATTACACCTCAATTGGAAAGGATCAAAAATGCTAAAGGAGAATTTCCGTGTTTATATTGAGAGTTGACTGGTCTGCGGGGGGTTGGGGATACACGAGTGTCTGCACAGTGATAGCAATGTACCTATTAACCTATTAACCTATGAACCTATTAACCCTCTGAAATCATTAGTCTTCTTCCCGTTGTAGAAACAGCGTCGTTATCTCATATCTTAATGTTAATTCGATTCGAAATAAATTCGATGCTGTTTCCGATACAATTTTGCAAAATGTTGATATTCTCTGTGTTGCCAAGAGTAAACTGGATTCATCTTTCCCTGCCGGGCAGTTCTTTGTACATGGGTTTAAGCAGCCTTTACGGCTAGACGTCTCAGACAAAAGTGGTGGTCTCCTCTTATTTGTAAGAGATAAACTTCCTTATCGAAAACTAGACTGTCCTGTAGTAAAAAATGACATCCAGTGTATAGTGTCTGAACTCAATTTGCGCAAGCAAAAATGGCTAGTGCTCTCAATCTATCGCAACCCTAAACAGAGGATCAAGTACTTTTTAGATGAGATTACAAATATTCTTGATTTTTATTCTAAAGAATATGAAAACCTCATTATAATGGGCGATTTTAATGAAGAAGTCGTCCAAATTGACCTCTCCGATTTCATGTCTAATTTCAAATTATTTAATCTTATAAAACAACCAACATGCTATAAATCTAGTGATGGTAGATGCATTGATCTTATACTTACCAATGAAAATAGGAGCTTTCAGAAAAGTAACTCCTTCGAAACTGGAATTAGCGACCACCATCATCTGATTTACACTATGTTTAGGCTGACGTATGAAAAGTCACCACAGATTGTGCATTATCGAACCTTCTGAAACTTCTCTCTTGACAGGTTTCGCAATGACCTTGTAAATGCTCTTACTAACAGTGCACCTGGGGATTTTGACTCTTTCAGCTTAATCTTTGAATCTGTCTTAGACGCTCATGCTCCAAAGAAGAAACGCACAGTCAGGGGAAACCATAAGCCTCATTTGACTAAATCCTTACGTAAGGCCATTATGTTGCGCTCTTCTTTGCAGAACAAAGCGAATAAGACTGGTGATGTTTATTTTTCTAATCTATATAAAAAACAACGTAATTATGTTGTACACTTGAACCGTCAAGCAAAAAAATCCAAATTTCTGAATCTTGGAACCTCTGAAGACTTTTGGAAATCGACTAAACTCCTCTTCACCAAAGGTTCTCATGTTCATGAAAGCATTCTTTTGCGTGACGACGGTGATATTATTAAAGATGAAGAGCATATCTCTAAAATCTTCAATTCTTTTTTTGTAAATATAGTGGACAGTCTGAATATAACTCCTTGGGAACCTTGTCCAGATAAATTTCAAGACGCCGATTCAAGCATTGATTCGATTGATTCGATTGTGAGAAAATATCGCAACCACCCGAGCATTAAATCCATCGTTAGCTCAAATAGAGGGAAATCTTTTTCTTTCTCAAATGTGACCTCAGATCAAGTCAATCGGGTAATTCGAGATCTTAATCCTAGGAAAAGTGTAAGTGGACCTTTTCCTTCAAAAGTCCTTCGTATGGTTGCTGATATCATCTCTGAGCCAATTGCTCTATGTCTAAATGCCTCTCTAAATTTGGGTAAGTTTTCTCAAACCATGAAACTTGCTGATGTTACTCCAATTTTCAAAAAAGGGGACAGGTTTCTCAAGGAAAATTATAGACCTATTAGTATTTTGTCATCTTTTTCTAAAATATTTGAAAGAATTATTTTTAATCAGCTAGCTGAATACTTTGATGGCATCTTACATTCGCAGCTCTGAAGCCGAGCTAAGCATAACACTCAACACGCTTTACTCCAAATGATTGGTCAATGGCATAAATGTTTGGACAGGTCTGGTAAAGTTGGAGCAATCTTAATGGATTTGTCCAAAGCATTTGATTGTATTGACCATGAGCTTTTGATTGCTAAACTTGCTGCGTATGGACTTGATCACCAAAGTCTCAAACTTTCTAAATGCTACCTGAGTAATCGTTTTCAACGAACCAAAGTTGGTTCATCTTTCAGTTCTTGGCTGCTAATATTGAGAGGGGTACCTCAAGGATCCATACTCGGGCCCTTATTATTCAATATTTTTATTAATAATCTATTATCTTTTGTAACTAAGACTGGCATTTGTAATTTTGCGGATGATAATACCGTCTATTCTTGTGCCAACTCTCTAGCGGATGTTATATCAAATCTAAAATACGACCTCTCAGCTGTTCTGTCCTGGTTTAAAGCAAATCAGCTAGCCGCGAATCCGTCAAAATTCCAGATGTTAGTCTTAGGGGAGCCTATTTACAATTTACCAGTTAGTCTATATGCTGATAATGTTTTAATTACCTCTGTTGAAACTGTTGAGCTTCTTGGTATTCCTATCGATAACAAACTAACTTTTTCTGGTCATATTTCCTCACTCTGTCATAAAGCTAGTTATAGAATCAAAACTCTCAACAGGATTAGATCTTTTCTCCAAGAGGACCAGTTAAAACTTTTATTTAACTCCTTCATTTTGTCTATATTTAATTATTCACCTATTATATGGATGTTTTGTGGCAGATCTTCATGCAGTAAACTTGACAGTATCCATAAACGCGCACTTAGAGCGGTTTATCAAGATTTCTCTAAAAGCTATGAAGAACTATTACAATTGTCTGGGTTTAAGTGTATACATAAGATCCATTTACGCTACCTTTTATGCGAGATATACAAAACCCTCCATGGGCTGAATCCCTCTTTTATGAAGACACTATTCATGGTCAAAAACATCTGTTACGGTCTGCGAAACTCAAATCTTCTCTCTCTTCCTCCATCAAGTTCAAGTCGCTTTGGCAATCAGTCTTTTTTATTTAGAGGAAGTCTTTCGTGGAACGCCTTACCAGATAGTGTCATGTCTAAACCTTCATTAGATGCTTTTAAACTCTCTCTTAAATCCATTAACTTAATCAAGCAATGCAATTGCAAACTTTGTAGGGTTTTGTGATAAATTTTAGCTTGACGAGTTGGTATTGATTAGTTCAATTTATATTTATCATGTATCTTGTAAACTACGTAAAACCAACATTAAATAAATTGGGAAATTCAAAAAAACAACAAAAAAAACCCCAAAGTTTCATGTTGTTCTTACACTCTCCTTTTATAAGCATAAACTCAATTAAGCATAATGAAGGCATGATGTAAACCTGTCCTTGAGTCTTACGTATATCTTTGCAATAGCCAGGAATTTCCAAAAAGATATTGTTGTACATGTTTATGAACTTTCCTCTTGAATAAAGTCACAAAAGGATCACTCATATATGCGCGCTTTGTACGTCTAGTTGTAAGCATTATCCTAAGCATACTTTGAGGCGGGAAATTTTTTTATCATACTACTGAGTCTGAACCAAAAAAACTCTATGCTTAAAAAACAAAAAGAGTTTTTATGTCGGCATCTGTTTAAAAGCCTCACAATAATCTCATTATGCCTACACTAATAATATTAATTTGTTAAAAATGGGCCATATTCAAATCAAGAACAAAAAAGGATAGGAAGGGAAACACTAAAAATCTATTGAAATATACAAGTTATCATCTGAAAACTTCTTACGAGCTATCTCTAGGTCCGATCTGCTGAAAGAATGGATAAACCCATCTTGTGTACCATGTGGCACGTCCATTATCATTATCATTGAAGAGTTCAGCTGTTGTATGATGGAGACGGATGGAATATTTAATCTTATTTGGTAGAGGCTGTCCAGATACAACATTATCAAACGTCACAGCTAAAACAGAAACAAACAAAAAATTAATAAATATAAATTCCAACCATTCTATCAGTTATCAGTGAGACAGTATCCATGTTTTGTCCCAGAAGATTATCTGGAAGTGATTTAACCTCAGTTATCCAACTATTAATAACTAGTAAGTTAATAGAAACCTCCAAGATATCTATCAGTAAATTCTTCTGCATCAGATATCACTTGTTGCTTTGTTGTGAAATTATGCCCTTTGTAATCAGTTGTTGCCAACATCACATTTACCTCTTTAGAAAGAACTTGCAATATCTGAGTAGCTAAAAGAGGAAACAGACTTAAGTTATCCCATCAAAACTTTTTCCTTTAGAAACACAAACAACAACAAAAACACATACTATCTTCATTAATGGGAAAGTATGCCAGACTGAAATTCATGGAGTTCAGGCCTAACTTCCTTTTATATTCACTGATGTAAATATTTCCACTAGCAATCCCGCTTGTATATAAACCTAAAAAAGAGATACTTTAACTTTAAGGGAAGAACATACAAAATGTATTTTCTAAGCAACAATAAGTACAATACTTTCTCTAAAGAATGGCCTTGATGTTTATTTAATTTTTTAAGATTTGATAGGAGGCGTTTCTCAGAGAGGTGGGTTTATTTGAAAAATTAAACATTTTGTTTGTATATAAAACCTTTCACTCGGACATTGAGAGACAAGCACAACATACAATCATATAAACTAATAAAAACTGATTAAGTTTTTAGCCCCTTTAACCCTGTATGTAAATATTTCAACTGTATTAATGGGTTCTCTGTCGTGCAAAGTATGCATATGAAGTTAGCCCCTGGCGCTTGAGCGTCTACGAATATTTTAGGATTTTTATTATCGGTAAAAGCATAGGAGTGTTATTATAGAAAATACAGTAAAGAAAAGTAAAAGGAAAGTTTTAACAGCTGCATAATTCTCTTAATTATGCAGCTCTTTCTTAGGCAAAACAATAACAAATTTAGAAATCAAAAACTTACTAAGACATTCTTCTTTATTTTTGATCAGCTGCCTAAGATAAACGTTGTATTATCTTTTGTTAGATAAAAACAGAAGCATTATGCTAACTACTATATAGATATCTCCCAGTTCATAATAGCAATCCTCTAATTAGACACTTTTTAAGGTTTTATGTATACTTTAATGTATATTTTTGTGCTTAATGTATATGGAAGAAAAAATTGATTATTTGATTGACAGTTCTAATTAAATATGCATGATTTTTGAAGAAATTAACTAACTACCTTTTTTTCTTCATTTTTACAATTTAAATATTACAATGTAAAATTACAATGTAAAATAGTTATTTTCTTCATTCTTCAATATGACACATGTACAAAAATAATAACGCTGTGCATGCATCCAGGGTCTTTAATTTGGCTCAAAAATCAGTCACCCATTAGTTGTTCCAAAGAATATTTAACTTAAGTGCAATCAGCATCATAAAGTAAGCACAACATCCTTATACATTAAGGACAAAGGGCATTATACATTAAGTGCAAAGCCCTTATACATTAATCACAACACTCTTATACATTAAGAACTCTTATATACATTAAGCGCTAAAAGATTATACAAAGTGCAAGGATCATAAGGTTGTATATGAAATACCAAAATTGCAATTCGTTATAAGAAGAAAACTATTTCAGAAGAATTACGAGAACTTTACGAGTCTGCGAAGGAATTATCTAAATAAAAACTACTTAAGACAGTCCATTATTCAAATATTTTCACAAATTACCCCCATTTATTATTCAAAATAATTTGTTCTCTTAATATGACCACATTTGTTAGCTAAACTCTTTTTAAAAACTTTTTACTAATTTCTACAAATTTCTTGAATCGTTCAACTGTTCCCATGTATATTCATGCAAAATTCACTCTTACTCTATCATTTAAACTCCAAATTATTATTCGAATTGCTGAAGTTGCCTGAAACAGTAGAAGTTTCTATACCATCTTCCAACAACAATCTGCAGCATTGATGTCAACAAATTTGAAACCATGGCAACAGAAGTAATTTTTTAAAAGGCTATAACTCGGTATTGAGAAAGAATTAGAGTGTGATATAGCTTTTTTGAATTCACTTATAATACACTATCCAAATTTGTTGAAGAAAACAGAAATTTTTGTTTTTAGCTCCCCTTTAATCTCTTGCTGAAATTGTACTTACCTAGCAAGAACTAGTAATGCTAACATAACAACCGGTACTAAAATTTCAAACAACGAGCCAATTGGTCGCCGTACCTTAAATAAAGATAGATTTCTGTTACTAAATGTACATAGAAAATAAATTCAAGATAGACTTGACAAATGAAAAAAAAATTATAACCAAACACATTACCTGCAATATGAAATTTTTCCAAACTAGCAAGCGTAATTTTCGTAAATTATGGGCCATTTTTTTTAATATCTAAATGAAACAAATATGTGTTTAACAACATTTGTTTTTCTTTTTTATGAGTTAAAATTTTATCCAAAACAGAATTTTCAAAAATGATCACAAATATCATTGTATTACGTAAAATGAAAGTCATTAAATATTAAATAGTTAGAAAAAATAATGCTATAGGAAAATTTGTATTTTGATTAAGGGTGAAAAAAAAAACATGGCCAAAGGTTCACTTGGTCTTTGAATACAGTGCTTTGAATACAGTGCAACCCAAACTTAACATGTTATCTATGACAATTAGCTTTCACGAAAAGTTGCTGTCTAAAGTTAACAGTCAGAGTAAAACAACATTTTCATTTAAATCCCTGAAATTTGATTGTCAGAAACTTTTGCGGAAATGTTTTTTGCAGTTTCAAATTCTTTTTCAGAAAATCATGAAATTAAATTCCCACAAATAATAAACCATGTATAATTCTATTTTTCAACTTTACAGAACGGATGTGGTAAATATGAAACAAACATTTTTTATTTAAAAACTACATATTTGCTAAGCTTTTCGTACTTCTGTACATCTTCGGGCAATAAAAACATTATGTGAAAAAATTAAAATTATATATGCTACAAGTAAAAAGGTTAAAAATAGATAAAAAGGCTCCAGGGAGTTCAAGTGACACCATTTTAAAATATATCTGTATAAACTTTATATCTAATTGGTCGTTTATTTTTGGTTTGTATTTCATTATGTAAAAACTTCTAGTGTCTTAAAACTTTTTGTGTGTAATGGGGTATTACAGGGTACTTTCCAAGTGAATACGTGGCCAGCATTAATGTGTGTTTAGACGGCTCAGATTTACCCTCCATTTTCCCATGTTCCGCCCATCTAACTTCAGTGTTTCTTTTGGTTTTGCCAATATACTTTTCTCCGCACAAGCATGTGCCTTCCTAAATGACAACTGATTTGTGAGTTATCTTATCCTTCAGTGGGAATAGTGACTTCATTTTTCTTGTTTTTCAGGTAACAACTAATTTGACTTTATAGTCTGTGAACTTTTTCAAGATGTTTGAGTAAATTATACATTGATTGTTCATTTTTCGGACAGTATGGTATTTGTATCTTTATAGTAAAGAGTTCTTCGAATAGCCAATGTGGTAATAATTACTTCTTCATCTTTATTGTCGTTCTCAAATTGTCTTATTACTGAATTGATAAACGCAGAAGGGTATCCAGCTGTTAAAAATTCTGTTCTTTTCACCAATACAGTTAGAGCTGATCATTTTTGCTCTGTGTAGTTCCCAATTGATGAAGTTGCATTTATATCTCTTTGGAACAGCCTAGGTCCAGTGGAACGGTAATTTTGTTTCTTTTTGGGCTACCATGAATGATAAAGTGTTTCCATTTCTCATAATTTGGTGTCAAGAAATTTCGCAGGATTCGTTTCAATAGTGAACTTCAAGTTTGGGTGGTAAGAATTTAATCTCTCCAGTAGAATATCTGGTTGGTTTCGTTTTCTTCTATTTCAGGTGTCATCAACAACATACCTTTTGTAGAACTTCGGTTTTATAGGAATTAGAACTTCCCTTTAAACTTTGTTCACAAAAGAACCAGCAAATACGACAGACGCAGGTCCACCCATTGAAACTCCATCAAAACTCCATCAACTTGTTTGTACAGTTTATTGTTGGTTGAAAATGTACATTCTTTTGTCAGTTTGATCAGCAATTTTTCAAATATTGATCTTTTACACATGGGCTGGAGTTTACCATGTACATATATCTCGTCAACTTACTTACTTGTGAACAGAGATTCAATGTCATAACTGACATTTTCTTCATCATCAAGTAGTGGTATATCTTTCAATAGGTTTGGGAAACTCTGTGTATCTGAAATGATGTATTCATTTTTGATTGATCGGTGTAGGTAAGATGCTATCACTTTTCCAGTGTTGCAAAAACAGGTCCCTGCCTGGTCGATTATTGGCCTCAAATTTAATCTATCTAATTCTACTTTGTCAATAAAATCAAATTTGTGAGTTTTGGCACTTGCAAAGAATCTTGCTGGTTGGTTTATTACTGGTTTCATTTGACAAGAAGGTCTGCCCTTGAAGTGTCTATAGAGAAAAGATTGGAAAGATTGTAATTCTTTTAGAGTCTTGTCTGAACATTCAATATATTTTCCTTCCTGTATACCTTCGTCGATCATATTCTGTATCTTGGTAATGTAATTTATCTCCAGAAAGAATAACAATGTTTTTGTTGTTACGAAGCAGGAGTCTTTGCAACTAAATTTGATCTGGATTCTCAGGAAAGACATTTTTGACTTTTTCTTTTTATGTATTGTATTGTATGTATCTTTTTATACACAAGTTTAAAAGAGAAAAATTTAAAAGAATACTAGAAATAGTAGTAACTGTCTGTTAAATTCTGAATCAGAATCCGAATAAGCACTTTTTGGAAAATTGCAAATCAAATTCCCATGAATTTCATCATTTTGGATCAACCACAATTTTTTTGCCTACAAAAATTTCTGACAATAGTCAGCGTGATCAACAACTGATAAGCCTGAAAACATTTTTAGTATGAATATTACCATTACTCAGGATTTCCACTAATTTTCCAAATCAAAATTCAAGGCTATTTCCAGGTTTTTGATAGATGTAGCAAGATTTTTCAAGGCTTTTCCCCATATTTGTAAGGTTCTTTCTAAATTAATTAACGTTTAAAATCATTTTAAAAACATAAGTACATACCGCTTTTTAACAGAACTAGGACAAAAATATAATCTACTAAAGTCACATCATCTTCATCTTCTTCAATATTTTCTTGTGCATTAGAGAGTTCAACTAAGGTCTTTTCTTTTTCTTTTTCTCTTAAGAATGCAACAGCTTTGGACATCTACTTTAAGAGTTTCTGTTTTACAGTAGTTTCCAAATCCTTCTTTTTCCTCTTCAGGTTTTCCAACTTTTTACATTTTTATTTTCGCTTCAAACTTTGAATAACCCTATGTTTGATTCTTTGCAGTTTTTTCTTAAATTGGTGAAAATGGGAATGTACTGAATTCTCGTCATCATTTTATCATAAATAAGCCTTTGTGAGAGAACAAAGATATTTCCTTTACATGACTGTCCACCATTTGTTAACAGAAAAAAACACTTTTCTAAAATGCCAAAGTTCTTTCTTGTCAGAAATATACATTCCAAAGAACATATCAATGCAATCTTTCTGAAAATCAAAAGAAAGAAATTCATTATGGTATTTTTCTTCTTGAGATTTTTTAAAATTCATCATAACTGAAATTTAGCTTAAAACATCAGCAATATTTGATAACATTCTTATTTGAACATAAGTTCTTTTTCTGTCACATCACATGATTTCTTGTAAGATGGCTTGTGTTGCAGCTCCTATGTTAATTATTTGGCCAGTGTCAAGATGCTGCTTCCAGTGGCAGATCTAGCAGAAATTTAACTGTTGTAAGCCAATACGGAGGAGAACTTTCCAAAAAAGAACTGGCAATTAAATTGCAATTATCCTTTTGAAAATACTCTTCTCCATAATTTTTACACCACTAAAATCGCTTCTCGATCAAATTTCAAGGTTTAACAATAAAAATTTTCTGAAAATTCCAGGCAATTCAAAGTTTTCGTTTTTAACATTCGGTGGCAACAGTGTTACTTTTTTCTTTATTATTTTTGTATTTCAATGTATTTATGCTGTGTGTAATTAAAGTGAGATTTCCTTTTCATACTTCCTCATATTTCTTTTTCACACTTGGAAAGGATAGCAGCGAAAAAACACAGGAGTTGTGAAAAAGAAATATGCAAGGCTGAAATCTTTTGCATTTCATCAATACGCAAATACGCTAAATATGATTTAATAAACCCCTCATTTGTGGGTTTCCTCATTTTACTGGGTTGATCCTGACTGAAAGTCGTCTATATATAAAACTTAAATCTGTACACTATATTTTTAATCTTCTTATACTAATACACAATCTTGCTTTTTTCTTATCTAACTTTGAAAGAAAGAATGTATTAGTATAAGGCACTCTGGCTTTGTGCTTATAATTGTTTTATGATGTAAAATACGTTAGGGAAGACATGATATAACATCTCAGGGGGGGGCCTTCAAATAACAATCGAACGTAGCAGCTATTGACAATAGTCGTTTGAAGAAGAAAGAAGCGTTTGTTTAAATTTTTTACGGCGAAGTAATAATAAGAAACATGCATAAAAAAGACAAGTTTTTATTACGAAGAATAGTTTTTTACATATTTATGTTGAAGTTTTTAAGAAGTATCAAACAGCATTTTATCCAGTTTTGGTTTGTTTTTTAGATTTCCAAAGAAAAGAAAGAAAATTTAGTAAAAACTGTGTTGAGAATGGTATTTTTTAGAAAAGACAGAATGAAGAAAGTCAAGAAGGAATAAAAGACTAGAGGATTTGATTATTCTGTTGGTTTTGGCTGTGAGTAAAATTAGTTAATACCTATGGCATTTCTCTAATTGGTGATCTCTCTGTTCCGGGAATTTATAGAGAAAGAAAACAGAGCTTTGAGTAAAGAAACATTATCCAGAGGTATGATGATTGTAGGTAATTAGTTAATACCTTAGGTATATATCTTATGTATGTACAAGTCAGTTTGTGTGTAAGACTAATGATTTCCTGGCCTAACTCACCTAGATATAATACATCATAAGACTCCGTATACACTATGAATATAAACATATATAAGGGTACATATACAATGTATGTATATAGTATATACTCCAAAAGTTAATTTTACAATGGGTAGTGTAGTATGTGAGTGTCAGGAGATATTTCACAATTTGAGAATATTTTTATCTGAAATTTAGTATTGAAAATTATAAATCTGTTCACACAAAGTCTGAAAGTATTTTTGATTGACTATAAAAGTAAGAAAGTGGAAAGAATTAAGTATTGGTTAGGATTTAAAAGTCGAAAAAATACAGGCTTTTATTTGATTTCAGCTGATTAGAAAGATTAAATGTATATGAAATTAGCAGGTTGTTTGAGGGACTTGGAACTATGACCTCATTATCATGACGTTTAAATGTATTGCCGACTACGTGTCCGTCACAATTGAATTTGTTTGCATTTTTTTGAGGGACTCAATATATATGACATAATTATTGCGTTAACTGTTGCCCTTTAGGGCCCATATTGGCTATGAGTTACGGCTGAAATTGATTTCTTCAGTAAATCTTTACATTAAATATGATTAGACATAAACATGTAATAACCTTTTTAACAAACAAACTTCTTCCGTGTTCTGTGAGTTCTATTTTTGGCAAAACTAGTTGTATTGACAAGGGGGAGTTTTAAAAGGCCAGACTCATATACACAAGTAGTTTTGCCATGTAAGGGGTTATATACGAAAGTAGCTTGAATTGCATCAGGCATTTTATTGTGAGAGATAATGGAGAAGTAGAACATTTTGTAAATGAATTATGTCCGAGAACTTAACTACTTTGAATAGAGACTGCTTGTAGACTCAGTACGAGGTTTAAATGCCATGAGTCTCATTGCGCAGTTTTGAAGGACAGAGATTCGTTTGATGAGCACAGAATTAGGTTGCCCCCATATTTGGCAGCAATATTGAAGGTGTGAATGGAAAATGGCATAGTAGATTGACTTCAATACTGAAGGAAGTACAAGATAGTGAATTTTTGAATAAGCTCCATTGGCACTTTTGAGTTTAGTTGCAATACTATTAATTTGGGAGTTCCAGCTTAGATCATTGTGTCTAAGGGAACACCAAGGTACTTAATAGTTGGACTGGAATGAAGATGTTTCCCATTAATAAATAACCTAAAATCATAGTTTAGAGGCTTTAAGGCATGCTTAAAAATTATATATTCTGTTTTCCTAGTATTTAAAGAGATCATATTAGCGTTTAGCCAATGGGAAAGGAACTTTAAGTCCAAGTTTATTCATTTTGAGAGTTGTTTCAAAGAGTCACTAACATTAATCAAATTAGTATCATCTGCAAAATGATGGACATTTGCATATTTAATAGCATAAACTGGATCATTAATATATAATAAAAAAAAGGTCCAAGCACAGAGCCTTGTGGTTGTGGAGAACCCCATGTTTGATAAACCTATATTCAGAATTCACTCCATTCATCGAGACAAACTTTTTTCAATTTGAGAGGAATGATCTGAATAGAGTAAGAGCAGTTCCAATCATTTGCTTCAAGAAACCCATATATACACGTTTGTACAAATAGAGTTTCTCAAAAAAATTATCTAGATTAGTAGATTGAAGAGCAGTTAATAGCAGTTAAAACGGAAGGACATACCTTTGCATCTTAGGACATACCACTTAATGAGCGAATAAAACTTATGAAAACAATCTTACTTTCTTATATATTGTTGCTTTACAATTCTTAAACAAAATACTGCACACTCCAGCTACACATCCGTTCCCATATTTTATGGTTTTCTGTTGTTCCGTTCCTTGATTTGTAGGCAATTTTGATAGAAGCAAAATAAAAATATAATAGTTAATCGAGACAACAGTACATGTCCAAATTACCACTGGCGTGTAAAACGACCTGAGGCCAAAAGCGCCCCGTCCAAAATCCCTAAATTAGTGGTAGCTCTATGAAAATAATCAATCGTTTAAATACGTCGTTTAAGTGTCAACGTATGCAACTTATAAATGCGAACGTATGCAACTTAAATGCGAACGTATGCAACTTAAAAATGAGAACGTATGCAACTAAAACAGAGAAGAAAGACTTCCACATCACTGTATAGAGCTAGTTGCTAAGTTGGCAAGACAAATATCAAAAGCCTAGAGAAGCAGGAGAAAGAACGAGGATGAAACGGAACTACATTTGGAGTCAATCACCTGTGCTTTATACCCACGAATTAGAACTAAAAAATAACGAGTTCGAAAAGCTGTTCTAAAAATGAAACAACTCATCTTTAAACGAAAATACTATTCCTCTGTAACCTTTTCTTTGCATTATGAAAAACTCGTACATATATATACTCAGCCAACACGATTACATTTTTATTTTTGGTCGTTTACTTTCTTCACTACAATGTATATGACAAAACAAGACAAGAAAATACAAAAACACGTATACATAAAACTGGAGCAGAATTTACAATACGATTACGAATAAAATATTCGCGGTGATTTTCTCATTACTTCACAGGGCTCGATTAGTTTGTTTAAAACATCACAAATTTACGCCAAACAATACATCAGAGTCACAGACCACATTTTGCCTCGAAAATGATCCATTTAAAAAAAACAGCCCTGTGTATATAGAAATTTCTATGACCTAATATTATATTTGATCTGCTTCTTACTTTCGCTGTTTTTTGCTCACCCCAAAAAATTGTGCTGAAATTATCATTTTTGTCCGTAACGTCATACCGCACTACGGTAAAAACTACGGACAATAGAACAATAGACGTAATGATTGATAATCTTTGCTTAGTATTGAAATAATACTTATATAGACATTAAAACTTAACGTTTGCGTAAGCAAGAGGTATTTGCTAAGTTCACAAGCCACAAATATTCAAATAGAAGCAGGAGAAACAATGGGAATGAAATGGAACTGTATTTTCACTGAGTACACGCTTTTTTTTATAAGAATATACTTTATAAGTATATCAAGGCTGACAATGACAATGAATTCCTAAGAATATGCCCAGGCTCAGCTATTTATTCTAGATTTGTATGATGCACAAAATTCGATCAGAAGTTCAATTTTGTATTATGACCCTACACAAAATTTGATTAGGTTAATAATATGTTGTCAAGCTGTAGTCATGCTATAAATATATTAAGAATATACGAGGCTGATATCTGTCAAGAAGTTAAGAATACTAAGACTGAAGCGTAAAAACACTATTCTTATATAAAAAAAAAAACCGTGTTAATAGTTCATAACTTATACTCACGAAAATTAAAATTACAGAATAACGAAATGAAAAGACAGTTTTCCTAGCTACGACGAACCGTTATCGAGATATTGTTGTGCTAAGATTTTACTGTTCAATGATTTAACGATGATGAAAATTGTTTTGAAGACAATGAACTTGATATCAAATCAATTTCATGAGCAAATCGAATGATTAATGTTCGAAATAAATATTTTCAAGAAAAGAAAATTCGAAAATGTATCGAACTTTATTAAAATTTGAACGACTAAACAAGACAAGAAAAAGTTTTGAGACTCGATTAAAACAGCATGATAATAATAGAAAAACTTGCCATTGTTTTTATCCAGGTTAATTTCTAGAAGCGCTTCATGATTACCAAGAAAATATTTCCTGTTGAGATATATCAAAATATTATGCGTGTGCAAGTACGATGCAAGAATTTGTTGAGACAAACAAATTTAAATTAAGCAAGGGTAGTAGAGTGAAGCATGTAAACGAGAAAAAGTAAAAACCTCTGGTCTGCCTTTTCAGCTCTCAGATGGCATCAACGCTTCGTTTCTTTCTTTCTTCAGGTCATAACCACACGAGAGAATGACTATAACGTAGCTTCAATAGACTTATGTTCTAAATCTTAATAGAAAGTGATGGATGTTTGGAAGATAAACAAAATTCAAATATTTCCAAATGTTAAACCATCAAAATGAGCTGAGCAGTGCAGCGAACGTCTCTCTTACAATGCGAATGATATGACCAAACTAGACAAGAAAAAAATTTCGCTTACGCTCGCTGCATTTTGCTTACTTAATTATATAATATCAAGCAACAATTAATCCTTAAAAACACTTAACAAAGCTTTTTATTAAAAAGATGTTTCAGAATTTTTCATTCCAGAAATGATAATTGGTAATTTAATTGGTATAAGATCCATTTTTTCGTGAATAACTGGTAAAATACCAAAAAAATAATACTTATTGAATGTTTTGATAAGCTTTCGAAAATTCCTAGCCTGCGTTCGTTCATACAATTTATATAGTTTCGTAAAGGGAATTTCGTAGAGTCTAAAGCGTGGGCTAAATGCCATTTCGGTTGGAGAAAGAGGAGGAGGAGTAGTAGCCCGAGGGTGTTTTAATCGGTATTCGCTTTCGCTGCTACCGTAATAATATTTTTTCGAAGAAGACGTTTTTGTTCTCTTTTGGCTCTTATACATTTAAAAAAAAAGTTTTAAAATAAAAATGTATTCATGGTGTTACAGCTCACGCATGTATATTTCTTTTGTTTTAAGCAATATAGTTTCTGTTATTTCTTAATTAAACCTTATTTACACTAACGAATTCTTTTTAAACATAAAATGGCGTTAGTGTAACTTAGTCTAACGAAGTTTTAAACTTGGATGGATGAGTTTGTATCTGTTTTCTTCGTATTATGACTTAGAAATGCTGTTACCGTTTTGCACCAGATGGTTCTTGTTTACCAACAGTTCGATTGGAATATACTAAATCTTCTTTTTATTATGCTGGAAGAAAACTTTAAAATGATCTGCCATATGAAATACGTTCAAATAGATCTCAATCTATTGATGGTTTTAAATCATCTCTCACTGCTCATTTTTAACAATATGAAGTGTTTTTATATCATATCCCTATTTTTTCTCTTATTTTCATTCACCTTCTATGAACACACACATTTTATGAGGACACATATTAATAACAGTACTTATTTTTTTTATAACTGAAATGTGTATCCTCTATAAATATTCATTAAATTAAAAAAAAAAAAATTAAAGATCACTATATTAAGGTTTGCGTAAGCAAGAGCTAGTTGCTAATTTGGCAAGCCAAATATTGAGGCTGAAACGGAACTGTATCTCTGAATGAATCACCAGTGGTTTATACTGAAAGTGATACTATGGCCGATCTCAAAACAAATGTGTCGCATTTTTACGACGGACGGGATTTTACTGACGTCATGATGTGATTTCACAGCTTTCAAAATCCCAAATATTTTGCTACATGCCAGTTAAGGCCTCAAATGACGTCAGTTATTGCCATTACTCATCGAGATATTCATGGGTGGATCTAGGAAAAATTCCTCCTGGACAAACGTTTTTAAAATTGTAATAATAATAATAATAACAATAGTAATAATTTGCCAAACAGGAAATGTTATTTAACAGAACACTTCATTTATTTCACACTATAAGAAATACCAATTATACATTCAAATCACAAATTACATTATGTTGTGAATGTTTTCTTTTTCAACCCACCAAATTCGACTGTAATGCATTTGCTTCTTGATTCATTTAAATGGCCAATACTTATAGCCAAGTCTGTTGTGTTGCTTAATTTCACCAGCCTAACAATGACTTTCTGATCCAAAAGATTATCGAATGAGTCGCAAATTAAGTTGCTGGACAAGCCATAGTACTAACAATCACAATCACAAACACACAGCTTCTGAATATGAAAAGAAAGCATTCCAATTAAACAATGGTTATATAATATACAATGTTAATTGTTCAATGGGTATATACAATATTAAGTATAACTTTCTTTTTCCTACCAGACCCATTAACTGAGCACTGAAAATATAACGACTATCACACACTGGTGGGTTAAATTCACACAACCAGAATCATCAATGGATTTTAAGTTCTTTCTGCTTCAGTTAAGTACTATAGTACCAGTACATGTGTTATGTTCATTTGGTGAGTTTTTCCATAATTATTATTGCACTTTCCTAAAAGCTTCCAATAACTTATAATTAAACTGGTCAAAAACAGAAAACTCTAAGCAATTTATTACCCAAACCACTCAGCCTGATCATGATAAAGGTTCTATAATAGAAAATTAAATTTAAAAATAATAATGATAATGATAAAAAAAACAATGGACAATTTTGATATGAATAGACATAGTACCAAAAAAGGGGGAAAAGAGGGGTGCACACATAAAACAATATAACTAGCTATCCATTGAACGTTTTAACAGTTTGTTTCGTTTTACTGAAATAATAACTTTTAACATCAGTTGTTGTGTAATAGAGGCATATGGAAATTTTGAAACAGTGCGACAATAATTACCTCATTTGGGAACTATTTTGAAACAGTGCGTAACGATTACCATAAATATATACATGACTTCTCAATGTTTTTATCAGGTGAATTACAAGCTTATACCCTGTGTAAACTTGAAATTAAACAAAAATCATGAAAATGCTGATTAAAAGTAGGTTTATATATACGGTCTCTAATTTGTCGCGCCTTATTCAAATATTTTCACTTTAGAATTAAGCTAGACAAAAAAGTGACCGTCTAAGGGGCTGGTTATATGAAATAAATTGTTAATACACCTTTCCCGAATTTCTGTTTAAACACCGTGTTAATGCTTAGTTATCAAGTTTCGCCTCGTTTCAATGCATTCTATTGTTTTACTAATTTCTTAGCGTTATTACCAAGCAATAGTCACTTATTATTCCAATTCTCCAGTGAATAATTAAAAGCGATTAAGATCTTAAAAATGAAGCCATACTTGTTGACTAGGCCAGAACGCGGTGTTTACACAGAAATTCGGGAAAAGGTCTATTGCATTCATTTGTTTTGTTTTATCAGATTTGGATTATATGATAAAAAATCATCACGCTTAAACGGGATCTCACTTGGATAGAAGCAGGATCTCCATATAACCAGTCCCTACATTGACCGTTTAATTTGAAGTGAGAATTAGATTTGAATCTAGCACGTTTTGTAAGATTTAATACACAGATGCGATAAAAAAGAGACTCAGATTCATACGGTCACATTTAATTGAAATTGTCTTTATTTTCTTTTTCTTTATAACTTTCTACCATTATCTAAAAGTGTTCATAGCCAAATGTATTAATCAAACATCACGTTTTTGACACTTTTCGGTAAAACTTAATTATTTAAATTCAATGCGATAAAGAGAGACTGTATAAACTTACTCTGAGTGATAAAAAATGTTATTCTATTTTCGTTTATGATGTCTCAGGCAGAGGCGGATCTAGAGGGTACGTCGAAATTTGTAGAGGAGAACGTTAGCTATTAAAGAATAAAAGAAAAACGTGCAAATAAGCCCATTGATGATACAAACTGAAAACAGATATTATGTTAATGTGCTCCTCCACAATTTTCGACATCCGCAGGTGAGACAAACATAAATTTTATGAAAGTAAGGAGGAGTAGTCAACCAACCAAAATGCTTGCACGTATTGGTACACAATTACTTGATCATTAATATTGAAACTTTATTCAGTAATTATCGAGCAAAGTACGTGAATACTTATAAACAATACGCCACTTGAAAAGTCACTTGAAAAGTATAATACACATTCCCTAAGATTGTCAGGTCCAATTTTTACATTTCAACCGAAAATACTTAAAAAGAAGAAGTCTCATCCTGGAGTTACATCTTTATATGCTCAAACTGAACAAATATAATGGATAGGTCTCATAAGGAAAAAAAATCAACTCGCACAAAGTTTATTGTTCTAAAATTTTCCGACAACAACATATCCAAAAGGGCAAGGAATTTGTGGATGATCGACATCTAAAACATGGTTTCAGTTTTTCACAAAAAAGCTGCATAGCTATATGATAATAAGAGCCGGATGGCGCAAAACGGTATCAGCTTCTTGTTTCTTTCTATACTCGCAAAGTTTAGGTGACTTAATGCCCACTTTAAAATGCCCACATGTAAAATGTTTTCAAATTTATAGACACGTGTTTTGCTGCAAATTAATGTAATCCAACAGTCTTAAAATAAAACCTGTTGTTGGATAGATCATTCTTTATTTTTAATTTTGGTGTTTTTGTGTATTATGCTTGCTGACAGCAACTTAGGATGGATGCATACATAACTGTAAAATCAATAGAGTTATTTACAGCAGATGCAGAATTAATTGTGAATATTTGAGGGCTACATATATAAAAATTGAAAGATTTTGCAGCAGTGCTCAAAATGCTTTCTATTTCCATCCCCTCCTTGTATATAGAAATTTCTATGACGTAGCATAAATTGGATTTTGCCAAATGAGCTCCAGCTGCAAAGCATCTCGCTTACGCTGTTTTTGCTTACGCAAAAACTCCGAATATTCCGAATATTTTTTTGTTGTTGCCAAAATCAAGGAGTGTTAGGAAAAGTCACAAAGTTTAAAGGTCTTAGTATAAATACTTAAAAACTTATGGGCAACAAACTGATAGGGGGCTGAACGGTACGAATAGAGTTAAATACAAGGTGCAGCTAAAATTCAAATGTATGCAACAAAAATACTTACACATATTGACAGCAGTAATTTGTTCTAGTCATATCATTCATACCTTGAGGGCAATTTGGGATTAATAGCCGGAGTTTCATTTTGACGGTTTTCAAAATCACCCGAACGCAGTAAGTGTAATTTGATAAACAGTCAAAATGATACGAGGGCAGCATGAGTTTGATCTATTCATCAAGTAAACAAAGGCTGACAATAAGTTAGGTACAATATCCTGTAATTAGGTGGCCCACAAGTGTCAACATATTCTACTTAAATACGAACGTATGCAACTTAAATGGGAACGTATGCAACTTAAAATTCGAACGTATGAAAATATACAGTGGGGTCCTCCCTTCAAACGTTGAAAAATTGAAAATTCCAATTCTGATTTAGAAACGACCATCATAAGCGGTTTTAACCCTTGTTGAGACTATAAACAATGCTCGAGTATTTATTTCATGGAGGTTCAATTTACCGAGCATGCACTTTATTTCAAATAATTTACACATTACTATCAGGTGCTTACAAATTGGAGTGAGGAATTTTCTCATCCCTTCGATTTTTCAAATGGAATTTATCCAACATTTCATATCGCTTTTTTATTACTATAGGCTGATATGTTAATCACCTTATAAGCAAATAAGTTAATCACCTCAGTGTGATCTTGCGCGAATGAATCATCTAGCACACCAATACACCTTTCCCGATCACCATGTTTTGAGGTAGTCAGTACATTCAACCTCGTTTTTATGAAATTTATTGTTTCAGTAATGTAATAACTATCTCTATTACTAAAACTCCCAGTAGATTGATTAGTGATAATTTTGATATCTCAAACGAGGTTGGATGTACTAACTACGCCAAAACACAGCATTTAAACAGATATTCGGGAAAGGTATATAGACCTTTTCATAAATTACATCACAACTTCTATCGCCTCGTTTCTAATCTTAATAATTACTACGTACTTAAACAAAAGAACATCGTGAAACATTTTTCCCTGAGGTATCGTTTCTCTTTGTAAACCACCCAAGCGTAAATAATATTTAGGGCGAAAATGAGGCGATAGATGTAATGATGCAAATAATGATAAGGTTTATACTGCGGTGCTTGTTCAATATGTTTCTAATAAACGCCCTTCAAGGGAGGGTATTTCTAATAAACGCCCTTCAAGGGAGGGTATTTCTAATAAACGAAAGAAGGAGGATGGAGGCGTTTATAAAATACTTTTTATTTTTAGAGCGGCGTTTATTAGAGGAAGGCTTTAAAAAGAAGGATTTAGAGGTTATTTAGAGGATTTACAGTATTCACACTCCTCAACGTCAGACATTCCTAAGCGAGTTTGAGGCGAAGAGGGGGAGAAACTTGAAACGATGACCTATATACTGGCAAGGCGGAAACAAGTATTAGATCGGGCGGAGTTTTTATCAAATGAAATTTTAAGTTGCATACTTGTTCATATTGACAATTGTGGACCACTGTACTGTGATCGTATAATCACCTGCCGTCCGTGTGAATAATATCAATGTACATATATTGCGCGCAGTCGTAAGCTAAAGGCCACTATGTTCGCAAGTATAGCCACACCAAAAACTGTCAGGGCATCGTTCTGATCGACAGAACGTCTTTTTGATGGCTGCAGGTCGATATAATAAGCCCGGTTGGTCGAGATGTTCATTTTAGATGCTTCGTTTAATAAAAGCTTCTATTTTGTGAGGAAACTCACCTTTCGTCTTCTGTTTTTCAAACAAAATGGCGAGAAAAATATAGAAATACCTAAACTATCAGAGCACAGCGAATTTTCTTGCGCAAGATAACACTAAAAGGGTATCATTTATCGCCATTTTCTCTTTTTGATGATGTTAAGTCCACATATATATAAGTCCTCAATATCTCATAGATGTTATGAAAAACACACATTTAGAATTTGGCCATTTTCTTTACCTTCTCTGCCAAATTTTGCCCCCCTAATTTTGGCCTGCGAACTAAGGGCAAATGAGGTAAAAGACCCCCAGCAGAAACATGTGGAAGAAGAACCATGATAACGCTCTTGCAACTACTCTTATATAAACTAATGTGCGTTTAAAAGGAAGTATTATTTATACGTAGTTCTGTTGACGTAGGCCGGTGGATAAGATCCAGTGTTGATATCCTGTTTGAGATTCATGGACTTGTATGTATAAATATGTATATATATAATATATATATACTGCTTCCCAGAAAAAAATCTGCTGTTCATTTGGAAGGTGAAATGGAAGTCGAAAAATAGAATGACTTTGGCTGTGCATCGGAAAAGAATACAAACGCCAAGCCGCTTCCGGAGCAGATACATACCTTGCATCTAAAAAGGTTTTAATCTCGTCATGATCAATACGCTCATTAATTTCGATATGAGCAGTATTGTGTCCTTTATAAATGTATTTGTACAAATACTTAACACTTTTAATTGAAACACAGGCCTCGAGGTTAATATGTGCATTATACTTTTTACTCAGAAAAGGATTGTATGGCACGATCCATCTGTTGTCAAGATCCATATTTTGGATTCTTACAGTTCTTCCATTATCAGGTCGGTGGTATAAAGGATAGCCATCTACACTTAAAATAGTTCCATTATTAAATTTCTTTGGAAAATTTTTACTGCACTTACCATCTTGCATGCACGGAGAGGACTCATTCAAATGGCTACATGGACCATGGACCATGCAGAATTTGATGATTTCGTAAAGTTCGGGTTCTTGGTCCCGATCTGGGATTTGTGCGGATATCAATGAGTCAATGTCGTCAGCATTGCGCAACTTAAATTCATTGGCAAGATGTAACAACATGTGCACATGTGGCAAACCCCTTTTCTGAAACTCTATTACATCCACCTGTGCTACAAAAATGCCTAAAACAGAATCTTTAATAATATCTTTTTTGAGAGCTTCAAGCTTCAATTTGAATACACGTGCAACCAGATCTGGCCTATCAGATGTGGTTTGACCAGGTAACAGATTATCAACAATTTCAGACCATTTAGGATTACACGTGAAAGTTAAAAACAAATCTGGTTTACCTTTTTTTGCAACTAATGCTATAGCATCTAAGTACAACTGATGCATATTCCTAGGTGAACCAGAAAAGGTTGATGGTAAAACAACAATATTGCCTGCACGGAGGTTTCGTTCCTGAGCAGCTTGCTCTAAATAATCTATCAAGCCACTGTAGCTATCAGCCCGTAATTGGTCTTGATTGAGCCGAATGAATTCAAGCCTGGCTCCCTCCACTTTGATGTAGCTGTCGACGACAAACTGTTGGAATAGTTTTCCAGCTAAATGTAAAGCAGAAAATTCCCTCCTTATAGCAATTCGATAAATATAAAATTGCAACTGAGTCACATTATTGCGTCTTTCAGTTGCAAACTTCGCCACGTGACAAATGTCTCGATACCATTCAGGATCACCTCTAGGAAAGATCATGGGGTACATCATAGAGTCAATATTTCTTGAGGTGTAAGGAATATTACGTAGCGGCTGATCTCTGGGATAAACTACATTATTCCTACCTGCTGGAGGTGCGCCATCGTTACCTACAAAAGGCTGTATCTCCTTCTGTCATCACCCTGTCGCATATACATACTATGTATTCGTAATCACAATAACTCTTCTTAAAAACCTCCAGAAAAAACACTTTTACACGTATTTCTTCTTCCCGCTGAAAAACAGCATTTCTCCCAGCTCTGAAACCAAACTTCGCGCTCTCTCTTATAATGGTCTAACTTACCTCGAAACATTTTCCGGGTTGATTTTTTTAAAAATGTTTTAGCGTAATAGGCCACCGTACTACCGTATCCACCATTTTGCGTGACAGACAAACAGACAGACAAACAAACAAACAGAGAATCGGGTATTAATATATAGGACTAGTATCCCGGGTAAAAACATTTTACCGGTTCACTTTCCCCATGAGTTACCACCATCCCGTGCTCTTCCTCTTTCAATATATAATATATGACGAAACATAAAATCACACAATCCAAAAGATAGGTACCACAGAGTTGTAGAGCTCGAAAAGCTGATCAAGAAAATGTATGGGATCGTCTGTGTACGATGTACCGTTACGGAGATATCGTCGATCAAAAATTGTGATGAGGTTAGGTGTATAAGCACGACGAATGAAAAACACAAACTTCCTCTCTATCTAATTAAGTTTTTTAATTACTTTCTAAGTGGCCTTTTGTTAAAACATTTGAAAGTCGTCTATGATTGGTTTTTTGTTTGGTAGAAACATTGTGGCGATAAAACAATTACTTTAAGACACTCACGACGCCTTACAGAACTGACTGAAAATTAATTAAATTTTTATTACTTTTGTATTTTATTCTAAATACAAAAGACGAATATCGCAGCCGTGCGTTAGTAATAAAAATTTAATTAATTTTCAGTCAGTTCTGTAAGGCGTCGTGAGTGTTTATTTATTTATTTATTTATTTATTCTTTGTTTTCAGTTGGATTTAAAAATAGTATACAAATGTAACTAATCCAGTCCAACATGCTAAAATATGTAAAAGATAAAAATTAAAAAGAAAAAAGAAAATATTATCAATCAAATGCAGTTCTTACATCTGCAATAGATATTCTGTCCCTTGAGGGCATGTTTAAACTTAGACAGGTCTTTTATTTCCTTCAGATTAGCTGGTAAGTGATTCCACGCCAAGGATGCACGAAATTTGAAGGAATTTAGGGCTGTTGTTGTTTGTGCTTTGGGAACAACAACGGGAACAATAGTGTTGTATATAACTATGTATATATGAATGTTAATATGAATTTGATTTTAGATTTTTACTGTTTTTAACAGATTTTATTTTATCTTTTAGACCTGAAGATGATATTATTAATATCGAAATATATTGTCAGAAATTAAAATAAAAATCATTGTTGGATCCGATCTTAAAGTGATTGGTTTTTTAATTTATTTATTTTTTGTGGAATTGATTGTTTTGTAATGATGGAATCAACGAGTGGAAGTATACCGTATTTCCTCTAATAAACGCCGCGGCGTTTATTACAAATGGCAGATTTTAGATGCGGCGTTTAATAGAGTGCGGCGTTCTTTAGAGGGCGGCGTTTATTTCAAAATGAAAAATAGACATAAAAATAGACTTTAAACCACAATGTTTTCTTTTCCTAAAAAGCGTAACAAAAGATAAAAATGTTTTATACAAAAGATGTTAAGAAAGAATATCAACTGTCGCCGTCAGAATCCTCTTCTATGATATGAAAGCTTTCATAGCTTTCGCTAATGTCAGAATCCAAAATTTGAAATGGATTTTCAGCAGATCGATCTTCATCCAATGCTTTCGTTGCCTGCTTCAATAAATCAGCTCCAGTTGAACAAGACGAATCTTTTTTGAAACAATAGATTTGCTCATCTTCTGATCCATCCGTAGCTAAGTTTAAAGCACATGACTTGAAAGACTTGATAATTATCTGACTGCTCAATCCATTCCACGCTTCTAAGACCCATTGTACAAGTTTTCGTCGGGGTGGGGGTTTCTGATTTCCCCCTTTTGTAAACTGCTGTACGCCTTCCACCATCCATTCATTATAAAGATCTATCATCCGACTCTTGAAGGGCTTGTTCCATGATACATCTGGCGCCTGTATGTATTTTGTGCAACCCCCTGGAATTATGACATTTTCAATTTTTCCTTTCGACAATACTCGCTTAACAGAGTCCATGATGTGGCACTCAAAAGAATCCCAAACCAAAAGTCGCCGGTTGAAAGAAAATGTGCCCAAAATTGTTTCAACAAAGTGTAATGTGAGTTCCTCATTCATCCATGCATTTTTTGATGACACAACAACACATTTATTTCTAAATTCAGTGTTAAGTTCTTTACATTCTCGCTTTGCACCACTAAAGACAATAAATGGTTTCAATTTAGTCCCATCAGCTTTTGCTGTCAAACAAACAGAAATTCTGACTTTTTCATGGCCAGTTGACTTCAGCATTACTTCCCGTTCACCACGTCGCTCTACAGTTGTTGGTGCAGCCATATCCGCCCATACAGCTGTTTCATCCATTGCAATTATAGAGCTTGCATTGAATTTGTACTTTCTTGACATTCGCCGGACATGGATCACATATTGTACTAGTCTATCAACAAGGAATGCTGGATCTTTTTGGATTGTTGTTGTTCTGCGCCGCAATGAAAGGCAATTTCGTTTCATAAACTTCTCTAACCAGCCACGGCTAGCCTGGAAACTATCTTTTGCAACATTATCCTCCCCAACACTTTCATCATGGATGGCCTTCGCTTTTCTCATAATTAGTTTTCGAGAAACACGTAAAGAATTTGCTCTTCGTTCATGTATCCATTCGAGTAGGTCTTCCTCTAAGTCGACATTTTTGATTTTACATCCTCCTCCTTCCAGTTTCATTCTTTTTGCTCCTCCTTGTTTCAGCTTATCCGCATTAGCTTTCCATTCTCTCACTCTCTTTTCATCAACCCTGTATTTTCTTGCTGCTTCACGATTATTATAACGCTCTGCGTAATCAATAACTGTGGACTTAAACTCAAAAGTAAAACTTCGCCTTTTTTCCCCTTTATGGGATATAGATTGTTTGTGCACTTCTTCGTTTGGCATTTTTTCTGCTCCGTCACCACACAACTCTGATGAAATAAACTATGAAGACAAAATCTGTCCGTGTATGAGACAAGCTGCAGCTGGCTTTGTTCACACCTTATGATGAAAATTTATCACACCTTCATTCCTTTAAAATTGAATAACTAATTAAAGAAGTTTCAGAGTTCAAAGAACGGTTTTCCTTTCGGTTTTCATTTCATGCACATCATTCTTAATTAAATCACGTTTTCCGAAGCGCTTTCACTCAAATAAGAAACGTTTTTTAGCAGATTACGAAGAGTGATTTCAGTAAAAATGGCTCGAGCGATTCCAGTACAATTTGAAGTGTATTTCAATGTAAGATTTTTTTCCAATATCCGTGGCCATCATGTTTACAAAAACGTATGGACACCTGAAATTGGAGAGTCTTTGGTTTGTAAACGCGATGAGCGGTTGGAGGCCAAAGAGTTGGATGAGTATGCGATTGGAACGTACAAGAAGATATCAGACGAGGAAATTTTAGTCGGACATGTACCAATAGAACTGTCCAAACTAATAGCACTTTTTATTGAAGCTGATGATAATCACGTGTGCGCAATCGTAAATGGTAAAAGGATACGAGAAGTTGGCTTGAGTGTTCCTGCACAATTCAACTGTTACACATCAAGTAAAGTTCATGCAAAAATTCTTCATGAGGAACTGTTGAAGAGGAAAAAACAATATTCGTTTTTATCTTTAGTTGTGGAAGAATTTGTCGATAGAAAACAAGTCAAACTCATATAAACTGTTTGTTATTGCTTTTTTAGTCAGTTTTCTAATAAACGTCGCTTTCTAAAGTGCGGCGTTTATTAGAGGGCGGCGTTCTTTAGAGGGCGGCGTTTATTACGAATGTTGAAATACAGGTGCGGCGTTTGTTAGAGGGCGGCGTTTATCAGAGGGCGGCGTTTATTAGAGGAAATACGGTATACATAAAAAGTGAATGAAAACACAAACATAATGTCGTTGTTTTTGGTACTAACGTGTGCTGGAAAAAGCGAAGAAACTGTTAATTGAATTGGAGAGGATTGTTAACGAAGTGGCATAATTTTTTTTACTTAAAAATGGTTGAGCCGTTGCGATTGGTTTCATATCGACCATGTGGAATTATCAACATTATCAAGATGTTTTGGAAGAGTTAAACTATTATTTCTGAGGGGTTTCTTTGCATGTGAAGCAGTAAATGGTTTTGTGTTATGCTAAGATATTATTGCTGATGTTGTTGTTGTTTTATTTCAAGCGAATTTTTGTGGCTCTTTTCAAGAAAGTTAAAGCTCTCTCCCCCCCCCCCCCCCCCCCCCCCCCCATAATGATAATTGAATATGTAACATCCCCTCTCCCCCTACACCCCACACCGCCCGCTAAAATTACTTTCTAAGTGGCCTTTTGTTAACAAATATTCGTGTTCTTAACTCGATAATAAGTGGATGTTTCAACAGGGAATATTAATGATCAAGTCATTGTCTGCCAACATGTTCACGTATTTTTAGTAAAAGCTTCGTTTATTTTGTCTTTGCCTATGCTGGGTATGAGCTTATAATTTTTTCTACTTTTGTTGCAAGTTAAAAACATTTGAAAGTCATCTATGATTGGTTTTTGATAATCATTCGGGAGTTTTGAGTGGCGGATCTAGAGGGTACATAGGCGTATTCAAGGTAAGTCAAAAAAATTGGAGGAGTCCAACGTTATGATATTTCTTTTCTAGTATCCCGGGTAAAAATTTTTTACCGGTTCACTTTCCCCATGAGTTACTGACACCAACCCCCGTGCTTACCCTCTCTCTTACAATATGGCGGTGACGAAAAATAAAATCATAGAAAGGGGAAGAATAAGTATCACTAAGTTGTACAGCTCGAAAACCTGATCAAGAAAATGTATAGGATCGCCTGTGTACGACTAACCGTTACGGAGATATCGATGATCAAAGATCCTATGACGTCACACCTGTCCCCAAAAAGGTTTTAGACCCCAATTTTTCGACACCCCACCCCCAATATCGCGCACCCAAGGTGACGTCAGTTATTCTCATTGGTTCTCGAGATATTTTCCCTTAAATATCGCGTTCTATTTAGGGTGAAATGCAATGTGCCCACTGACGTCGCGCTACTCCTATAATACTAACATCGCCTATATCTCGACAACTCAGTTACGCACGATCTAAAATTTAAGGTGGTAACAGGGGAAAAAATAACCAATTTTTCGAAATTTATCAAAAATGAGTATGATACATCTTTGGAATCCTGATTCTATCTACTTTCATATACAAGAAATCAATTTCGCAAAAATATATTCATTATCCATATATTTCCCTTAGAATCAGCACGATTACTGGTTCTTATCCCTTAGCAACGCCCTTAGCAACACACTTACTCTAGTATATACAGATAGAAGGGCGCTACGAACATCAAATTCTCAAAACCTCAAAACCGGAGTAGCGCGACGTCAGTGGGCACATTGCATTGCACCCGAAATGGAACGCGATTTTTAGGATCAAATATCTCGAAAACCAATGGGAATAACTGACGTCACCTTGGGTGCGCGATATTGGGGGTGGGGTGTCGAAAAATTTGGGTCTACAACTTTTTTGGGACGGGTGTGACGTCATCAGAATCTTTGATCGACGATATCTCTGTTCCGGTTAGTCGTACATAGGCGATCCCATACATTTTCTTGATCAGGTTTTCGAGCTCTACAACATAGTGGTACTTATTTTTTTGGATTGTGTGATTTTATTTTTCGTCATATACTATATATTGAAAGAGGAAGAAAAGTGAACCGGTAAAATGTTTTTACCCGGGATACTAGTCTATATACTAATAGCGAGTTGTGCATCCACTTTTTAGTTCGGTCAGTGTGAATAAAAGGACTGGGAACGAAATGTTCGTATGGAAAATGTTATGATTAAGGTGGTAACAGGGGAAAAGCACTTTTTTTCAGAAATATTTGGAATTTCAAAAAGCTCTCTTGCATCACAGTTACTAGTATAAAAACTAATAGGAAAAGATAAAAATTTTGAAAAAAATACCATGATGTCACTAATTATGCGCATAATTAATTAATTTTGACCGTAAAATACATCCTTACTTGTAACAAAGATATATCCTTATTGGTACATGCAATTCTATTCAAATTTTCAGGGTGTGCTCATAGATAGTAAAGGAATGTTTTGAGCGAAAAATAATTTTTGTGAGTAATGTTTTTGAAAGCAGGTTGGCCGTCAAACTTGAAAAAGGGAAAAAGATGAAAAAGTATCAGAAGTTGTCCAGTATGTAAAAGCTGCAACCTGTTTATCTGAAAATCTGTTTCCTTCAAAACATCCTAAATATTAGAAAGAAGCAATGTTGAAAATTTCAGATCAAAAGCTCAATTCTATCAAAAGTTATTCTATCATTGTTAAACCACTGAAAATCCTGCGAAAAATCCAAATCGAGAAATCAAAGTTAAAAAATTATCAAAACTTTTCAAAACTTTTAATGTTTTGATTTTTGGTGTTTTTTTTTTTTTTTTGGTTTTGATGACGTCATAGTTCCAAGTCCCTCAAACAACTTGCTACAAAAAAAATTAAGAAAATAAGAAAATTTAAATAAAAGGCTGTATTTTTTCGACTTCTGAATCCTAACCAATTTTTAATTCTTTCCACTTTCTAACTTTATTGTCAACCAAAAATTCTTTCAGTCTTTGTGGTAAACATATTCATAATTATCAATGTTAAATCTCAGAAAAATTATTCACAAATTGTGAAATAGCTCACTCACACACTAAACTACCCACGCAAAATTAACTTTTGGAGTATATACAGATTTACATATATACGATATAAGGTATTAACTAAATCCTAAAAAAAATCATACCTCCAAATAATGTTTCTTTCTTCAAAGCTGAAGTTTTTTCAAAGTTCTTTCTTTATAAATTCCAGGAACAGAGAGATCTCCAATTAGAAAAACGCCATCGGTATTAACTAATTTTACTCACGGCCGAAACCAACAGATTAATCAAATCTCTAATCTTTTATTCCTTCTTGACTTTCTTCTTTCTAACATTGTACTAAAAAATACCTTGCTCAACACAGTTTTTACTAAATTTTCTTTTTTTTCTTTGGAAATCTAAAAAAACAAACCGAGATAGGATAAAATGCCGTTTGATACGTCTTCAACCTTCAACATTACACAACATAAGTCGTAAATGTGTAAAAACTATTCTTCGTAATAAAAACTTGTTTTTTTTATGCATGTTTCTTATTATTACTTTGTCTTAAAAAATGTAAACAAACGCTTCTTTTTTTTTTCAAACGACTATTTATCATTCGTTGTCAATAGCTGCTACGTTCGATTGTAATTCGAAGTCTCCGCCTGAGATGCTATATCATGTCTTCCCTAACGTATTTCATATCATAAAACAATTATAAGCACTAAACCGGAGTGCCTTATACTAATACGGAAAAAAACATAAACAAATATCCATTGACGAACTTCCCGAGAAAATTTTCCGAAAGTTCGTTCTTTCAAAGTTAGGTAAGAAAAAAGCAAGATTGCGTATTAGTATAAGAAGATGAGGGCATTTATTAGAAACATATGATATGAATTGGTTGGATATTTACTTTGAACCGTTAGCTCCAACATTTATTCTTGTTTACTTTTAACTAAAAAAAAATATAAACAAATTTTTGAGGCAAAAACATTGCGGCAAACGATAATATTGGAATCAATGTGACAGCAATAATTTAATAACTGAACACAAAAGATGAATATCGTTCACGCCCAGTCGGCACAAAGTGTTTTTTAAGTGGTTTTAAAAAGGTGTTTTTAGAAGTTTTAAAGAGGTTTTTTTATTGTCTCAAATGTCCGCTTTCTAAACCTCTTTTCGCTTCAAATATAAAATGTAAAACAGTTCCTTGTTATTCTTTTGCTCCGTTGATTATGAATAATTAATTATTACTTACTTTATTGTTCTTTTTTGGTTTCGTCTTCCTTTCTTCGGCAGACTGCAACATTTAATTTTTCCCGCTCGCGATTCAAAAGAAGAAAGCATATAGACGGGGGCAGAAAAATAGATAATAAAAAACTTAATGTTAATAATTTAGTAGAAATTAAGAATTACACACAATTGTAAATGTCATTTTACATTTTATTTCTAAAAAATTATTTTCACAAAGTAAACTTTCACTAAATTGATTTAAGCAATCACTAATATATTTTACAAACCCCCGGAATTAAAAGCGAACCCGATAGTTTTGTTTCAGTTTTAAAGAGGTTTTCAAAATGTGTTTTTATCAAAACCTCAAAAACACCTCTTTAAAACCCCGAGAAAAAACGGGAAGACTTTGTGGTGTTAATTGAGACATGAGAAAAACCGATTTAAAACGTTTTCATAAACGTTTATACATAAATAATATCGAAATATATTGCTAACATAAATTATTGCTGGTCACATTGATTCCAATATACTTTTAACACCTAATTTTTTGCTACTTGCACATTAAATTCGCAGAAACTCTTCGAGTCTGGAAGAAGACTAAATGCAAGTTTCCACACAAAAATTTTGGTTCTATGAAAGTTGTTTTCTAGCCACTGTTTTGCAACAGCACCTGGACTAGAAATTTCACGGCCTTGATCTCTGATAAACGGAATTACAGGAGACTCGCGCGGCACAGGACAAAAAAAAAATTATCCTTTGCTTTTGTTGTTTGGTTATCCACGCAATGTTTTATTTGACTCATGATCAAAAGGGTTTTGGAACACATGAACAAGTTATCTTTAGAAAACAGGAAATACTGTAAGTGTATTGTCTATTTATTAATGTCTGAGTTTTAATTTTATGACAGGTACCCTAAATCAGCACCTGATTACCCATCCATGTGTTCCAAAACCCTTTTAGATGGTTTATCCTCAACTTCCAGATGTCAGATAACGTAAAATTGAATCAAAACCATATATAATCAACAACATATTAGTTTCATTTCTGTTTAGTGAACAATAAAATGATCCTAGCTTCTGTCATACATCTGATTTCCTGTTTTATCCATTTTGGTGTATTAGCTAAACATGCATCTCACAAGATTGAAGGCCCAACATCATTTCAGGATAAGATCGCGATAGTTGGTGCAGGACCTTCTGGTGTTCATATGGCATACTTGTTGAAAAAGAAGGGTTTTAAGAACATACACATTCTGGAAAAATCTGCAAGAATTGGGGGTAAATCTTTCACGGTCCATCATCGGAACATGACAATTAACATGGGAACAATAAATGTAGTTGGACAGCACGTATTTAAGCTTGCCATGGAATTTGTTCCAAATGATATTGATGTTACTAAATATGGGACTTTCTACTGGACAGACGCATCACCACATCCAATCAAACCGGAAGATTATGCAACCAGTTTTGCTCAACAAGTTTTAGGACCTTCTTATGATCATGTTGAAGTAAGCAAAGTGAATGCAAAGAGGAATGAAGCTTTAATTGCTTTCAATAGATTACGTGAAAAAATCTTTGGATCGTTGGAAAAAATACCGCCGAGACCATCTGCAGAGGTGGGCGTCTTTTTGTTTGTTTGGTTAATGTATTTAGCGTCGATTATTGTGTAGTATTGCCACCAATTGTTTTTCACTTGCAGAGTCTGTTCAGGTTTATTTTTCCTCCTGCGTACAAAACAATGTTAGCCCAGGTGGCCCGGGTTGTTTGGTTGTTTGGTTGTTTATTAGAAGGAGACGATTAAAAGAGGAAGGCGTTGAAAAGGAAGGGCGTTGAAAAGGAAGGATTTACGGTGTTGTGTATTTGCGATGTCGTCATAATTTCCACAACAAAATATCAAAGAAAGAAAACAAATTACGTCCATATTTCTATTAAAAATATTTGAAATGTGATGACATTTTAACTGAAATTCAAGGCGCTTAAAGCAGGGTTCCAAATTTTGCAAAACTTGGTTGATGAATGAAAGTTTCTGATATTAAATCACGTGATCTTATGATTTATGGTGCAGCACCAAATCTCAATTTGGGGCGATTATTAAAGCTGACGGTAAAAAAATAATAATAAACAAACACAACAATCACATGATTCATGTCACAGCCCCTTTAAAGTAGTTTGAACTCAATTGGTTTTGTCAAGGACTGATGCGGAAAAAATTGAAACTCTTCTTCTATCATTTTTATTTATTCTGAACGTTTGGCTTCCTCCGAAAAAACCTAACACTGGTGACATCTGACAAAAATAATTAAAATCCAACCTGAGAATGTATTGTTTTTCATTGTTAAATCCACCAGTGTTCTGAAGGCTTTCGTCTTGTGCCTTTTGTTTTAAGTTGAAGCCAGACTCAAACAGTTGCAGCAAGACTCGTTTAATATAAATATCCAGTGGAAGAGTGAGTGAGGACTTAATTTTCAACTTCTTGTGGAGACGCACTCTGGTCTAAACTTTCATTTACCAGACCAATTGGTAGCATGTCTTCTGAATGTGCTATGCGTGACTACTTCGTTATCAAACATATCCATTGAACAAATGATTGAATCAGCCTTGTAAACATTTAATTTTTTCAACATAATGGATGGTATGCTTAAAGACTTTCGATTTTCTAACACCATAGAAACATGATATTGTATCACAACCAGTAACTTGCTATATATTTTCTCCACAAATTGGTCCCATTAGCTTCACTTTCGTTCTTCATTTTTGTGTATCTACTATTCTTTAAATGAGTTAGTTGTACACGTTCTTCAGACACGACTGCTACTTCTTTAGCATATTTTGCCGTGGAAATTATGATGTCATTGTAAATATTCAATACGTAATAATCCGTGAACTATTGAGTTGAGATTTATGATTTTAATTTCCTTTTTCATTCTTATTTATATTTTTGAGAATTTCATATTTTGCTGACTGCAAATCCGTTACCTCATTTCACTTGACAACCGGACCAAAATGTTTTGGAACCAGGAATAAATGAAACCTAACCATCAAGAACTGCATATCAAGTGAAAAAAGTTCGGTTACACTTTCATCAAATTTCTTTTTAAACTCTTCATTTCTGTTAAACACAAATCTGAACCGAGTTCATTTTTTCCATATTTCCAATTTTCTGATAATAAATAAATAAAAATAAAATACAATAACCAAAAAAACTCAACCTTTTCATTTGTTGATATATATGAGCTGCACATGTAATACAACTTTATGTCACAATCAACAGTATATGTCGCAAACTCAACACTGTAATGTTGCAAATCAACAGTATATGTCGTAAAATATTTGAAAAATTGACACAATAATTACAAAATTAAAAATAAAATTGAAATTTTATGTACAGACTCATTTGTTTGAGAGTTGACAAGGGACTATGATGTCACTAGGAAGTATATTTTACACTGACGACGCCATATGTGTTATTAGACGTTAGTTTTTTATTGTAACTGTTTTTCACAGGCGTATATCACAAGGAAAAATATACTCAGCATTAGCTTTTAATGTGTCCTGTCCCGGGAGGATTTCGTCCAGTCGCAGCCAAAGCGGAATCTTGGTTGACCTAAGCTAAGCTAACGTTTTTTGTCATATCGACACTCAGTTCCGTTACGAAAAATTTGAAACAGCAGCAAACCGTTGAATGAAAACAATGAAAAATTTGAAACAATTATATACAAGTTTAATGTTGTCGAGTCCCGGCAGTAGTTTTTTTTTTTTTTTTCCAATAGAGGCGAGATATAATCATCTTGTATTTCATCCTGTCCCGTCTTCATATAAACAGCCCCTCAGTATAAAAACAGCTATTAACTCGATGTATCTTCCTTTGACAAAAGAATTGTCTGCACCAAATGTTGTACAATCCCACGATGGAAGCATTATTATAAGTAGTAATATGTTTTCAACAAGAAATAATGGAAAATGACATGACAAGGTTAACCATTATTGTCGTGTTATAAATCTAAATCTGATGCGTTATACATTCTTATATTGACAATTTCCAGGTCTCACATCAAATTGGAAAAATAACACCATAATGACACATATCGACTTGCATGATAATATTCTTTAATTTTTGTGTCAAATTAGGCATTTTCATTATAAATATTAAATTTTGTTTCATTTCTCAATTTTGTGTGCATATAGTGTTGATTTGTGACATATAATAGCAGTTCAGCACATATTTTCCAGCGCTATCCCAGTGATTTACGCTACTTTCGAACTGTCATTTGACCGATCAATATATTGTCCAAATAGCTGGGTAAACTTTTTGTATCAAATTTTACGGTGTTCACAAGAATTTCTGTATCAGATTATACTCAGCAGTACTTACTCTGCTATAAAGTAACAGCTTGTGTGAGAAAATTAGCATTTAAGTTTTAACCAAATTTACGGAATTTTTAGGCATCAAGCTAATTTAACCCAGGAAAGCTAAGAACGATAAAAGTCTAAGCTGACTTAAACACCGTTTTTGTTTTACTTTTGAAGCTTACCTCCTATATATATATAATTATTTTTAGAATCTTCGGTTGGCTCAAGGTTCATCACAAGAGTTTCTGGTTCGAAATAACTTAACAATACTTTTGACAGACCTTTATGATCCAATACCTGGAAATGGTTATGGACATATGGAAGAATTCCCCGCTTTATACTTATTACTGAATTGGAAACCACAACAAAGTAAGCCCTGTGTTTTAAGATCTTTTGAATAAATTGAATCTATATCGGAGTAGTGAATTTATATCAGCATACGAGCATTTTCCTAAGTTATCTATCGCAGACGCTAGTACCCCGAATATTTAGACGAGCCAACCCCGATTTATTTTTAGAACGTTGACCTAAATTGTTAGAAATGCTTCTTTTGGTGTGAAATTTGGTGTGTAGGAAAAAGATAACATTCTGTTTTTAAAATTAGAATCTAATTTGAGCTCTATTTTTAGAGATTAGATTTGATTCGAGCCGCAAAATACCCATTTTGCGTACAATAATTGGTCCAAAAATTAAAAATGCTCCGGGACTATTAATGGTTGATTCACAATATACCTACTTGGTATCGCTTAAATTAGCTTAACTTGTTGACACAGTCTAGTTTTCCCCAAAACTGTTCGCGCCTCTCCACTCCGAGCGCCATAGAGATATTAAACTCGATTTCCACTAACGTTACAATCGTGGATAATTTGGAGGAATTTATTTTCGCGGATAAGCAAATGTGGCATATTACACAGGGACTTGTTTTCACCCTCTATCAATTGGGATGAAAAAATAAATTTTGTTCATTCAGTGATTTTTTACTATGATAATGATGTACGCTACAAATATGCTACCAATCCAAATCATCTTCTAAAATGTTTGAATAATATATATATATATATATACAGTGAAGAGAAGAAGCGCGTATAGAAAATCACATGATTGCTGTAGTGTCTCAAAAACAAACAAGAGCCTTAAGGCTTGAAGTGATGATGATAGGGGTTGTGTTACATTTTCACATGTATCAAACTGCCATGAATTTGAAAGAAGGCTTGTGTATCAATTTTCAAATGACCTTTTACGGAATGTTAGCCCACGTCATTCTACGGAATGTTACCCCACGTCATTCGTGCGCAGCATTACCATCACTTAATCCCATTGACCTTCTTTGGAATGTCACCTGATGCCATTCTTTGGAATGTCAGCTGATGATGATGACCTACTATGTTTTTTTACATCATACTCTCTTGATCCTATTGACCTACAACGACACGGTACATAAAAACAAATGTAATTATCTGTAACATGATCACATTATTTTTATTCTTTTTTTTATTACTTTGGCTGACATAATTACATTACATAAAAAAACAAAGATACAAAAAACATTCTTGTTATGATGAAATAACGACGTTGTTTTTTTCTTATGTTTCTTATGTTATATAAATTTATATCTACGTTATTTCATCATAATTTATTATATAAATCTAACATTAAATTTAGTACATATCCTTTGATTTTCTATTAAAAAGTGATTCAGATTTTTTTTCTTTCTGTCACGTTTTCGGATGCTGACACATTTTTCAGATTCGTGTTTCTTACACGCGTCACAGTTGTTAGGAATAAAGTAACTGTTGTGTTGAAATTCTTCAAATAAAGGAATTAAACTGTTTTTGTCATCACCAACGTTGGAATTTTTAAAATACTTTTCGAAACAATTATTACAAATCTTCAGCGTGACGTCGATCGTGTTAACGTTTCTATCTCTCCAATAGCATAACCAGTTAAGAAATATTCTTTCGTCTTTTAATTTTTCGATTTCTTCGTTGTTGAATTCCATTCTTCCTCTTCTTCTTTTTCTGTTCGCGAATGACATACAGAATTTTATACTGTCCGTTTAAATACCTTTTTTTCGATTTGGTTTTCACATACTTGCTCATATTGTTGACGTCGATACAATATCTTTTTCTGTGACGCTATTTATTTGTTTACATATGAACAGTGGACTGATGGCGACTGAAAAAAGAGACGATCCACTCGATCCAACAGTGATCTTGTAAGTTTGCAGTTTCCACACGAAGAATTGTTGATACGAGTTGAAACGTGATGGTGTCAGTTTACATATAACATTCACACTTTTGTTGTTCGTACTGTTTTTGACGTTACATATTTCTGACACGTTTTCGTATCGAATGTCTTTTTGTTTTTCGTGATAACAGAAAAAATTATCACGAGTCGGCACGCATTTGCTCACAGTGAAATTTCTACTTTCGTTTCCGTTCAAATTGAATTTCAGAAATATATGATATTTGTTTCTGCAAAAAACTGTTTCACCATTTCCACCTTTGTTTATGTTGAGACTTCTTGTTTCAACACAATAAAATTGTGAGTAAATTATAACAACTATGACAACAAGTAAGAATTTTGTTGACAACATTATATCTTCTTCTTTTTTGTCTGAATAAAATGAAAAAAAAAAATTGTACATGTACGTTCTGTCTTTATATAAAAAAATTTATAAAAATGTTTTTTTTTTTTATTCATCGCTGTCATCAGTATCGCCTGTTGCCTGATGTTAATAATATGAGAAAGTAGTCTGATTTTTTTATCACGTCATACATGGTGGTAATTAGATCGAGCAGTGTCTTTTCAGACATGTTTGTTTCGATTCCTCGCATCATCTGACATTCTTTGCTGTTGTAGGTCTTTTTGTCGTGTAATTCGTCGATTCTCGTGATTATGTTTTCGTCCAATCCAATATGCTTACCGAATGTCTTCCAAGTGTCCTCGCCATCGTTCCATCGTTCCATCGTTCCTTCCAGATTTGACATCTGACACCAGCACACTAGCAGCTTCTTTACGCAGATTTTCAACAGACGAGAGTTGTGACATTATATTTTTTTTCGATAATAAAATGAAATTTACTGTTTCTTTAAGAAGTTTTGAGCGTGAGTATTTATACATTTCTCACAAACGACTTCCAAGTTCACCGAATGCGATTGAATTCTTACTTTTGGAATTTCGTTGCTGACGTACATTTGGCAACTCCAACAGTAGTATTGTTTCGATGATAATAACTTTGTCTCTTTTAACGTGTCGCTATTCAACAGTTCATCTTGCATACATCTCATACACAGGAAGTATGTTGTATTGTTTTCGACACATTTTACGTAACCTTCTTTAGTATTTACTTCAACGGTGAACGGAATACGCTGCAGTTGTTGTTGTTGTCGACCGATGAAGCGATTTAATTCTTCGTCTTCGTCGTCTCTAGTTCGATTGTTGCAACAGTCGCGTTCTAATCTTGAAAAGGAACATTCGCGTGTTTTCGGCTTCTGATGACATATGTGCTGACAAGACATGATCCGTTGAAAGCTCATTTTAATGCTTTTTTTTTTTTTGATCAATTTAATATATAAACACCTCTGACTGGAAAGTTTATAAAATAAAATTTTTTCTTGACAGTGTTGGCGTTAGACAGACTTTTATAGAAAAAAATGGCGAGAAAAAAGGCGGCCGATCGTAGAACAAGATATAGAAGAAAAGTGATTGGACGAAAAAGAAGGGGTCGTCGACGTCAGAAAGGTGGATCCATTGGCAGTTTCATTTCAAACGCTATTCCGTTCGTGGGAAAGTTAATCAACAGCTTTTTTTAAAGAACAGTTGTAATTTATTTATTTGCTTAAAAAGAACGAATATATGTTGAATTACAGTTTATTTTTTGTTTCAATAATCGTTTTTTTCTTCGTCATCACTGCTGTCGTTGGAACTGTATTCTTCGTCGCTGGTGCTTTCACTATCACTTCTTTCGAAATCTCCGTCGATGTCGAATTCTTCAACGAATTCTCGCATCGTTTTCGTGTTCTTGTCCAGATAGCGTTTCGTTCTGGATGCATCGTTTTCAGCATGGATTTTGCTCTTATTAGCAGTTCCGTTCGTTTCGAATATCTCGTTCAATATTCTCTCGATTGTGTTGTGTGTGAGTTTTTTATCTGTTTTGTACGCCGCTGTAAGTTTCGGCAAGAACAAGTTGTAGAAGAAATATAGTTGATACGGTCCACAATAACTGTTGTCTAGATTCTGCAAAAGGTTTTTCACCGTGTACAGATTAATGTTTTTGCTTTTCTCGCCGTCGTCGTCGTCGTCGTCGTCGTAATATTTTTTATCACTACCACCTTCTTTTTTGAATTTCTTTTTTTTCCGTTGATTTCTTTTGGTCGCGAACGCCAGTAGGAATGTCAAGAGGCCGTTTGCAGTGTCGCTCATCTTGTTGTTATTAAATTGTTTGTTTTTTATGTTAGCTTTCATCCATGTTTCCGGTGTAAACGTTATCTTTCTAATTGATATTTTCTTGAGTTTCGACACTTTCCCTACGCTCCTTTGCAAATCAGGCGTATTTTGTAGATACTTGTCCACTTCTGCAGCGTCGATTCTCTCCATAAAATTTAGCCAACCCACGTCTCCGAACGAATCGAACAAGAAAAGCGACCCGTTTGTGTCGTCGTCGTCGTCGTCATCGTCGTCGGGTATCGTCATTATGCTGAACCAGTGCGTACCCGGACTGTCTCTTCTGTCTGTATTCACAATGCAAAACGGCATGTTGTTGTTTTGGAAACTGTGAAGTTTGTTTATCACTTTATCGAACGAATCCAACTCGTCGATCGCGTACGTGTCGACAAAATTGAATCTCATCTGTTCGCTGCCGTGCTCGTTGATGAACTTTTTAATTTCTGTATCGCTCATTCCCCCACCGACATTCGCCATGATGCGATGAAATGGTTTTTTGTTTTTTTTTACTGTTGAGCCGATCTAGCTCTTCTTCTTTCAGCATAATTTGCTTTTGAATCAGTATATATATTTTTGGCGTTTTTTAAGACGGCGCTACCGAGTGATTTGGCAATGTCTCCGAACGGAATCTTCTTTAAAAGCGATCCAAGACCGCGTCCTCGTTGTCCTCGACGACTGCGACCTTTGGGTCTTCGTGTACGTCTTTTTCTTCTTCTTTTATATTTTCCACCAAATAAAGCTGGTTTGTAATTTGAGAATGTTGTGCTGACCATTTTGTTTTGTTATTTATTTTTTCTTTTCACTATCAATCTATTTTTGTTCGCACAGAGTAATTTATACTTTTTTTTTCTTTTTTTTTTCTTTTATTGCGCCGACATACTCAAATTGGTTTTTACAGTCATCGTCGTGCCGTCTTTGATGTACTTTAGGTACATGCCGGTAAAGCTTATTCCGTAAACTATTAACGAGTATTCCTTTGCCGCTACCGCAGATAACTCTAAATTCAGATGCAATTGATCGTGACGTCTGGTTATCTGCTCTAATAGTCCCGTAGCTCCGCGGCTTGCTCTTAAGTCGACGAGTATAGGGTATCCGCGAATTTTGAAGTCATCGTACGTGGGTTGTCTACTGATTAGATCACTTTCTATTTGTTGATTCGCTGGTACGCTACTGCACCCGTCGAGGTAGTAAGCAACGTAGTTATTGTACAGAATTCGCCTGTCGTCGTCATTCTGACAGTTGAAACGATAGTCATCGTCGTTGAAGTTACCCGTGTTGAACAGATCGACGGTTTTTATCAGTCGATTTGCCTGCTCGTTTCCGTACGAATCGAACGGCGACAAGTGTTGAACACTGTTTCTCGACCTTAGTGAAATGTAGAGCCAGTCCATTTGCAAGTTGTTTCCTACAAACGAAATCGTTTCGTTCATGGATCCTTTCAACATTTCTTTTATTCGAGGTACGTATATGGGAAGTACTCCGTAGCTGTATCCTCGTTCGGTTGCGGATAACGAATTTGACAAAGTCTGGTACATGGGTGACATTATAAACTCGTCGTAAGTGATGAACGGAACGTTCGAGTACTCGAATTTTCCGACAACGTTGTAAATGTTCGCGTCGACCGTTTCTTTGTCGGTTCGTTCGAACAACTTGTTCATGTTGTTCTCGAGTTGAAGTACGATTTTGATGCTGTTGCCGTACATGTCGTCGATTTGAAAGAAATCGCACAGATCTGCTAAATTGAATTCGTACACGGTGGCGACTTTCCACTGTTTGTGATACAATTTTGTTCTTTCTACGATGGACTCGTTCGTTCGCTTTGTGTCGTCAGTATTCTTATTCGGGCGTCTATCGAATTCCGATTCCCTGCTATCGTAATAATGGTAAGCTGCTTTGTAGTGCTTGAGAGCTCGTGACGGTATTCTCTTCAGTTTTTCTGTCATGAACTCGTCTGCAGTGAGTTGACTGGAACTTGTGATCGAGTACCCTGTTTCGGGCATCTCCACTTGAACGTCTTCTATTAACTTGCTGATCCAGTGGTTCGCCAGCGATGTAGTACCACTTAACGGTGTTCCGTCGGCGTTTTGAAAAACTAACGGTAAATGCACGCGCACGTTGCTCGGATTGAAACACGTTCCTCGCGCAATGGTCAGCCTGAACGTGATGTTCGTTTTGGCCGTGTAGTCAGGCGCAGCAAATACTTTGTGATGTGTTGTACCGCTAATTATTTGCTGTCTTTCTGGTTTTCCATATCCAGGAAAATCATTGTTGACAACTCTTCGTTCGACTGTGCCCTTGTGAAACAAGTTGTTTACAGCTTCTAACGTTTGTTTCAATCCGCTCTTTCCGTCTGTCGTTGAAATTCCTGTGGTACCTGCACTTTGTCCGTTTGCATCGGGTAACGCGGGTGGATTAATGATTTTGGTCATAACGATTTTTTTTTGATGTTGTGACCGAAGAAATAACAAATTAAGAATGATGTATTTTTTTTTTTCATATCTTTATATTTCATTAGTTATTTATATAATTTTATTAAAAAAAAATTGACAATTTTATTATTATTATCGTTTAAAATATGTGTTTACTGTCTTCATATTCTGTCGTTCATTATCGTTATTGTTCTCGTTATCTGAGGAAGCCGCTGAAGACGACGCTGACGCTGATGATGACGACGACACGCGTTCGTGTTTTCTCTTTCTTTTTTTCTTGGGGACTTTCGTTGATGATGATGATGATGATGATTTTGATGGAACTTTTTTAGTTTTTCTTTTTTTATATCTTCCGTGTTGTTGTTGTTGTTGTTGTTGTTGTTGTTGTTGCTGAACTTGTTGATGATGACGTGGCTGCATTGCAGTCAAGTCGTTAATGAAGTTTCCACTATTGCTCATCTTTTGTTTTAAAGATTCGTCGACGCGATCGGTCAGTTTCTTTTTTAAACCGTTCAGTTGTTCACTCATCGATTGCACTTGAGTTTTGTACGCGTTGGAAAGTTTGTTGAATTTTTCAGCGTGAACATCGCGATCTTGACTTACAGCGGTAAGTTGTTTCCTCAAGTCTGTCACGGTGAGGTTATTGTTACGATGATAATCGACAATTATTCTGTTCACGTTGTGAGATATTTGTTCGTCACCACGACCGGCGTTCTGATTCTTCCAATTTCTCTTTCCACCTCTCCGCCTTATGGATTGACCGTACATGATTAATACGCTGTTCTCCTTATCCTTTTAATCCCAACTCTTGTCGGACGAGAGTTAGTGTTTTTCACTAATCGATCGAGTTTGAAAACGAATACGCAAAAGTTCTGCCTCTGATTGTAGAATTCAAGGGGATTGTTGTTCACATCCACCAACGACAACTTGAACGTTTTCAAGTCTTGTTGTTGAGATACTCGAGTGCGATATGCACGCTCCGTGAATAGATCTTCGTCTGAGGAGAATGTGAATGTATGTTGGTCGTTTATCTTTCTAGCAGTCTCCCAGTTGTGTAGATTTGATAGATTTACGATTCCGATCGTGTTTTTATACTCTCCATTGTTAGTGTTAGGATTCATCAGCGTCTTCATGGCGTTCGTCACGCCGTTCGTCTGAAGGAATATCGTGCTCAGTCCACTGTTATCTTTGGCTTTCGGCGATCGCACGAACGTTGGCACTAACATCTGTTCAATCGAGAAAAGGTATCCTGTTGTGTTCGTCTTGTATTTGTTGAAGAAGTCTGTTGTTTCGTTACTGCTCAAGTCGATGTTGAATTCGGCCGTTTTGGATTCAATCTTGGCGTTGACGATGATCGACATCGTGTCGTCAACGTGTTCTTTACTCGAGTTCATTATCTGTATTCTACCGATTTCCAACACTGTGTCTTTAACGTTTCTAATTGTTTTGGTCTTTTTATCGAGAACAGTTACAGGTTCACCGTTCAGCTTCATCAACGCGAAGTCGAATGACGAAACGTTTACTGTTTTTTCCACCTTCTTCTTCATCACCAAGCCTTGATAAGTGACATCGGCAAGGTCAACGAATTGCGCGTCGTCTACGAGTTTCACGCGATCACTAGTGATTGAACTGGGAAACGAGAACACAGAGTGAATGTTCGTGAACATCGTCGTTCTCTGTTCGTTATTGACGAACAGCGATGGTCGAATGAAGTTCTGGTATAACACTCTGTTCTTTCCAGGATAGAACGGTTTTAGTTTTTCGTTTATTTTCATCGACGAGAACATCAATTCTTTTGCGTTGGCTGACAGTGTTATTTTTCGTCCCTTCTTTGAATTAAATCTGACACCCTTCCACTGATCCTTGTTGTTCAACAGACCAATCGTCGTCTCTAATTTCATATCGCAATCGTACCACATGTCTTCGGTGACGAATGTTGATAGTTCTTTAAGTGATAATTGATTTGTAAACTGTGTAGATGCAAAATCGAACGGTAAATACTTCATAGTAAAAAAACCATCAAAAAGTGATTTTCCAGCCAATGTGGAAATGTCGAAGACGTTTTTGTTTGCTGAAGACGATTTCGTTATACTAATCCTCACCATGTGGGTCACCGAATCAGGAAATCCGTTGGACTTTATCGCTCGCACTAAACTCTGCAAGTCATCTTGAGACTGAGATCTATACGCGTTAAAGGCGATTTGAACGATGGTCATTTTATCGCTGGAGACCATTCTTCGTTTTTCCATCTCTTTGTAGAATCCGGATCCTTTCATGAGTGCAAACCTTTCTAGCGTGACGAATATATCACCGCTTCGAACGATCGTTACTTCCTTTTTGACGTTGTTAATATGGATAACGTGGTTAGTAGTGTTCGATAGACTCGATTTATCGTTCCTGCCGAACGGGTGGAAGGGAAAATTATCTTTTTTGGAAATGGATTTTTCCGTCTCCAGACTGAAATTGTAAAAGTCGATTTCCGTTCGGAAATCGTTTATCCTCTTGTCGGTGACGTTTTTACAGTTTTCGTACGTCATCGCGTAGTCGTTGTAAACGCTTTTCGTGTTTGCTAGCGAATGGCTGGTGAAGATGTTCCACTGCCAGGTGACGTTGTACCTAATCGACGCAAGAAGTTTCGATAGAATTTCAATTTTCAAGCTGTTATCTTCCGTAATTTTTGGCGAAATTTTTTCGTTCGATATTAACCCTGTCTCTTCGACGAGCGATAAGTTCTCTTCGTTGAATATCCTCCATCCGTCTAACACGCTCACGTCTTTCACCCATTTTTTATCTCCGTCATTCAGGTGATGTGGTTTCGTTATGAAGCTTTTTTTTCAACGGGAGTTGAAACATTACCGATCGACCGAACCTCTTCAAAGAGACCATTTGATTATTGATAATAGGTTGTTTAAGTCTGGTCGCGTAAAATTTTATACTGTGATAGAACAACATTCCGAATAATGGTGTCGCGGGACTTGTCTCCTTGATTTCATAATCATATGTAGGCAGGTTACTTATGGATGCGGAATAATCTATCAGCCACTGAGGATAGTCCAGACTGCTCATACTGCTGTCGAACGGATAGAGCATCTTCAGCAGGCTGTAGTTTTCACCCTCCTGCAGGTCGGGAAACGGCACCTGTCTGTTCGTATGAGTGATGTTCACGCTGATGTTTCCACGATCGTTTACGATCGCGATGGCTGCGCACACGAGCATCTTCGGCACGAAGACGTTCCCGTCGATCATTGTCATCTTCTTTTGATTATTCTGTTGTTGTTTTTTCTCAGATCTTGTAAACGTCCTTCCTGCTCAACCTGTCTTTGAATTTTTCGCCGTCACCGTTTTTTACGTAATAGTAATGGTAATCAACTCTTCCTCCGCTTTTGCCGTATTCTTCTTTTTCTTTTCGAGCAAATTGCTTCTTTTTATAGACGATAAACGTGCGGCTTTCATCATATGTAGGTCTGTTCTGCGACGTGTGTTTGGCAAATTGCCCTGGCGCGTCTTTCTTCTTGAATCTGTACTTGGCCACTAATACCTTGTCGCCAACATTAATAGGTGGTAATCGTTTCATCGTTCTCGCATCACTACGTTTCCATTGTTTTCTTAACGTTGCGTGTCGTTGTTGCGTCGCCTGTATCCTACTTGCGTTAACGACGATTCTGTTTGCTTCTGCTACGCTCAGTTCACCTTCTTTCCCCGACTTTTCTTCTTCCTTGTTCTTTTTGTCTTGTTTGACCAACGTGGAAAAGAGCATACTGTGCGGTGATTGACCTCTATATTTTGTGCTTTCCGTTGTGTTCATGTTGTTGGCGATATTTGTGAACACCTTGTTACTCACGTCTCGTCGCAGCAGTCGTTTCGCAGCGGTGAGTCGTTCCTTCAACGCTCTCACTTTTTGTTCTGCGGCGAACGCGTGTCCCTCGTTCTTTCTGCTGCTGTACATCTGCACCGAATGCTCCTCGTTCAGTCTGACGATTTCGGTCTGTTCGAACTCCCTGTCTACCTGTATCCATGTCCACAAATGGTCGTCGTCGTCGTCGTCGTCGTCCATAATTATGTTCTGTTTGTCTACGTTGTCTTTAGGAAGTCGACGTCTTAGCACGTCAAGTTCGCGTGTGTAAAACTCTTCTACTTTTCGTTTCAACGCACTCTTCTTTCGCATGGGATACAACCACACGTACGAAGAGAACAAGTCGACCACGACGAAGACGTATCAAGCCGTCGGATGACCGACGTATCTTACGTCTGCAACGTCGGCTTGCAATCGTTGTAGCGGACCTGACAGAGAATACAGTGTCGTCGTGTCGTAGTCGTTCAGTTTAGGTGATCGTTTTAACACGTGATCTCCAGCTACATTCCGCGATTGGTTTTTGTTCTTGTCGGTGATTCTTTCGTTTCGGACTTTTTCAATCGCCGAATCCAAAACTCTCACGTCACTTCCGTGTTTTTTCAGAAATTGTGCGACGAACGCGTGCAGCGTCTTGTCTTTTTCGTACGCCGACGTTCTCAATCGTCTCAACACTGTTTTAGTAGTTACTTTTGGCTGCAAATACGTCACACTGTGTGCATCCCCTGTTGACATCGAATCGAACAGGTTCGCGATGCGTTTTGCGTCAGATGATGATTCGGTCATTTTAGTTCTCAAATCGTAATAATTTTTTCTTTTTAATACTACAATCTGATTATTAACTTTTTTTTTATTTCATTCTTTTAAAACGGTCCGCCTTCGTCCGTCATTTGTTTCATCATTCGTCTCACCTTCATCTGAATCTCGTGATACAGTTCTGTTTCTGCGACTGACAGTCCCCCTTTAGTTGCAGACAACGTGTTGAGATCAACCAGTCTGTTCATCAATATTGTGTATTCAGCCAGTTTGCTTGCACTGTTGACGTTGTTGGCAAATATTGGTAAATCGTTTGACGCTAGAGTGTAGAACTGTCTGATGAGAGCAACGTCCCACTGTGAACCCGACTGTTCGTTTCGCACTCTCATGAAGTGCTCAATTAACCAATCTAGTCCGGAGGCATCATTAGTTTTCCGTCGAATTTCAACTAGTTTGTCTAACACTTCTGAAATTTCCATTGTAGATACGCTACTTTGACCTTGCAACACGTCAGTGTGTTCTTGACCGGGAATCGTTCCGTTGATTTTAACGACCTCATAATCGAATTCGTCATTGCCGTAAAGCGCGTCTTCTTCTTTAATTTCCTCTTCTTCTTCTTCATCTTTAATATGAATAATGTCATAATTAACACCTTCATCTTTAATATTAATGACTTTGTGACCGTCGGATGAAATCGTTACTGCTTTTGCTTCGTTTAGTTGTCGTTCGAGTGATTGAACATCTTTTAAAATGTCACGTCCTCCGTGTTCGATATTTTCTAATCTAACACCGTTGTATCCGTCAACAATGAAAGGGGAAAATTTATGTTCAGGATTGGCAATTGCTAACGACGACGATTTTGAATCGTGTACGTTAATTTCACGTGTTACTCTATTTGGGACGAGACGCTTGTTGACGGTACCGTCTTCTATTTTAGGTTCAGTCAACTCTGTTACGATCGCGTTGGAATAGAAAGGGTTTATGTTACGTTGATCCGATGGAATGGAGAATTTACGATCATCAATGTCGGTGATATCTTCGCCCATCTCATGATCGAAAATTCTTACTGCGTTTCCGTCGCCACCACCACCATCTGGTCTCCAATCTCCGTAGCCGGATTGCTTAATTTCCGTTATACCGACTTCCCCTTTGGTTTTAAAATACTCGCGAGTTATTTCTTGAGAAACGAGCGCGTTGATCGCGACCTGTTCTTCCTCTCGTTTTATTTTCATCATCAACATCGCCTGATTAGCTTGCTGAAGTGCTAAGTTCATCCTCTGAAGTTCTTCCGAAAGTAATGTTACTCTTGATTCGCCGTCGTTGGCTCGCGTCTTGTAATAGTCTATCGTATTTTCAGCTTTTTCAATAATTTCCTGTAGTTGATACATGTCGTTGACATACGTCGATCGGTCTGACTCGCTCTGATTTTTCATTTCGGTAAGTATGTTACTAGCGTTCTCCAGTTGTCTGTGCAATTCACTTTTTTCATCGTTCGCAGCGTGAAGTTTCTCTTCAGCTACTTTAATCACCTCGTCTTTCTCGAACCGATGTTTTCCAATCTCCGCTTTTGCGTCACGTAATTGTCTATCAAGATCAAATAACATTTCTTCACTGGTTCTCTCCATTTTTGCAAGTTCGTCTTTAAAATGACGGATTTCTTCATTTAACTTCTGTTTTTCGTTGGAGAAATTTCGTTCCGCTTCTTCTCGTTCTTCGTCTTTCGACGCTTCTATTTTTACGCGGAGTTCGTTCAATTTTAGTTCACCGCTTTTGTTCAGTTGTTCGATGAAACTGTCGAATTGCTTTTGACGTGTGCTACTCGCGTGTGTATTCGCTTCCTCTCTCTCCCTTAGTTGAACTTCGAATTCTTGTTTCATGTGTCGTTCGCGTTCGATGAAATTCTGTTCCGTCTGCAATTTGATCATTTGCTCTCTGTTTTTAGCCGTTTGCTCTTCGCTCGCGCGTTCGTTTTTCATTCTATATTTTAACTCTTCCATTTTAATATTTGTTGTGTCCAACTGGTTTGTCAACAGATTAATTTTTTCATCGTTCTCAATCCTAGTCTTTACGAGCTGTTGGTATGTCTCCCTAGCGTTATTTCTCGCCACGTCATTCTGACTTTCGAACATCGTCTTCTGTCTATGAAGCTCGTTACTGTATTTCGATCTGGCCTCGTTGTTTTCTTCGGTCATTCTCGTTAATTGTGCTCTGATTGCCTCGACTTCTCGTCTCGCTATGGACACCGATTCCGGTTCGTAGTCGACGGTCTGCGTTGAAAATGAGATTTTTTCTGCACTTGGAGGAGGAGGAGGAGGAGGAGGAGGAAAATCTGTTTGCGTTGACAGTGTGATTTTTTTATTGTCAACAGTATCATCTTCAGTTTGCGTTATCGCGTCGACTTTCAAGGCACCAGCACCCGGAGGAAGAGGAGGAGGAGGACCGTTATTATCATTGTTAACGAATGATTTTAAGACGTCCATTCCATCATCTTCGTCGCTGGTAGTAGATGCTTTCGTTGCGACAGTCGAATTGAAATCATTCTGTGAAGACATTGTTAAACCGTCGTTGATATGATCCAAACGGTACAATGAAATTGGAGGACTATACGGATACGGATTGTCTGAACTGTCGACACTGCTCTTGGCAAAATACTCTTCGATAAATTTGACGAGTTTCATTAAAACAGAGGATAGATAACCTAATTTGTTTCGAACGTCGAACTCGGTTTAGTTAGTCCATTCAAACTGGACATTTTCAACCACATGTTGAGTTGATCTACAGCCTGCTCGCGTATTGAATTTGCAATATGACACATGATCGGATACATAAGGTAATTGAGTTTGACAGAGTGTGTATTGAACAGTCTGATCATTGAAATCAAGTTGGGTAGTCCGTCGAAACTGTGTTTCTCTAATTTGCTATCGTCGATCTTTAGTTCTGGGTTCGGAAATAATCCAGTCGATGTTTTTGATTCGAAAAACAAATACGCAAATTGCTGAACGAAATCGAATGCGATATTGAAACTCGACGGTCTCGAATGAACGTCATTCACGTTCGATTGCAATCTGCTTTTCATGTCCACCGTTACATGTGGTTTGATTTCGCTCAAGTATGATTGCAGTTTGCGATGATCACAATTTATCAACACACTGTTCAGAGCGCCGACGAAGCTACTCATGATCGAGTCGATTGCACCAACGACGTTGTTGAAAGTACTCTGAAGATTGTTGACGAACTTGTTTGACTTCATGTTGCTCGCTAACGGATCTTCATCACCGTACGCTCGCAGTTGTGAAGAAATTAATCCGGTCCAACTCACGTGTTCGAATCCTGAGAGTGCTGACGCTTTTTCTATGTACTTGAATCTGACCAGTGCACGTGATTCGTCAACCGAGCCGTTTTCGCGCAAACTGTTCAACTTTGCCAAAATAAACTTACAGTATTTGAAATAGTGTTTCTCTTCACCCTGTTGACCTCTTAGCGATGACAGGAATCTATAGTATTCCGAAAGAGTTCCGTTAATAATCCACGGACTTTCGTAGTTGCGCAGGTCGTTGCGATTCAACAACATTATAAATTCGTTTATGTTTTCACCAACGTCGGTGCCTTGAATAAAAACTTGTCCATCCGATTGCAAAATGATTCCTTCTGATTTTAACAGTTCCACGAGCGACGAATTATGATTACGGATCGAATCTACTATGGCGCTAACGTTTAACGATGAAGACCGTGCACCTACACTACCGAATTGATCGTTCATTTCCCGTTGACGAATTTCGTTCGGTTCGTTATCTCGATAGCGATCGAACCACATTGGAAATCTGTCTCCACCGTTTCCTGTGTTTTCGTCGCCTCCCATTCCACTTGCGGAAAGGTCAAATTGTTTGTTTCCGTTGAATAAACTACTATTATTGTCAAATTTCTGTTGTACACGCGCGTCGGTTTCTGGGATTATCATGTTCTCGAGCGGGTCCTCCTCGTACATGTCTTCTTGTTCTTTGACAGAAATATCGTCGTCAGCGTCGACAATTTCATCATCATTATCACCGTTTCCATCATCATCGTCAACATCGACGTCATCATCATCATCACCAACATTTTCATTTTCGTCTTTAACGGAAGACGAACGAAGCTTGTCGTATTCAATTAATGACGATGTAGCTCTTGTTGCGTCGAGTTTTTCCAGTTGTTCAATTTTAGCATGTAATTCGCTAATATCTCTGGTCATCACTTTCAGTTCGTCGACATCGTTAGCGACTAGCGGAACTCTTTTACTGCTTCCTGTTTTCGCTGTTTTTCCCTTGCTTTTTTGTTGACTGGCTACGAGGTGATGTAAGTTTTTGACGACTTCATCCAGCTTAGATTTGGTATTTCCATACGTCGTCGCGAGGTTCTGATCTTTACCCGGTGGTGGAATTAGCGGGTCTTTTCCCATGAAAATCTGTCCACCTGCCAGGCCACCTTGTTCTTTCGGTATCAACGAGAGAACGTGATGGTTATACATCAAACCTTCGTCCCTATCACTCTCGTGTAACATCATGTTGGGATTGAGCATAGTGTGATTGAACATTATTCGATTCACGTCGGATTGTATCATCAACCCGTAGTCGTCGTTTCCAAATAGAATCGAGGCCAACGTCGTATCGTCTGTCGTATTTTTTTTTTCGTATCTCATTTTTTTGTTGTCAGACCACTCGTCGATTTGATGAAGTCGTTCGTTCATTTCAACGAACGATGCGATGTTTCCTCCACTGGTGTTCCGCGTCGTCGGCTGTTCTAATCCGTTCGGTAATACAACCCTGTCTAACTTGATTGTGTCAGGATTGTATAGAGGTGTGAAGTAAGGTAATTGTAACATCTTTTCAGTTTGTTGATTGATATCGCCGCTATAATCGTCGATGTCACGAATAGACTTTCTTTTTCTAGACGACATGATTTTATTTCTTAAAAAATATTATTATTATTATAACTACACAAAAAAAATTCATAATTTTCTATTTATAAAGAAATTATTAACAAAAAAAAAAATTTGTTCATCAATTTATCGCTGTTGATGTTGTTGCTGTAGCAGCTGTTGTTGTTGTTGTTGTTGTTGTTGTTGTTTCATATTTGATTTAGCGAGTTTTCGCTTTTTTTTCACTTCCATTGATAAATGCATAGCCTCAACGACGGGCGCGTGCGCTCTCACAGTGTCCAAAAGCGATTTCATCTGATCTCGGAGGGCCGCTGAAGTTCGCTCCTGATTGGCAAGAATCTTTTTCACAGTGTCGTTAAATAAAATCTGATCAAGATTATTATTATTATTATCGCCAGTTTCGTTATGCTGTTTTTTCATTTCCCTTATCATGTTCTCGACTTCATTTCGGTACAATTGAAGGTCGCTGTTGTTCTCGCCGTCGGACATTACCAACTCGAAATGTACGTTTGCACTGACAATTCGTATCAACATCAGATTCTGCAGTATTTTTTTCTTCATCTGCTGTAAGATGTCTGCGTTGCCGCCTATCATCTGTAACAACATCGTCTTGTTGTTGTTAGAAGCTGCCCCGTTTACTATTTCGTCAATATGCTCGTGTGTATGAACGTACTCTTTTATCTGCGGCGACAACAACACGTTCCACAACAGATCCAACTTATCGCGACAGTCTTCGGTAAGATTCCTCTTCGCGACGTTGTGTAAATTCAAGTGACGAATGATGTATTTAATTGTCTCCCATATGTACTCGTCGTCAGCTTCTATCGTCGACACACCCAATCGTCTCATGATCAAATTTGTCATCGCGTTTCTCACAGTCATCTTCTTGCTGTTGCATGTATTGTTTCCGTTTTTCTTTTGAGATTCTTGATTATTCATTTGTTGTGGCAAATTTTGATTGAGTTGGATTGTCTCGACAGCAACTGCGTTCGAAGTGTCAACAACCTCGGGTCTGTTAGCTTTTTTCATCGGAAGATGTGGTGGTGGTGGTTGATGAGTAGTACCGTTTTCTACTACTTTTTCCACAATCGTTTTTTCTGTACCGTTCACATGATCCAGCATCAATTCGTCAATAATTTGACTAAAATTAATGTCGTTGTTTTTTGACATCGATGTCGCCATTTGCTGTTGATTTTGAAATGTCGTCATTTGTGGTTGATTTTGAGATTGATAATACTTGTTTCCTCCTAATTCGACAGTATCAGCTGCACTGTTTAACGATTTCACCATTTCTGCGTACTCGTAATTTTTTTGCTGCTGTCTTTGAAATTCAAGAGTGTTTTTCTTCGTTGATTTCCGAAAGGTTTCTTCTCTCGCTACATCTCCTCCCTTTCTTTTTATACCTACAGTACGCTGGTTCGCAGCGGTGGCCATTTTTATAACAGTTTTCGTGAATTAGTTTCACACCACCTCCTCTCTGTTTCCTCTTGTGATCGACTACTCGTCGTGAACAATGTCGGGGTCGTCGGTCCAATCGTTAACAACTGACGCTGCAACGGAAGAACGAGATGAATGAGAAGACGGAAAAATCGGATGATCATCAACAGTTGAAGACGACGAACAGTCTGCATTAATATTATTATTTACAGAGATATCGCTAATCAAGCGCGCCGAGACACGTGAAACAGACTGAGGTTTCATCCGCTCAATGCAAGAACGTAAATCAGTGATAATCTCATCGTTATTCAGTCTTGCGTGAAGAATGTGTTGGTCTTCTTCGTCGTCATCATCTTCGTCATCAACATCATCATCATCGTCGACAATTACAAACGATGAATGATTCAACATTTCGTCCTTTTCAACTCTCTCCACCATTTCCATCTCTTCATCGTCTCCAACGACATCAACATCAACATCTTCATCATCGACACAACATTCACTTTCAAAATAATTTGCAATGGTTGTTTGTTTATTCATGATTAATTATTTTGATCTAAAAAAAAAATAATCCAAAAAATCATATTTTTTTTTTCTTAAGAAAAACAAAAAAAATAAAACAAAACAAACAAAAAACAACAACAACAACAACAAAAAAAAGACTTCATCAAATAATTTCATTACATAATTTATTTACAGTAAATACAAAACAATCATCAATACATATTAATTATTAAAATATCATATTCATATTTTTCTCAAAAAACAAAACAATCAAATCAATACATATTAATAAAATTAAAGTCTTAGTCCGTTGTCAAGTTCGTCAACAACGAAATCTATCTCAGTAAGTTCATCATTGAATCCGGTTTCATTCAATTTCATGTAATTTTCGTATTCATTAGTTATTTCTTTATATTTGTTAGAATAATTATTCGAATCTAACTCTTCCTCGTCCATTATTTTTGATGCAATCAGTTCTTTTTTTATTTTGTCACAATCTAGAAACACACTGCCCTCTTCGTCGAATATCATCTCATATTCTATCCTCAAAATGACAAAAAATTCTTTAAGTCCATCTCTGGACGTCCAATAATCGTCAACGGTGTACTTGTCAACTACGTTCACAGTTTCTTTGATAAATAATTTGAAAAGCCAATAAGTTTTCAACATTGCCTTCTTTTCAATCAACATTATGTTTTTTTCAATTAATAATCTACGAAGAAATAACATTCATTAAATGTGACACGAAAACAGATCAATTTTTTATCAGTAAAAATACAAGAGATTTTCATCAACATTCGCATTCCTCTTAACAATTTTTTTCAAAACAAATTTTATTAGTTACAACAAATTTAATTTCTACAAATACAAAATTTTATAAAAGTGATAAATTTTATTATCCTCCACATTATTGACGATTCTCTCCAAATATTCATCAACATCCATTTCACTATCACTCGACGAAATGTATGAATCATCACTTATTGGAAGTGATTCACATTCGCAATCTGAATTAAAATCGGATTCGGTAAAAGAGCGAGACCTCAGAACAATTCGATCGAACTGAAAATAAAATAAACATCAACTAATCACTTTTTTCATGTTATTCTAAACAGATTTTCAGTTAAAACAATCAAACCATAAAAAAAATATAATTCTTAATCAATAACAAAAAAGTCAAGTATTTATTTTTTTACCAACCAAGACATCCATCATTGTTTTGTAAACAAGATTAAGTAATTCTTTTGACCAACATATTTCTTCATCATTAATTTTCTTTGGATCCAATATACCCACCGACGTCGATCGCATCGCTAAATCATCGGAGTGATCTTCACCAAGTTTAACATTCGACGGATCTTTTCTCGAATATATTCCACTCGGAACCATCACAATGGTGGCAATGTCGGCCATGTCATCGTCAATGTCAACAGAACAATACTGGAACCAACGAAGCGGTTCAGATTCTTCACCTTTTTTTCCACCTTTTTTTCTTTCTTCTTCCGAAATCTGATTTTTCCAACAACTCCCACTTAACGCTTCTTCTCTTCCACCGTCATTTGAAATTCTCTTATATCTATGTTGATAAGATTTCGTTTCATAATCCCATTTTACATAGGCCATGCATTCGATGCAATATAATTGACCCGACTTTCGACCAACAGCGAGTTTCAATAAACTTGGGTTCTCTTTTGCCATTTCGTTATTTTTTATCACCGGTTTCATCGTGGAATTAAATTTTTGTAACTGACGAGTGTGCCATGTATTCAATTTCAACACTGTTTCAGCTATTGTTTCTTCACGAACGAAAGGTGATTGCGACAGTTGCAAATCCTCAACGAGATCTTTCATATGAGAAACATCATCTAATAACGTCTTTATCACTTCTTCATCGACTAGATTAAAATAAAACATTAACATTACACATTTTCATCAATTACATAAAATTTACATAACAATAACAATTTTTTTTACCTTTGATTTTTTTTTTTGGTTTTTCTTCATCTTTATCATCAATTACAATTATCGTGTGCTTCCTCTTCTCTCCTTTTGTCAATTCATGATCTTCATCATCTGTTTTATCATAATCCTCATCAACAACAACATCAACCTTTTCATCTGACATCATTTGACTTTCTTCGACACCGTCATCATACATTCTCAATTCTTGACCACAAGATGGATGTTCTGAATCATTGATAGATGACATTTTTTTTAACAGTATACTTTTTAAAATGAAAAATAAAAGTTTTTTAAACTAATGATTGGTGGATGAAATAGCTTGGTATATCATGTAAGTAACAATTGGTGACATGGTAATAAAAAATTCACAAACGAAGCAACATTTTGAAAATACATATCTGTAGTTCTTATCGACCATACACATATACACTCGCATAAACGTTACAATCATGGTTAAACCTCGTCTTTCAATACAAGTGATCGTCAACAATGTTCGATTTGTATATAATATTGATTATAAAATATGAAAATTTATAAAAATAAAAATTTGACCCGTGTTCGTTGTTCACAAGAATTCTTCTAGAAATGTCAGTTTTAATCTCTTCAAACAGTGTGTCATCCCAAAAGTTCACTTGATACACGTGTGAACTAAACTGACGACTGATTGATAAATCAATAAAATCCTCTTCATTCGACAACTCCTCTTCTGTTATGTTATCTGCATTACTTAACACGTTCCGTTGATTAACAATTGAAAACTCAACATAAATCTTAAATTCACCTAACGGAAAAGCGTAATCGTCAATAAACTCGTGAAAAAGAACAATTTTCGAATACAACAAAACAAGATCAATTACAGAAACATCTTTCCAATTAATGACAGACGAAGAAGAACTCTCCTTTATCCTGACTGATTTGACAAACAAATTATTAAAATTACGTTTACTTAACGAAAAAAATTTCAAATATTCAGACTCAAACGCCACAACATGCAAGTGAAGAGATTGAATGTGATCAAAAAACTCTTTTGTATCAAACGATAAATGTCCACACACAAAACACGCTCTTGGAATGTCACGGTTGATATGATCAAAATCAGCTGATAAAATCTTTCGAACACGATTGAACGCAAGTCTTGACATTTTATGATTGTTCTTCAAATGAAGAAATAAATTCTCAACATTTCTTTCACAAATGAAACATTTTGAAATAGACATGTTTTTTTTTTAAATGTCACTAAAAAATAAAATAAATCATATGTTCATTGATTTTCTCACAAAAAATAGATTCTCATTTCATCACAAAAAAAAAACACGATTTAAAGACAATTAATGAATCAAATAAAAATATGTATTATTACAGCAAAAAAAACTTCTCAAAAAATAACAATAAATCGCCTTTAATTGTTAAACAAACTCTTCTTTTTTTTTTCTTCATTGTCAAATGTTCCTTTTCGTTTTCGAGACATCACACCCATTGCATTGCACGCTTTATTGAGACTATTGTTGACAATTGATCTATTAGACTGCATTCCAGAGTTAAAATAGCGCACCAAAACCTTAGACAATTCTTTCAATTTCGCTTTACACGATTGTTTCATTCCATCAACGTCAACATCAATATCAAATTCGTCAGCAACGATATACAACGGATCCACATATTTTTCCATCAAATTTGAAGATACATAATTTGTACCCAAGGCAAAGTTTCCCTTAAACTTATTTTTTTCTTCGTTTCTCGATACAACAGATCTTACATAAAACAAAATTTGTTTGTTCACATCCAAGTCCTCCTTAATCAAATCATGTTTAAGCTGATATGGGATACTCATCGAAATAAATTTCCCCATTGGATCACCGTTATAGTCGACAAACAGATCGAAGTTGTCATTTTCATCATCGTCAAAATAAACGAAACGCGCTCGCTTTTCAATTAATTCATATTGACGAGTGTCTTCGTTAAAGACGGCATACTTCATTATTTCATCGCCTTCTTCACTTACTTGCAATTGCATCACCACCCTTAACTTGACGTACCAATACTTTTCTCTACTGTTGTCTTTAATAGAAATGTTTTGTTTTATGTCAAGCACTTGAAAAACAGTGTTTTCAGGTACAGCGGCTTTTTCCATCACCATGAACTCGTTCCCATTTATCAAATGATCATTACGAGCTTTAAAAACACTTACATTATGTTCTTCTGATTTTTCACCTTCCGTCGAAAAATTGGTTCGTTGAATCATTTCTTGCGTTTTCACTGGAACGCCATTTTCGTTGAACAGTGATTGCTTTTTTTCAACTGACACCGAAACGATTGGGTTATATTCATTATTTGAATTACATGATGTTTGATAATCTGATAACAACTGCCATTTGTCATCAGATGAAAAAGCATTCATCATTTCATCAGACAATTGAAAATGATTCGACATACCTGTCTTCATTCTCAATGCAGCAATCAGAGAACAGTTATATTTTTTCATTATATTTTCATTGTTAAACTGTGAATCACTTACAATCGTCGACATGATGAATATGTTGATAAAACTTCTTCGTTTGTTCTCAATTTAAACAAAAATTGAATTCTGATTTTTTACCAACGGGAAAGGTCCGTTTTATACTTTTCAATTATTGAAATAAGAGATAACATGAACTTTAATCATCACAAGGTCAAACAGAACCCAAATCTGTTTATCTCATCAATCAAAACAAATAGGCAAGTCGGGGCAATATTAGTATTTAAGTAACACGATTTGATTAAATTTCATCAATCATCAATAACATCGACACACACATTTCAAAATATGGAATTATTAATATCAGAAACAGACGTCGATCGCGAATTTGATGATCCAAACAGTGATGAAAACAGCTTTCTCAAACTGACTTGTCAATGCATGAAAGGTCTATTAGTATTTAAATAACACGATTTGATTAAATTTCATCAATCATCAATAACATCGACACACACGTTTCAAAATATGGAATTATTAATATCAGAAACAGACGTCAATCGCGAATTTGATGATCCAAACAGTGATGAAAACAGCTTTCTCAAACTGACTTGTCAATGCATGAAAGGTCTATTAGTATTTAAGTAACATGATTTGATTAAATTTCATCAATCATCAATTACATCGACACACACATTTCAAAATATGGAATTATTAATATCAGAAACAGACGTCAATCGCGAATTTGATGATCCAAACAGTGATGAAAACAGCTTTCTCAAACTGACTTGTCAATACATGAAAGGTCAAATAAATGATAACGAAAATATCGATTATCAAGACGGAGGCGTCGTCGACATTGAAACTGTCAACAAACTAAAAAAAGAAGTAGATGCCATCGAAATGATGGTCATACCAAAGGAAAATGTAAAACTTATTCATTTCCAAAATTATTTAAAAGACCTCGCCAAAATCGTTTTTAAATTCCTATGTATCTCAGCCATAAACGTTATCGCTATTGGAATAAAACTATTTTTAAATCTACTTTCTCGCTCATTAATATAAAAATCAATGGCTCGCACGAAAAAAATATCATTTAATGGAAAACAACGGTTGGAGAGTTATTTCAAGAACAGACTCGCATCGATAATAAATAGAAAAACAACACCTTCGTTTGTACGTGTTCGCGAAGAAGATCAAGTTAATTGTAACAAAGAAATTTATAAATACTGTAAAAGACCAACGAAACAAAAATATAAATCAACTAAAGAAAATAGAAAAAAGCAAAGAGTTGGAAAGATCATTTCAAAAAAAATCCTCACAAGAATATCAAACTGATAGAATAAAAAAAAGAAAAGAAAAGAAAAAATGTTAGACGGTGATATGAACTGCAAAAACATTATGGAAGCAATGAGAAATTGGAAGGGCGATTACGACCTAAACGTTTTCTTATGCGAAGACTGTCATGAAATCGTAAAGAAACAGATGAAAACGATCGACTGTTGGACCGAATGTTTTCGTGTTGACATAAAAAACATTCGCTGTTTCAATTGCCATTTAGAATTTGCAACAAGCACAATTCGACTACGAAGAGTATGCAAATTTTGCAAAGACGAATCAAATAGCGATATTGAATATGAAGAATATCCAAATTCTGACTGTTGTGAAACAGAATCAGATAATGCAGACAGTGATGATGGTGACGAAAAATTGGTGGATGTACAAAATGACTGTTGTAAAACAGAATCAAATGATAATTTGTGAGGGCAAGAAGAAAACGATATATCGTTATTTCATCATAACAAGAATGTTTTTTGTATCTTTGTTTTTTTATGTAATGTAATTATGTCAGCCAAAGTAATAAAAAAAAGAATAAAAATAATGTGATCATGTTACAGATAATTACATTTGTTTTTATGTACCGTGTCGTTGTAGGTCAATAGGATCAAGAGAGTATGATGTAAAAAAACATAGTAGGTCATCATCATCAGCTGACATTCCAAAGAATGGCATCAGGTGACATTCCAAAGAAGGTCAATGGGATTAAGTGATGGTAATGCTGCGCACGAATGACGTGGGGTAACATTCCGTAGAATGACGTGGGCTAACATTCCGTAAAAGGTCATTTGAAAATTGATACACAAGCCTTCTTTCAAATTCATGGCAGTTTGGTACATGTGAAAATGTAACACAACCCCTATCATCATCATGAAGGTCAGCGTTAACTTAGACCTAGTTCATTTTTGGAAATAGGCCCTGTGCTTACACTGAGGAGGATCTTTGTGTTAACATAATTTGCAACGCTAATATCATGGATAAAAAATCCTGGTAAAAATGCTACATTTTGTCAATTCTTGTGTAATTTTTTTTAACAAGTAAACTGTAGAGGAATGAGGAAAAATAGTTAAAATGAGAACAGAGCTGCAAGATAAACAAAAATATCTAAGACAATATTGTCTTAGACATTTTTGTTAGTCTTGCAGTCTCGCCTTTTACAAATATTAGGATAAATTGAATTTCCATTGAAGGAGTGGCTCACATGGAGACCATTCAAATGTTTATAAGAGAATCGCTTCTTATAAATTTAAAGTGATAAATGAAGTAATAAGGTCATTTGCAGCAAACACGTAATGACATCTTGTGTTTTATTGTGTTTTATTAAGAAGATATAAATTGAACTTATTAGTATTTTTCTGTTTTTCTGGCTTCTTATTCGAGAGTTCCCAGGATCCGATTTTATCAGGGTTCGGTATTTCCAGGGTCCAAAGGTCCACACCTCCGGATCCGGTAAGTTGATGATACCAAAGGAGAACAGGAATACATTATGGGATGTGGTTAAAGAGGTACTAAAAAGTGCTAAAAAAGGAAATAACAGTATTTTGAGATATCAATTCTATATTTTCATTCAGATATTAAATTAAACGAAAACAAATCAATGAAAATGCATTTTTTATTATACCATATTTCCTCGTGTAAGCTGGTCATCTATAAAAGCCTATAGTAGGTCCACATCATTGTTTACCACTGCCTGTAAAACTGACCTTCTTTACCAAATTAATGAATTAATGAATGAATAAATAAATAAATAAATAAATAAATAAATTGGAAATTATGCTTTAAAACGAGAGAGATTTTTCATTTGGGGAAAATAAATATGTAACAGCAGTATTTATCTTTCATCATTGTATTAGACTACCCTTTGACACAACTTTAGGTTACTTCAATTAAGTAGGTAAATAACTCTTTTAACACACTTTATAAAACTGTTATTAATTATAAACATAAGTTAAAACTAATTAAAAAAAAATCATAGAATCCATCCAAAATTATTGAAAAATTAGAAATGTAACCTACTTTAAGGCAAGAAATTTTCATGGCACGAAATTTTCATAATTTGATGGAGATCTATAATCCGAAAAATTAAAGTGCTGGAAAATTCATATGAGAAAAAAAAAAGTTTGCAAAACTTTTGAAAAATCTTGATTTGCGAAAATTAATGTCACAAAAATTATCAGGAAAATGGAAACCAATTCAGTTTGTAGTTTTGGAATCGCAAAATAAATGTTCACGAAAATTAATGATTTTAAGGTATTTTAGTCTTCTTTTTTCATTGAAATCTTTAAACTTACTGCAAACTCACTGTGTACTGCACATTTAGAATCTTGAAATGATCATATTTCAGTCAAAATGCAAAATGAAAGGTTTGAAAACAAAAATATCCACAAATTAAAATGATGCTAAAATTTCTGGTGGTTCAGGCACAGTAGAATGAATTTAAAAATGCAAATTCCCCTCTACTATTTTAAATAAACTAAATTATGTTAAAATGAACATAAAACACACACATTAACACATCAAAGCAAACAATTATATATACCCTGCTCTTCTCTTCTAGTGGCGAAGCTGTGCTCCTTTCACTTTTTTATTTATCGACAGTCCATCATCATCACAAAGTTTACAAAAAATACATAATGCATTAAAAACTGTACTCAAACACTATCAGAATACTTGCAAATAAATTAAATCAAAGCATTTTATTACCTTATGTAAAATTCTGTTTTCTTCACTTCACTTCCACTCCACGTTTAAAAGCGCTATCCTAAAAACGGAACTTTCACGCCATTTTTAAAACCCGTTTTCTTGAGCAAACCAATTACAGATTGAATTTATGGAAAGGTGTTGAGGAAACGGCAAAGAAAGAATCGATATTTAGAACCGATATTTAGAAGGTTGTTACGAACGGGCGCAGAGAACTGCAACATTACAGGCACACAGAACCACACGTGCAAATGAAAGGTCAGATGCCTAACGGTGCTGACCAATAAGTTTTGAAAAAAAATTGGAATTAATTTTCACGGGTCGGCAATATTTGAAAGTTTTGAGGGAACGTATTTTTGCGGAATGAGCCAAAATCCGCTAAAGTTCCCCAAATTAATTCCTGCAACAAAAATTCAAAACTTCCGTTAACATACCAACATTTTCAGTTAACCTGTGCTACAATTTGGATCTGTCAACAAAAGATTTTCAATCCACTTAGCGGCATTTCGTCACAAAAAGGGTGTGGGGAAATGGGAATTATTCCGTTAGTCAGTTAAAAGGTGATTGTACATTACAGCCCCATTGAAACTTTTACATTGAAGACCAAGGTGGAGGGGGAAAAATTTTTATTGACGGCTTCGAAATGATTTTTTGTATATATAGAAATAAAGAATTAGTTACACAAATTATAGATGACTTTCCGAGCAACGTATATGTTGATTATTTATATTTGTGTTCTTTCCTCTATAATTCTATAATTCTATAATTACTGAATGTTTCAACATAGAATACATTATTCTGTCTTTAGTGGTGACATTGCGAAGTGGATTTCAAAATCTTTGGGAGACGATAGTGAGACGAGAAAAGCTTCATGTCAAATTCAACGTGGACATTTTATCTGTTGATAGAAATCTTGAAACCGGTAATAAAGCTGTATGGTTGTTTAAAAGAGAAGGAACAGGAAAACCGAGATGGGAGCGTTACGACTTCTTAATTTGGAGCCCAGAAATGAAGATCAGTATGGATCGTTGGGAAAATTACATTCCTATTGAAAGGGAATTATTTAGTGGCACTATTGCGAGACCTTACACTAGCAGTATTGTAGACATTCCAAATTTCTATAGTGAATATAGCGAGAACATTTGGATTGATAACAATATTAAGAATCGTCAAAATGTCGTGAGTGAGGTCACGCGTAAGGATTCCATAAAGAAGCCAATAACAACCTATGTTACATACCAACCCAGTCTTTATAAAGCACCAATAAATTACCTTAAAACGTTGCTAGTAAATCATTTTCGACATTTTGGAGCAAAGACTGTTAAGATCATAAAAATGAAAACATGGAGGTATTTCCCCAGGTATTCATCATCTCAATTGTTGGATGGTTGTCTTTGGAAAATTTTAGAGATACAAGGAAAATATGGCATGTGGTATATCGGGGGATCCGTATGGTTTGAAAGTGTTCCCCAGATCATAGCGTACAACACACACCTAGTCGATAATATGGTAGTGCCGAAAACCGTACAAGAAGGAAGATAATTTGTAAGAGATGAATGAACATGTGTATGGTGACCAAGAACAGCAACATAAAAAATAGAACATTCAATCAAATTTAGTTTATCGTTTAATATGTTTTTCTAGTCACTGACAAATAATTTTTTGGAAAATTTTTTTTTTTGCTTTAATACCGTAGAGTTCCAATAGTATGCGCCCGCTTACTTTCAGTTTTAGCAGCTCTTTTTAGCGCCTACAACCAGGGGGCGCTTACAATGGAGGGGGGGGGGGGGGGGGGGGGGGGGGGGGCTTGGGCTTGCTATTGGGTAGTAAAAAACCGTTAGACAACACAAATGGAATTTCCTGCTTGTTATTTTGTAAAATCATATAGGTACAATCAAATACAGTTACCCTTTTGTTTTAACCCATCTAATTTTTTTTAGTTCCTTCCGTTCCACTTTCTTGTCTTGTAAAATTTGAACGTTGTAAAAACAGAGAATTTCAATGCCACCTCCTTGCACCCATTCTCCCTCAAGAGCTGGTCTCGACTGTCCCGTAATACAACAAGTCACTGTTATAATTCCATCAACAGGTGGCTGGTAAAGTACCTCAGCTTACATGTCCGGTAAATGACCAGCTATATCGTCGTCGGTTGTCTTTGCCGATTTCTTTACCAAAATAGCATGGTTTGAGTATTCGTTATCGGGTTCAGCTAAACAGTCGAAATTTGAGTTTATTTTCTCGTCACTGCAATAAACATGATCTCCCTCCACTCTAAAATTAATTTTGCCAAATCTTCGCAATAACCCCCTTTTAACTTATCGTTGTTTCGAACTAAAATTTATCTTTGATCTATTTCAAACGTGGATGTTTAAAATGGATTTATTTCGAACGTGACAAAAGTGTTCGAAAGTGATCGATTTCAAACGTCACATTCATTCAAATGTTTATCTGCAGATTTGAGATTCCTTTCGTTGTGACATTACAGCAAAAATGGACGAGCTTACTAACATTAGTGTAAACACAACCGCTGAAAGTTCGAGTGCTGAAAACGTTCCAAGAAAACAATGGTCAAGAGAGCAAAAACTGGAGTTTGTAGAACATTTTAAAAAACACAAAAACAAAGCCAAGCCCGCTAGAGTGTTTCAATCTAAACACAGCTATAAAGTGAATTCGAAAACATACAACAGATGGTCAAAGATGAATTAAAAATTCGTGATTCCAAATGCAAAGCAAAAAAAGTTGGTTGTGGGCGAACTTCATTTTTTCCCAAGATGGAAGCAAGATTATACGCGAATTCTTTGATTTACGTAAAAAAAATAGGAACAAAGTCAAAGAATGGTGGTTTCGACAAAATCGCAAAAAGATTATGAGCGAGCTGCACCCGGAAGTTGTCTTGAAAATGTCAAACCGTTGGTTTACGGCTTTTAAAGAACGCCATAGTATATCATTTCGATGGCCTATTCACACAGCTGAGAAAAGTTCTGAAAGTTTTCGCAACAACATCCAACAGTTCTATCGCTATCTGCGAAGAGTCGCCTCTGTTAAAGAAAAAGCTTTGCAGGGAAAACAAGAAGGGTTACTAGGCAAAAAGACGTCTAAAAGATGTCTTAAAGACGTCTTGAAAGACGTCTAAAAGATGTCTAAATGTAGTCTGATTTGTCCGGTTAAAAGACATCTTTACATAGACGTCTTTTAGACATCTTCATTAGACGTCTTTTTACCGGACAAATCAGACCATATTTAGACATTTAGACATGCTAATACTTGGCGGAAAAAAATAAAGGTTCACTTATTAATGGACCTTAAGTTGTACAACCTAGAACGGCGACGGGAACGCAAGGAAATCACCTTACTGCTATTGCGCATGCGTTAACAAAAATTTACGTTCTATATGTCTAATCCCGACGTTAATTTGATAGATTTCACGTTGTCTGGAAACGTAAACATGGCAGAAGAAAATCAGTACGTAACTAATTTATTTTTATGTGTTCGAAGAAAAATCACGGAACAGTATTATCTACTAACACATACATATGTTTTGCTTGCAGGCAAAGAATGGAATGGGACGAAGCACATGATATTCTTCTTCTCAGAGAAATTCTTCTCTTTGAACCTTTTTCTTACAAATATGGAATGACACGAGAGAGGAAAGTGCTGGAAACGCATTGCCGAATCCTTAAATGGCTTAAAAACAGAAAATATTTCCTTTAAAGTAAATCAAAGATCTGTACGTGATCGGTATAATGCCTTGGAGAAAAAACATAAAAAGAAAAAACATAACGAGGAGAACCAAAGTGGAATTAGCCCTGAGCACTCAAAAATCGACCTAGCCTTAGATGATATCATTGACAGATTTCGTGAAAGCATAATGGAATTCAAAGAAGCTATTGTTGAAAAAACTAAATCAAACGAAAGAGAGTTGTCACAAGCTAAAGAGATGAGGGATTAATCATTAGAGACATTCAACGAGACAAGAAAGAGAAACGCAATGGGTGAGTTACCAACTACTTCAAAACGTTCTAGAAACACAGGATCAGATACTTTTTGTTTCCTTAAAGAAAAATGTGAGACCGATAAGGAGATGAAGGAGCTGGAACTAAATCTCAAAAGGGAAGAGTTTGTGGAGAAAACCCGTTTAGAAGAAATGAGAAACAAGACTGAACGAGAAAGAATTGCCCTAAAACAGCAGCAATTTGAGCAGCAACATAAACTCACTTTGGCTTTATTGCAGCAACAACAACAACAAAACATGCAAATGCTCACAGCAGTTCTCGAACTTTTTAAAAAATAAGTTATAATTTATATACCTATTTCTTATTTTGTCGTTTTGTTATATATTTTGTTTTATTATGTTGGCAGAGTCGCATTCAAATTATTTTTATATTATACCCTGCCATCCTTCCATTTGAGAGTGTCAATGAGGGGATGGATGTTTGTTTTATTTTGTTGGGTTTTTGGCCATTTTCAAGATTTTCTGTGCAGTTAACTGGCAGTAGTGTTTTTTCTTTGCTGGGTACAACTGGGTTGTTTACATCATATACCATATACCATATATGGATCTCCATATATGCATAATATGTTTCCATTTGTGTCAATAGAATGTTGTTGCAAGTTGCAAATGTCCTGACATAGCAAGCATACCACTATCGTGACGTCGTCCTTCAACAGGGCCATATAAATTTTCTATTAGACCATTTGGCGCTACATTACTACATTACTACACTTTGAAATTTTATGGCGTGTACTTTTTTATGTCCGTTATATAGGACTTTCTGGTAATGCCCAGGTCTACAAACAGGTCGCACAGTACCATCTACAAATCCCCAGCAATTGTTGAGGGCCGCCCCTTTTTCTTGAACTTTGTTTGAAAAACTTTCTAGATTTTGAGGGGAAAGCCAGACTTGGTTCATAGTAAACAGCAAATGGCTCCATCTACGATAAAAAAGTTGGTCACATTATTTACTATAATGGAAAGTTGAGGTGCAGGTCTACCGAACATAGGTATCATGTCTGTATAGCAACAGGGGTATGAAAATCTTTTGAGTAACATACACAATGCCTCTGTTGAATTAACTCTGACGTTGTTATAACAGAGTATTTTTAACGTGTAGATTTAACGTGTCAACCAACTCGTAGATATCATTAGGGAGAAAGCGAAAGTCTGTTTTGCATTCATCCTCTGTTAAATTTTCCAGGTCAAATCGACCATACTTCCAGTGAGGTATATCGGGATTCTGAGAGCGATTTAAATCGTATAAAAGTGCGAACTCCATGTCCTTTTAATTAAATCAAAAGCATATGAACAAGTAAGTGAATCACGTACTTTTCTCAGATGCACCATCTTTTATTAGTCTAGACAATTCGTCCTGATCGAACTTAAGGTGAAATAGATATTTTACAACGTAGGACGCGACGCTTGTTTTTAAGTTCCCGTCGCCGTTCTAAGTTGCAAAACTTAAAGTCGCTAATATAGCAGATACGCGAACTTGACGAAAGCTGCAGAAAAAATCGCCCTTCACCAAAAACTTTTTTGCAGTACCGACACACCAGGGAGTTTTCCGAAAATAAATTTCTGTTATAATCATAACTAAACATTAAAAACGTTATTGCATGAACAGATTTTTTATTACAAAATAAAAACAAGTTGATTCTTTTGTATTGTTTTATTTATAAAAAATAATTTTGCTGTATCATTAAACATAAAGCTTTTCTTTTGTTCCCCCATCTTTATTGATTAGAAATTGTAAAAGGCGTGGGAAGAATTAGAAGAAGGCGTCTTAAAGAGGTCTTAAATGGTCTTAAGGTGATGATACACGAGTCGATTTTTTGCTTTCGACATGTCGAACCCATATTGCGCATGCCACTTTTTTTAATAAAAAATTGCTGTCGAAACACATGATACACGCGAGCAATTTTCTTTCTAAAAAATGTCTTCAGAAAGTGAAGACGACATTATAGCCGCAGCGTGTATTATTATTTCTGAATGTACGAAGAAAAAGACAAAAAAAAGAAAGATCTGGACAAAGCCATGGCTGAAGAAAAGGACAACGTTTGGGATCTACGATACGCTTCTAAGAGAATTTAGACTAGAAAGCGAAGCCGATTACTATAACTTTCTTCGTATGAGCCCTGAAATGTTTGATAACCTCAATCATTTAGTACAAGATGATTTAACTAAACAAGACACGGTCATGAGAGAGGCTATACCACCTTATTTAAAACTTGCAGTAACTTTGAGGTACCTAGTCACTGGAGAAACATTTACAAGTTTACAGTACTTGTTTAGAATACACAGAACAACAATTGGATTATTTGTAACTGATGTATTTGATGCACTCTATTCAAAATTGAAAAATCTAATACAGGTATGATGCAATTTAAATTATATTTAAAAATTTAAAATTCTTCACTTCCTTGCGACCTGGGGGTCATTGAAGGAGTAGTAGGTGGTAAAGTAAGATAGTTCCCATGAAAATTCGATTGGTAAGGATTAAATACTGTGGGCATCGCATGGTGATGATTTTCTTGACCTGCGCCAATTTGTTCCATCATTATCAACTGTTGGATATTGAATTTTAGTATTTGTCTTGATCTTTCATTTTTGATGTTTCTTAGCTCACTGGCTATATATTTTCCGAATTTTTCTTCGGTGTCTTCTTCTTTTCTTTGGACTTTGCTTTTTGATTCCAAAAAAGAAATGGCAGAATTCAAAAGAACATCCTTTGTTTTCTTTAGACACAGGTTGCTTCGTCGATTTTCTTGGTTCCCTCTCTAAATCTGTTTCGTTATCTTCTGATTCTCCTTGCTCAATCGCTGTTTCTGGATCTTCTGTATCGTCTTCTTGTAAGTCCATAGATGATGATTGTTCCTATAAGTATAATATTTTTAATTTTAGATCCCAAAAAGTGAAGATGAGTGGAGAATGGTTGCTGAAAAGTATGAAGAAAAGTGGAATTTCCCAAATTGCATTGGAGCTATGGACGGCAAACATATTCTCCTTGAATGTCCAAGAAATTCGGGGTCGTACTATTTTAACTATAAAGGAACATTTAGCATCGTTCTTTTGGCACTAGTTGATGCTGATTATAAATTCCTATACATAGATGTTGGTTGCAACGGAAGAGTTAGTGATGGTGGGGTATTTAGGGATTCTTCCCTAAAAAAAGCTATGAAGAATAAGAGTTTAAATATACCACCACCAAAAATAATGGATGACCATAGCACTAAATTACCATACGTTATTGTTGCTGACGATGCATTTCCCCTTTCTGAAAATATTATGAAACCGTATCCATTTCGTAATTTGTCAAAAGAGAAAAGAATTTTCAACTATCGGTTGAGTCGCGCCCGCGAGTGTCAGAAAATGTTTTTGGCATATTATGCAAACGGTTTCAAATCTTTTTGACACCGATAAGAATTAGTCCAGAACGCGCTGAAAAGCTTGTAATGTTAGCTTGTGCCTTACATAACTTTTTGCAGACACAATCTAATGAAATACATCAACAATTTGTTGAACCGCACAATCAAGAAAATTCATCAGCACATTGGTCATCACTTAAAACTATACCAACAAATTGTACAAAAGATGCAAAAGATGTTAGAGAAGCAGTTTCTTGGCAAGATGACTATATATGAAACTTTTTATAAAAAATGTATAAATAAAAATGGTTATTCTTACCTCTAAATTTGACTTCGTTTGCCTTGGTTGTACTGTATCCCTTAAAAATTCCAAGGCTTTGAAATATGGCCATTTTGATTTGTATATTTCGTTTGCCCCAGCTCAGCTTTTATTTTGGGTTCTCTCCTTTGTTAACTCCTTTGAGTAGTAAGTTCTTAAATTTTTGATTTTGTTCTTCACGTCTTCCTCTATAGAAAAAATAATAGCGTACGTTTGTTTCTTTCTTTTTATAAGTATTTTTGATTTAAAGCAATATATTATTTACCTGAAATTTCAAGCTTCTCACACAACCTCTTGATAGCATTCGCTTTTTCTACCCTGTTTTTATATAAATTGTTTCTTACATTCCATAAACTTTCTTCCAGTGACCATTTACTGATAAATGTTTCTGTAAAATCGTATTTACTAGCCATGTTAATGAGTACGTATGCACATGAAAAATGATTTTTTTCTTCAAAACAGCAAAAAATAAGCTGAAATCTCTTTAAAACGCACTTTGAGTATGAAAATTTGTCGAAGAATTTCCAACATGTTGGAAATTTTTCGACATCGAAAGATCACAATTTCAACACTTTTCAACAAGCAATTTTCGCATGATACACGCTTTAATTTATCGAATTCGACAATGCGCAATATGGGTTCGACATGTCGAAAGCAAAAAATCGACTCGTGTATCATCACCTTTAAAGGTCTTAAAGGCGTTTTAAATTACATCTTTCTGAAGACGTTTGAAAGACATCTTTTGTAAACCCAAATAAATCGAAACTTTTTCAAGACGTCTTTTAGACGTCTTTAAGGCGTCTAAAGGTATGCGCCTATCTACAGAGTTAATTTAGACATAAATAAGACGTCTAAAAGACGTCTTGTGCCGGCTGGGACAACCCTTGGATGTTTCTGTAAAAAGCGAATTCAAAAATGTAGTCGAACGACTAGCAACAGAGCACATGTCTTCAAACATGCAAATGTTTCTTGATGGTAAGGAATAAAAATAAAATGAATAAAAAACATGAAGTGTTCTTGCAACATCTGTTTCACTGATGCCTTAATACATTGAAGGTCCCAACCGTAACAATGTCCATGCATAGGGCAAAACCAGAGGAAAAGAAATGTAGTTCCGTTTTTTGTAACAACTGGTTCACAATAAGGAAACATTAAAACACGGAAATCTGAATTTTTCATCTTCTAAATGTATGTTTGTCGTTCAATGCAGTTTTTTAGCAATCGGGTGTCGAAAGGAATTTTTGTTGGTATAGAAAATAAATCTCAAAGTACCATCAGACTGGTTAAATGAACTTTCTCCTGACAATGAAAAAATAATACCATACAAATTCGGTGATTTGAAAGGAGTCTTAAGTTTTTAGAAATTTCCATTTCCACTTATAGTTATATAGCTATACTTGAATGAAAAACTTGATCAAGCAAACCACCTCCACCTCCTCCTCCTGCTGTGTGTGGCTTATTATTAGCTACCTCCATTTTTAGATTAATCACTGCAAAGTGTCTGTATGCATGCATGGCTGTTTTCAGTGTACCAGTTAACACTTGTCGGGAAAATCACTATTATATCACTACTGTAAAACTCCTTAAGTACTACACTTAGCTATAAAACAATAACCTCACTTGGGATGTTCTTGTGCACTATGTGTGAATGGATTCTATACGCTTTCACTTCTGTTTACCATGTGTTTTGTTTTTTTTGTCACCCTTCTTTGTTTTATTTTCTGTATTACCTCAAACTCAGCGATCAGACTCAGCCGTTATAATTCAAATATTTTCATGTTGGCAAAAAATTGCCGACGTGAATCCAAGAAAACCAAAATCACATCAGCAAACGTGAATTACATCGGCAATTCAGGTTTTATAGAATCTAACTTTTATAATGGAAATATATACAAGAAAAGTTTTAATGAAAATTACCTTTGGAATAATTCTAACACTTTCTCGCACACCAAAAGTTTTTGCCAATTTTTTTGCAAACTTGCATTTTTGCCAATTTTTAGACGTTTTTTTCAACATCACCCCCTTCACTTTTCTGCTCATAACTTTGGATCTACTTTAGGATAATGAAAATATCATATACCAAAACTTAAGTTAGATGTTGCTCAAAACGAAGATGCAAATACGAAATAGGATTATTATTTTTGTTTTAAATTTTTGACAATATCTGATCAAAGATAAAACTTTTTTTGGGGACTCCTGGTATATAATGTACTTTTTGTACTTTTCTTCTTTTTGATGTCACTTATGTTTTAACTATAACATCAGTTACTTATTTCATATTTTTATATTCTTTCTTTTTATTATTATTTTCTTGTTTGTAAGAAAGCGTCATAAATGATCTTTCGTTAATATTATTAACACTAGTGTAGCGTGTAAAAACATTTTACAGTTTTTCTCCAGAAATTGTTTTTACACGCAATACTGCCATGATAAATCTGTGTATATACAAAAATTGTTGTGTTTCTCCATGTTGGAATTATATCATATTTAACACAAATATTTTGGATCGATTATTCAAAGAATGCTATTATCCCTATTTTTTAGTGCTATTTGGCCTATTTAGAGATTTCTAAAGTTGTACAGTTAATCTAAAAGCTAAAATTCCAATGTTCAGAGATTTAGAAAAGAGATAATACGACGTATACTCCTACCTAACTAATGTATACTCCTACCTTACCACAGTTAAACTTCTGACATATCAGAAAATACTTTCAAATTTCCCTATTATCTAATAAAAACAATACCTTCTGAGACGTTTTTATCTTTCAAATCTTTATTCTGCTATGAATTGTGGAAAGTCAAAACCCAAAACTCCACTTGTGCATCATGATACAAAAACCATGTAAATATGTATATAACCATGATTTACACATTCCTTCTTGTATAACATTCATCTATACCATTCAATTTTCTAATCTAAAACAAAAAGATATCAATCAAACAATATCAAAACAATATAATAATGATCTCGCTACCTTCGTTTCCCTAAAGGCGAACCTTAATAATAACAATCCACATACTACAATGAAATACCAAATAAACTGCTAGCTACACATTTCGGCGTAGCAGTCAAAACTAACTGATACGAAAAAGCTACATTCAAACACATTAAAAAATACACATCGGTAGAAAATGATGAACTGATAACATGAACACATAACAGGTCTACATCGACTATCTCGTCGGATAGAGTAGTTACTGACACCGATCAATGTTGTTATTCTTTATTACTAAACTTAAAGCGTTGGATAAAAAAATAAAAACAAAAACAAATACTTTTACACACATCGTCTTCATTTTTCGTTTAAAGAAATGAACGTTTAAAAAATTTGATGAACTTTCGAACGCAAAAACCATTGCATTGCCTTCTCCTCCGTGCGGCTTTACGATGTCTTCCTTATGGTACAAAAACTCCACGAAGTAATAAAACCCCGTAAGATGGAGCTAGAGATTCTCCCCATACTAATACGGAAAAAATAAACATCCATTGACGAACTTCCCGAGATATTTTTTCTAAAGTTCTTTCTTTCAAAGTTAGGTAAGAAAAAAGCAAGATTTAGTATTAGTATAAGAAGATATCATTTATCTCTCAATTGATGTCACTCATTTTATGTATAAAAAATATTTTTCCAGTCTCGGCATTTATATCAAGAAAGGGTGGCCACTCAAGGTAACTTTTAAACACCATCTATTATATAAAAGTTATTTAGAAAAAATGAGCAATCAACTCATGAAAAAACACTGTTTTGTTTCACGCTTGCAACCAAAAATAAAGGAAGAAGACTAACTAGCTGTAAATAACTACTTCTGGTGTGTGTTGCCACTATTCAGTCTAGTAGTTGCTTCATAATATATATTTCTTCCTTTACTGTGCCATAGAAAAACACGTCAACAAAATAGTGGAATTTCTAAAAACACATCGGCAATCGACTAGAATTAGAAGGCCTGTGACTATATAATTCTGTGTGCTGCTGTATTTCATGGGTCGTTAAGTGTCCTTTGGTTAAGTCCTTGGGTTTCCATAAGTGCAAAAACTGTGTATAGCAATCAAATGAGAGACGTGAATCGCTGTTGCGTAGGTCATGGCAAGGCAAGGCAACTACACATGGTTGCAAAGTGTTTTTGGATCATGGCTGTTTTCATATCACCTACAAGTCGATGTTAGATTCTCCTGATTTTGACTTAAAAAATTGTTGGCATGTCTGTTATCCAGACACTACAATGGCATCCTAGGAAATAACGTCATGAACACTTAGTATGCCATTGTAGTGTCTGGATAAGGATAGTGGCGAGGATTTTTCAATGGTTAACTGAACGTGATAAATGGAACATAGTACCACAGAAATTAATTAAAAGTTATGCGGAAATTCGAAAGGAAAAATATATACCTCCTAACTTTGCTGTATCCATCCAAGTTAAGCAGTATTTTTCTTCTACTTAGGCTATAAGCTCAAATGAAACTATTACAGCCTAATTTGCCGTTTTCATATTTAGCATAACATTAGCAACGACGTCTGAAGTAAATCTTCCACACAAAATGTAAATTTTATCTTTTTGTCTTTACCCACCCACTACTGAAAACGTCAAACAAGGTGTATGAAAGAAAGTAAACATCAAAATATTTCCAAAGAACATATGATGATATAACTCCGAAAGCATTAGTTTTTCTTTTTCTTTCTATCAATTTTGTTAAAGAAATATACAATGATGCTTATAGATGAGATGCATGATGACATAATTATGTTTTCAATTACCTTGATGACCCAGATTTTAAACAATGACACATCTGACCAACTAATAAGGGAACTAGTATAGTGTGTAAAAGTTTTGTACAGGTCCTTTTTCTACTCCTATGCTTTATTTTGTATAAATTATTGCTTTTTCTTTGCAACTTAGATAAGTATTTTATTATATAGATGAAAAATGGCTGATATGTTATTTTGCGTAAATTACTATGAATGTTTTGAAGAAAAACGTAGACAGATATTTTTACCACTAAAAGATGAAAAAAATGGGAAATTAAAAAATATGGTACTTGTAACGCTTGTAGCTATATTTTGGGATGAAAAAAATGTACCCTTATAAATTGTCTAACAAATTATCTAATTTCGTCCAATAAGTCGAATAAGTAAAGTGAAAGTCTGATATAATGAGCTTCTCAGCATCACTTGCTGCTTCTTGCTTATGCAAAAATGATTCATTTTAGTAAAACATTCTGCTGGAAATTAAAGTTAATGAACTGTTATAAGTACTGAGGGTTGCAGTGTGCTGATGTCAGCAGTTGGATTCCCTCATTTGAACAATAAGAAATGGGTTTGTAAGGAGCAGCTGAGCAGCTTTAAACATTCTACCTCGTCTGAAAACATCAAATTTTTAAATTAGAGACTGTAATTTGTATAATGATAATTTTATTATTTCTTCGAGTTAAGCAGGGTATAAATTAAGAAAGAAAAACAGCTTTGTCACAGATATTGAACCAATCTCTTGCACATTCCAGACAAGGACTTGTTTATTAAGTTCTTTAGACAGACACGTTATCTTATTCTTTTGCTCAACAAAACACGTGCATAATACTAACTTTAATGCGATGAATTTTGTTGATATTGTTTGAATATCTTTATTTTCATTGATTAGTGAATTGTGTAAAAACATGTATAGAGCTGGTTCTCCAAATGCAGAATATTACTTGAGGAAAACTTTTCACAACAGTCAAGAACACACAACAGAAAGGAAAGATACGAATATGCAACGTAAAGGTATAATAAATTGAATTTTTTTTTTTTAATATTTTAGCGATGTATTATAAAATCATTCTTGGAGGTTTCAAACGAAATCATTGTTGATAATATTTTTACAGGTTTTAAACATTTAGATCCTAATACTAACTTTAGAATCTTCACGTGTGGGTGACACAGTATGTTTGGCTGCCAATGAACCTTCTTTAGGTCTTTACCGTATACAAGAGCATGTTACCAGGACGATGCCTTACTTGGTTTGTAGAAAAGAGGAACTCAGAAGTAGTCGTAGAAAAATCGAAGGTTTCAAGTTTATGTTCCGCACTGATTTGTAATAAATCTATCCTGATTTCTAATGCTTGACCCAATTTAAAACAAAAACAAAAAAAACCGTCTGTCTTAAATTTTCCAGTAAAAACTGTTAACAGTGAATTGCATAAACAGCTAGCAAGGGATTACCCCTAATAATATGTGATTGACATTCATTTTCATATTTTCCATTTAGATTCAGTTTATGATTTAAACACGTCGATAGATGTAATTGATTCCATAGCTAAAATAAAGAACTTCACTAGAATTGAGGTGGCATTACAAACATCTATTGAGATGAAACGAAGTCTACTAATGCAAGATGAGCAAGAAAGAGCGAAACGAGAACAGGAAGTAAAACAAGCATCCTTTGCTAACAGATCTATGTCATTAAATGAACCAGCAGAAGGCTATATATGCCCAATTTGTTATTTTGCGCTGGCAAGCCAAGAAGAATTAATTTCTCATTGGCGAAAGGAACATACTTTAGAAAGCTGTGACAATGATGTTTTTCATGAGATTGAACTTCCATCTGAATTGGTTAATGAAGGATATGTTAATAGTATAACAATTCAACAAGACGACAGTATAGCAACAGCACCCACTAACACACATATAAGCGAATGTGAAGATGTTGTAAACAGCTTCCATGAAATAAGTATTCATGTGTCAGAAACTAATGAAACTTCAGCTAGTGATGCTAGTGACGAAATAAATTCATAAATTCATAATTGAAATGTCATCTTGAATAAAATTTATTTAATGCTTTGGTATACTTCGCTTATAATAATGTAAAAATTTATTGTCAAGGCTTGCTTTGTTCATGTAAATGTTCGTCTTCATTTTTGAATTGTGTGTTTATTCAAGTACTTGTGTGTTAATGTTTCGTTGTGGGTTTACCCAACCTCGATCCCAGGGCTTCTTCTAAAGAAAGAAGGCCCTGGCATCGGCTGCTTAAAATCCCTCAAAAATGAGGGGATTTTAAAATCGGCCCGACAAGCGGTCTTACCTCGATAGTTTTACTTTAGTGAAAGCTCTACCGAAACTAATCGAGACAGAGTAGCAAAGTTTGTTCATAAGCGGCGAGTAACATTTTCAAAACAAATGTGAAGAAAGAAAGAAAGCAAAGCATAGCGCAGCTAGCTATAGCTTTCTGGAAAATATTACTTTTGGCATTTTCAGTGATTCTTTACAGTTTTTTAGTTTTGATTGAAAGCGATAGTAATTCAAGTTCGTTTTTTGAAATTATATATAATGGAATCTGTAGTGAAGTTGTTCAAGAGGATACAGCATGCGATTGACAAAGGAAACGTTAGTTATGCTATTACGTTAAAGCCCAAGCAAGTCCAGTGCTTTGAAAGTTTGTTAAATGGCGATGATGTTCTTGCTGTCCTACCAACTGGTTTTGGAAAATCTTTAATTTACCAGCTACTACCATACTTGTTGCCCACCAAAACCGAAAAAAATATAGTAATTGTAGTTTTACCACTGAACTCGATCATAGAAGATCAAATGAAAGTTTTAGAATACAGGGGTATATCAACTGCAATGTTGCAGTGTGAAGTTAAACCTGGGCATACAGTGGAACAGCTATTCATTCATATTAATTAAAATTCCTGATCAAATTACTAATGCAGATCTTGACATTTTATTTTCACACCCAGAAGCTTTGCTGAGTAGTCGGGGAAGAAAATTATTAAAATCTGATGTGTATCAAACAAGTGTTGTTGCTTGTGTAATAGATGAAGCCCATTGCATGGAAATGTGGTATGTATTTTTAACTACATGTAACTCAAAGTAGGCTTTTTATAATATGAGATTGTATTTTTATGGTATATTTTTACACATTACATATTAAACCAACTGTTGTATCATCTGTAAATACTAAATAAAACTAAACACTACTCTGAAAAGTTTAAGCTGATCTTTCACCTTGTCACGAGAAATATGTGAATGTTTGTTGCTTCTTTCAAGGTATATTGGGATGTTGAAAACCTTGGAAGAAAATATATGATAAATATATATGAACGGCTATTTCTCTTGGCATGATCGGTCTGTCATGTAGTATATGTATAGAATATATATAATAATCATAAACTCAGGCATTGTCATACTTATAATATAAATCATACATTTTTAGGGGTGAAGAATTCAGGATAGCCTACAAGGAACTTGCTTCTCTGAAGGCCTTTTTCCCTTCCTCTGTTACACTGGCTCTTACTGCAACTGCTGAAAAGTCATCAATAAAACAAATTATGCAAGATTTGTGTATGAAATCACCTCAAATAGTTACAGCTTCTCCAAATAGAAGAAATGTATTTCTGTGTGTAAAGAAAAGAATGGCTAGTTGTTATGGTATTGACAGTTACGAAAACATTTTAAGACCTATAGCAGAGGAACTAAATATTTTAAGAGAAACATACCCTATGACAATTATATATATGGGGCTTAAATATTGTGGATATGCTTTTCAGCTTTTCAGCATGATAATTGAAAGTCATTTTGTTGGACCAAAATACAATGCTGCCTCACGTCTCTTTACACAGTTTCATGCTCCAACTATAAACAGAGAGAAAGAACAAATATTAGGTGAGATACATTATAATGCTCAAATAAAAATGGCTAAGTGATTTGTCTTAACAATACTTTTTTTATTATTATTAATTTATAGGTGAGATTAAGAAACCAAATTCCAAAATTAGAGTAATATTTGCAACTAACCTAATGCACCTAATATAACAAACGTAATACATATTGGGCCTCCTGGAAACTTAGAAAGCTATGTACAGGAAATTGGAAGAGCTGGTAGAAATGGTATGTCATCCTTTGCAACATTATATTTTAACAACTCAGATATTGGAGTAAATCGAGAAAAGATTCATGAGAGCATGAAAAGGTATTGTGTAGAGACTGGGTGTTTAAGAAAATATTTGTTAAACTACTTTGGATTTTTTAATGAAGTTCAATTGGTTTGCTGTTCTAACTGTACATCAGCTGAAGAAAAAAGTGATCAGATGAACAAACAAAGAAATGTGAGACCATTTGCTGAAGATATTAATATTAATGACCTAAAAAAAGAATTGGAAATTCTTGCATCAGCTAGTGAAGGTCAAGATTATAACTTTTATTACCCATGTAGCCTAACTTCTGAAGTGATTGGAAAAATTATTAGCAACGTTCATTTAATTAGTAATGAGAAGGATCTCTTAAATGATTTTGGAATCTGGGAAGAAGACCTTTCTTCTGCCATGATGGTCCTCATTCAAGCATTTGCTCCAAAGTATAATATAAAGTAATGATTTATATATGATTATTTTCTTACCATACTTGTAATATCTTGAATTCAAATCAATATCATAGCTTTGTGTTTATCCAGCTACTGGTGAAACTCAGAAATCTTGAGATAAAGTAGTGGGGTTCTTTTTATGTCTGGAAAACTGAGATGGCTTCTTCCTGATTTGTATGTAAAAGGCTGAAGTACCATTATATCTTTAATCATCTCAAGTTCATCATTCAATGATTCTTTTGTAGCATGTTGAGTAGATGTTTTATGAATGTTATATTCCTTGTCTACATTTTCTACAACTTCTTTGATACCATTAGCAGCTTTACAAATTTTACTTATTGAGGCAATTGTCTTGTTGGGTCCCATTCGATGAACAATATTTTTGCTGATTTTATTTGTTATCTCTTGAGCCAGGTCTTCTTCCATGTTCTTTCCAAGTCCTCCTCTCCAATTGACAAAATACCCCCACTTGAATTGCTCTGACAGCCGTGGGGTCAATAGACTTTCAACTTGTGTGATGCATAAAAACATTTCAACAGCATATTTACTGTAAGCCCCTAATGACTTGAAAATACTTAACAGGAGTTTTTGATTAATGAGATTTCACTCTCCATCTCCTTCTTTGGCTGTGTCTTTCATTTGTAGGATTAATAGTGTAAGAAACATGGTACATAAAGCATAATTCTTAACATAGTCATCTGATGCACCACCACCTCTTTGAATGATGTAGGTATCAACAAATTCACCCAAGACTTGATCGAAATAACTTTGCTTTTCAACTAAGGGTTTATGCACTAGATTATCTGGAAATTTATGTTTTGATGGTTTATCTGTCAGATTTTTCATTCCAAAAAAGTTTAAAGCAGCTACAACGAAATAAGACTTTCCCATGCTTATAAAGAGTTCTTCGCTTCCTTCATACGAATCTAACACTTTTGTAGGGGTACAATTTTTTCTGTTGAATTTTTCTCTACAGTATTTCAGAGTCCCTATTTGGTCAACAGATTCAGATTTATACAAAAGATGATAACTGTATTGAAGAAGAGAAGCTTTTGTGTGCCACATTACACTTTTAAATGGAGAACAATGTTCAAAACGATCCGTTGGAGTAGTTGCAGCAGCCATAATATCTTTAGCTCCAGCAAACCTTACTCTTGTCAGTTGATCTCCAGAAAAGGGAATTTAATTGTAATTATTTTCGTTAGCATTTATTATTGGCATTGAAATTATATGGGATTTTTGTGACTATCTGCTCACTATATTTGTGCATGATGTGCATAGGGAGACACTTCTTTAAAAATCTGAATTCTGGAAGAAAATTTGTTAATATGTGTCCAATCAGAATTTTTGAAGAACATATGTACTTTTTCCACTCATCTACATTGAGAGAATATACACTTCTTGGCAAAAGTGCAACTTCACATTTGGGTTTGTCATTGGGCAAATGATTAAAGCTAATCCGATTTTCAATCAGATTTGATGCAAATAAATGCAAATCATCATTTTGGATTTCTTTCCTCATATGACTTTTCAAAATACATATATCCCAGTTGTCTCCAGTGCCTCGAAATTGTGAGCCATTTTTTATCTGAGTCACAGCCTTGTCGAGGAAATGGCCCCCAATAAGATCCAACAGAACAGGTTTTCTTCCATGTGAAAGACAAACCCCCAGCTTGTTGAATCGTGTTTGAAGCTAAAGTAGTAAAATACAAAAATCTGTTTAATGGAGCTACTATTTATACTATCCTTTAGATATGTAAAGTACATTAAATCATTGTGTCATACCAACCTAGTGCTTTACTTTTACATCTTCACTCAATATATGCTATTATGTTTATAAATTATGTTTGTGTTTTCAGTCATTAGAAAATGTCCTAGTCTGGCCAATAAAACTTATTGCCATCTTTTCTTTGATCTAGCCAACTTTTTTGTGTCCTTTTTTGATCATATGAAAAATTAAGTTCCAGAACAGTGAATTTTCTAATGATTATATTATTATATTATACCATTGTATTACATATATTATAATAATGTATACCTGCTTACTACATCCACTTTCAATCAACTGCACTGTATTAAGACGCTGTACCAAACTCAGCTCATGCCAACGAGTGTTCATTAGAACAGAATATATGAAGCAGTATTTGATTTGCAGATCTTTAGGTGTCTCTTTTGAATCATATTTTTTTCCACAAGCAGCATTTAAAACATCCACAAAAAATGGATGTCTTTCATAAAGTTCCTTCCAAAGTTTTTCATAAGAAAACTGAGATAATGCATCATATGAGTTATCAAGGAGTAGTGATTTGTCACCTTTTCTTTTGCATAGATTTCCACATGACTCATTCAGTTCTTTCAATATTAATTTCTTGTTTACTTCCATAGCAGATTTCTGTTGTTCAAACAATTTTTTACGAGGTGTTAGCATATTTCCATTTGACTCATTATTTTTATGGAGTTTTCTTGATTTATTGTTTGGGGATGTATGAAGTCGTTTTACTGAAACCATTTGTCGTAGCTTTATTTGTGTTTGTTGAGATGTATGTTGAAATATGTACATCTTGTTCAAAAAGGTTTCACAAGGTAGGCAAATAACATTTGGTAAAGGGTCATCTTCTTCCACTTGCAAACCACAGCAATGAGAAATTTTCTCAGATAGGTGCTTTTCTTTTCCTTTTTTGTTAAAAATATTACTAAGGCGTTTTAGCTCTTTCAACTCACTGCATAATCTACAATGTTGATAAACCCCAAGATTTTTCAAATATACCTTCTTAGGAGTCGAATTTGTTGGATTCTCCTTTTCTAAAAGCAAAATTAAACTTATTTCAAAAAAATGTAATTACAATAGCTATTTTTAGCTTACAGATAGATCAAGAAGAATAGAAATCACAAATAATTTTTCATTACCTTTCTGTTTATTCCCTTCTGTGTTCATTTTTACTCATCAAAATTTATATTTACAATAAAACATTTCTATATAATTAGCTATACTTTCTTCCTTTTTCCCTATACTAACTAGTGGATAGTGTGTGTGGTGCGCACCACGTGGTGTGGTGGGGAGTATAACTAATTTCAATCGATATTTCCCAATCGATCATATTATTTCTATGTATGGTAATATCTATATATAAGTTTAAGTTAGTACATAGTAGCCGAGATAATATCTTTTAAACAGATATGTATTGTAAGCATCTTTTCTCTTTATTGTTGTTGATAAATTTTCAAATACTTGCTCTTCGTCACTTCGTTGTTTCCATTTTTTGTTTATATTCGCACTCGCTTTTGCACTCGCGCTATACTCGCCAGATTTGAAGCGGGCCTCAAAAACATCTGATTTTTCGGGAACCAATCAGAATCCAGAAATTGACCAGCCGATGCCAGGGCCTTCTTTCTTTAGAAGAAGCCCTGGGATCGAGGTTGGGGTTTACCATCATTCTCAATTCAGCAAATGTAGGAAAGTACTGAAAGGATTCAGAGTAAGGGGTAATACAGTTCAAATTTCATAGCAGTAGACACTATTGGGCACTGAGATTATTGCGACCAAATTCAAGGACAGTCCAAGAATCTATATATTAATATGATATAAGCATTAAGCCCTGTAGAACATTGAATTAACCAAAATTTTCAGTGGCTTCAACTCTGCACCCAAGCTTCACAACTACCACTACCCAAATTAAATACCTTTGTCACCCCCTGCAAAGGAACACTTTAATCAATCTGAACATGTCAATTTGGTAGTTCAATGTTTATAAAGATCTTAAAATCAAACTGAAACTTCTACTTTGTTGTTCCCCAACAGAACAACATGGTTCATAAAATGTTTATGAAATTATTGTTCTGTGTTTTTGTTGTTTATAAGTAGAAATGACTGTTAATAATATTGTTCTCTCTGGTTGTGTTTCACTCCTGTTTCAGAATTAAAAGCTACATTTCTTGCTGCATGTCTTCTTTAAAGAACTTTTGAACGAATTTATTTGGGCCAGTATAGATTTTTAATTAAAATAAAAAGATGCTTCTTATTTATTTCATCATTAAAGAACTTTCTATTCGTAAATAACAGAATTCAGTTGCAAGCTTTGTTACTTTCACATGTTATACAATTTCATCAAATCTCGCCAAGTCATTGGTTGCAGCTTTGCATTTATTTATTTTTTGTCAGGTAAAAACAATGGAATCTGAAACAGGCAGAATTGCGTCACAAGTTCCCTTTCATGACTTTGCATGTCTATGTGAGAAGATCTGTAAAACACAGGGAAAGGATAAAAAGAAAGAAGTCCTGAGAAAATTTTTGACACTACGGAGGGATGCACATCAGAAGATGCATGGGACCAGTAAGACCGTAAGTGTTTATTTTTTTCAGTAAATTTAAACCAGTTAAAAACAGTATTTGTTACTTTGAGTCGATCTCTGTTTACTTTGTTAAACATTTGTGTTGTTTTGATTTCATCTCTCCTTTAGACTGACTCATTCTTCCCAGTGTTACGATTTTTACTGCCTCACTTAGATAAAGATCGATTGTCATATGGAATGAAAGAGGTTAGTAGAAGAGGAGTGGAGGGGAAACATTTTAAAAACACCTAAGAATCTAAAAAACTTGTTTTGGTTTCATTTGAGCATCCAGATAAAAATAAAAACCTATGTTAAAAGGATTGAGTCTTTTTTAAACAGTTTTCTTGTGTTTGATGCTAAACTGTTTCGAAAGTCAGTCAACAATTTTCTGAAATCCTCAAGTTAACATTAGAAATTAAGTTGTTTACTTTTTATGATTAGCAACAAAATTAACGAAAAACCATGCAATCTTTAGGTTGTTCTTGCAAAGTATTATATCGAAGTTCTGAATATTTCTAAAGAAAGTGATGATGCAAAAAGACTTTTGAACTACAGAGCTCCAACATCAGGTAAACAGGTATGGTAAAGCTGTACAACTGAATTAAAGTTAATATTGGTTTTGCTGATCATTGAGACTAAACCACATACCTCAAAAGTAAATAGGAACTTTTACTAACGATTCCTACATACCATACATATCTTATATTTTCATATGCTTTCTTACATGTTTTCCCTGCAGTTTTTTTCTCCATCATCATTGCTTGATGTCATAGTATGAATGAGTACTTATTAAAGGAGGTTTTGTCTTGAACATTTCTCAAGACAAAGGACTGTTGACATACTTAGAAAAAAAACACTTCTTTTTTAACATTTTTGTTGTTTAGGATGCTGGTGATTTTGCAAGTGTAGCTTATGTTGTTCTGAAAAATCGTTGTCCAGAAAAAGGACAGTATGTTGCTTCTTGTCTATAACAAAACTTTGGTGTTTCTTCTACTACATGTATAAAAGTTTTCTTTGTCATAGCTTAACTGTAGATGAGATAAATCAATCTTTGGACGAAATTGCAGATGCAAACACAGAAACGAAGAGAGATGAAGTAAAGAAGGAATTACAAAAACTGATTCGTAGTACAAGTGCTTTAGAACAAAAATGGCTGATCAGGATCATTATCAAGGTATGGATCTGTACCGAAGCTCCTAGTCTATTTTGATCTATCTATATTGTGAAAAGTGCTTTTCTTCAATGATAGCCATTAACAAGTTGTATTTTAGCTAATTTGGAAACCCTTGTAGGGGTGAGGTGTATAGAGCAGAGGTGGTATTTGGATAAGTATGCACCAAATCAGTTGCTTTAGATCTGTGTTGAAGCTCCAAGTCACGCTCTATTTTTATATTGTGGTATTATTCTTCAATATTGACTTGATTGGGGCTGTACAGAAGTCGATAGCCATTAACAAATTGTTTTTAATTAATTTTGAAACCGCTGTAAGGGTGTGGTGTATATTTGGGTAAATCAGCACTGGATCAGCTAAGAAGAAATACAGACTCATAATGAGGGAAGTTTTGCTTCTTATTATGTAGGATATGAAACTGGGTTTGAATGAGAATTCAATTTTTCCAGTGTTTCATCCAGAAGCACAAGAGTTATACAATGTATGCAACAGTTTATCAAAGGTGAGGATTTGTTTCAAATAATGTACTAGACTAAGGTGATATGTCACTCACAGGCTTAAGTAGTAATGTAAGTGTTTGTATGACATATTTAACACTTTATTTGCGAACTTTCAGGTATGTTTTGATTTACATGATCCCAGTACGAAACTTAATGAAATGGGAATAACACTGTTAACACCATTCCGACCAATGCTTGGTCAACGCTCTGCTATTGACGAAGTCGAAAAACTGATGGGTAATGGAGAATTTGTCATTGAGACCAAAATTGATGGGGAAAGAATGCAACTTCACAAAAGTGGCGATGAATATCGATATTTTTCTCGGAATTCTATTGACTACACACAGTCATTTGGTACAACCAAGTATCGTGGTACGTTAACACCTTTCATTGCGTCAGCATTTAAAGAGAATGTCAACGCATGCATTTTAGATGGTGAAATGGTTGGTTACGATAGCACATCAAATGATTTTGTCCTGAAAGGTTCTAATATTGATATTAAATCAGGAAATTTTGAAACGGGACTGCAGCCATGTTTTGTTGTGTTTGATATATTGATGGTGAATGATGAAAAGTTAGCTAATGTGCCGTTATATAAACGCATTCATCGATGTGATGATGTTTTTAATGTGGTACCAGGAAGGCTTCAACTTGTTGAAAGAAAGATAGGAAGAAATAAGTAAGCACAAGCTGCTTATTTCACTGAGTATCTTCTGATTGAAATATTCTCTTTCCATTGGTGCTAGTACTAACACTTTAAAATATCAGTTGTTTGTTATATGCTCAGGCCATTCAGTTTGCATTTTACTTTTGATATTGGTTCTATCAAGGTTTCCAAAAATGCTAATAATTTTCAGCTTTTGTTACAATGGGTTTGTTGTTAGAAGCTGAATTTACGATAGATTTACGATAGATTTGAGGACGGCGTTGTTTTGTGATGATTGATTTCTTATCTTATCCTTTCTTGTTGCAAAAATTCTATTTTTCTCTAATCGAATGAGTGCCTATATACAGAAACATTTCAAATAACAAACTGGGTGTTAATTTGTTGCATAACACCACATTGCACCATTCTCTCGGACTGACTCTAAGAAAGATATCTTTTTAAACTATTTCTTTTGTTCCTTTGTTTATTCAACATGTTTCTAATGGACAAGGCATTCCATCCAATTTCCTTTTGTTTGATTGTCTTTTAGAACTGACGTTGTTAATGCTTTGAATAAAGCTATTGATAAAAGAGAGGAAGGGATTGTTATAAAAAATCCTTTATCTCTCTATAAACCAAGTAAAAGAAAAGGTGAGTGCAAACTTGTCAAGTGATATACAATTATTACCTGTTTTTGAAATTTGAAACAGTGTTTGCTATATGTTTTTAGGAAGCGGTTGGTTGAAACTGAAACCTGAATATGTTGATAGTTTGAGTGACGAATTAGATTTGTTAATTCTTGGTGGTCAATATGGTTCTGGTTACCGTCGCGGTGGAGTTATATCTCACTTCTTGTTAGGGGTGGCTGATTCCAATACGAGTGTCGATGGAAAACCACATCACGTTTTATTGTTTTTTCCCTATTCATTAGCGAGAATTTTTTCCTTTTTGATTTATACATATGTATTAAAAAGTTCCTCAATGAAGTATTGATCTGGTCTGTTCGTTTCACCAAAACGATATTTATTTTTATAGGTTGGTTCAGGATATTCTGATAAAGAACTGAATAGTTTATTGGAAAAACTTAATAAGTATTGGCGAAAATTTGATTCCTCAAAGCCTCCTTTTTCAATCCAATTTAGTAATGGATTTAAAGTAAGCCGTTATCATCTCTGAAGAGTTTTTTAATTTTTAGGCTTCTTCGGTGTCATTTCAAGCAGTTGTAATTCACTGATCATAACAAGGGTTTTCCGCTTTGCTTGACTGGTTGTTAATTATTTCTTCAGGAGAAACCGGACGTTTGGATTGAACCAGAGCATTCTGTTATTGTTCAAGTAAAAGCCAGCGAGATAACTGTTTCAGAAAAGTACAAGTGTGGTTGCACCTTGCGATTTCCACGCGTTGAAAAAATACGCGATGATAAAGATTGGTATGATTGTATGAACTATGAGGAACTGCAAGAGCTCAGAAAGGTATGCCCCCAGTTTTCCTTCCTTCTTGAACTGGTGGCAGATACCATAATAATTAGTTCAGGTCAGAAAGGTGATGCTCCCCTAACCAAACGCCGCTAGCCTATGAATGGTATAATTTTCTGTTTATAAATTGTATTAAGTCGTATATTTTTCTGTTGAATGGTTAGATTGGTGATGGACGCTTAACCTATAAGTTAACAAGTGGTGACGAACCTGCAAAGAAAAAGCGGAGAGTTACCACTCACATCGAACGATCGAGGAGTGTTGCAGAACACTTTAAAGGTGCTTGCGTTGATGATGTGAAAGAGGTAAAAAGAAATAGAATTGAGATAATGAAGATGTACCAACTTGAAGTTTGACTAATTCGTCATTTTGTTGAACTTATTCTCCTATAGATGTCAAAATTACTGGAGGGGAAACAATTCTGTGTAATCAATGGTTCATCAAATCAAACTAAGCAAGATTTAGAAAAAAAGATTGTGGAGGTATATCTGACTTTTTGATTCATCGTTTCCTGTATCGAAACAACTTACTTTACAGCTCCTTTATAATAGCATTATCCGATAGCGCGGAAAATACTGTGATTTCTCTGAGCTGTAAAGTGTATGCTAATAGTTTTTATCTCTTTTTAGCATGGTGGTACATTTGTACAAAATCCTAGCAAATTAACGTTCTGTGTCATAGCAGAAAAATCCAATGTCAGGGTTAAAACTATAATCAGGTTTGATAATGTCTATTTTTCTTATTCACTGAAAAGTTCATGTCAGTGCTGTGATTCAGACAGTTCATCAAACAATTTCAGACCTTCTTTGGGTCTTCTTTGGGTTTGGGTTCTTTCGAACAGTTTTATAAGAGTTTTCACCGAGAAGTTTGATGTTCTCGAATTGTTTGATAGACACACTCGATTAGGAAGAATGGTATTACAGTCTTTAGATTCTCGTGTAAATAAACCATCGTGATCAAACGCTATCGTCTCTGAACATCACTTTTATTACGTTTTCTCTATGAATACGTTGAAACAAACTTAACTGGTATCTTTATCGTTTAACACAGTACAAACAAATTGTCTGTTTTAGTCGTCGTATTGTTGATGTTGTTCGACCTGTGTGGCTGTTTCAATGCTTTGTAAGTTTTCCTTGTTTCAACACTCAAAATTTTTCACAGTTTTATTTAGATACAGATTTTTTTAATTCAGATAGATTTTTCTCAAACCAAATACTGCTTTGTTAGTAACTAAAATTATTCTCATTTTATCCCCGTCCCCACCAGCAGTTTCTTTCATTTTCCCTGAACAACTGAGATTCCACGATGAACATTGGGACCAATAAATCGGTTGATAAAGTTGGTTTTAGTTTAAAGGTATTGTAACGTCAGCAGGTAGAACGAGGAAAATGAGTTGAGTCACAGAAATTCTTTAAAACTTTTCAGGGGGTGATACAGTATGTTAAAGGGGCTACCACATGAATCACGTGATTGTTGTGTTTGTTTACTGTTGTTGTTGTTTTTTTACAGTCTGCCATATTTTAATCGCATCTCTCACCTCAAATTGATTTTTGGTGCTGGATTATAAATCAAGATCACGTGATTCATGTCGTAGCCCCTTTAAACGTTATATTAGGTTAGTGGAGTCTGGATCACATTAAGAAACAAGGAGACCGACTATAGTTTATATTTCGAAGAAGTTCAGCTGGTTAGGAATCGGTAGATGTATACACTCCTAGTGAAAACAGAATTCTCCATTTCATGTTCCAGTGATTCGTTATGTTTTGTCTGCAATTATAATTTCAAGAAAATCGAATAATAAGTGTTTTTGTGTTGTTGTTGTTGTTTTTCCAGGAAAAACAAGTGGTAATTCCTTACCAGCCAGGTGACATGCTGTATACTACAGAAGAAACGTTAATGAATTTTCGGAAGGACTTCGATCACTATGGAGAAAACATCACTATGGAGAAAACATACAAACATACATACAAAACATACTTGTGAAAACGAACTTCTTGATGTATTTTCCCGTATAACAAATATAGAGTCTAAAATTTTGACGCATGAGGATATGGTGGAGATTGAAAATCGCTATTTTGAACAGGATTCAAGATTAGGTATATTCAGGAGATGCAGGTGAGTGAATACTTTTGTGTTGCATGACCAGATTAATATGTCAAGAACTTTTGCTACGAAGAATAGTCCCAGCATGTCGACATACCAGTATGAGTAAGTAATCGGGAGCGTCCTTTGGCTTCCATTTTCTACCCACTGACTTGAAACTAAAGCAATGACATTTTTGTGAGAGGAGGGAATATAGAATGTCCAAAAACTACTTATCAGAAACATTAGTGACTCGTAAAAGGATTACACTAACTTCTTGAATATTTTATTCCCATTCTAATTCCATCAGGTTGTATGTGGCTGGTTTGAATCAAGTAAGTAGAATATTTGCCATCAATAGATTATTACTTTTACTAGGAACCAGTCCACTGATACCACCTATAGATTGTTACTTTTACTAGGAACCAGTCCACTGATACCACCTATAGATTGTTCCTTTTACTAGGAACCAGTCCACTGAATCTGAATTTGTGTATTCTTTCGGGGTTTTTTAGGATAGTAATAATGCGTTTTCATGTTTGGAATTTAAATTTCATGGCGGTTTCATTTCTGCTGAACTTGATGAGCGAACCACCCATTTGCTTGTTAACTAAAGGTATGGTTTTATATATATATATATATATATATATATATATATATATAATGGCATTAAAACCGATATGACCTCCAATTTGTACAGGCTTTAACACAAATTTATTGGTTATGAGAAATCATAAAAACATAGAGTGGTTGGTGTCTCATAACCTAGCAAAGTTTCTCATACTGAACTTTGACAAACTACAGATATTCATTTGGCCATTATTGTTCAGGCCTCTACATCAGTGTGTTTTGTCAACCAAGGTGCAGTCATAAAACTGTTTGGTTGATAGTCTTTCATTTTCGTATTACGCTACAATGTTCTCGTTAACCCAGACAGATGTAACAAGTTTTGACCGGAATCTATTGATGATCGCATCTTGTTAGAGACAAACTGTCTCTAACAGGATGTCGTTTTCAGCTTTCTTATAATTATTTACTATCTTCCCTTCAGTGATGTTGAATGTTTATCCAGATCACGTGAACAAGTTAGAGGATTGACATTAAAACCTCGCCTTATAACTAGTAACTGGATACGAGACTGTTTGAAAGCCAATCAACTTCTGCATGAAGGATTATATGAACCTACCTAATTTCATTTGGTCGTTTGTGAATCATATGGCGTATCTTCATTTCCTGATCAAACGCATCTCTAATTTAATTTTGATCTACAAGTTCTGGTTTTTACCATCAGTATTTGCTTCAGATATCGTTCGGTAAAATTGGCTTGCCTTGGCAATGGACTTGCAATTGTCAAACCCTTCTCTGGAAATTGCGTAGTTATGGCGTCACGAGAAATGTAGGCTTTTAGAATTGTACGAATTAAATGTCACAATCTAAACATTCGCTCCCTAGTCATTGTTTACTGTTGTCCCAGGGTTCAATATTTATTTGAAAATAATGGATCCCTGAAGTAAGATTCCAAAAAGAACGGCGAAAAGTGAAAAATTTCAGGACTTCCTTAGGATGTTTTCCCCGTGCTTGCGAGTGAAGATTTCTCAGGAAGAATGACTTTGAGTCATGATTTTAAGAAAATGATTACATGATTATAATATGCACTAGAATCAAAATTAATTTCTTTCAGAACCTGCGTGGATAAAAAGATAAAGGTTTCCTATTTTAAATTGTAAAGAATGTTTATTTGATAACAAGGGTTGTTTGCTTGCTCAGAAACTTCCCAGTGGGCAAATCTTCGAAAAGTCTCTGTGGAGGAGTGTTTTTATTGAAACAACAGGCGATATTGCTTGCCATTGCTATAGAAAACATTCTTCCTCTTAGACATTTTGACCATTGGGTCATGTGGTCGATGTTAATATAGAGTGTAACTACTGTTCTCAAACCAACAAAATTAGTGGTAGAAACTTTTGTAAAATTTGTTTGGAAATTATAGTCTAATGCCACGTTCTTTCAACACAATTATAAGACTTTTCACCGGAGTAGTAAGCAGGTTTTAGACCCTGATTAAACACTGCCACTGCTATTTCGGGAAATTGTTTTTATCGAGAATGATGCTCCGAGTAGTTCCTTAGGTATCGAAAGGCCTTGGAAATTACTACAGCTAATAATACTGTGGAAGAATTACTAAATAAAATTCAACATAAACTCCACATTCTTTTCCCGAAAAGAATATTACCCGCCTCATCCTTCAAAAGCAGCTCCAAACTTTCCTGGCAGCAAAATATGTGAAGCTGCCCCGGCGGGTTTCTTCAGCAACCTTTTATCTTTCTTAATTGGGTCTCTCATGAAAACCTACATGCTCGTAAATTGTTTTAATTAGTGTAAATGATATAATTGTTAAATATTCAATATCTCCGTGCAATCCACAATACCCCCATTTTCTGATATATATTGTTAGAACTGGATCCATGTTTATGCCCAGATTGGTGGTGGAGATACCAAGAAATCCAGATATGCTCAGATTTCCAATAAGATATTTTCAAGGATTTCCCAATCTGTTGCAGAGGATTGCGTCAATTTGATGAAAATCTGTGAACGAAAATAGTTATTCAATACAGCTTCCCCCGAATTTCTGTTTAAACGCCGTGTTTTGGTCTAGTCAGTACATCCAGCCTCGTTTTAGATATCAAAATTGCCTCTAATCATTCTACTTCTAGGAGTTTTAGTAATAGAGATAATTACTAAGTAATAACATTATTGAAACAATAAATTTTAGAGAAACGAGGCTGGATGTATTGATTAAGTCAAAACACGACGTTTAAACAGAAATTAGGGAAAGTTTATATTAGCACGTGATATGAACAGCTTCATAAAAATAATCGAAGTGACCAAAGCCTTACTTGTTCAAGTGTTGGTTGGCCGAGACTATAGTCAATAATACCATATTTTGGAGCAAATTTTTCAAATTCTCCAAATAATTTCGAATAAGAAATTTGATCTTTCTCGATTTCGTATTGAAGAAAACCCTAATATCAAAAAACGAAAAAGAAAATTGAAATCCTGGACATCTGGTAGGAATTGAGAATCTCAACTGTTCAGCTTTGCATGGAAAAGTGCGGTTGCTATAATCACTTTTTCTCTGTACTACCAGCATGAGGAGAAAATATTTACCAATTTTTCATGTGTCAGTTCACACTTTGGGAACTTGTCTTTCATAAATTTCTGTACTTTTCGAGTGTTTTCTATGACGTCATGCATATCTTTTGTTTCTCTTTCATCAGCAGCTTGATCTAGGAGTACATACAGATGTACATATTCACGACAGTATTTTCACGCAATAACGGCCCGGTGTAAAACGGGCTATTGGTGTGAAAATGTTGAAACATTTCAATTTAGATTTTATTCTGATCGAAATGATACAATGAAACCTGTGTTAACGACCACCTGTCTAAAAGAACCACTTTCAACCATCCTCATGTTGGTATTTTAGTAGAAAACTCACTGTATAAAACGACCACTTATCCAAGGTCCCCAGAGGGGACGTTATACACTATTCTTGAATGGAAACACTCCGAAAACAATCCGAAAGCTTTACCATTCTATTTTAGAGGTCAATTTTTTTCGTACCTAGGTTAAGATCTTCGAGTAATGAAGGGTTAACATGAACAGCACAATCAATTTGAAGTTTGGAAGCTTCGTCATTCAACAAGTCAAACCACTGTACCGATTGAACATCTTTTATGCGATAAAACAGGAAACCCTAAATAAAAAAATCGATTTCTAAAATCAATTCCTTATTTCATGCCATGACAAGGTTCAGTTATTACCAAGGGTCAAGGGTTAAGCTCTAAGCTCTTAAGCTTATAAATATAGATCGTGCTATCAAAAAGAGATTGGGAACCATACAAACGAGTTGATAATTACGAATGATTGGCCAAATGTGAAAACCAATATGAAAAAATCGACCAAAGTGTATAGACCATAGCGAGTTAGCGACGGTCTATATTTATAGGCTATAAGCTCTAAGCTAAGAAAAGATGTTTTTTAAAAAAAAAAAAACACACACGTTGCGAAAAAGTTCTCTCTTTATTAAATTGCTTTTCAAAACCACGCATTTTGTTAAAATGGTGTTTTTTAATTTTCCTTACATTTCTATTGAAAAGAATAAATAACTTTTTAATATTTACAACACTTACCTTTTCTTTTCTTAGAAGTTCCAACGGTTTAGAGTAATCTGCAAGAAACTGATTTGTTTGCTTTAAATTTCCAGGATATTCGATCTGGATATTATCCAACGCATTTATTTCTACAGAATATTCATTTAAGACAGCGTTTACACTATTGAATTAATTAGCGATTTTGATTATTTATTTTGTTGTTGTTTACACTATTCGACTTGTCGTAGAAATCAAAATCTCTTCGATTAATCGAACAGCTTAAACACCGCTTTGTTCATGAAGTCCGTTAATATTTTTCGTAACAATACACGCAGACAGTAAACTTAGTCATCCCGTACCTTACAATAAGTAGCAACACAAAGAATTAATACCTTCTGAAGAATCACTTTCATAAATTGTTATAGATAAAGTGTATCTTAGGCCTTCCACAATATTCATCGTACAACGTACTATACGAAGTTCGGACATCTTTTCTTTCAAAGACGCCAGTAATTTAGAACAGCTGATATTATCCTTGATTTGGCATTTAATAAAACTCTATAAAGAATATGTGAAAATTATTAAAAGCACGTAATTATTTAACTGCCAAAAGTTGAGGCTAATATAAAAAAGAAAATGTTCTAAACGTAAAAGGGAAACTGGAACTTTTGTTAAAAACTAAGGAATTCAAAAACCATGTTCAAGATGTCTTTTCGTTCATGAGTGATGGAATGTAAATTCATCATAACAGTAGGTAACAAGTAATGATAGCTTATGTGTTACCTGCTCTTCTTTAAGTATATAAATTTCGGTAAATGTTTGTGTTAAGAAGTCTTTTAATGGATTCGTTTGTGATTTTTGTATATTATGTAGTTGTGTTGCATTGTTAGTATCAGCATGTGTCGGTTCTAGGAAGAATGCAGCAATCTTTATCAAAATCTCTTTTGTAACCCAATATCATTACAAATGCTTAGTACAACTTTATCTAATTGTCTCCTTGAAAAATGCGATCTGTTTTCACATCATCATTAAAAACTATCAATTTGCATCGTTCTAAACGTTTAGCGATGACCAAAAACGCAAAAAGTAGAGAAAAACGTATATCCTTTGAAGAATACACCGCAGTGGCAGATCTAGTAGCAATTTTATTGGTGTATTTCTAAAAAAGAATTGGCAATTAAACATTCTTCTCCATAAGTTTTACACCAGTAAATTTGCTTTTCGATCCGCCGCTGCACCGATTGAGGCTGCTCATCCGCCATATGTTTTATCAACTTGTACTCGAATTTGGATCCACATCAACGGGAAATTTCATTGAACGTTATTCATTTCGGACGCAATTATAACTCTAAGGTTTTAGTTAAAAGACATAAACTAATAAAAAATGAAATCAAATGTCACTGGAAGGAATATCAACATCTTTGAAAAAAACCTGGAACCAACTTAGAGGACAAAAAGGTTGCCAAAACTGGGAAATAGCATACCAGAGGCGTAGTTAGAAGTCAGTCAAAATTTGTGGAGGAGAGTTTAGTCATTTAAAGTAGAAAAGGAAAACGTGCATGTAACCTAATCGACACTTTAGACTAAAAAGAAAGATCATAACGTTCGACTCCTCCACTTGTTTTTGACTGACCCCGGATACGCCTATGCATACCACGCTCAATCGGTGTATTTCTGTGAGAGACAGATATTGACGGATTTAGGCCAATATAAGCCGTAATTTAAGTTGTATGAAATAAGTATCCGAAATAAAAGATGAAATTGTTAGTAGCAAACGATTTTTCAACAACATTAAAAAAAATAGTAAAAGCGTATTCTTGCCTTGATTTAGATTTTCATATAAATTCGAAAATACATGGATGCTGTAATCTTTAATGTCAATATTTTCTAATGTATCCATCCACTCCAAAGAATCCGAAACGTCTATGACTTTGTAGAGGAGCAGCGAATCCTAACAGAAAATACAGTTACGTAACCGAATCTGTTTGTCGAAATAAAAGATCTTCATCAAACTTGACCAATGTGTATTCATTGCTCACTATTATATAGAGCAAACGGGAAAAAAAGTAGAAAATAGAAAATAACTAAATACATTGTAAACGTCTATTGGCTGTTGCCAGGACAACATATGTTTTCTATGGTTAGATTGTTTCAAGGCTATAAACTATTCACGACTATCAAACTTGTAAACAGTCACCTCTTCATTAATAAGCTGACATCTGTTTGATATATCGTCCAGGAACTGTTTTCTCTCATTAATGATTTCTGGGAATCGAACTTGAATTCCAGGTGCACCAGTACTTCCCGACTCGGAATTGCCATGTTCGCATTCTTCTGTAAAACATTTGGTAAAACTTATACACATGTTTATACAAAATTTTCCCCTTTTCTTCACTTACTTTTAGTAATGACAGTGTGATAATTAAAAAGTGTAATCAAATAAAAAAGAGCAAAAAGTTGAAAGAAATATCATAAAGAATACTACTTTGTTGTTGATCCATTTCGGCAATATTGATGCAGATTGTATACGCTTGTTCATTTTGGACATTTATTGTGCAATTTAGAATACCAAGCTGTGATGCATTTTCCTTTAACATAGTCAGTAATGTGGAAAAGCTTACATGTGGATCTTTGATTTTACATTTTAGAAAACCCTAAAAAAAAGACAAATATATACAGTGGCCTCTATGTAAATTTTAACAAACCCCACCATTTTGATCACATGATAGTAAATAATTACTTTGCATTGGTTGTAATAAGTCATGTGATCAAAGTGTGTGCAAGATAAACTGTGAGTGTCCAGACCAGGGAATTGACTATAATATCACGAACCCCTGTCTGTGAGGTCCGATTGGAAGTAAAGATTACTCGAATGACGCACTGTTTTACAGTACTCGTTAGTTTTCGTGGATATGTAAACAAAATTAAAACTGCATGAGATTGTTGTTGGAAAAAAAACTTTAAAACAACTTATAGTCATTTTCATGATTATGTAAAGTCTAACTAGATTGAAAACTTTTTATGTAAAGAACTCTCAAAGTAACGAACTGTTTTCTATTCAGGCTTCAGGCTTCGATATATCAAGAGTCAAGTCTATTCTACAAGGTCGGGAATCTGCAATAATAAAAAGGACATTATAATTCATCAAAAAGTACCGATCGTTCTTCCATCATGGTAACATCTTGATACTTTTGAGACAAAAAGTGCTTAGTTTGAATATATCCATTTGGCATTTCCAAATATGAGCAAATCTTCATGGTTACATTGTAACTTTGACCAAATTTCCTTTTCAGATGTTGTTGTTTACCAATACATTTGAATTTACCGTTTACCATGATAGCCAGACGAGTACATAAAGCTTCACATTCTTCAATGCTAAAAACAGGTAGTGAAAGGAGAGGGCATAATAATGGGAACATATTCTTCAACTGCCTTTAAAGCAATCCAAACTGCAAGTGATATTAAACAAAAGATGCATTTTTTGAAATTATATAACAATTGAAAGTTAAATATACCTATGAGAAGTGAGCATGATTGATGTCCTTTTGTTTTCTTTCACTTTATTCAATGTGTCTTTTAAATAATTTCTGGCTGCAGGGTCCATACCAGACGACGGTTCATCCTAAGAAAACGCACTATCGTTATTATTATCGTTATTATCGTTATTATCGTTATTGGGTATAACTTTCCAAAGTTTTCAAGTCGATGCATCTTTTAAGTCTATGATTGTTGGTTTGTGGAAATAACATGAAAGCTGTCTACAAAAACTTACAAGGAAAATGACATCAGGGCTACCAATCAGCGCAGTCGCTGCACTTAATTTCCTTTTGTTTCCACCACTAGGAATAGAAATGGAAGATTTGTAATATTAGTTTCCTCTGATGTCGTTAGGATATCATCAACATGATATATTTTGTTGAAACAATGACTCATTTCATTGGAAAACTTGAAAAGTCCATTTTTTATTTTAGCCTAACCTGTATTCACCACATAATTTATCAGCATCTTTGGAAAGGTCCAACTGGTCAATTTTTGCGCTGACTTCGCTTTGTATTGAATGAGAAGGAAATCCACGAATTCTAGCAAACATTTCTAGCATTTCACGGCCAGTCAACGTTTCTATCAAACCGTCAAATTGGGGACAATAGCCAATGCTTACTTGAACACCACGTAATCTTATCCCTATATCGTGGCCAAGAACATATGCAGCGCCAGAACTTATTCCAATATCGCCAGTTAACATACCAAATGTGGTAGTTTTACCAGCACCTGATAAAAATAATGACCACTTTTAAATCAATAATTCGCCATCTTAAGTTATGATAAAAAAACCTGAACTTTTCTTGAGAGAGCACACGAGTCTGCTAAATTTCTTGTGGGTTTCCACGAATTTGTGAGTTTAATTATATCTCATGCCTTCATCCGTCTTAACTATACATGAGTTTACTTTTTTTTGGTTGTGGGTTGTATATATATTGTATTATTTACTTTTCTTTTGTGGACAGTGATTCTACTCGTGATAACACGGAAAATAAATAGAAAGAATTATGATATTTATGTACAATAAAAACAATTACCATTTACACCAAGTAAACCAAAACATTCAGCTTTGGGTATTGCCACATTCAAACGATCAACAGCCCGGACACTGGACGAACGATAAATCTTCAAAGAAGATGTCATTAATATTTCATTTTGATTTATTTCAAAATGACTCTTTCAGTAACAAAATAATATACCTTGGTCAAATCTTTGATTAGCACAGCAAAGTTTTGTATTGAGCCAGGTTCATTAACTTTTTCACGTTCTTTTTTGACATCACCATCCTTTGAGTACAATGAAAAATAGCTTGACTGATAAATGATCAATGAAGAAGGTTATCAGAGTGGATATCACAAAGTTAGGAACATTGATTGGTAGCCTTGCGGCAGAGTACGCGCTTTCTACACAGGAATTCTTGGTCTCAGTCCCCAACCCCGTTATCCAGACAACTACAAAATAGAGAAACAATACTTTCTGCTGAAGTAATGAGCAAGAGAAGAAGAAGAAAACTTAAGGAGGTCTGTCTTGTTAGGTGGTTTTGACAAGCACAGCTTCGTCACTAACATTACTGCATTAAATGCACTACGAACCTCACTGATAACAATACGTTCTGGGTAAACTATAATAAAGATATCTTAGAAATCAAAAAATGAATACTTCGATTTCTTCTTCCTCGTTGTTTTGATTCAAGTCTTTAGGCCGTTGCCATGCTCTTACACAAGATCCAAAACAAAATTGTTCCTAATCAGAAAAACGAAGTGCTCCAGATAACATAAACATAAAGAAATGGGACAGGATATAAGTATGAAGGGTTATAAAAAGATATAATGAAATAAAAAGATATAATGAAATAGAAAGCACTTAACGTTGATCGATAACAAGTGCTTCTCACCTCTATTAGTATGGTTAATCCAAAGAAAACAATCGATTCCAAAAACATATAAAAGCAGTGAATTCCAATCCCAGGATAAGACCATTTTAAAGTATCTTCTTGATAAGTTACACCCAAACGCTTGCAGTATAATTTGGAGCTGAAATGAAAGGTTGGTGGCTGATTTGGACACTCGCGTCGGTATAACTCGGGCGACCGCTCACAGTTCACACCACGGCTTTGCTAACTAAAGGCACTTAAGTAGGTTAAAATTAAAAGGGTGTTCAAGGTAAAATCTCGTATCACAAACTTTTCAGTGAGAACTCTTATAAAAGTATTTGAAAGAACGAGGCAAAAGTTGTTTATAAACTCAATTACCCAAACAAATTATACAAGGCTTGAGACGCCAGGACCAGATATGGCTTTTGGTCTGTGATTTTCAAGTCAGGCGGCCGCCTGAATTAAGATAAGCGGTCGCCTGTCAAAATATGCGGCCGCCCGAGTTACAGCGACGCGGTCAAGTCAACTCACGAGTGTCCACATCAGCCACCGTATATTTCAGGAGCAAATCCTGACTTAAAAACTGAACATTACTTTCTGTCTGAAATGCAGAAATGTATTTCCTCAAACAATGGAAGACAGACGTCTGATATGTCATTGGTGATCTGATTATATTGTGATCCAAATTTTGTACTAAGAAGTGAGGATTGAGTAGCACGATTGAGAATGTCTACATCAAATAGTTTGAGCATGTTTGTGGTGCCACATATTGCATGGAAGATAGTGCCTGATGTTTGAAGATAAACAAACTTACGATGAAGAAGCTGAACACATTTTTCGATAACCAGCATTTACAGCTATATCTGAAAGAGCTTGAGGGAACCTAAAATATGAAAACAGATGAAGAGATGAACACATAATTCCTAAATTATTATATCATGAGGTAATCAGAATAAAGAAACATCCAGCGTTAATTGAATGTGATATAAGGCACGAACGGAACCATCCAACGAAACAGTGTGCTACTGCTCTTGAACAGATGCTGTTTCTTCTGATATTCAGCGATAAAGAACAGATTTATGATGTTGATATTAATCATTATCTTCTTGAATTCATATTGTTATGCCATCTTCTTGAATTCATATTGTTATACCCATTTCTTGTCTTTCAGTAACAAAAACCTCGGATCAAATTGCACTAAGTTTGAATTCAACTTTAAACTCAAAACTTAATTGCGCAGGCTACACTTCAAAAATAAACCGACTCGTCTCCAAAGCGGGAGGTCAGGATTCAAATCCTGGCCAAGTCATGCCAGCGACTATAACAGTGTGAATCGATCCACTCAGGTTAGCACTCAGCTTGAACGCGGGATTGATATCTAAGGGGTTGTCTGGTTGAGCGGTTGAAGCATACTTGCGGCCTCCGTAGCCTAAATGGGGGCTTTAAATGCTCTAGGACCTCCTACGCAGGATCCTCATTGATCTATCAGAACTGAAAGGGCAATCCTGGGTTAATAATAATAATAACAGATGACACAGATGCATGACATGAACAGATGACAAGAATAATGACTTACGCGTAGGTCGGTAATAACAAGAAGATGTATCGAACATAATTAGCTGTTTCTACCTCGCCTGTCACACGGAGTATATATGTAGCAATCACTAAAGCCTAAATGAATGAGAAAACAAAAACTGATGTTGTATTTTTAATCAATATGAAATGTGGTAAAATTAATTCAAAATAATATCTTGAGAAAATATTTTTTCCACACAAATTAATTCCAACTCACCAAACTTATAACCATCAATAATATTGCAATGACAGCATATCCAAATAAAGAACTGTTGAATACGAAACTCAACATGTAAACGAATGGTAACATTGAAAGACCAAACAGCATCTGATATGAAATATGAAAAGTCCAGATAAAATAATCGAGGACGCACATTAATGTTGGTTGAACAATACTCAAAAGTTTCTTTACAATTACACTTCACTTACAAGAACTAGGAAGACTTCGCCAAGTTCACCTTGGTAATCATCCAAATTAAATGCAGCAAATAAAATCAAAATTCCAATGGCTGGTATAATATAATTCAAGTAATCCCAGCAATACGTTGCTCCCCAGTAACAAAGAGAGTTAACACCACTCACAAATTGAATATGCTTTGCCTACGTAAATATTCCATAATTAGTAGCTAGATAAAATCAAATCAAAATATTTATAACACGACAACTCAAAAACACTTATAACATCACCTTTGATATCTTCTCCTCAACTAAAAATGTCACAAAACTTGCCGCCACAAAACATGCTGCCATAGTTACGAATATGATTAATGTTAAGTTGCCATTGATGCTTGCACTCCCGCTTTCCTACAACGATTGTTATGACGACTCAAATAAGCAACCCTTCTTCTCTAAATCATCTTATAGTTGTTTTTTCATTAATTTACTGAAGAATACTTAAGAAAATTTTTGTATAAGAAAAAACAAAACCTTAGTATATGATTAGTGGAATACTACATGAAGCCTTGAAGACCAAATTGTGCCCAAAAAAGGTACACGAAAACGAGATGAGCTGTGTAAATGAATTTGAAAACGTAGTAAATTATAAATTTATACAGTACGAATAAATAATTTGATTATGTCCTTAAGGTATTACTCTGAATCAGGAGTGGTTTGAACACAAAGTTATAATGTAAGGTATAATGTTGGACTTGGCGGTACTTGGGGATAGGAAATGTATAAAAAAGGAATTAAATATCCAATTTTGTTGATAATCCAGAATAAAGTTGTGTTACCTTCTCCTTTGAATTTCTGGGTAGGGGATAGTTATATGATTGGATAGCATAATCTTCATTTCCTGTGTAATACTTGAGTAAGATGTTACTTGCTGCAGAAAAAGCACTCGGTAGTGTATGCCATGCCTTAAATATAAGTTCGCGAATCAACAGATTAAGACATAGAGATACTTCATTACAAATTCGAACCAAATCACCCAAAGACAGCAGTAACAATATGATGATGTAAAACATTACACTAACCAGATTTCATTAACAGAAAACAAATATGGTACCTCATTACTGAACCAAACAGTGTATTGGTCATTCTCCACTGATAATCCAGCGACTTTTTGATTAAAATAATTTTTTAAATATTTATCACTGTCTTCCAGAATGTATTCTTCAAAGTATAATTTTGAACCTTCATCATTTTCAGAGTTTATTGTTGGAGTTAAACTGCATTTGCTTGGCCTGAAAAATTATGAAATGGCATAGTTTACAGAAAAACGCTGTTAAAAATGAAACAAAAAAATTAAACAATATTTCGGATTATTGCTGGTCATATTTATATCTGTAACTTACGCATTCGGATATGCACATCTCATGCATTGACCATACGCAAAATTAAGATCATCTTCACTGCATAGCTGTTCGTTAATTGTTAACTACATACAAGATAATCAAAAGTAATCTTTCAGAAGGTTTGCCACACATGTTGCTAGGATACAAAACAAAACAAATAAAACACTATACCTCCTCTCTACATTTCTTATTTAGGATCAAATATTTGTAATTGCAACATTCTTTGAAACCAGCAGAAAAATTGGCTGAATATTTATTTTTAGTAAATGGTAAACCCATGTGATTGTTCATATTTTGATCTCGTATCAGATTCACTTTATTTGTTATATCCACCATATCGACATCAACTGATGCATACACATTCCTTGCTATCTGTAAACCAAAAGACATGTAATAGTAACTTGTAAGCAAATTCATATTCAACACATATCCTATCTTAGTTGTTTTTATCAAAACAATTTCACATGAATCATAATACAATTTTGTCCATCTGTTGAAGTAAGCTTCATAGATAGTATCAGTTTTAAATTTTTCAAAAACTCTTCCAAGGGAATGGCAAAAAACATCTATATGTTTATATTGAAACAACATTAGAAATACATTTAAACACAAGAAAGTCTTGACACAAAATCTTACAATAACACAAAGTTTGGACAATTATAAAGACACCTTTATTTCCTCAAATATCTGCCCAGAAATTATAATTCAATTCTAACTCACTTCTCTAAAATATCCCAGACTTTCTGTGGTTTTTATATCAGCATAAAATCCCATCAATTTGTTAGACTTGCTTTTCAACATTGAAAGTGATAACAATCTTTTCCCATCATCCTTTTGACCATCTTGTGACATTGACAGAAACAAACCACAAAGAACAAGAAGAAGGGGCAAGATGATTTGTGTGAATAAAGCTTTCTTTTCACGTACTGAATTGAGAAATCGTTTGATAAACATTGCTTCAAATTGCTTGAACCTTCTAGAGCATCCTATCAAAAAATACAGTATAGTTGTAAAAACCTCCCTCAACATTTTATAGTAATATACGAATAAGAGAACTTACCATTTCTTTTATCATCGAAAGTTTCTTTACTGAGAAAGAAAAAGCATTTCAGATTAATAAAAATGCACATAATTTTGAATAAAACTCAAAATGAAATTGGAAGTTATTAGAACTTACACGGCCAGTTCAACCTTTTGTTCAGTAACATGTGTATACGAACCTAATTTTGTCAAAACACAACCTTGTCACTTTGCAACATATACAAAAATAATGCATACAGTCTAACAAGAACAGTTGGGATAAAATCTCCTCCTAGCCCATTACTCATGATAACTATACTTACCACTGTATGTAGGATTTGAATAACCAAGTAATGGAATTGTTTCAATTGAACTGAAAATAATAATAATAAAATACTTGAAAGTATATAAATAATAAAGAAAATCCTTTTCATCTGTATTCTATAGCAATCATGCATGTTATCAGCAGTTATGCAGAAATCCTTCTGTATGAAAGGGTACCTTGTTCCTTATGATTTACGAATTTACCATGAAGAAAGTAAAACTTTGTGTCACTCATATATGAAAAGCTTTCCTGATTAATCCAATACTTGCAGATTTATTGTGCATTTTTATCAATAACAGGTAAAACTAGTTGCATTAATCAGTAATACGTTTTTGAAAAATTGACACAAGTATATAATAATTAACAATAAGTTAACTAAGAATAGCAACAACAAAAATCTATTTGCAAAAACTTTTCAACATCATGTCATCTTCAGTGCTATGTAGAAGGAAAAGTTATTACATTTTTATTGAATTTATAAAAGTAATTTATGAAATGTAACATATACTAACAAAAACAAACAAACACAGTTTCTAAAAACGATTAAATTATTTCCTCATTCTTCATTTAAATTCGCTCTTTCAATTTTTAAGAAGTAGGCTTTAAAGGCTTTTTTCACTTTGTTGTTTTTAACAGACCATATTTGGAGCCGAAAGAAAGATTAGGAAAGTGTTCGTGGGTTTCTAGTGATGAACTGGCCTCGAGTGTTCTTTCCACCAAGTTTCTGAATTTCTCATTGCTTTGCAATCATATCATTCTGTTACAACTAAAAAAATCTTCATAAAATTTATGAATTATGAATGAAAGGTGAGGATTTTTTATCTTTATTGTGGAATATGATGAGGAAATTAAATTGCTTTGACATTTAGCTTGCTGGGAAAACGATCCATCATCTCATTCTTTTCACAAAAGAGTAACTCTATCAGGATCTTTTTCTTAGATTCCTCAAACATCAAAATTGGTCTTCTTTTATCTTTATGTTTAACATCAAACTGACAGAAAAGGAAGTTTCTGGAGATAACTAGGTTTATAGTCAGCAGCAATATGATATGTCTAGTAAAAGGGCCGTTTATAGTGTATATAATTTGGAGCAGTAAATGTGTTCAGTTTTCTGTAGACTGAAGTGTTGACAGAGTTATCTCTCATCTTCATCTCTGTATCCAAAGATTTTGTTGTTGGGTTTTCGTCTAATGCGAATTTTATTTCTCTCATAAGAGCAGTTTATCTTGCTGATTCATTTTTCTGCAGCTGATTCCGTCATCTACAAATCTTTTGTAGAATGTTGGGCTCATTCATTGGTGTTATTACATCCCTTAAACTGAATCAATAAGTTTTATTGGCATAAAACACTGAAGATAATATGATGCTTTTTACCAATAAAATTTTGTTCTTGCTATTCCTGGTTTCTTGTTTTTATTTAATGCGGTGAATTATTATTTAGAAGTACATCAGATCCTACCCTTCCTGTTTCTTCTTTTTTCCAAAAGTTGATTCATCAGCATTCTGAGAACTTTGTGGATTTGCTTTGTTTGAACTGAAAAAATAATAATTTTTAGATAAATAAAAAAAACATGAAGGCAAATAATAATTGAAAAAAATAATAGAAATAGAATAGATATATAAAATGTTATGATAATAAAAAGGAATTGATAATAGAAAATTTGAGATATTATAATTGAACTCGCCACCCTTGTAAATACCTTAAACCCATGACTTATTTCTGTGTGAGGTACAATTCAACTGGTCATAATAAAAGATAAAAACTATTATTGTCTTGGAATGGTGAAAGGAAAGTATTACTATGCTATAAAAATCTCAAAGCACTGATCAAAATAATTTATGCGCAATTTTATAACTAAGAAAACATAAAATTAGCCAGTATGCATATTTTTCACTCATCAGACAGACTTCTTTCTATTTCAGTCTAGATGAATGAAGAGTTTGTATGCAGGCTATGATGAAATGAAACAAAATTCAAATCATTAAAAAAGCATTTTCAATCATCTAGAACAATAACTAGATTGGCATCATCATTAAAAGGCTCACAGTCATGGTGCTGAGCATGTGAAAGAAAAAGGAAAAGGAAAGAGAAGACAAAGACAAAGTTATGACGATTATAATAATATTATGACTATAATTTCCTAAAATAAATATAATGTGATTTAAAAATTTTACTTTTTTTGTGTATTCATGGAACTGCTAAATGTTTGTTTTAATCAAATTCTCAAAATGCGTAAAATTCATAATTTTGGGATGTCAAGAAATTTTGTACCCACTAATTTAAATACCTTTACAACAGCTTATCCTGAAATATTTGCTTGAAAAAAAAATTAAACATACATTTCATTCTCCGCCTTGTGAACGACTTTGAGAAATACTTCCTCCATAGTTGGCACAGAAATATCAAACTTTTCATACACTTGTTGGGTTTCTAGTAAGAAATACAAAGTATTAAATGCAAAGTAAATATATTGTTTAATTGGACAAAGACATCATCTATTCACTCATTGTTTTTCACTAATTCATTCATGTGTTTATAGCAAACTTGTGTATCATTGGTGATTACAGTGAAAAAGAATAATTCTTTTAAATGTAAGATTACCTACAAAAGAATTATAGGAGCTTACTTACGTTCAAGATATTCAAACAACTTTGGAAATTTCCCTTTGTCCTTTTGTTTCAGTATGTACTTCAATTCGGATTGCGATTCACTATTTTTCAGAAATTCAGCATCTGGTATTAGTCTGTTGATATCTTCTGAAACTTGTTTTTCACTTTCATAGGACTGTCCTTTTGTGATTGTCATTTCATAGTCACCATATCTGATACAAAAGAAGATTTAAATAAAAGAAATCAAATGAAGAAAGCTATTAGTGAACTATTTCAACTCTATTTGCTAAAATAAAATTGTTTTACCTCTGCTTTAAAAAGAAGGGAGAACCACAACATCGAAGTTTCCCATAAGCTATTATTGCAATACGATCACCTAAATAATCAGCTTCATCCCTGTGAAATGCAAGAAAACATTTTTGAATAACAAAAAGCCCTTTTACATGGATATATAATTGATTGTTATTGCAAGCTACTGGCCACTAAAATTATACTTGAGAAACTTAAATCATAAGCAATACAGCAACTGTTAAATTCATCAATTTTGCGATGTTTAAAAATTCAAAAAAACTCTTATTTTGTATTTTGATTTAAGACTCATTACACACATTGCTATGAATAATAAAAAAATGAAATATGAAAAAGTTATTTTGTGCAGCTATACCAAGGTTGTGACGTCATGACATCATACGAGCGACCGAGGTCAATATTTTCCCAAGTATTGACTGGCTAATAAGGTAAATAAGCCATTCAGTACCTGGCAACATAATTAAGAGAAGATTCGTAACCCTGCTAAAATGTTTTTGTAGTAATTAAACAAAATATTTAAAAGAATAACATATTCTCCCTCCCTGTTTTCTTATATTTTCTGTGGCTGCAATGTAGAGTCTTCCTGTTCCTCATTATTTCTTTATTTCGTTTTGTTTACATTTTTTATGAATTTAGTCAACACGGGAAAATATTGACTGGCTACGACGTAAATTAACCACTCATAATGATCTATTGCAAGAAAACTCTTCACTGTCACAGCGGCAGATCTAGGGTTAGTCAAAGAAAGTGGAGGAGTATAGAGTCATGAATTTTCTGTAAAAAAATAAGTGTTGATTAGGTTATTTGCACGTTTTTCTTTTATACGCTTAATGATCGTGCTCTCTTTCATAAGTTTCGACTAGATTCTAGATCTTTTAGATTCATCATAACATTATTGAAATAGCTTGTATACATGAAATGTGTTGTAAGCACTATTGTCTTCCCCTTTTTGTACTTCTTCAGCAAGTTCCAGAAGGTTCGTCTTGTTTCTACATCCATACCAGTTGTGGGTTCATCAAGAAAGACTGTTTTTGAGTCTCCAATCAAAGCAATTGCACAACTAAATAAGAGAAAAAAAGGGAGTTTCAAATGCAGATGAAAGAAACTTTCATTGGTAATAATTTATCTATTGTCATATTTTTTAGCTTATTATAGGTGCTCAAGTTTATAATAATTTTTCTTTGAATCCATAACACCTGCCCTGATTTGTAAAAATGAAACCGTCATGATTATGACTTAATACTATGGTACTTTGATTAGCCATGTGAAAAACCTATCCCAATTTGTAATAATAATGTTCTATATAACAAAGGTTCACATTGTCTTTAAAAGTTGAAATATGAATTGTCTAAAATCAAAACTCAAGTAAGAAACAAGAGCTACTCTAGTTATGACTACATCCGTTGAGTTTTATCTACAAGATAGCTGAGCAAATTTTGATAAAACTGAAAACGTGAAATTTTCGATCCGGTGCGCTTTAGTACTCGGCAATGTCTGATATTCTATATAATGTTGGGACAACTTTATTAAGCAAGTATAGAGGCAACGATGTTTTCTATGACCTCAGGAGAAGAAAAGAAAAGAACACTCAATATTAGAGATCACCATTATTCGATATGATAGGAAAAAATCTTTATAACTATGACTAAAAACTTATTTGCATAATAACAAATTTTAGCTTGTAATTATTTTGACCTGTTGTGAGTACTTTAAAGAAGAGAGGAGAAGAGAGCTTATCAAAATGATAGCTATAAGATTAACTTTAAATGATTTTGTTGAACTGAAGGCAAATATATTCAATGAAATACTTCCATTTTTCATATTATACGTAGATACATAATTTTCGTTTACCAACATCATGAACAATGGTAGGAATGGTAAACAAATAGATATACATAATTCAGTTACCATAATTTTCGTTTCATTCCACCAGATAGAATAGATGATTTCTTTGCTCCATCAAGTCCAAAATCCTCAATCATTTTATCAATGTCTGAAGTTGCCTTTTTACTCTCCACTCCCTATAATATGATCACAATGGTTAATGGTGACTTCTTTCATTAATACACGAGAATTCTTGCTTTATGTGTTAGCCAATTTTCATCAAGGTTAAATTGACAGTAATAGTTAATTTTTATCTCGATCTTACCTTCAATGCAGAAAAAAACTTCAAATGTTCTTTAACAGTCAGTTGATCAAACAAGACATTACGTTGAGGACATAACCCCAAACTCTTTCTTATACTTTCCATCTGCGAAAGCACACTTTTACCATCAATGTAAGCAGAACCACTTGATGGAGGGAACAAACCAGTAAGAATTGAAATGGTGGTGGTTTTGCCTATGCGAATAAAAACAAATGCATGTCACTAACATGATTTACAATCAACACATAATCAGCCCAACATTCAATAGAAATGAAGAAATATCAAGAGAATAGCATAATTCGACCATTCAATTTTGTCTGAATTTTGTTGTGTTTTTTTAAATAATAACAAAACAAATTCATATCAAAAATTACCCAACTACTCATTTACACACCTGCTCCATTGTGTCCCAATAAAGCTGTTATTTGTCCTTTGTACATATTCAAAGATAAATCATCCACAGCAATGCTGGTTTTACTTAATCCCTAAAAAATTGAAATGGGATTTTTAGGTTCCTTATATACTTTATCAGTACAAGATCTTATATCAACAAAATCGGATAATTGAAATTTATTCCGTTGAAACAAGTAACATCTAATGAGGTTTTCTCAGAGATTAAACCACATACTGTGAAATGTTTGTTTAAACCTTTAATGCATATTCCAACATGTAAATCTTCAGGTGCTTTTTCCACGTCCGGGTTTTCGAAAGGCTTAAAGTACATAATTTGTACATAATACATTATAGAGTTTTAAATATTGCAATAACTTTTTCTTATTTCAAATGACCAAACATACTTTCAGGTGTGAGTTATCTTCATGTGATTCGGTGAATCCACTACACCAATATGATGGTTGGAAAGGGAAGTATAATGGCTGTGGAATACCGAAATCACCTGGATGAACATTTTCAATATACCTACACACAAGAAAGGAACAATCTCAGAATTTAGCTCACAAAACAGAATAACGAACCCAGTTCTTATTCTTATTCTTCCTTAACAAACCCTCTCAAAATCTCTCAAAATAACGAACTTCCCTCCTTGGTTCGTTATATCAAGATTCTACCGTATCCTGAAAGAGATGTTTGTTTACAAAAAACATAAACGATTTACAGAAAATGAATTGTAGAATGAAACATGACGAGAAACAAAACCTAAAAAACCTACCATGTAAGAATTGCATATATGAAACAATCAAGAATCAACACAGCAAAAGCTTCTGCAAGTGTAAAATTATCATCAACTGAAGTTGCTTTATTGATGTTATTCCAATCTGCACCAACTTGAGATGATTCACGACGAGATATAATTTGAACAATGATTCCAAGACATGTGTTTGGTAGCAGGCATGAAGCGAATTTATTACCACTAAAACAATATTATCAAGTTAAGTTTCACTTTAGATGGAATGATGATTCTCCTCCATTTGATTCTACCAGCATGTTTGGATTTTATACTATCAGCACCTTTGTATATCCCTTATTTCAGATAACATAGTCTATGTTATCTGAAATATAGTTATTATCATTTCACACAGGCCCTTAATTCCCATAGCTTCCTGGAAGAATTTATTTAACATCCTCAAACTGTAACTACAAAATTAACACCTCCCTCTTGTAAACGCCACCATCCAATAAACACAGCACCTAAAACCTCGTTATTCTCGTACTTTTCAAAAGGAAAATATTAAACTTGTTAATTATTCAGAAATAAACAGTACAACTATGATCCAATACGTACTGACTGAGCTCTTCATATTTTTCTGCTTGTGAAAAAGATAAGTATGGTCCAAGTGAACCAAACCAAATGACAGCAGCAAACAACATTCCACGAATGGCATTTGAAAATATGGTGCTAGAAAATCAAAATCACATTTTGATATCATCATCAATTAAAAGTGACTATAATTATTAATTATTATATGGCATATAAATTCTGCTTATCCATGTGGCTCTTCGTTGGATTTATTCCAACATAGATAAAAAAGATTATAATAGATAGATTATAAAAAATAAATATATTAATAATACGATTATATATATTTACATAATAAACTTTTAAGTATCGGTTATACTGAAAGACAAACTATAGACATACAAATTTGATAAAACTAAGCAAGTTTGATGCATGCTATGGTCCTACATAAAAATCTGATAAGCAAACATACCTTAAAAAAAATAGAAAGAATATTGAAGATGTCATGTAAAGGATTAAAAAAATCAGAAGGACTCCCACATTTGCGTACTGAAAAATCTTTCCAACCTAGAATGAAGAATGGTATTAGATAGCATTAAGACGTTTAATACTTGGATTGATCTTATTATCGTCATCTTTGATGATTGCATCATGCAAGTTGTGTTTCTATCTGAACAAAAGATACTCTAAACAAAAAAATCAAACCTTTAAAACGACTGCTTGTAAAATGATAGTGATCAGGAAAAAGATGGTAAATTTAATAAACCATGCAGTCCAGTGCATCCAGTTCGACAATCCCATGATCTTCATCATCTCCTTCATCTGTAATTGTCGTTCTGAAATTAGCTCCTAGCAGAAATGAATCTCATGTTTACATTTCCTATTAAGTCACTTTTACACCAGCAAATTCTTATGGTCCCATTGCAATCAATGGCAAGAAAAACTTTCATTTAAGGTATTTTATAGCCTTGCAGTATAGTGTCTTCTTACAATAGATCATTATGATTTCTCAGAATAGATCATTATGATTGGTTTATTGACGTCACTTGACTAGTTTATATTTTCCTTTATTACCTGGAAGTTATTACGAAAGGAGTTATTATGGAAAATGGGCAAAAGCTCAGACTCTACTGTCGACTTCTGACATTATTTTCCAGTACAGATGCACAAATCAGTCAGCATTCTGTTAGTATCAACTGGCTCCATAAAAAATGTGAACAAAAAATTAAAATGATGAAGAAGACTTTACACTTCAGGGACAGAAATTATAAGAAAACAGAAAGAGAATTTGTCATTTAATTCTTATTTTAAGTAGAAAATAATAAGCTTTAGCAGTGTTAACAATGACTTTATTAGCCCGTCAAGACATGGGAAAATATTGACCTTGGTTGCTAGTATGAATGACATCACAGCCTTGGTCAATATTTTCTTGTTTTAACATTTAAGATTTACCATATCAGGAAAGCCTACAGAATAAATTGGCCTTAATAGTGAAACACTTTATGAAACATTAGATATGAAACATTAGATATTGGATAGCTAACCATTAAGACACAAAACAGTGTCACAACTGTAATCCATCTTTAGAACATAATTTTAAAACATTTTACTCTTACGGTTTTACATTTTGAATTATGCAAATATTATATATGCAAAGATAAAAAAGAACAACAATCTATAATATGGTTTTTATCATAAATGACTTACCTTCACAATCATTATGGCAGTGTACATATATCCTAGTATAAAAATTATTGGAACCATTGACTGCACCAAAGTTATAAAAGTGTCTTTTGTATAAGCAGGATATGGAAATTGCTGAAATCATAAATACAAAATAAAGTCTATTTTAATATTTTATGTTTATCAACAAGAGATCGTCCTCCCATTATCAAAGCTTAACATGACGGATACTGACTGAACTACCTATAATTTATGAAGTCTATTTCCAAAATAAAAGTTGCCTTTGTTAAGTGTTTTGAAATTTCTTTCTTAAGTTTCGTAACTTAAGAAATTATCATACAGCCTACTTGAATGTACTGTGCTGCTGTTATGCTTTGATTCTTTACACGAAACTGTAGTATTCCTGTATCAACATAATATTGAAGAGTCATGAATGGACTGTAGTAAAACCTAAAACAATTCAAGAATATAAAAGGAGTTAACAATTTTAACATTCATGCAAAATTAGTTTGTTGACATTGGAATAACAAAATAATAGATGAACGTTAAAGTGGTGCTTCTTACGTGCCACCTTTAGGACCAACATCTTGATAAAATGGATATACCCATCTTGTATACCAAGTAGCTTTAGGATCATTGCTGTCACTGAAAAGTTCAGCCATTGTATGATGTAGACGAATTGAATATTTAATCTTATTTGGAAGAGGCTGTCCTGATACCACATTATCAAACGTTACAGCTAAATTACAAAAACATTTTGGTAGGTCTAAAATATTGATTTCTGAGCACTCCATTCCCATTACTTCAATAAAGTGTTTTCCACCATACAGTCAAAATGTTTCCTGACTTCTACAGTTGGACCTACACTAGTTAGTTATCAGGGCCATGGTCAGCTCACAAAGAGCCCAAACTGTTAAAATTGTAAACATCAGGGTTTAATAGCTTAACGGTGCAAAAGCATGTTGTAAGAGCAGCTGGTGTCAAATGTTTGTCAGCATTAATATCACCCCCAGATCCAGTTTATGGAGTTTGGCAGCTAAATGTACAAAAGTACAACCTTGGTGGTTTGCATACCCAAATCTTGACAGTTTCAAAATGAACCTGGCAACGGCTCTCCTAATACAAAATAATGACTTGAAAATTCAATCATTATTAATTGTTTAAGATTAAATAAAGGGTTGGTAATTTTAAACTTATACAGACCACCAAGATATCTATCAGTGAACTTTTCAGCATCTGATATAACTTGTTCTTTTGTCAAGAATCTATGACCATTCATATCTTTGGTGGCTAATAAAACATTTGTCTCTTTGGAGAAGAGTTGCAATATTTGAGTAGCTAAAATAAGTAGATATAACTGATTTACATTATGATATCTAATATAAACAAGAAGCACATTTTCGTAAACAATGTATTTCAGCTTCAAGCATTCATCAGGTTGATTTGTAATTCAAGACAAAATAAGAAGCAAACTAAAGGAAGAACTTACTGTTTTCATTTATTGGAAAGTAGGCTAGACTGAAATTGTTGGGTTTGATTTGTGCCATATTTATATATGAGCTAATATAATTCTGCTCCTCAATTGGTTGGGCAAGTGGCAAACCTTAAATAGAAGATTTAGGTTACTTATTATTATTTTATTTCATTTTTATTTCAGAGCAGAAAGCAAGTATAAAGAAACCCTAGTGGTCCAGCCTAGGATATTTATGCTTATCCGATATTAAATCTATATAGGCGCCAGGACCATTCTTTCATTCTTATAGATCAATTGAACTGTTTCCCATCTTTTAGTTCTTAAAGTTTCGTTTGCACATACAAAGTCATTGTTAATAAAAATATAAAAGATTTCAAAAGAATCAGCTGACTGTGATGTATATTGTGGCAATGACTAAAACAAGAACCCACCAAGAACTGAGCAGTAAAGAACAAGAAAGATGTCTGGGTTAGGTTGTCAAGACACGACATAGAAAACACGGTCAGATTCATAAACGGTGGCTTCCACTAACAAACCACATTATAAAAAACAAAAGATTTTCTGCTTCAAATGTTGTTATTACTGAATAGGAAAGATGTTAAGAAAACAGCAAAAGTCCTGGAATTGAACCACTGAGAAATTTCACCTCTTCTATGCTCCACATTGCTTAAATAGCTATTAGACTATTCTAAATTTGGAGCCACTTCTTTCACTTTCGATTTCTAACGACTCGTCGGTAAATGACTGCTAGACACCCAGGTATGGCAAATAAGCAATGTCCGAATAAAAGCACAGGCTTGGTACTTGAATATTAATAAACGCTCATGGGCGTTTATTTGAAATAAGAGAAATTCACAAATACTATTAGGTAATTCTTGAAATAGGATATTTTGATGTCGAGTTTAAAATAATGGTATCCATATACCACCTTGTAAGAACGAACAATGTTTAAAAGATGGAGAAATTGTAGAGTATGACCCAAAAAATTCGGAATCAACTGATTCAACGATTCATGAATTTTTTAGCCTATGATTATTTTTTATAATTGAAACTTTTTTTGTAAGCTCCTATCTTTAGATACAACACTTGTCCCAAATTTCCTGTGATTTTGATCATTTTTACAGAAGTTACGGCTGTTTCAAATTTTGCTGACTCGGAATTTTCTAAAACTTTACGGCTTATAACTTCCGTAATACTCATCAAAACATAATGATCTATCACTCTATTTTGCTTAGAACTTTAAGATCTTTCCATTGATATATAAATTTTTATTTGAACCCTCAGCTGACGGCCTACAATTAGAAATATACATACTGTGGCTGGAATTATGCGAAACGGCTGAATGATGTGTCCAAATCAGCACACGGGCGTTAATTTGAGCACACGGGCGGCATATCAAACTTCTTTTTGTTGTTTCACAAGTTCCTTATTGGGCCATTTATTTGTCCATCGACTTTTTTAAGGTATTAATGCTTTGACTTATGTCGACCTTATATCGGATAGTTGAATGAATTTTTGTTGGAATGTCGTGATCGAGTTGATCCGTTATTTTTAGGGGTGGTTATCCGAATTTCCAGGAGTTATATTGCAAAACCCGTTTTGATGCATACAGCCTAAGTATAGATGCGTATAAACTTTCTTTGCTGATTTAACATTTTTTGAGTATTTTTTTATAATTATTATTTTCAAGTTCTTTTGTGGACTCTTATGTTATTGTGGAAACACTGGAGAATTTGTTTCGAAAGTTTTGATAGTGTTTCTGACGTTAGCTACAGAATGAAGAGAATATTGAACTGAATATTTCTCAGCGATGTTAATGATGTTAGATCGCGTAATAGAAATAAAAAGCGTTTATTTTGGTTTTACCACTATTTCTATCAAAATTGCATAACTCGAATTATGAACCCCCTCCTTTGAAGTTCAAGTTAAGCGTGCTTTTATTAAAAGGTCAGGGTTTAAGTTTAGCACTCAGCTTGAGAGCGGGATTAATATCTAAGGGAGTTGAGCGGTTGAAGCGTACTTGCGGCTTCCGTAGCCCAAAATAGGGACTTTAAATGCTCTAGGACCTCCTACGCAGGACCCTCATTGATAACAGTTCTATATGAAGAGGCTATGGGTAAACATTAATAATAGTAATAAATAATAATAAGAAGAAGATTTTGGAAGATTTTGTAGAAACGAAAACTCACTTAGGCATTGTCTTTCCAATTTTATCATTTTCCTAAATTGAAAAAAACAACACAAAAGAAGCACGGAAAAAATAGCAAACAGCAAAAAGTTAAATATTGTCATTCTGTGAGTTTTTATCGGCATTGCTCGTTTGTACAATAGTAACTGGAAAATACGAGGATTAATCTTATTTCGATTTGCTACAAAAATTAATATGAATCAAAATTTTGTGTTGGTACCTTGCAAGAACCAGCAAAGCTAACAATGCAACTGGCATCAGAATTTCGATCACGGTACCGATTGGCCGACGGCTCTAAAATAGAGATTGTTGAAAATTAATGTAAGAAAGAATAATTTAAACATTGCGTTTCCTATTATGTTGAATATGAACTCAGGACAGGTAGAACCTAACCAGAAAGGTAATATTTGTACATAAGATATGTTTCATGGTGTAGTGAACAGTACCTTTTTGATAGTGTGGTGAGACCACTAAGTGCCGTGTTCGAGTCTCAGGCATGTCGTATCTCGATACTTTACTCCGATGCGCAGCGTATCAGCCAATGATTGACTGCACACTGTCCTTCGTGCAAGTTTAGAACAATACGTATCTCTGACGGTAAGTGAACTTCCCAGTTGCAAGTCGGTGAGCGGAAGAACCAACCGATATGGATGGAAGCCCAAGGACTCAAAACTCCGGGTTGCTTTTACATTATTGCTTTTATTTTTATTTTTAATAAACTGGTAACTCCCACATTCATCCAAGAGTGATTGGATTAAGACACATGCATAATTTCCTGGTACATATTGTTCACCTACACATTGTTCACAGCATTTTAGTGCGCAAGTCAAACTGTCAACATACCTGCAAAATGAAATTTTTCCATATGAGCCAAGTTAATTTCCGTATGCTATGCTTCATTTTCAAATTTCTTCTGTTCACTCTAAATGACAATTTTGTTAAACTTCATAACACCTTAAAAGGTCTACGACACATATCACGTGATCATCAACTAAAGATACGGCTGAAAAAGTTAATACACGAGTTCCCAAAAAATGTCCCTGAAAATATCATTAATGTAATTATTTATTTATTTATTAAGAATATTTATACACGATATTTACACTTCAGAAAACATTTGTTATCAATGTGTGTCGTGTTGTATAAAAATTAGTATAAATTACTGTAAAAATTGGTATATATATATATATGTATGTCAGTATATGCATATAAAATATATGAGCGTGTATGAAAATCATCAAAGAACAGTAGCTACAGAGGCTGCAGAAAGCACTTTCTAGAAGTATGTTTAGTATGAAAATAGATATAACAAAATCAATGTAAAATAAATAAATATATAGAAAGCAAACTAAAAACTACTGATGGGAAAAAAGGGGAAAAAACGAAAGTGGGCACAATGAGGGAAGTGGGTGAGGTGGCAGGCGTGCACATCAAAATATATTAGATATGATGTGAATATAATAAAAATGATAAATTATTCGCCATGTTTCAATCCAAGGTAGAAAAACAACATAAGTAAAATAAGCAAAAGCTTTTCGATTTATTTATAAAATCATCATCAGTGCTATGTAAAAAATATAAAAACGTATAGTAAAATATAAAAAATATAAAAACAAAGTTTGCAAGTAATAAATATGAAATTCACAAGGGATATAAAACTAATCATTTAACTAATTATTTCATGTGATACCATTTCTAAAAAGGATTAAATTATTTTCTAATTGTTCATTTAATACAGGCCTCTTTAAAACAATAAAATACGCCTCTTGGGCTTTACGCACTCTAGTCTTTGTCGAAGCTGTCATAATAACTTTCCAAGTAAATTTGTGGTCGGGAAATTCAAACAGATGATTAGCTGGTTCCGAATTATATTTCGGGTTATTGTGTTCTTTAAAACGGACTTCCGCGTTCCGTTTTGTTTCACCAATGTAGTTTTTTGAGCAACTACATACCCCTTCATAAATGACACACGCTGGATGTATATTCCAGTATATTCCAATATAATAGATGTTTGAATTTTACTTCATTTATTTCTTGTCGTATAACTAGTGGTAAATCATTATAATATTTAGCACACATAAATCTGACAGATCTTTTACCATATTCTGTTTTCATACGAGGAAGATTGAGGGTCGAGCCATTATTTCTTGTCGATATACTGTGTTTACAAACTTCGAAGTATTTCCAAAAGCAATCTGGTAGTGCGTTGATTTTGTCTTCTGCTGGTGCCATACCGTCTTTTGTAAACTTCATGCCAAAGAACACGACTTCAGGTTGATCGAATTTGCACTTTGGAAGGCCAAACGTCAGTCCGCAGTCCTCGAGTCGTTGTAGAACTCGCACTAAAGCTATGTCATGTTCTCTCTTAGATTTCCCGTACACCATGATGTCATCGTATAGATTTTGTGTGTTCGGTATATCTACTAGTGTTTGTTTTATCTCTTGATGAAAGATCTCTGCTGCGCCGTTGGTGCCAAAGTTCAGTCGTTTAATTTTCCGCAGACCTTTGTGGGTATAGAACGTAGTCATGTATCTAGATGATGGATGTTACTCAAGTTGCATGTAGCCCTGCCGCATGTCGAGCTTGAAAAAATGTCTGGCTCCGTTCAGGTGGTGTCTGAGCTCCTCAAGTGTTGGTATAACATGCCTTGTTGATTTAATGACTGTGTTCGCTGTTGTCATGTCGATGTTCATTCTTAGTTGGGTGGGATCAACTTTTAGAGTTAATACTACATTGGAGACCCACTCAATTAGCTCTTCAACTGGTTCGATTATGTCATCATTATCTAACTCGTCAATGATTTTGTTGAATTGCTCCTATTTAGGAAATGGTATGCGTCTTTGAGGTTGTATCTTTGGTTGCACGGTCTGTTGAATGCTTAGTTGAACTTGGCGGTACTTGTGTTTTCCTATTCCTTAAAAGATTTTGGGATGTTTCTTTACATTTTTTGTTACCACGGTTTTGGCTTGGTTAGAATGTTGATGAAGCTGTTCTACGTATGCTGCTGGTGTTGCCAGAGGTGTTAACTGTTGACTCATCTGTGCGTTGTTTGGTTCACCTGTTGGAGCTTGCTGTTGACTAGGTGTTGCTAGTTGGTGAAGGTTGATTTCTAAGATTTTCAGGTCAAAGATGTGTATTTGCCAAGGGTTGGGATACTTTTATCCGTTTCTGTTATGTAAAACTTGGTTTTCACTTTCTGCTTGTTGGCCGCTGCTTCTATGCAGATGTACCCCTTTGTTGGTATCAGTGGAGATTTTTAAGGTTTTAGTTTTTGCTTGTGTTGGTTTGATCTTTGGTGGTCTCTGCAAGCTGTTGTAAGTGTTGATGTGCATGACGTTTACATCTGCTTCCGAATCCACTTGTACTTTGACCTTCTGATTTCCAATCTTGATCTTGACATTGGTCTCTTATCGATTTGCACTTCTGTTGTTTACGTCTTGGTGTGGTTGTTCAACCTTTTCAACCTTGAGCTTTGTGACTTTCCGTGATGGTACTTTGTTGTCTGTGTGATGTTTAATTTTCTCTACCTTGTTTAGCTTGAAGCTGATGTTGTCGAACTTGTATGACAGTTGTTCTTCCTCCTCTTCACTGTCAGAAGCTTGTATTTGTTGCATCTTTTAGGGTTTTGATTGACATACCACTGCAAAGTGCCCCTTCATTTTACATCTGCTGCAAATTGCTCCTGTAGATCTGCATGTGTCTTTGTGTGGTGTCTGCTGTCTGCAATACCTATATACTTCTATGGTGTTTTTGGTGGCTTGCTTATCTTCTCTGCGACGATGCTTTAGATCTTGTTGCTTTTTATCGGCTGTTTTTTGGTCTGACAATGTTTTGACATCTGGCTCCAAGCTATTTTCTTTCATAAACGTGACTGCTCTTTGTGTGAGTTCTATAGCGCGAGCTATTTTTATCAACGTCAGGCCTGGGAAGGAATGGCGTGGGATCGCACTCGCACGCCTCCGCACACGCCTACTCAGTTTTAGAAGTGCGGATCATCGCATGCCATGTTGCACATCCAAAATGATAAATAAAAATGACATTCTTTCACTTTTACATATAAATGTCCTATCTCCGTTGCATTTAATAACATATTTTATTCGCTGTTGTGTTTACATATTAAACTTCTTTAGAATCATTGACGAGTTAAAGTAAAAAGTTAAAGCAACATAATACATAATAATATAAACTTGCCTTTTCACTTCGCTATTCAAAATTTCACTACTTTCGTGACTATTCAGAACAGTGTGTTTTTTTTTCAGAATCTGAATGTTTATTTTACTGTAACTGCTTTATGCGTAATTTTTCAGTTAACGTCAGTTACGTTACAAAGTTTGAAACTATGGCAACTGCAATAAAACTTTAAAAACTCATACCTTGCGTTTGGAAAGCAACACGACACAATTATGACACGATCTTTATTTTTTTCTAAAAAGAAGATGTAAAAAATTTTGACTTCAATTTCCCTTTAAGCATTGACGATCCGTGAAAACCCTTTACCTTTTTCTGAAAAAGAATAGATTCAGCAAAATATTCGTGTCGTTTGAAATTAGAATGGATATCTACTCGAAAAGATTTTCAAAAAAAATCGAGAAAGTTGAGACAGTGGGTTTTCAAAACGACTACTGTTCGACACAAAAATATTTACCAATCACGTTCGTTAGTTTCTGAAATAACAAAAGAATGTTTGTGTTTTTCGTGGAAAACAGTTCATATTACATATGTAGTTTCAATTATAACTTAAAACAACAGGCTGGACAACAGCTGCTGCTTCAATATTTGTGAATTTTTAAGAACAAGAAAATAATTCAATGAAGTTTAGCAAATTATCAAGGTTGACTGTCCATTCTTGGAAGAATTTTTTGCAAGTGATTCTCGAAAGATTATAGATTACATCAGCAAGATATTTCCCTGGTTTCTCCGGTAATTACGTCCAATGTAAAACGTTCATCAGTAAAGTTAACGTATTCAAAGGTTATTTTAGCAGTATAGAAAGTCGTAGTCATAACAAGAAACGAAGAAAATTATTTTTATGGTGCATGAAGACATGTCATTTTCTAATGTTTATTATTTGCTGAAACGACTCCCCAGCAGACACGCAACGTCGTTACAACGTCTTTCAATCGTATTCAAAAGCTATTTCCTATTTTTGTTAAAAATAAAAACACATTTCACTGACTGCCTACGACTCAGGATTGGTATTTCAGAATTACTGTTGGAAGCAATGCATTGGAAAAATTTTAAATTGTATTTTTCATAGGCGTATTCAGGGTCAGTCAAAACAAGTGGAGGAGTCCAACGCTATAATCTTTCTTTTCAGTCTTAGGTGTCGATAAGATTACTTGCACGCTTTCCTTTTCTACTTTAAATGACTAAACTCTCCTCCACAAGTTTTGACTGAGCTCTATCTACGCCTCTGTTTTTGATATTTTTGATTCTTTCTTTCCAGGTGTTTTAAAATAAAGAATTGGTATTAAATGATTTGAAGAATATGATGGAAGCTGCAGTATTGGGAATACTTTGGATTTTGATGACAACAAACATTTTTTTGAGCAGTGCAACAAGTAACACGACAGCATTAGATCCGAACGGGTAAAACGGAACACTTGTTCTTTGCGGTGAAGACTAAAAGATTATTATAATAATAATAATAATAATAATAATAATAATAATAATAATAATAATAATAATAATAATAATAATAATAATAATAATAATAATAATAATAATAATAATAATAATAATAATAATAATATCACGAAAAATAACTAGTATCTTACAGTGAGGAAACTTATCACGAAATATATTACGTAAGCGTGTTCTAATATTGAGTGACATAGAACACGTTTATGTAATATTTTTTGTCGATTTTGACGACAATGCCTTTTTGTAGAACGTACGTTTTGCTATTTTTATTCTTGACTTTAATTTATTATGGATGTTTCTATAAGCGTCCCAGTCCGATTGATTCCGATGTGTCATATTGATGTTTTATTTATTCTTCAAAGAGCAACAACAACTTTTGTTTCAGAGACAACGTTTGTAAAAGAATTGTCCGCTTTGAAGTAACCTATTCTGCATATGTCAAGTACCAAGCAGTGGAATATTACCAAACATGTTGTGGTTTTTCATGGCCCAAATGTTGGAAAACATGCGTAAAACCCAGGTCAGAAATGTAGATATACTTAAATTAGAACCGATGCAAAACAATTTCAAACTTTTGATATTGATTTTTATGTATACCTAAGGCCCTTATTACACTTAGTGATTCTTCTGCCTATCTGCTATTGTTAACCAACTTAAATCGTACACTTCACGTGCTCTTCTGCCCTATGTCTACTTTGCAGACTTTTGTTATAAATTTTAACGATTGCTAATCAAATAATTGTTACCATGGTTACTATACTTTCACTAAAGTTTTCTGCTTTCCCCGTAAACTTCTTTTCAAACTACTTACTAATGCCGGAAGAACCAAATGGGGAAGAATGGGGAAAACTGTACCATATCCTTATCCAAAAAGAAAGAAAGATAAGAATGGTTCCTGTCGGAAAATCTTATACTTTTATATATAAGATTAATTATTTTTGTAATTGCAATTATCCATTCTAGTTATCCGGAACTGAAATGAGAAAAGGTTTTTAATATAAACAAAACTATGACGGCAGAAAAAATATCTGCGATGGAGAGCAGATCCTCCTCTTCGTATATTTTCTCTCATCACTTATACAAATTTAAATTAAAAATGGTAATTAAAAATCATTTATTATTCCTTGTTAATAAGTAGCCTGATTGGTACCACTAAGACCATTTCACAGTTTACCCTTAAATGTCTTATATCATCTTGTGTCGCCAAAAGGTATAATGTGAACACCAATGCATATTTTAACTCCCCTTAGAAAATACGTTACAGTACATATTTATCAATAAACAAAATAACTACTCTCCAGTCATAATTTCCCAGAAAAAACTCTATTACAACTTTTCTGGGTGAATTTCCGTCAGGATTTTCACTTCCATAAGCGATTGTAAAAAGTCCAAAGCTGTGACCATCTAGCTGCTCCTGCACGGAAAGAACTTACGGTTTTACGACATTACCAAAAAACTGTGTAAAAAACAATAGTTCGCGAAACTTTTTGCTCTTAAAGTATATATACATCGTATCTGCAGATTAGTGACACGTGAGAAGGAAATCCCGAAAATTCGACATGTAAATGCCACGAAATATGAATGTTGCTATGGTCACATACAAACAGGAAATAACTGCTCCAAAGGTAAGCGTGTGTATTACTAATAACATGTTTATGTATGAAACAAACAAAATCGAGCAAGCTGATGGCAGCTCTTAATTACAAATTATATACTCGTGATTACAATTAATTAGTATATATTAATGTATAAAACAACAAAAATTCCAAATGTGCAGGAGACAATATTGAAAATCGAATAATGACTTGTCCTAAACCAAATGTAAAATGTTGTCACACTCTCAACCCTTAACACCACTAACGGGTTCCTTTTTATATTGAGCCTGTAACAAGCCTTATATTTCAGCTATATGTGAAAATGGTTGTTTGTACGGTGACTGCGTTGCTCCCAATTATTGTTTATGTAATTCTGGTTACACTGGTAAAACGTGTAGTGAAGGTGGGTAAAGGATTTTTGACCACATTCGTGATATTTGTGTTGTGTTATATTTGTATCCTGATATTTCTTTGGGTAGATGTTGATGAATGCAAAGTAAACAATGGTGGTTGTCAATATGTTTGTGTTAATAACAATGGAAGTTTTGAATGTGCTTGCCATCCTGGATATAAATTGGACAATGAAACACAAGACTGTGAAGGTAGGGTATTACCTATTCATTGATACTTTTAATGTTAGTTTAAATTCATGCTTTATCCTAATGCCTGACAGCCAATTTAAGAATGGTTATGCTTGGATAAGCTCAGGGGGACTGCTTAGGATTATTCAAATTATTCAATTTATTCACAGCGGTCAAATCATTTTAGACAGGGAGCTACGATGTCAAAAAAACTGGACAGGGAGGTGAATTTATAATTTTGCCTTTAAACGAACTCCAAACATGTATTGAAATGAAAAAAGTTTACCGGACACTTTCAATTCATTTAAGGCCCTTGTCCGGGAAATTTTTAGGTCCAAATGACGTCATTCTAAAGGGAAAAATCATAAACCATATTATAAACCATATTATAAACCATTCGATAGCAAATTTTATGTTGATTAAAAATTATAAGAACATCTAGTAAAAATAATCAATAATTAAGAAGTTATACGTCATTGAATTTGTTCTCATGACGTCAGCATATAACAGAAAAAATGAATTTTTCACTTTTCAATGTGTTATACACCATTCGATAACAAATTTTACGCTGATCAAAAGTTACAAGAAGGTCTAGTAAAAATAATCAATATTCAAGAAGTTATACGTCATTGAATTTGTTCTCGCGACGTCAGCAGCATATAACAATACATCGCATTCTAAATAGATTTCAAGGACATTTCCAAAGTTTTTTCCTGGTTGAAAGATTTTGACGTGCAAAAGGAAGAGTTAAAACAAGACTTTACAAGGTGTATTTGTTCTAGTGACTAGAAATGAAAACAAAACAGCTCCATTTGCCTTGCCGTAGGTTCAATCCTTATATTCCGAATCACTATCTTCATCATCGGGGTCGTCTTCGTCTTCAATCTCTTCATCAGATGATGAATCGTCGTCTGTAATGCAGTTTGAACAATTTATACAATTGCAAAGTCCTGCACATTTCAAGTTATTTGAGAAACAGCTTCAAGCTCTGGTTTGACAACTTTCTGCAGCTACAGGAAATTCATTGTAATACTGCATCTGGAGCTGGGTCCCGTATCATCCATTGTATTTCCAAGCCATCCTGTCCAAAATCCAACCATACTCTTCACATAGAGATGGCATATTCTGCCATTGCTGAAGGGAACGTTTTATGACTGCAGTCACATGCGCCCCCCATTTGCAATGACATAGCAGCGCATCTCTGGTTAGGTGATAATTTTTGCGGTTGCGGTGTCTTCTTGCTAACCAATAAATTTAAGGTAACGACCTTAATCGGCATTATTGGTCAGCGCCGCGAGGAAGCTGATCTTTCATTTACCCGTGTCTGTCGGTCTGTCGGTCATTCTGTAATGCCGCAGTTCTCTGCGCCCGTGTGATAACGCCCTCAACACTTTCATGTTTCCAATTCAAAAAAATCAACTTCTCTGCTGCCTATTAAAGATTTAATATCTAATTTGTTAGTATATGATTAGTGTTAGTATTAGAACCATTTATTCTTTCCAACGCGTCCCTTCACCCCAAATTTAAACGCAGTGCATTTTGGGATCAACCTTCTAGTTTCTTCACGTGTAAACAGTTGTCGTTTGGTTTGGTGAAATTTATAATCCAACATTCATTAATCGTTATTAAAGTATAAAAGCTGACAAGTTTACTTCTATACAAGTATACTTCTTCAAATATTTTTCAGTCTCTTTTTTTGGTATCAATTTTGGTTTACGTCACGAATTTTGGTAATAAAGGTACTGATGAGAACGTTTGCATCCAAGAAAGAATTGGCCAAGCAAGTACATTAGTTGTTTATATTGTAGTTATAAACTAATCAAATTTTTTAATTATTTTTACTGTCAACAGAACTGGAGAACATCAGAGCAGAAATTTTCTGATTTTGAAACTTCCATCGTATGATTTTTCTGAGGTTATGTAAGATATAATCATACTTGCCCAAAATAAAATAGTACAAAAAATAACCTGTGATGTTTTCTTTGACTAACAGTAATAACCGAACGTGCTATATCGCTACCCATCGTGACATCAAAGAGAAGATGAAAAATATAAGTTTTATAGTAGGAGAAAAATATAATATCTTAAATTTCATTGTATAGCTATTCTCGGATCTAGTTAATTTCGGCACCGTAGATTTTTCCGACGGCTCAAACAAAGAAACAACAACTGCCATGAAAACATTTCTAACATTGCAGTCAAAGTGATCAGCAGCAATATCGTCTCAATGATTTCTACACTATTCTAAAGTTGTTTTAAAAACTACATCATCATCATCATGCCTCAAAGCTGTTCTTCTTATGGTTGTACCAGCCATAATAAAAAGGAAGATAAACCTGGCTATTACAGATTTCCCAATAATGACGCTGAACTTAGGAAAAAATGGATAAATGCATGTAAAAGGGTAAATAAAGTTGGATCTCCATGGAATCCAACTGGAAGACATGTGTATATATGTGGAAAACACTTCATCACTGGTAAGTGTTTAAAAGTATTTTTATCCTTGATTTTTCTTCTTGTATTTAAATATAACTGATAAATAATTTGTTTATTTTCTTTCATCAGGGAAACCAGAAAAAAAGAACCCACAGCATCCAGATTATATACCTTCAATATTTACATACAAAACGCTATCAAAGACTGCTTTAAGAAGGTATCAATCAGCTGAAAAACGGTGTAAAAAGATCGAGAAAGAGAATGAGGATAATTTAACACCTATTATGTCGCCTAGTACATTGTTACTGTCACCATTGTCAACATGTAGCAATGAAACTGTGGACTTTGAAATGTCAACACCACGGTCACATTATTTATCTGCTGAATCTGGTACTAGCACACCATCATTAAATGAAAAGCTAAAGGATGAACAAAAAGATGAAATAATTAAACGACAAAAGAATATCCTTCAAATGTATGAAAAGGAGATTTCAAACCTAAAAAAGGAAAGGGATGCAATCAATATCAAAAACATCTCATTGAAAGATAGATTCATGTCCTATGAACGATTGATAAAACAACCAACATCAAAGTTTAAATACTACACTGGTATAGATGTGGAAACATTTGATTTACTGTTTGACTTTTTGAAACAAGGCCTGCCAAAATCACAGCCTAGAAGTCTACCTTATAAAGATCAGCTACTCATGACACTGGTAAAATTAAGACTAGATGTGCAGTTTGAAAATCAAGCTGATCAATTCAATTCACCAAGAAGCTCTGTGAACTTCATATTTAGACGTTGAATTGATTTGATGTACGTCAAATTGAAAACGCTCATCAAGTGGCCAGACCATGATGCCAGTCTAAAAACATTACCTTCAGTATTCAAGCAGTATTTTCCCAGATTGACTGCAATATTTGATTGTACCGAGATATTTATGGATCGACCTAGAACTTTAAGAGTACGCTCACAAGTTTATTCAAACTACAAAAAACACTCGGCAGTGAAGTTTTTAGTTGCATGTACACCACAGGGATCAATTTCCTTTGTTTCAATGGCATTTGGCGGTAGAGCCAGTGACATAGATATTGTTCGGGAATCAGGACTGATTGACCGAAATCTGCATCACCATGGGGATCAAATTCTTGCGGATCGAGGCTTTACTTTGGAAGATGATTTTACTTCTGGTTGTGGTGTGGAATTACTTATACCCAGTTTCACAAAGGGTAAAAAGCAGCTATCAGCCAAAGAAGTGGAAATGTCTCGGCAAATCGCATCAATCAGAATCCACGTTGAACGAGTAATTGGCTTGATTAAAAATCGATATAGAATCTTAGATAACATATTACCAGTAACTTTTGTGAGATCATTATCTGAGGAAGCAGATTGCAATGAAATAGCTAACATTGACAAGCTGTTTACTGTCTGTTGGTGTTTAGTAAACCTTGGTAACGGAATTGCTTATAGGGAGTAGATACTTTCATTTATAAATTGTAGTTTCTCATGTTTAAGTATATATTTTTAGTTATGTGTAAGTATTGTTTACTATGAAAATAAGGTTACTATGAAAATATCTTGAATTTGTATTTCCTTTCTGAATCATCATAATGTATGTTTGTATATAAATGAAACAGTTTACCCTGACCAGGATTGGAACCCGGATTACTTGTGACAAACACAAGGGTCTTGACCAGTTAGACGACCAGGGTTGGTTTTTGTTACACTAAGCACTCAAATAAAAACTAGTCAAAATAAAGAAAAAATGTTCAACAAAATATTACAATTTCCTTTTTACAGATTTTGGTTTGTTTATATGATCTTTGTTCTTCTTTGCTTTTCGACAATCTGGGCAATACCACTCTTTCTTTGGTGCACGTTTTAATTTCACACAAGAATAGTGAAACCACTCGAAATGGCAATTCTTGCTTTCACATCCTATCATACTCCCATCCTTTTCATTGTATTCCTTTTGGCATATACAGTACTTCTTGGCTGGAACTGGAAGGTTGTGTACTGAGGATTTACAGGAATACTCTAGTTTGCGTGTCAGCAATTCAAAAATGGCATGTGTGCTGTAAAACTTCATGACAGTAGAGATTGATGCATCAATAAATTCTATGTAAAAATTAACACTAGTGACAAATAACCAGTTAGGTGTCCACACAACCAAATCACACTGTTCATAACCACAAATACTATACCCAGTTTCAAAATACATTTGAAATTGTAACTGGGTATAGTATTTGTGATTTTTTTTCAATTTTAAATCACTGCCTAAGAAAAATGATTTATCGCATGCAGCCTCCTCAACAGTTTTTGTGTCTCGCTTTGAGAACGGACATTTAACTTCAATAAGTTTTCTCTGGTGGCATGAACATGATACTACTCCATCTGGTGAAGCACCAAAAAATGATTTCTCTTGACAAACTGTAATGCCACAATGCTCCACTTTTAGTTCAGTATGATCAACACCATTCAATAAAACATATTCACTGATTGCCGTTGGTTCATTATCTACTCCCCCATTTTAATGATGGAACGGTGGTGTTAAGTACTTTTGATTCTCTGCATATTTATAAAATAAGGGATGGTGCAGGATTATCCATATCTGTATGCAAGACATCATGAATGATAGATGCTGTAATACGGCCAGTTCTGATTTCACGCCAAACTTGGCACTTCGATTGCTTTCTTGTTAGTTTTTCAACATATTTTACAACAGCTTCTGTAACACTAATTGTATTCATAATGTCAGTAGCTAATTGGTTCAGCTCGCTTTCGGTTTTGTTGATGTTTTCGCACCTATACAGTTCACGAAGAGGTTTTGGGAGTTTTGCTCTGGTTACATTAGATGGCGATGGTATGAAATGATCACAGTAATTTGAATATGCATGTAAAACTACTGCTTTATTGGTCAATCTTGATAGTTTCCCAAGAAAATTATCAATTTCTTCATCTGTTGCCTCCTTATTAGCTCCCGGAAAACAAATGCTTCTTTTAGTGTTTAGTTCACATTTCCTGACAGCTGCCTCTGAATAAAACTTCACATCAGAAATGGGAACACCTTTAACTTTTTTAACAAAGTCATTGTTCCACTTACAGGCTTGATTGGTACACAATGGTCTTTTTGTATATCCCAGACGAACTGCAGCCTCGATTTTGAATAACAGTGCCCTTATATGTGAGCAGGATTCTCCAATTCCTGCCATGCAAGTACAATGTGCAGCAGCAACTGTCACTGACTGTAAGTTAACTGCTATCCAGGGCAAATTTGGGTCATCATTTACCCTTTGTGATGGAATGACTTCAGCTTTAAATACTGAAAACATTGTGTTTACTTTGTAATATAACACAGTTTTTACCCATCCACTTCTGTATTGATTATGTGCCTCCAAACTTTTACGATTTCACATTGCTTCTCTAGTATAAACTCCAGGGGTGTTGACAAGATAGTTATAAACTTCTGGCCACTCCAACTCTGGCCATTTAGTTGGATCGTTACTCCACAAATCTGCTGGAAGTTGATAGGGACATTCCATTCCAACGAGGTCTAACTTCTGTTTGTATCGAGCTTGCGCTTGACCATCCAGATCACGAATGTTATACGGAGCCATGATGAGGTTTAGTTATGAAAATAACTGTTTGATAATTGAAATATAACAACCAATTTGTAGAAATCGATATGAGATATTCTGATAAGTGTTTAATGATGGCGAAACGCAGTGAAAATGGCTCTCTGAACGAAATTGTTTCCACGGCAGTTATTTGCGCATGCGCAGTTTCGTTAACAATGACGTAGAACTGGATCCGAGAATATAGAATTTTAAAAATCCATCTATAAATCTATCATCCTCCAATTGATAAGATGTAGCAACGACAGTTATCAACTAATAATCTTTATGGATTCATTTTAAAATGCTGATTTTGAAAACATGTAAATTATTTGGTGTTTATATACTCTAAGCAGGTAAAACGTACAGGGCTTGCCAATTCTGTTTTAGGCAACACTCGAAGGCGTACAAAATTTCCAGTTCCTCTGTACGTCAATGTACAGGTAAAACTGTGAGACTACGTAATTTTCAGTAAAAAAAACATAGCTTCTATTTTCAATACAAATGAAATAAACAACAATGGCTCTCGTCTTCGAAGTTAAACAACTGTGCTGACATTTTTATTTTAGGAAAACAAAATTTCATGGGAAGTGATTTATTATATTATGTCAAATACAATATACATTTTTTACTTTTTAAACTTTCTAAAACCTTCCACGGGTGAGTTATTAAAAACAGAAGAAAGAAACAAACTGCAAAGTATAAACAGGAGTGTAAACATTTCAAAATTCTGAACGTAAATTTTAGAAGACATTTCTTTCGAATTCAAATTCAATCCAAACGTAGATCGAATTTTAGGACCCTGGTTACACATTGTGAAATTAAAGTTTTTAATCAAATTCGGCAACCGACAATTAATCTGATTAAATATGGTCTACCAAGGTGAAAGACGTACAATATTGAACTTTAATAATGTACGTCAATCAATCACACGTACACAAAAAGAAGTAAGTCTGTGTAGGCCTTCATACAGAAAAGTGAAAGATGCATGTACGCTATTTAAAGTAGTTGTACTTACGAGTGCACGTATACCAATTTGGCAAGCCCTGACATAGCAGTTCTCTTTTTGTTATTTTCATTTGATAACGAAAGAAAATATTGTCAATGTATTTCATCAGGTGGTTTTTATAATCAAAAATATCATCCAGATGGTAAAAATGAATAAACCGTATAAATTCAAGAATTCTAATATAGGCGCTGTCCGTAATAACTTTTATTTTTTTAGTATATTTTTAGTATTTTTTAGCGACTCATGAATCCGTAACAATTTGCTCTTGTGTAAATGTTGTATGAACTTAAAGTTTCACCCACAAAAAATAAGACGACATTGTGTTGGAGTTTCTATTGAATTTCATTAAATCGGAGAATTGCAAGTCAAGCTGAAAACAATATTAAATTAACCAATTCACTTCATTATTGCTCATAATCGTTTCTTAGAGATCAGTGGGTGGAAAAAGGAGAGGAGAAAAACAGATTTTTCAACTAAAACTTTTGTCCTATATATATATATATATACATGTTGTTTTTTTATAAGAACAAAGGTTATAATAATAAAGACTTCGAATGTCTAAAAGTTAAGAACATCCTAGAAACATTTGTTCTTAAGAAAATATTTTAACATTTTTCAAGAAAGCAACATTATAACGTAGTTAAACACAAGAATATTATCATCATGTTGGTCACATCAACTCAACTCCATCAAAATTTAAAATGTCGACCAAGTCCATTGAATTTCGAATTTTGGGTATTGAATAGTGAATAAATTAAGAACACATGAAGAACATTTTAAAGCTTCAAAATTGATCAGAGTCCAGTGCTCTTATAAAAACAGTGTGTATGTGACTCTCCATGTGACGAATTGGTGTTCTTTGCTCGATAATTACTGAAGGTTTCAACATTATGACAACAAAGCTGATTCACTTAATGACCAAGATGGATGCTAAACTGATAATAAATGATACCTTACCTTATCGGGGGAAAATTAAAAAAACGGGCAAAAAAATAATTTGGGGAAAGTATTGGTCACTGTACCCCGATTATGGACCCCTCAACTATTCGGTACCCACGACCTATCTCTACCTCACGGATTTTCTCTTGTTGTAAACTTTCCGCTCTTTGAAATATTTTTAAAATACTCTTTTAAAAATACAACAAATTCATTATTGAATTTACTTCAGGACAAATTTTTGCGGGTAGACAAATGTTGAAAAAACACTTAAAAAACACTTCTCTGAGGTGAACACCAAAGCTAAGCTCAAACTCGTAACACGTAGCTAAAAACTCTTAACTCAAAGCTCAGAGCTCGAAACTTAAATAGTGTGATCAAAGATATTAATAAACGATAAACGGTCAGTTGTTTTTATTGTCTCCTCCCCCCTAGCAATGATCTCCATTGAAGCATATCGCGTAGCAATGGGTAGTTATTATGCTACTAAAATCTGCCAGGTTTCTAATACAAAGTTTTTTTAGTAATTATGCAGAGAATTCGAGGATGGCTTGTGGTATTCCAATGTTTTATACTTTACCTCATTGTGTCAGTATGATTTTTATTATGGCCGGCGATATTGAATTGAAACCTGGCCCTTTTCTTCCTGCAAAAATAGTTTGCGGATCATTTAGTCAAGGCAATATTCGTTTTGATGAATCTGCTGGGAAACGGTGCGCATGCAATGCATTATGGTCCATTTGCTATTCAGTTATAAAGAATTTGCGTTTTTGGTCGCAATGGAATTTAGACTGCATATTAACACTGGAAAATGGCTTATACGAAACGTTGGGCTTTTCAAGGTACTTGTCTTTTGATGACCTTCCAGACCGAGTAAGATTAAATGGTGAAGGCCTGACACTAACTAGGTATAGGGAGAAAACAGGAATATTAAATTTAAATACCGAGAACTTCCTCCATTGTCTTCACTATGAAAACGTAAAAGGAGGCAACATTATTTATTGCAAGTGGCTTCTCTATATCTATATTTTCAGTTAACGGAGTTACTTACATTTTTGACTCACACGCTCACGATTCAAATACAGGTTTACCAGATCATAATGGCGTGTCTGTGCCGATGAAATTCAATTCGTTTAAGCATGCGGAAGATTACGTTAAAAACATATATTAGCTGAACACGAATCAACTTGATCCGTACCGATGAGTTTATAGCAACCTAGAACGCAGTGTCCCAAAAGTCATACAAAAATTGTCTTGTTTAAACTTGACACGTCTAAACACGCTGACCTTCAAGCCCCCGGCTTCTAGTTGTATTTCAAACGGTTTTATTGTATTTCAAATCGTTTTTTGCTAGAGATGATATGTTTTTTCGTGTGTAAATTTCACAGAAAACATTAAATAGAAGGGTTTGTAATAAACCTTGCTTGACAAGATTTCATTCTTTTTTAGTTCCTTGAATGCTTTGGATTTCACCAATCCCGTAAAAGCATGAAGTGTATGAAGTGCGGCGCAACAATCTTTCATATGTTGATCTGATAGGTGGGCGTGTTGGTTGCAGCATAAAAAACATTTTTTCAGCCGCTCCTTTTGTATGTTCATTTTACTTCCATATATCTGCATCGATGATTAACATTTTGAAGCTTAAAATTATCATCAACTACACTACATCAAGACGTTTACTATGCCAATCTCTTTTTCCTGCGGAAAACTTGTTCCACTTTCTTATTCGCAGTTTTACTTTCATCTTCCGTGTGTCTTTGATAATTGAGGGTAATGGTTGTAGCATGTGTGGTCCAAGCAAACATTTTCATCAAACCCGTATTAATACTTTCTTAGGATGACATGTCCATGACATGAATTAGGTATTACTCCAAATGGTAACAATGTAGAACACCTAGTAAAATGTAGAACACTCAGGAAAAGGTTTAAAGAGGTGTAGACGGGATTGGTTCCAAACGGAGTGTACATACTTCCGTATAATTTCCGTTCTGTGGGTCCGATATCGTTTGGATATAATCCCAAAAATCCCCCATTAAAACGGGTTTTCCTTTCCCGTACTGTTTCCATATTAGTGGAAATCCCTTATTATAATCTGTTCTAAAGATATTCTATTGCTTTCAATGAAAAAAAGGGATAAAATCGTAAATTACACATGCGATTCTTAGCGGGTAAACTAATTTCATATGTGATCGGTATCAATACTACCAAAGACATGGTATTAGTTATCAAACCATTTATCAATCAGCCCGAACTTTCATACACTTCATGTACTCCTACAAAATATCGATGTTTTCTTTAAAAACCACAAAAAAGCGCAAAAATCCCATCAACTTCTTCCCCTTCCAGTGGATTTTAGAATTTCCTCCAACAAAAATAAAAAATCGACACCAATGGAAACCAAGCTTTACTCCAACTAAGCGGGTAATACACGATCAAATTTATGGAATAAAAACTTTACATACACATTTTGTACTGGGGGTGAAATCGAAAACGCACACAATTAAATCTAGCTGTACTAGCTCCTAATAAAACATTATTTTGACGTAATACAATGCTGTTTGTGGTGGGTTTGTGAATATGATGTCCATGTATTGCTTATGAAATCATCGAAGGAGAGAAAGTTTTTTATATTGATTTTTTGGCCGACAAATTGATGGAATTTCATTAATTTGAGAGGACTATATTATTGTTCATGATTTGTCAAATGAAGAAGTTTAAAGACTAGCAAATAGGCTTTTTTAGTGGAGGACAACCTGAAACAATTGAAAATATTATTTATAAAATCGATGTGAAATTGTTATACCAGCTATACCTATGCCTAGATCAACTGTTGGCATGGATGAACATAATAGTGTTCTACGAATCCTTGTGTGCTAAAAAAGAAACATAGATAATTCGCCTATTATACATTTTTTGAGAAGTACGGAAAACACTTAAAAGATTAATGTAACAGAAGTTCAAAGTAAGTCACTACCTTCATCACCAGTGTCAATTGCGATTACAATCTGGTTCTTCACAGGGTTGTTGCAACAGAACCATAAATTAATATTGAAGAAGACAATCCCACAGACACCATCAGGATCAATTGAATATTTGTCACGTTAATCGTTAAAAACGATTTCAGAAATAAACAAAAAGATATAATAAATATACTAAAGACAAACCTTTGCATATTTTGAAATGGATTTAATTGTTGTAAGAATCAAAAAATATGCAAGTTGTTTACAAAGAAACTGACACAACGATTATCTAAATAAAAACTATTTTTACCTACATTTTATAGAATTTAAATCTTTCCTACCTTACTATTTTGTCAGAAATTTTCGCGGGAAGAAATGAAATTTAGAAGATTTCACGAGAATTTATTTTCGTGAATTGACCGAAGTGAAAGATTTCACGAGAATTTATTTTCGTGAATGAGCAAAAATAAAAATAAAAAATTCAAGATTTTCGTGAATGATGAAAAATGAAACATTTTTTGAGCATTTATTTTGTTTTCGCGGGAATTTCTGACATTAAAATAACTCAAACAATTACTCGAATTTTCTTGTGAACCTTCCATCGTACTTCTTTTTAGAAATCACTCGAACCTCAGGTTAACTCGAACCTCCACTAAATCGAACAATGTTTTTCTCAAACCGTTTTTTCCTCATAGTGTTCCCTTCAGCTACTTTGTTCGGATAAGTTCAAACTTTTCACTTGGGAATAAAAGGGAATAAAAGAACTTGATTTATTACAACATTTAAAGTTCTTACATGTGATATTTAAAAGTATATACATTTGTCAAATATTCTTATTGATTACACTGTGGGGCTGAGCTGACCTGGTTAGGTGGGCTGGCTCGCTTTATCGAAACATATTTCAACTCACAGTCATTATGAAGAAAGCTGGGCTGGGATTTTTAACACACGTGGCCTTTCAAAACTAAGAAATGGTAATACTAAAACAATAGATCTACTTGTTTAAAATTGAAGAATCAAGTGATATTATTTTTATGAGGATTTCTTAATGATAGTGAAATGTGAAAGAGAAAGTGAGCCAGTCTGGCTAACCGGACCAGCTTGCCTTCATATGAACATATATGAAACTTCTTTCAGTGAATATGCAGGTAACATAGTACAGTCACATAGTTATGATATATAATAATACTAGACTATGAATTTTACTTGCGCGGTCCCTGTCCATCGCGTATTCTTAGGAAAATAGCTAAAATACTTCACAATTTGGGTGAATTTGGACCAAATATTAGCTCACTTCTGATTATGTCCAAAATAGGGCAATTTTGGCAAAACTTGGAAGTGCTTCAATTTTCATGAAAATGTGCATGTAGAACAATTCAATATTGCTGATTTCGAAGTTTGACCAAAAAGTTCTTTTATCATGCTTTATTAATTGGAAATTATCATTAATATTGAAAACGAGACAACGTTGTTTGAAATGAAGCAATCAAAACTTGCACTTAATCTCATGCCTGTCGTTATCAGTGGTCGCTGACTAACGGCCATTTGCGGCTGTATTTGTTTTATCTTACGTGAACACATAAAGATCCTTTGTACTGTACATAATCGACAAACAAGCGTAGTTCATTTAGGAGACTAACTGCGTTCCCATTAGTTTCCTGTTCTGAAACAATATTATTGCATCAATGTTGTTCATATCTTTAGATGTTAATGAATGTTCTCTTTTGGATCATCTCTGTTATTGCGGGAAAGGTTTACAAAATTCCACCTGTCAGGCAACATGCAGAAACACTATTGGTTCATACAATTGTCAATGTTCTAATGGTTATAAGTTGAAAGACAGCCAAATCTGCATCAGTAAGTACCTAAGACTGACTTGAAAATTCCTCATTCTGGAAGTCTATTGTTAAGTTCTATTGGCTTCATTTTTAACTGGCTAACTGCAGTTTGTTTTGCATTCACTTTGATCACATGATAGAAAATAATTGCAGGGCACTGGTTGCAAATATGTCATGCGATCAAAGTGAGTGCAAAGCTTGAAGAAAAATGAAACAAAAAAGTTGTTATAATAGCTCTCAGATCATGGCATTTTCGAATGACTCTACTTTCATCAGTAAGATTTTGTCATCAAACCAATGTTGCTTTGGATAACATGCGCGAGACTCTATAATTCGGAGAGAAAGATAATTGTAGAATTAATAAGTAATTGTTATGAATAAGAAATATAAGAAATATCAAATAATAATAATGGAATAATTGCATATAAAGCATATTTCAACAGACATCAGAATAAAAATTCTTAATTATGTCCAACCGTACCTTGATATGTTGCTATGTTGTTTGTCCAGACCATGGTTCCATTTAAAAAATCTAGTTAAAGATTTGGGATAAATACTAAAAGAAACTTGATTTTGTAGATTTGAACGAATGTGAGGAAAGTAATGGCAACTGCTCTGACATATGTTATGACGTAACTGGAAGTTACAAATGTGCTTGTCCATTGGGTTACATATTACTCAGTGATAATGAAAATTGTGCAGGTATGAATTAAGTCAATCTCTCTTTTATTTTCTTCTATATATGCTGTTTGGAGATTCTATCACAATATAATTCCTTAACATTACCAATTATTTAGTCATGAGACCGAATACGTTTTGTTTCAGAGAGCTTTGTATTTGTTCAAGTTTTACAAAGAATTCATTTTCAAATCTTTACCAACTAATTGACGTTTAGATATTGATGAGTGTGCAATTAGTAATGGGGGCTGCCAGCAAACGTGTATCAATGAGATTGGGTCATTTCATTGCGAATGTTACCATGGTTATACTTCAGATGAAGATAATCGGACATGTTCAGGTAAATTAGGATGGTTAGAAGCGTTCATGTGAATATAGTATCATATGTAGTTTCCGAAACTAAAACCTCAATAGGTTTTCTTCCATCCATTAGACTGATTCACATTGTTTTTTAGATATTAATGAATGCGAGGCTATTAACCACGGTTGTCAAATATGCAAAAATACACCTGGCTCATACTTTTGCGCATGTCCAAAAGGGTTTATGTTGAAAGATGATAACAAAACATGCACAGGTATAACTAGCCACTGAAGAAATTGTAAGAACAACTCGTGTTGTCTTATATTTTGTAATTACACGTTTTTGATTTTAGATGAAAACGAATGTGACAGAGTTTTGACCGTTGATGGTGAATTTGTTTCCAAAGCTGGTTGTGGACAACAGTGCATAAATACGAACGGATCTTTTTTGTGTTTCTGTAATGAGGGGTATCAATTATCAAATGATGGCAAAACGTGCTTAGGTAGAAACGAATCAACGAATTATATTTTAGTAACACAACACACACAAAATACTAACCACAAAATGCTTAAAAAAATAAGATATATTAACTTTATCAGAGCTTTTTTTGTTAGCCCATTAAACTATCTTTGTTACTACAGAAAGGGGTAAACAGAATATAACATACGTTAATTGTAGAAACACGTTAAAATAACCATAATCATCTACATGAAAAGTTTTGTTCCATATGAATGTTATTTATTATTTTTATGTTACATACTGTTTAGACATTGACGAATGCTCTTTATATGCCTCATTGTGTGATCATATGTGCATTAATGTGGCTGGTTCCTATGTATGTCGTTGCAGAGATGGTTACATACTTGCTGATGACAAGGTTTCTTGCATAGGTTTGTGAATTGATAAGAAAAAAGCCAGCAGAGACACAATGTCGTTTTAACGTTATATGGATGTCTTTACAACGACGCCGTGTGCCTTCTGGAAATCCATTACAATATTATGAGCTCAGCTTCACAAAATTTATTAGCATTGAAAGCAACTGAAATTACGATAAACAGTTAACGTCTGTGTTGTCCATCTCTTAGGAATGCAATGTGAAGATCTGCCATCTGTTTTAAATGGCTTTGCAACGTGTCTAAGCGGAAGAACCGACGACAATTGTAAGTTTAGATGTAAGAATGGTTTTCGATTGCAAGGGTCGAGTGAAAGATTTTGTCAATCAAATCAGAAATGGAATGGTAGTGTATCATATTGCAAACGTGAGTTATTGAGTAGCAGACACCTTTCATATGTTGCTTACAAATCATCAGTTCTTGAGAGACACCTGCCAAAGTTGAATGATGAAGTCCTAAGCACAAAACATTTATTATACATTTCCATGTGCTGTATGAGATAGTAAATGTGCTATTATTTGTGATTATCTCACCTCTTCTTAAGGAATGTCATCGTAGAAATCATATTTCGGTCTTTTATGTTGATGGGCAGAACACGTGTTCTTCATAAACTCCAATCACAATATCTTCTCATTTCGCGCCTTTTTATTCTTTTTTTTTTTGGAAATAAAATCTTGAAATGAGTAACGATATTTAGATATTTTGTTCTCATATTTAGGAAGAAAATGCCCAACATTGGAGTTACCAATTTTTAGTAGGACTAATATGCCATGCTATCATTACTATGACGCAACGTGCAAAGTCAATTGCGTGGATGGGTACTTGCTTGATGGTGCTAGTGTAAAAACATGTTCATTGGCACAAAATGGAACCATGTTCTGGACAAACAATGGAGCAACATGTCAAAGTACGGTTGGACATAATTAAGATTATTTATTCTGATGTCTGTTGAAATTTATATGCAATTATTCCATCATTATTATTTGATATTTCTTATATTTTTCATTCATCACAATTACTTATTAACTCTACAATTATCTTTCTCTCCGAATTATAGAGTCTCGCGCATGTTATCCAAACCCATGTAAGCACTCTGGTACATGCTCTGCAACCGCCTACACTTTTCATTGTGACTGTTACAACACTGGTTACACGGGGCTAACCTGTGAAATAGGACATATTACTATTGGACCAATTCCTATATTGAAGAAAGATGCACCGCAATCTGGTTTCTTCATTCAGGCGAAACCTGATGAGGAGATAACTGTTGAAATATTATCAGAAACAAATTTGAAAGTAGATCCAAGTCGTATTACATTTAATAAAACACGAACGTCCGTCGAACTTCAAGTATTGGGAAACATTTCTGGCATTTATGAACTTACTTTCAAACTTTCAGGAAAACAGTCAAACAGTTTTCAAGCACCACCAAATGCTGTTGTATATGTGAGTGGTGATGAAACATGGATTCCAGATGCACTGCTGACAACTGATGGTAGAATTTCTAAAGGTTGCTCCGTAGAAAAGAAGGTTGAATATACAGCATATGCTAATAGTCAATGGATTTCTAATTGTTCATCAAATGGTATCATTCAAATTTCTGGTTCCGACCAAGTTATGCTTCCAATGTCTATTTCAGGGGGAACGCTATGCAATAACTCTTTTGATAAATACACCCTTGCAAACGGAATACGTGCACTAGTGGCGACATCACAAAATGACAAGAAAGATGGTTGCTTTGCTGCAGTTGATCCCTCCAAATATATTGGTTACCTATTACGTTCAAATGCATTTTTATACTCTGTTCTATCCGTATTTAATGATCATTCTCCATTTTGGATCAAGTTGATGGCGCCAATTGAAGTTGACAAAATCGAGAGTCAAGATATTGGAGGAAACATCTTTGCAGGAACTGAACTAATCACGAAAAGATGGAAATGTACAACAGGAATGAATTTAGAACCGCGTGGACTTTATTACGTGTACGAAACAAACCAACTTATCACTGCATATTTAATCAATGCCAATATATCCTTACCAACATCACTCAAGAAGTGCTTTGTCAAAAATCTAAAAACTTCTCACATCAACTTTGCTGTTATTTCAAATGATAAGGAAAATACACACCTTGAAATTTTTTCCGATTCTCTGAAAATGTTTTTGAATATTAATGGGATCATAGATCGAATTGGATTCGCCGTTAATGAAATCAATGGAAATCAAATATTTAGTTATGGCAAAAAAGAAATTTTTATTAATGAAACACTACACAGCATTCACCTTCAAACAATTGGGTTATTCAAATGGAAGAGACACTCAAAAAGTGGTACAATGACAATTACAGATAAAGCTCTGCTGGAAGTTAAGAATAGCAATATGGTTCTAAATTTGAAATGGAAAAACCGAAACTCAACTCAAAGTTTATACATTAAAGGGGTATCAAATAGTACCACATTCGATCATAAATTGCATGGAGAATCTTCCAACATAATTGCTGTCTCGACTATTATTGAAAAACATGAAATTCATTTGAGTAAAGGCGTGACTGATATATTCAATTTTGACAATAAAAAACCAGCAATAGTAAAGTTGGTCTACTCTGAAATCTTTAAGGAGTTTATTTCCCCAAAGCACAGTTTGAAATCTATTGAAAAACAATTTATAGACAGCTTAACTGAGCAACTGTTGGAGTTGAACTCCCTTCGTTTCGATGCGTCATTCTTGAGAAAAGGCAAAGTTGGATTGGTAAATCTGTTGCAAAAAACCTATTTTGACATAAGTATTCTTACTAAAAGTAGTTCCAATAATTCATCAGTAAGAGAACTGGCAAAACTAACAACCCGCATTAGAACCGAATTTCTTGACGCACAAAAACGATACAAAGTTCTGCTAGATCGATATTTAGAATCTGATTCAAGTGACAGTATAATGTTAAAGAATAAATACGATAACTTTCAAGTTTTAGTGTCAAAGATTATCAATTCCTTACCATATTTCCATCTATCAATCAACTCTAAAAGCCAGTTGATTTGGTGCAGCATCCAAGGCGCAGGAAACATATGTTTCAAAAGCATTTGCTTTGACAATGCAACTATCACGTTCAGGATTGGATCATCTTTGGAAGTTGGGCATTCTGGAAAAACTTGGATAGATGCTTTATCATCAGCAGATCTTGTCATTGGTAATCTCCTGACAATTAGCAAAAGAAGTTCAATCACACTTGAAATGTCAGCTACATTAACCACTATTTCAGCTAACTTCACAGGAATGATAACCATTTATGGAAATAACAAGTCCGTAGATATCCATGTCATTAATTCCCAGTTGTCCACTTCAACAATAATAAGGTTTCTGAAAAATGACTTAGTTTTGATTAACATTACTGCTTCTTTATCCATGACATCGTCAATAGATCCGATAATGTTTCATGTCTTCGGAGAATTTCAAACGGAAAGTAAACTGCTTGAAGACATCAACGAACATTTAGTTGCAAAATTATCAAAAACACAAACAATCGTTAATATGCGGCGAACACGAATGCAGCAGGTAATTGACCGAAGCAAGTATATAGTGAAAAAGAAAGCAAGTCAATATTATCAACAGTTATTAAATCTGAAGTCACTGGAAGTTCGGTTAATGGAACTTAACAGCAACATTGCTATTGTCAAAGAAGAGTTTCATCAGAAAAGAGAAAAGTTTAAAAATGCTGCAGGTGAATTTGAGGCAGATATGAACTTAATGAGAAAGCATGCGAAACTTCTTAAAGACTGTAAACCACTATTCTGCTTTCCAAAATGTTTACCTGGATTATTAGGGAGAATATGTCAATCAGAAATTTTTACTTCAAGAACGACCAGGAATTGCTCCTTTGTCAAAGAAAAAGTTAACACAATTAAATTGGCATTGGTTAAATATGACAAAAATTATACAGCTCTACAAACTAAAAAAACATACAAGAAGGTATGCCCTGTATTAACTGAAGCGTTGAATGGAAGGAAACGAAGAGGTGTGATAACAAAACTTGTGGCACCAATTGCTGGAAAGATATTTCAAGAGTTAGGTGGCAAATATGCTCAGAAAGGTGCAGTTATTGGCGCTAAAGTAGGTGGTAAAATCTTGAGTTTTCTTGGAAAAGAGGGAGAAGCAGTAGGTGCTGTTCTTGGTGCAATTATTGGTGGCATAATTGGATCGTTTTTTGGCCCATGTCAAGAAATATGTCAGGTATCTTTCGTGCCCAAAACGGTGAATTATAGCTTGTTTGATTATAAGCCTCAACGTACCGAACTAGAGATTTTTAAGTCAATATGTGAAAGTGTAAAGTCGAATGTTAGCGTCGGCTATGAGTCTAAAAGCTGCTACAAATATACAAGTTGTTCAAATGTATTAAATGATCACAACTGCACATCTCAAAACGATGAATGCGCTACTACTCTTCATAGTATTTCCCAACTGAGTTCGGACCCTACATATCAGCAATCATATGAAGAATTTGCAAAATCAAGCAGTCATTTGCAATTGCTGGTAAAGAAACGTGACATCTTAAGACAGCGAGTTGAAAATATACAAAAACTTGTAGACCTTGGTGAGTCATTATTGGTCCAGGCTAATAGATCCTATCATCGGAATATTCAAAGTAACCTTGACTTTAACAAGACCTTTTACGGAGAGATAGAATTAGCAAGACAGTTTGGATTTAAGAAAAACACATTGCAAGTGGATGGTATTGGTTTCAACTACGACATGCTTTCTGGGAGGCAATTTCCAAATAAGATAGTAATAAAGTTAACATACAGCAACCACATGACATCCGGAAACTCTGCAAATTCCTTACTTGATATAACTAATTACGTTAAAGGTGTGCACGATGCAACTGATATTCTCATCAAGGCTACTCTTAGAAAGATTGGGGGCAAATCAAGAAATCGGAGGGCTTTGCCAACAGTTACAAGAAGGCCTGATAGCCTGATAGAACATAAGTGTTCAGATTTTCAACTAGCTTATTCCTACATATCAAATATTGCCGAGTCCTTAGAAAATTTAGTATACCAATATGCGAATGACACTGAAGACTTGAGACACAGCAAGGATACTGACATAAAAGCTTTCATTAATGCACTGAGATTACAGTCGAAAAAAGGCATTCAAAGTAGTGATTCTTCTGAGCTCGACACCTTGGTAGATAATATATCAGGAGAGTTGCAAAACCAGCAGAAAGAATCTAATCTGCCTCCGTGGAATGAAACATTAGAACAATTTTTTGAAAACTATCATTCAAGGTTAAATGCACAAGAGGCAAGTGACTGCATTAACTTTCTTGATTGCCTGCAACAAAGTTTATCAACGATGGCTAATTTGCTGCTTTATGAAAATAATGTCATTGCAAATTACTCTCTGAAGGCAATACAGTCTTGGAACGACAGCATTTTTACATTATACAATGAACTTCCAGATATTAAAGAATCAAAGCTTCTTATATCATTGTTTCGAAAGTCAGTGTTAAAAAGTAACTCGACAGTATTATATTGTGGAGTAGCTCCTGAACTGAAAATGGATTTAAAAGGTGACATTCATGTTGCAGAAGGGGATGAAATTAATCTCAAGATAAAACTATTGGATACAGTTCATGAAGCCCACATCATTTGGAAGAAAGACAACTTTATTATCACAGGACAAAATTTTACTCATATGAACTTCAATGCGACATTGCAGATGACTGGATATTATACTTGCGAGGTTGAAAATATATTTGGTCAGACTCATTGCGGAACCGTCCGTGTAGTGATATACACCAAACCGATATTTGTTGCGGAACCAATGGATACAACAGTATTTGTGCACTCGACTAACACAACCTATTTAATGTGTAACTCAACATCCAATCCGTCCCCAAAAATTCAATGGTATATGAAAAATCTTGTGACAGGTGATGTTATGGTTCTTCCTGATACCGGAAATGCACTTATGTTAAGTAATTATACAGTTAACAAAACTGGACTCTATTATTGTGTTGCAACAAATGGTTTTCAAACTACGAGAAGCAGAATAGCAATGGTCAATGTATTGGGTTCAACAATTGGTGTAAAAAGAATTCGCAATACTCTTATAGTAAAGTCTATGGAAAAGATACCAAACACCCTAACACAATCAGATACTGATGTAATATTATCAAATTTGGAAGTTGCAATGAATATTACCAGGTCAAGTTTGAAGAATTTGAAATATCAGAAGATCACTTCTGCGGAAGCTGAAATTTCTTTTGAAATACATGGTCTAAATAGTACTAAAGAGCTAACGCATTTTAATGGAAATTGGGAGACAGTATCCAATAAATTTATCAAGGAACGGGAAGACCTTTTCCTGAGGCCAGTGCTTTTGTATTATAAAACAAACAAAACTACTTACACTTTTGACCTTAAAAGTGCACGGTTAATAGTGCAACCTAAACGCATTGAAGTTTACGAAATGTCAGTTTTATGTGGAAACGCGCAAGTTGTTCTTGATAATGGGTACGTCTGCGGTAAGTTACTTTTGGATTTTCAAATCTTTCTGACATTTGTCTTCTAACTTTTACTTTATTCGTCCATCGCCGCATTAGTTTATCTTTGTTTACCTACTAATTTGATATGCTTTACAGGTGATTGTCCTGCTGGCACTAAATATGATAAAATGAAAAAGAAATGTGTAGCATGTGAGAAGGACACTTACAATCCTTTTCCACGTCAAACAACTTGCGTGAGTTGTCCAAGAAACACATATACAGATGAAAACAAATGTGTCTCACATTTTCAATGCAAACCCGCTACTAGTAAGTTGTTGCTTAAAAACATATTTATTAATCAAAAATTACCATAGATTGGGAAAAGGCCCAAAATCTATGGCCATGCAGGATTCGCCGATTCACTTTTCATAAGAGAAAAATAGATTTTAAATTTTTTTTTGTATCTAAACTTTCATTGTATAACGATCTTAAGTCTGATTTTTGCGGGAATTTAATTTCAAGAATTTCATTCGTGAAATTCGCGAAATTTTCTTCCCGCGAAACTTTCTTACCTTTAAAGTAATTCCTCTTGTTCAATCTACACCATCATTTATTGCATATGTGAAGAAGAAGTCTTTTCACAATCTGTTTTTTACAACTAATTTTTATCCCGATTTTTGTATTTAGCACGAAGAAGACCTATAATAGAGACAACGAAAGGCCCCAAACCCTGTTGTCCAAACCCCATGGTGGGTATCGCGATTGGAATAACTTTAGGCTTCGTTGCTTTAATCCTAATAATAATAGTTGTCGGTAAGTAGTTTCATTCTAATTATACGTAAAATATAATAAATATAATAAAAGGAAGGAGTTGATTTCATAGTCTCACTTGGCACTTCTTTTTTTAATTATTTCTTAAACATTGAAATGAAACAAATTGCAATTTGCATCAATATAAAACAATTTGCAAAACAACAATAAAATTTCGCAAAGAACTAAACTGTAGGTTATACGGATAAGTGTGTTCGTATACGGATATGTGTGTTCGGTTGACATACCAGGGGGTAATACTTTAACGTGGGTAACAGTCACGTGAATAAAAAGTTCAATTAATTAATTCACACGAAATGCATGGAGGTTTCAGCATGGAGGTTTCAGCATGGAGGTTTACAAAAGAAGAGTAGAAAGAATTATACCTTATGTTATATACCTCCATAGTTTCAGCCAACTGCGAAAATACATTTTTGTGTTTTTAGTGCATGGAGGGTAAAAAAAACGGATTTTTCCATCACTCTCCAATACAGTAGCATTCTCATTTTTCAATGAAAATGCATTTCAACACCCTTCCTTTGAGCTATGAATACCTTAACAGTTTTCGTTGTTGTATTCTTCTTAGTGTACTTCTATAACCGAATCCCTGGTCCAGTAGACGTTTGGAAAAATCCAAATGGTGATGACGAAATGGAGATGGTAAGAAAGAACAAAACTACCAGTAATATGCCGTTGTCGATATTTAAACCAAATAAGACGTCGTACGAAACCTTCGAAAACGAACCTATGGATAATGGTGATTTACTTTTCTAAATGTGGACATTATCGTTCATGCAACCTTGTCCCAATGGCTTCTTTTTTATATATATATATGAGGGACAAGTTTGTCACCCTCACGGAATCTAAATATACTTACTTAAAATACGTAACCATGTAAAGCACGTGAGTACGCCATTTAGCAGGCTCTCCTTTTTAACTCTATCACGTAAGCACGCTTGCACGTAAGCACGCCTGCACGTAAGCACGCCTGCACGTAAGCACGCCAGCACGTAAAGCCATATAGATGACTCATGAGTTTGCGCAGAATAAACTTTTTTAAATAAATTTTAGATGATTAGTAAAAATTCTTACGATGTCTTTTATTGTATTATATCAACTCACGATGTCTTTTATTCAGGAAACAATTTTTCTATGTGACTGTGACAAACTATATCATGTGTCAACAATATTATTTGACACCTATACACCTTTCTCGAATTTCTGTTTTAACACCGGTGTAACCGTCAAAAAGTACTCCCCGAAAAAAAGTACTCCCGGAGTCTTTTTTAACTGCGAAATAAGCACTCCCTCAGTCTTTTTTCCCCAGAAAATAAGCACTCCCTCTGGGTAAAAATAACTCCCCTTTGTTCCATTGGGAATATGGCTATCGAATGTTTTGATTATTATGATATAATAAACTTCAATGACGAAACTGTGTCGAAAGTAGTAGAAATGTCGAACCAACAACGACAACACGTGGATCTGAAAGCGGTTGACGAATTTGTAAGAAGTAAAACCTATCCACCAGAAATAGTGAAAGATAAAGGTAAAAAAGCAAATTTCAGAAGAGCCTGTAAAAACTTCACCCTTTTTAATGGAAAATTAATGTACAAATGTAAACGAAGGGTTGTATTTGAAAAAGAAAGAAGAAAGACAATTATTCATGATGTACATGAAGGTATCGGAGAACCTTCAATGGCTAAAGCATTGGCAGCTCATTGTGGCCGTGAATCTACGTACCAAAACCTTTCTGAACGATTTTTCTGGTATGGCATGATCGAAGACGTTAAGGACTATATCAAAGCTTGTAAAAATTGCCAACATTAAGGGAAAATTTTTAAAACAATCAGCCCAGAGCTACAATGTATCCCCGTGCCTAATGAAGTAATGAAGCAAATTGGCATAGATTATGCACTCTTCCTGAAGTTGATGGGTTTAAACACTTAATAGTCTGCATAGACTACTTTTCGAAATGGTCCGAATCCAAAGCTGTGAAGGACAAACCTGCACCAACAGTTGCAAATTTTTTATATGAAATCATATGCAGGCATGGCTGTATAAAAATACAAATTAATGAACAAGGCAAAGAGTTTGTCAATGAAGTCTCGGAGAGCCTCTTCGAAATGACAGGCACCGAACAAAGAATAACCTTTGCGTATCACCCCTAATCAAATGGATTATGTGAGCGTCAAAATCGTACCATCAAAGATTCTTTGATAAAAGTCTTGGAGGAAAAACCGAATGAATGGCCAAACATCATCGATGGTATATTGTTCGCCCATAGAGTGAGTGTCCACTATTCAACCAAATATTCACCATTTTTTCTAATGTATGACCGCCATCCCATTTGCCAATAGACATCAAGTACGACACCATACACCACAATAATTGAATTGGAGAATGGCTACGACACCGCTACATTTGAGGCAGTATTTGAATCAACAGCTCTCCTTAGAGAGACTACAAACGAGAAAGTCAAAATATAAAGAAGGCGCAGACCAAGCAGCAAATGGATTACAACAATCGCCATACCAATCTTTCGACAACATTGCCTGTAGGATCAAAGGTGCTGTTACAGAACCAAAAAAGGAAAGATAGAAAAGGGGGTAAATTCTCATTCAAATGGATGGGACCTTACACCATAAAATCAGTATCCAAAACTGGACTCTGTGTACTCGTTAATGAAAAAGATGTTACTCTAAAGAAGAAATACAATGTAAGTTTGCTGAAACCATGTACCTCCTCTGATTCAGATCCTTCCAACCTTGAAGGGACTAACGAAACAAATCACGAGAGCGTTGATGAAGATACGCAGAAAGAAACTGGTAAGAATCTTTTTGACAACTTGCCTCAAGAAATACTTGAAATTACCGTGATTTACTGCTATCAAAAGATGCCTGGTTAAATGATCGCATTATGGATGCAGCGCCATTGGAAAACCATTGGTTCCTTAGTTTTTGTTCAAATTCGCGTGTACAAATCTGTGATAGCCTTCATTCAAGTTTAACCCGCTCATCAAAGAAATCAATTCGATCTCTTTATAGGCACTACGTAGTCAATTGTGGAGAACAAATTATAACTTTTCTACCTGTACAAAAACAGCCAGATAGTTTCAATTGCGGACCTTTCGCAATTGGCTACGCTGCGGAGATTCTTGACGGACGCTCACCTTTAGAAGCTGTATTTGATGTAAATAAGATGAGGGGACACTTAATCACCTGTTTGCAGATGCAGCAAATGACACCATTTCCGAAAGTTTAGATTTTTTTGTTATTATTTTGTTGATCAAAACGATTTTACTATCCATGCATTTAACATAATGCATTATTTGAATGCTAATTATTAAGCATCGGACATGGTCAATATTGACGATAGAAAATAACAGGTCTTTTATCGAGAATACTCGCATACTAAGTTTCATTAAAAATAAGCAAAGCTGCAAAGAGTTGTTAAGCTTTTTATTCCAGTACCAAAAATCCAAAATTGACGACGTTATAAATGAACATAGACTATATTGACGACAAAATGTAACATTCTTATATCTAGAATACTCAATATCAAGTTTCACCAAAATTTAACTATAGCTATAGCACACAGTAAAACGTTAAGTATACCAAGATTCGGCAAAAATGTATTTCAGTGAAGTTAGCCTTACTGCTAAGAAAAAGTTACCTCATCTATGTTGATTTGTCTGCTTTGTCTAAAAGGGGAGTGGATATTTCCCAAAGGAGTACTTTTTTCCTGGTAAATAAATACTCCCAGGAGTCATCTTTTCCCAGGAAATAATGACTGGGGAGTGCTTATTTCCCAGTAAATATGCACTGGGGAGTGCTTTTTTGCGGGAGTATAAATTTACGGTGACACCGGTTGATCCTTAATTATCAAGTTTCACCTGGTTTCTATGCATTTTATTGTTTCGTTTCTATGCATTTTATTGTTTTACTTATTTCATAGCGTTATTACCAAGTAATAGTCACTTATTATTCCAATTCCCCAGTAGAATAATTAAAAACAGTCAAGACCATAAAAACAAGGCCATAACACGGCGTTTAAACAGAAATCCCGGAAGGTCTATTTCTTTGTATTTGTTTTGGAAACAACATAGAACTATAATGTGTGCGATCAAAAATTTTGTGTCTTTGCCATATAAGCTGCTATTAAAGATAATGAACTGTTAAAAAAGTCGTGAGAAAACTGAGTCAGCAGTTTTCTACAAGGGAATCTCCACGAGAGGGCCAATCATTTGTTAACCTTGTTTGTTGGCGAAACAAACCTGTATAATGTTTTTACCCGGGATACTAGTATATATACTAATAGCGAGGTGTGCATAACATTTTTAGCTTGGTTAGTGTGAATAAAGGGCCTGGGAACTAAATGTTTGTATGGAAATTAAAATGGTGAAATTTTAGATCGTGCGTAACTAAGTTGCGAGTATAATAGCGATTAGTATTATAAAAGGAGTTCACGTCAAATGGCACATTGCATTGCGCCCTAAATAGAATGCGATTTTCAGGGCCAAATATCTCGATAACCAAAAGGAATAACTGATGTCACTTTGGGTGTGCGGTGCGACGATAGGATGACGAAAACATTTTGGTCTAAAACTTTTTGGGGACGGGTGTAAGGTCATTAGAATTTTTGATCGACGATATCTTGGTAACGGTAAGTCGTTCACAGATGATCCCATATATTTTCTTGATCATCTTCGAGCTCTATAACTTAGTGATACTTATTCTTCCCAATTCTATGATATAATTTTTCGTCACCTTAATATTTGGAAAGAGGAAGAGCACGGGTGTTGGGGGCGGCAACTCATGCGGAACATGTAAAATGTTTTTACACGCGATACTACTCTTCTTTATTAATTGCGAGGTGTGCAAAACATTTGTAAAATGTTTTTACCCGGGATATCTCCTTATAGTAATCGCGATTGTGCATGCCACTTTTATTTTAGTCAGTGTAAATAAAAGGACTGCGAACGAGATATTTGTATGGAAAATAAAATGGTGAAATTTTAGACTGAGTTGCGAGTATAATAGCGATTAGTATTATAAAAGGAGTTTGACGTCAGATGGCACATTGCATTGCACCCTAAATAGAACGCGATATTTTAGGGCAAATATCTCGATAACCACTGGGAATAACTGATGTCACTTGGGGCCCGTGATATTGGCGCTGAGTGGCAAAAAACATTGGGTCTTAAACTTTTTAGGGACGATTAGATTTTTTGATCGATGATATCTCCGCAACGGTGCGACGTGGACACGCGATCCCATACATTTTCTTGATCAGCTTTTCAAACTCTACAACTTACTGATACTTATTCTTTCGGATCATGTAATATGTTTTTTTGTCACCGCACTATATTGAGAGGAAGATCATGGGTGTGGGGCGGTAATTCATGAATTTTACCCGCGATACTAGTCTTCTTTATTAATAGCGAGGTGTGCATCCACTTTTTAGTTGGGTCAGTGTGAATAAAAGGACTGGGAACGAAATGTTTGTATTGACTGTTATAATTAAAATTTTAGGTCGTGCGTAACTGAGTTGTGACTTTAATGGCGATTAGTGTTATTGAAGTAGCGCGACGTCAGATGGCACATTGTATTGCACCCTGAATAAAACGCGATTTTCAGGGTCAAATATCTCGAGAACCAATGGGAATAACTGACGTCACTTTAGGCGGGCGATATTGGCGGTGGGGTGACAAAAAAATTTGGGTCTCAAATTTTTTGTGGACGGGTGTGACGTCATTAGAATCTTTGATCGACAATATCTTGGTAACAGTAAGTTGTACACAGACGAAAAAAACGACGTAGACCTGTGTAACATGTTTTTTGTTTGTTTTTAATATTTTTTTATTCAACGCTTTAAGTTCAGTAATAAAGAATAACAACATTGATCGGTATCAGTAACTATTCTTTCCGACGAGATAGTCGACGTAGACCTGTTATGTGTTCGTGTTATGAGTTCATCATTTTCTATCGATGTCTATTTTTTAATGTGGTTGAACGTAGCTCTTTCGTATCAGTTAGTTTTGACTACTATGCCGAAATGTGTAGCTAGCAGTTTATTTGGTATTTCATTGTAGTATGTGGATTGTTATTATATAAGGTAAACGAAGGTAGCAAGATCATTATCATACTGTTTTAATAGTGTTTGATTGATATCTTTTTGTTTTAGATTAGAAAATTGAATAGTATAGATGAATGTAATACAAGAAGAGAATGTTAAAATCTTGGTTATATACATATATACATGGTTTTTGTATCATGATGCACAAGTGGAGTTTTAGGTTATGACATTTCCACAATTCATAGCAGAATAAAGAGTTGAAAGATAAAAATGTCTTGGAAGGTATTGTTTTGTTAGTTTTAGTTAATAGGGAAATGTGAAGGTACTTTCTTATATTTCAGAAGTTTCATCGTGGTTAGGTAAGAGTATACATTGGTTAGGTAGGAGTATACGTTGTATTGTCTCTTTTTTAAATATATGAACATTGGAATTTTAGCTTTTAGTTTAACTGTACAACTTTAGAAATCTCTAAATAGGCCAGATAGCACTGAAAAATAAGGATAATAGCATTCTTTGAATGATCGATCCAAAATATTTATACAACAATTTTGTGTTAAATATGATATAAATCCAACATGGAGAAACACAACAATTTTTGGATATACACAGACTTATCATGGCAATATTGCGTGTAAAAACAATTTGTGGAGAAAAACTGTAAAATGTCTGTACACGCTACACTAGTATAGTTTATAATACGCCAAATGGTTAGTCTTTGATTTTCATGAAAATTTTGATGACGTCATTTTGACGTCATTTACTCGAACTGACTACACCATATACCTTATCGGTGAAAAATTAGTCGTCAAAAAATTACGAATTTTTCTCTTGGTGACGAATTTTTTACCGACCATTTTTTTGGCCGACGAATATTCCTACCGACATTTTTTTAATAAACCAGTATTTTGTAACTTAAAAATACTCTTAGTTTATCTATTCGACTATAGATTTGATTAAATCGAGGTAAAAAAATACAGAAGAATAAAAACGCGTAAAATTAAGAATTTTTTAAGTGTTTTCTTCAATTAATAATAACTATGCAAATCTACATTGACATTCCATTTGCTCGTTTCCCAGCGAAAGGGTTTTCGATCCTCACGAATACTTCATTAGCTGACTTGACAGCTTCGGTTATGCCGGCTTTGTCAAATCCATTCAGAATCGATTCTTTCTGTGGCTTTAGGTAGGTGTACATATCAACTATCAAACGCGCATGCAAAGGTTTCAAATCGGACATTTTCATGGATACTTTCACATCACCTGGAGCCACACTTTATGTGCTCCTCCACAATTTTTGACATTTTTAGATCCGCCGCTGATTAACGTAGAACTTTCGTGACTAATCTTATTTATTGTCACCAAAACATTATTCACTTTCGGTTATTTGAATTCCTCGTAAAAAATAAAGTGAAAACTTTACTTTCATTATTGAAGAAATGTCGATTTCAGTATATGAAAAGTCGTTTTCGTATTGGAAAATCTGAAAGTATTTACCACAAAACAGTCAAAGTGTTATTGGAAGTACCAGCTCAAAAATATCACTATTTCAGACATTTAAACAGAAAATATGATTGAAGTTATAAGTAAGGAAGATTCGTATTTACACAAATTATAAAAAGTGATCGAACTTTCAAATCATGAAATCGAAAAAAACTTTAGCATTCATTATGGGAATATGTAGAGTTTTATTTTTTTGTATTTTCTTGGTGTGCATCCTTCCATCAAATGGTTATATTTATCAGTCAGAAGATGTTGGGTTTGATGACAGTGATGTACAATCAATTCTTCACGGTGAATCGATCGTCAGTTGCTTATTGCTGTGCGAAAATGATGAGCATTGCGAGAGAATTGCTTTCAAAAGTGTTGAGAACGAAGTATATGGTAATTGCATCTTACTTTTACAAGGAAACGCTGTAGAGAATATATCATATCGAAATCAGCAACAAAACGCATCGATTTATTATAAGGTATTGTTGTTATTGACGACTCCAATGAATCAAGAAAATGATCTCAACAATGTAATGTTTAGCTGTCTGCTACATAAATTCATGACTATGCACAGCAACCCGATAGTAATAACCTTTTCCTTTAGAAGATTCAACTGTTTCAATCATTCATATCGAGTGGAAGTTTTTAAAATTGTTTTGCTCCGCTAAAATGAAACTCCCTTTTAATTCTTTCTAATCAGTATTTGGTCATTACACCAGGTTCACCTTTGTTGCAGGTGTTTAAGGATTTCGGATTGGTTGGCCCTAGTTTTTGTTGTTCATTCTCTCTGACGAAATTAGACTTTCTGACAAGGGAAAATAAAGTGTTTAAACCGATATTTTGAGAAATACCTGATATTGGAAAAGATGTGTCCAAGAAAGCTAAAAAGTATATGAATTTGTTTTTATTTTAATTTGTTTGATTAATGACGACTTCTGTTTTGAATCTTTTAAAGCGAAAATGCAAAGTAAAAACATGCCCGCAGAACCAGTTTTGTTCCAACGATACCAATATTTGTCAATGTTCTAATGGATTCAGTGGTAGTGATTGCATGAGATATACAGGTAACTCTTTCCTCCCTATTCTTATTTTCAACAAATTTTTCAAAGTAGATTCATGCCGTCTTTTTTGAATACATCGCCCTCATAAAAGAAACAACCCGAGTCAAACAAGTAGATTTGTCAGTAGCTGTAACATTTCCAAAGTGTTTTGAAGAAGAAATTCTTAATGGTTGTTTGTAATATTATGTCAAATTTAAAGGTACGCAAATATTAGCACAGAACCTTGATTTTGTTATAAAAAATTGACTATCATATTTCAGTATTCCTTTTGCTAACACGGAAAATGAAATCTCTACAGAAGTTATAAAAACGATAAAAACGTCATATTAGAATATGTAAATACAAATTTGATAAGATATAAACACGATGAATTTAAATCGATTTTAGGAGATAGTCTGGATGTATTTGCTGTGGCAGAAAGTAAACTTGATAATTCTTTCTCCTCCGCTCAATTTTCTATCAAAGGCTATAAAAACCCTGTTAGAATTGACATCAGTGGGTTCAGTTGAGGTTTACTTGTTTATATTAAACATGGGATCCTCTCACGAGATATTCAGATTATCCTTATTGAATTACGTTAGAAACAACATAAGTGGCTGATAATTTTCATTTACAGACCACCTTGTCAGACCTTAGATTATTTCTTCGACAATTTGAGTAAGATCTTAGATTACTACTCCTCATATAAAAAGTGTTTGATAATGGGTGATTTCAATTGCGAACCAGACTGACCCAAATTAGTAAACGTCCTTCAAGATAATCATAGCAAGTCTAAAACATGTTTTAAATCTAACAATGGTAGCTGTATAGATCTTTTGCTATCTAATCAAAAGTGTTGTCTTCAAAATACTGGGACTTTTGATACAGGGCTTAGGGACTTTCACCGTTTAATCTACACTGAGTTAAAAAGCACCTTTAGCAGGCTGCCTCCTCAAACAGTTACGTATAGATGTTTTAAAAGTTTTTCCGAAAATAGATTTTTAGAAAATCTTATTATATATTATCAAACAAGATTCCCGTCTTAGAAACATGTACTTGAGGTGAAAAGATCCTTCTGATAGGCAAGCCAATGTCAAACTTCGAAACCATGTTACGTCACAAAACTGGAAGGACTTATTTCGAGTCTGTAGCTTCACAACCAGCTAATGGGTCAAACCATTTTTGGAAACTTTGGAAACCCTTTATGGCCGATAAACATTCAGATTCCGACAAAATTCTTCAAGATTTGAATGATCGTTTCCAACGAAACTCTGATGACACATTCTTTCAATACTTACTTTAATGACATAATAAGGGAATTTAATCTAATACTGTGATCTCTTGTCAGTATTTTTATCGTTGATACTGACCTTGTGTGATTCGGAGTATGTAAGAACAGCAGGGTGTTGAATAGTGAGAATTTGATTCTCCAATATTTTAGTAACAACATTTCATTCCTCATACTTCATATTTACAATTCTTCATCATCTTTCGAACTGTTGAGTTCCGTTTCACATTCGTTTCCCAGCTCCAACTAAAACGCTGGGTTTATCATATGAAAAATCTTAACTGTTTTTTGGTGTATGGTTATTATTTCAGGAAAAGGTTCATCTAATGCAGATCCACACGTTTCATGCTTAGCAATTCGGGAAGAGTATAGAAACTACCATCTTCAATCAGGTTACTATTGGATGCTCTTTCAAAACACATCAATTCCAATATTTTGTGACATGACAACTGATGGAGGTAATACTTTGATCTCTTGATATGTCTCCTCCCATTTTATGAATTGGTAATATTCTGAAACACATATCTCTATTTCAGGTGGTTGGACACAGATAGCTAATGTTTCAACGACGGATGTTCCCAGGTCCACCGACGAATTTACATACTCGTCACCCCTAAATTTTACAGAAACGCGATCGGTAAATTTCATGCTCGATTCGACTGGATTGAAACTTCTTAAAGATGCTATCAACGCTACTCAAATTCGTATATATTGCCATAAACCAGCTGTCGGCCGAACATTACACATCGTTACCAGAAAGAACATCCCCGGAATTAAGGTTTTGAATTTTTTGGCTTTTGAAACAGATGTCAATCCAACTGCTTGTGGTTCGTTCACCACATTATCTGACGACAATTCTCGGTTATCCAGAACTTGTGAAAAGTGGAACTACGGCAATCTTTGGAGTCACACTGTCCAGAAAAATGGTGTAAAAACAAGATTGTACAATCTTGTCATTTTCTACCCATTTAAATATCATGTGAGAATAACCCAAGATGAAATGTTATGTGATGATTGGGATGTTAGCAACACAGGAACATGGAAATACTTTATAAGATGATCGCACATAAGTCGATTTTGCAGCCACTCTCCTTGAAGAGGTCGTTGTTTGAAGAGGTCGTTGTTTGAAGAGGTCGTTGTTTGAAGAGGTCGTTGTTTGAAGAGGTCGTTGTTTGAAGAGGTCGTTGTTGGGCTCATCTAGAGAGACGGTTGAAAGTTTACATATTATAACTTATTAACTCTGCACACTGTATATATATTTTTTACTACAATGAATAACTAATACTATTACTATTATTAAAAAGGTATGGGATCATTGTCGTATTAATCGGGGCAAGCTACCTTTTGCTATTTCGTCATCTATTTTATCCACAAGTCAATTATTTATGTACTGTTCTAAAAACAACCAACCCCTGAATCTGACCTAGCTGCGTTAGAGTTTCCACAGCTAGGTGTGACATTGATTATTGCCCCTTTATATACGGTGATGAGGTCAAATGTTTTCACAAACGCATTTGGAGAGACATCACGAGACATCTGTTATTTTTAGTTAACGGCATTGATTCATAATGAACTTTTATCAGGTTCTCTGACTAAGAGAGTTTTTACAAAGAATTAACTCAGTGTTTACATTAAAATATTTGAATTCAAAATCAGTATCAATCGGTAATGTTGAGTTCACCAAAAGCATAATATTATAAGCGTGGAGCTTACCAAGATCACAACTTGCAACGATTACAAGAAAAAATTTAAGTTAATATTGTCCTGGAGTGTGGAGCAAATACTAATCTTATTACTAATACGCATCGTGCATACCACTTTTATTTTAGAGAGTCGATCAAAGATTCTAATGACGTCACACCCATCCCCAAAAATTGCGCGCCGCAAGTGACGTCAGTTATTCCTATTGGTTCTCGAGATATTTGCCCCTGAACGTCACGTTCCATTAGGGATGCAATGCAATGTCCCCTGTGCCAAAAAAATTACATAGCGTCATTTGTTACTACTAATATACTAATACTGAAAAACGGTTCTCGCAGCATCGTGGTTTTACGCGCTCCTCATGAGAAAATGACCGTGAATTTTTTAAAAATATATCACTCTCTAAAATAAAAGTGGTATGCACACCTCGCTATTAGTATATAGACGAGTATCCCGGGTAAAAGCATTTTACAGGTTCATTTCCTCCATGAGTTACTGACCCCAACACCCGTGCACTTCCTCTTTCAAAATATAGGGACGACGAAAAATTAAACCACAGAATCAAAAAGGATTAGTATTACTGAGTTGTAGAGCCCGAAAAGCTGAATAGAATCGTCTGTGTACGATGTACCGTTACGGAGATGTCGTTGATCAAAAATTCTAATGACGTCACTCCCGTCATCAAAAATTTTAGCCCCAAATTTTTTCGCCACCCCATCGCCAATATCGCGGACCCCAACTGACGTCAGTTATTCCCATTGGTTCTCGAGATATTTGACCCTGGAAATCGCGTTCTATTTAGGGTACAATGCAATGTGCCATCTGACGTCAAGCTACTAATATCGCTATTACACTCGCAAAACTCAGTTACGCACGATCTAAAATTTCACCGTACAATTTTTCAATCAAACATTTAGTTCCCACTCCTTTTATTCACAATAGCTATTAATAAAGAAGACTAGTATCCCGGGTAAAAGCATTTTACAGGTTCATTTCCTCCATGAGTTACTTCACACACCACCCGTGCTCTTCCTCATTCAAAAAATGGGGACGACAAAAAATAAAATCACACAATCCAAAAAGATAAGTATCACTAAGTTGTAGAGGTCGAAAAGCTGACCAAGAAAATGTATGGAATCGTCTGTGTTCGACTTACCGTTACGGAGATATCGTCGATCAAAGATTCTAATAACGTCACATCCATCCCCCAAAAAGTTTGAGACCCAAATTTTTCGACACCCCATTGCTTATATCGCACACCCAAAGTGACGTCAGTTATTCCCATTGGTTCTCGAGATATTTGCCCTTAAATATCGCGTTCTATTTTTATATAGTCTTATATATAATACTATAATTGTTTTTAGCCCTGGTTGCGAGTCCTAAGCGAAAAAACGAAAAAACGTCAAATTTGATATTAACAGATAAATGTGGCAACGGTTTCCGTATCTGTATGCATATTAGTATAGGGGAAACCAATGCATTGTGTCATGTTTACATTTCCGTTTGTTGACGATAGAAACAATAAAAAGAAAAAGAAAGATAGTCAAGAATGTTTGATAAAGTTAGATTAGTTAAAAGTTGTTAAAAATAACTGTATAAGAGTGGTATGTCATACAAATAGACAAGAAGGTAGGATTATATTTTTGCTTCAGTTTTATAATTAAAGATTTTCTTTATGATGCAGAGTAATAAATTTATTCCAGAAGTCATGGCATGTAGAGTAGGGTTTTGAATTCACAAGTTCTTTTTTTAATATGCCCAGGTGAAGTACAGCCAGACAGAAACTTAACACGTCCCCGAAGGAACGAATTTTTACGCAGTTTGGTTCAGACATGCGATAGAACTGGACATGAAAATCACACCGATTCTTCGTGAAAGCTAATTATCTTACGCGAACACGTAAAGTTTCTTTCGCGCTGTACTGAACCAGAATTGCATCGGTAAAAAGTTTTTACCCGGGCAGGTAGTATGTTAATAAACCTCTACTACAAAAAAAGAGAGAACTTGTCCTTTTTTCAATCAATTTGATGCTAACTGTGGGTAAAACGATAAGTGAGTCACCCCTAAAGGCATCTGCTTAGCTAAGTAAAGATTGGCAAAAAGTACTTCTTTCCAATGAACAGCAAAATCCGGTTTTCGAGGAAATAAAATTTTGCCTCTCTGAAGCATATAAATCGTGGGCGAAATAGTGCACTATTCCCAACAAGACACACCTTCACACTGTTCTTTGTTTCTTCGTTCTGTATAACTTCCCTGCTGGTGAAGAGTCAACTTAGATAAAAAAAATTTATGACGGATGAGTTCGTTAACATATATTGTCGAACTCTCTTCTTTTTTACCTTTCTTCAAAAACAAACACAAATAGAAATCTTTAATTGCACATGATTTTATTATTTCGAGAAATACCTTTTTTGGAAGTTATTTTGATGTTTTCACGATATTCAAGTTCCTTGGAACATTTGGAATGGATTGCAGTGAAGAAATAGGGGGTGCGCAAAAAGGAAATAGAGCCCAAAATAGTATAATATATATATATATATGTATATATATATATATATTAGGCAGATACCTCTGCAAAAAGAAAAAACATTGCACTGCATGGCTTTTGATTTTAGTCATGCAATATGCTGTTGCAGCAATTACACAGTGACAAAGTTTTCACAGAGAAACAACCATAAACTTACAAAAAAAGAAACTATCCTTTAATCTTAAAGAATATCGAGAATTTGTTCTTCTTCGAGGGTCAAAAATGAGATATTTCGCGATATTACATTTCACAACCTTTTGAGAATCACAAATTTTGTGACAAAGTTTTTAACCGTAAAGACAAGAAATGTTCATTCAGTGACGCAGTCTGGGAAACTATCAAGGAACAAGCAAAGGGCAACTCTTAATGTTCCTGTTTCTGGTGAGCTAGATTTGATTTGAGCTGTATATGAGAAGATTTCAAGTCAAGAGAAATCTCATGGCTTTATGCATAATGAATGCACGTCAAAATTTTCCCTTCCACTTCTTACTGACAGTAACAGATTTCCAAAAACGGATGCCCCAGCTAAGTTGAACGATTATGTTGAGTATCAAGACGATTCACATAATGAAAATAAATGCGAAGTCGTTTGCCTGAATAAGGAGAAAAAGCATTGTTTCCATATGTAATACTAAAAGAAACTTGGATGGAAATTCTTATAAGCACGATGGTCTAACTCGAAGATACAGCTGACGAAAACAAAAATCCAATTTTCCATGGGACCCAGAAAAAAGCCCCCATTATTTCCTGCATATGAAGACAACGCAAACAATGAAACTTTGGAGTGGTGCTTAAAAAAAGATATCGTATGGGTTTTATCCGATAAACAAAGAAAAATTACTTATGGGATCTTGAACCTGCTTCAATAAAGAGGTTTACTTGAATACACGTTGCTTGTTTTATAAGCAACAAGTTTATAAGCAACACTAGTAAATTTTCCCCAAAAGTTAAGCAATAGTACTACCAGGATCTTAGATAAATTAGCAACATGAAATTTTGAAATGATGCAGCACTACAACACATTTTTTTAAGCATAAGGTGTCAGCCGGTCTAATTATACATTAACTGGTGAAAAACTGGTCTTTTAAACTATGGAATTCAAAAGACAATGTGTCTTTCATGACTAATTTTCTGTAGTTTGTCCCAAATTCCTAGGTTGTGCGCTCTATGTAATGATTTGAATGTCCTAGACTTTATGCTTAGGTAATTAAACAACTACAATGTGAACAAAGGTTTTCAAGACAGGACATATTTATATTTTCGATTAATGCTTAGCAACAAATTAAGCAACACTACTACTAAAAAATGGTCATTTTTTAAGCAACATTACTACTAACGTCTGACCTTGGTTGCTTATAAAAAAAAACGCGTATTGCCTGTAATACAAGCGCCTCCGGAATATCCCGTATGTAAGAAGTTCCTTGATGATGCCCTCGCCATAATGGAAGAGCTTGAACTAAATCATATATTGCCCACGGCGATGATCAGGTTTACGCAAGGTTTGCACATATTTTGTGGAAATTTCCTGAATTACATAAGAATGTTATCATCCTGATTGGTGGTTTTCATCAAATTAGAGAGCGACAAAAAACCATCTACAAAAACATGCGTTGAAAGGTTATAGCACGTAAAGGTTATGGCACATCTCACAAAGAAAGTTTCGCGGTATTAGTTCAATACAGTGTAGAAGAAGTAGCAGCAAAGTACCAATCTATGGACAAGGTACTAAAATAGGGCCTGAAGGAACTTACTGATGCACCAAGTCAAGAAAAGCTAGAAGAGTTTGATGCTTTATTCAATCAGATTATATCGCCCATGCTTGGTACGGAATCACAGATGAGCATCGGGTATTTGAAAGATGTCTCCTTGGTTGGTATCAGCTGTTAGGGAAGGAAGGTTAGAACAACACTCGCCAGTAGAGAGGGAAATGCTCCCACATCCAAAAGTGATCACAGAACATCGTTTGAGACATTTAAATTTCGATCGGGAAAAAATCTTGTCAATTATTCGCTCGTTGAATGTGAACAAAGCTGGTGGTTGGGACGATATCTCTGTGAGAATGCTTAAAATATGTGATGTAAGTATAGTTGAACCTCTTATGAATATATTTTTCCTTTCCTTTCAATTGTTATCAACTACGCATGGTATGCTTTTTTTCTCCACGTATCTAAGGCTTTCGATAGAGCGTGGCATGATGGACTCGTGTACAAATTGCAGATAGATGGTATAGCGGATCCACTTTTATCTCTACTTCGCGATTTTCTTAAGGATAGACTACAGAGAGTAGTTTTGAATGGTAAATCGCCAACTTGGGAGTAGTTATTTGCTGGTCTGCCACAAGGTTCCATCCTTGGTCTTCTATTATTTTTGATTTACATTAATGTTTGGCCTAATGATCTCAAATCAACCACCATAAAAATTTTTGCTGATGGTACATCATTGTTTCCCACAGTAGACAATCAAATTTCGTGTGCAGACAGGTTGAACCAAGATTTACTTCGTATAAATGAGTGGGCTCAGCGATGGAAAATGTCCTTTAATCCAGATCCATCAAAATCGGTTGTTGAGGTGTATTTTTCACAGAAAAATTCACCCCCTCAAGCACCACCTCTGCTTTTTAATGGGGCAGTGGTAACTACGGCAACCAGCACAAAAACACTTAGGCGTAACCCTTGATAGTAAACTAGCCTTTGTTCAACATCGGGCTGATAAGATCTCCAAAGCCAACAAAGGTATCGGTTTACTAACTAGACTTCGTTCATATCTTCCTCGCCGTAAGTTAATGGACATTTACAGAGCTTTTGTGAGACCACACCTTGACTGTGAGGATATTTTATATGATAATCCAGGAAATCTTACCTTTGTGCAACGCATAGAATCTATCCAGTATAATGCTGTTTAGCAATAACAGGTTGTATTCGGGGAACTTTGGTTTTGGAACTAGGTTTGGAATCACTCTCCGACAGAAGACTTTGTAGAACACTCTGTTTCTTCTACAATATCTTAAACTATCGGAACGAACGTCTAAATTTGTTTAATGACCTTAGCAACATTACCTCGCCATTCTTTCCTTTTAAAAGGTATGTTTTATGTCACATTTTCCTATATGGAAATTCCGAATTTTTGGATGGCAAGAATCATGCAGTTCTTCGCTCAGTTATTTAGTACATTATTTCCATCTCTACATTAAGCGAACCACTCTTCATTTTAAGACTGCTCCCAACCCCAACCCCTTTCTTTTTATTACCTTAGGTTTACCGATTTTCATTTTACCATATTCCCAACGGTGTCACTTTAAGTGTTTCGCGGGAATAAGGTATTATGTTATCACGGTCCATGTTATATTTGTTGTTATATGTTGTTGTTATGTTGTTACTTGTAACACCACTAATTTGATAAAAAAAGAAAACAAACATTGTTTTGTGTTTGACCATATCAACTACGCCAGGTATCTGTCTTCCAGCAAGTATACTTACGCGACCTGGAAAGGTCTTCTCATGCTGCTATAAATGATTTGAAAAGTAGAGGGATCGGTGAGTTTATCTGGAGATCCCTTTTCAACTATTCATGGCGATCTAATTACAGAAGTTTTCAGTACAAAAACAAAGCGACAAGCCGGACCACACAGACGAGACTTTTCGAAAAATGTAGATGCTGTTAACAGATGGGTATTAACTGCACACATTCATGCAATGGTAAGAGGTGAATTCAAGAATAAGGCTGGTCAAAGGAGAATTGGACATCTTTTCCCCTTCCAAGAAAATGAACATCGATACTGGTCTCAAGAAAAAAAACCCACCTAAAGCAGTTTCAATAGTCAAGGCAGATCGACAAGGCTTTGGAATGATCTTGAGTACAAGTGTTTGTCTTGAGAAGGCTTTCCAATATCCAAAATAACGACAGCGCCACTGAGTATTACTATACCTGACAATCTTCTAAGACAGGACTCTAAATCATTGTTATGAAATTTAATTTGGAAGATGCGAAAGCTGTTGGAAGTAGATTTTACATGTTAGATGGATAGTTGATGGAATGGCAGCGTTCCAAAGTTCAAAACCAAAAGAAACCTACAAACTATGGCTTACTGCATTAGTTCGTAACTTGGTTCCGAAAGAAAATATCCCTTTATCATAAGAGTTTATCAATGATACCTATAAAGAGGTAAGTGTAAAAAGTGGTACACGCTTGTCAAGAGAATTCGAATCAAAACAAATACACATGCAAGGCGTCGAGCAGCGTATGGTACAGGGAAGAGAATGGAATTCGTTTTTCAACAATGTTGACGATAATGAGGATAATGAGGATTTCGCATTGCAAGAATTAAACTGTATATATTTTGGTAGTGAGTCGTCTAACGAAGACGACGATGACCTATCTGACTCGGATTTCAAGGATTATATGTGAAGTAGATATATTTCAAACGCTACAGTGCACATGATTGGACTTTCTTCAGTTAAAATTCACTTATAAATAACCCTTCCAGCAGAACCTTATTACGGTAGCAGCAAGAGCGAATACCGTATTAAAACACCTTTGGACTCCTCCTCCCCACAAATGTGTATTTCTTTTGTTTTAAGCAATGCTGTTTATTTATAAAAGCTTGTCTACACTTAACAAAGTTTACAACTCGGATGAGTGAGTTTGTATCTATTTTTGAAATGCTGCTACCGTTTTGCACCATATGTTTCTTGATTTAACAACCAAATGAGAGTGTTTTGAACTTATTTGAAACAATATTTCCTGCTTAAAGCACAGAAAACAATCAAAAGTTGTATTTTTGATGACGTCACCGAATGAACAGATGTAACTTTTAAAACATATTGAAACATTTTTTGTTGCATTTTTGATTTTCTTTCCAATTTTTCATTGATCGTAATTCGAGGAGGATCTCGATTCCAGGCCTCCTAGGTGATTAGAAAAAAGTAGTAAGGACTATTTTTACTCTATTTCATACGAAAAGTATTGTGAATCAAAAGAGAAAATCGGGGTTAGGCAATTTGCTAGATTGTTGCAAAAAAATTAATTTTAACCGCTCTATTTCGATTTCGATTACTTTTTTATGCGTTCCAGTTACAATCGAATTTCACGTTCTCTTCCTCTTTCTTGTATTTCTATCCCTTTATGCTTCAGTATTTTTTTATTTATTTTTATGCTTCAGTATTTATTTTATTTATTTTTATGCTTCAGTATTTATTTTATTTATTTTTATGCTTCAGTATTTTTGTATTTTTTTATGCTTCAGTATTTTTGTATTTTTTTATGCTTCAGTATTTATTTTATTTATTTTTGTTTCATTGTTTCCTCCATTTCCATCTGCTTCATTCGTTCTTCTCGTTTTTGCTATTCTGTGATTAATTCTGCCGTTCTTTCAATTTTGAAATCAAGCACTAAATCGTTTTGAAAATATATTCAGATAATTAATAACTCATGAATATTGTTTTTATATTACTTCCTAAAGTTTTGTCAGATTATAATGTTTTCCACTTATGTGAACTCGAATCTTTCCTTTCCAATCTGCAGCAATCAAGTCAAGTCTATTGTATTAACATTTATTAGATGTTTCTAAAAAAAGGAAAAGTGACACATATGTTACCACTAAGTATCAGTTGTAACTTAACATAACAAAAAAACTTAATTAATAAAAAAGATAGAATAATGCAACATCACACAGATAAAGAAAACAAAAGAGATCGAAAAAAAGAAAGCATTTCTACTAGCTACGCTACTTTTAAGGTGGAAACACACTACTGTAAACGTATCTGTAAGGTTTTCAGGGATAGAAAATTTGTATCTCAGACTGTTATATGTCATGTAACGTGTGCACCACGTCTTTTTTTGCAAATTTCATCATCCGAATCATCATCCTCAGAAACGACTATCACAGTGATATGGCGTCTAGAAAAGAATGAACTAAAGCCCCAACATGCAGAAACAGCTTTTTCTGGGTTCTTTAATTGTAACACTTTATCAACTTATTAATAATTTTAGCGATAACATCTTTTGGGCGAAAGATGTGACGATTAGTTTGATTAAGGACTTTCACTGATAATAAAGACTAAAGATTCGTTTGAAAAATATTCTGATTAAATGTTCATCTGATTCAAACAGCCAGCTTATAAGTTTTGTTGTTTCATGTAAGAATAGTTAGGTTTTAAGTATTCGTTCTCCTTGCTTCCACTTGACATTCTTGTATCTTGTTCTTTTGGCGGGCGGTACGGCGGATCGTACGGTTCCACGTTTTGAACGACCATTAGAGTAGCCATTTCACTTGGAGCAATGATTATTTCCGTTGCCTGTGTACGCATGCGTATAAACTTTAAGTCATCGGTTGGATCCATGTTTTTAACCGTCTTTTTGGCAACGTATGTTAACGAGGTAATACTTTTACGAAATATTTGTGCTTTAGCAGTATCTACCGATGAACGCAACACAATTCCATTGTCATCGAATGTTAATATATCTTGCACTGTTGGGTTGGATGCTATGCGTTCTAAAACCACGTCTGTTTTTGTTCTGAAGGAAGAAAAAAAGAAGAAAACGTTTGGACGTTCGGGTGTCTCCCCCTCTTGTTTTGGCTTTCGATACATTACTGAATCACATCAAAGTGCTCTAAATGATCTCGGAATTCCATGGTTACTTCCTACGTTAATCCGTTGGAAAAAAGCCTTTGACTTTTGAAAACTACTCGTTTCAAAAGAATTCATAAATTTTCTACTTTGAGAGCCATTATAATATTGATTTCGACGACGAGTCGAATTGTGAAAACAGAGAAAATTGATCGAATTCCCTGTTTACACTATTCGATTTGCAGGTAAAAATTACAATCAGCTTGATCGAATAATGTAAACCCCTCCTTACTGATAAAAGATATATGATAATGTTTCTTACGCATTCCTGTTATCTTTGCTTTCATGGCCCCAAGATTTTTCGCTTGTCATGTTTTCAAAATGATTTCACTAAGCAGATGTAAAAAAGAAGAAAAATTGAAAGCAACTATTCTATATGGTTTTTCGTGTTTTGATTAATCACAGGATAAAGTTTTTGTATAGGAAACCAACTTTTTGAATTAGAACTTCTTACTTAGACTCTTTAAGAGAAGCTTTCTGTTCTTCAATTGGTTTATAATCATCACTCATTTCATAAATGTCAACATACCATACCCAAACGATTAGGAAATTAGGGATATTTTCTGTTGTCTTATCTTCAAAACATTTCGACAGAAAAATTATATGTTACCCTGATGTTATTTTCGTCAGTTTTATCCGAAGAAAACGTTTGGTTTTTATTCAACACATTTTGGAACGTAAGATAACAAACTGAACAACAATTTTTGTGGGATCCAGGAACAGGATTTTATCGCAACTGGATTAGCGCTGTACACCAACCTCCACGATATTCTACTAAGAACTTGCAAAGAATAATGAAAGAATAATGAAAGCTTCCGGGATTTGTTTGTGGTTGATACTGTTCAGAGGTTGATGTAATCAAGTTGGGTTGGTTGCTTCTCAGAGAACGCATATCATATATAACCTTGAAACTTGCGCATAAAATATGACAAGTGTTTTTCCAGCTATTGAAAAATGGAGTAGCAACAAATCATTCAAGCGTTTATAACGTGGTAATGAAGACTCATACTACGACGACTATTCGTTTTGTGAAACGGCAAGCAAGCTATATAACGACCTACAATATGATATTAGATCAGAGGAAAATTTTACATCATTTTCAAGGAAATTGAAATCTTATTTGCTAGATCTTTCACTTGCTCGTTATATGAATAGGCGTTTAAATATTCTTGATTGTATTGTGATTATTATTGTATTGTGTCTTTAGGTTAAGACTCGTTAATTTCAATTTTTCAACTTTTTATTTTTTGTTTATATTGCATCTACGTTTTCATCATTTCATTTATCTTTTTTGCCTTGTTTAACATTCCATTATGAGTCGTATGTTTGTTTTCGTTAGTTATTTAATGATCATAATAATAATAATAATAATAATAATAATAATAATAATAATAATAATAATAATAATAATAATAATAATAATAATAATAATAATAATAATAATAATAATAATAATAATAATAATAATAATAATAATAATAATAATAATAATAATAATAATAATAATAATAATAATAATAATAATAATAATAATAATAATAATAATAATAATAATAATAATAATAATATAATAATTTTTGTTGTGGGACACAGTCGTTCCGGTCGTTTCCCTTTGCTATGTGTCCGTTGTGGCTTTTTGGGTTTTGTATGGGTGTACAAAATCGTAATTGTAATTGCATATATATTCGGGCAAATTATTTATTTTTAAGTGATTGACTTATTTTATTTTAATTACTATTTAATTGTTATATTTGTATTTTATATATATATATTATATATGTTTCAAATCCAACAATAAATGTCACAATGTTATGAGTTATAACAGTTATGAGTAACAATAACTGTCACCAATTTGTAAATCTATTTGCAATGGCCATGAGGCTAGATGATGCATGAACAAAAAACATCCACACAATTATTTATAGTTGGGCGTGTGAAACAAAGAAAGAAAAGAAAACTAATTACTTGAGCATAAAAATGAAGCTTCTGGCGATTCTTTTCATTTTACAACTTATGAGCGGAACACAAGGATGTTTGAGAAAACTCATACGCGTTAAAAAAAATGAAAAGAACAGATAGCTAATAATTTGCACACTTGTAAAGCTAAATATAGCTTCATATTTTAAGTTTGGATTTCAATGCATTTTTGTAGTTTCGTAGTACCTGGAATATAAAGACGCTTACAAAGGCTTGCTGTGAATTTTGGACAGGTGCATTCGCGCCTTTTGTCATTTACTTACCCCTCTAAAAGTAGCTGCACTCTTTTTAAAGAAAAAATGTAAAATAAATGAAAAGTGAAGTAGAAAAAAATGTGTTTTTTTCTACGCAACTCATCTTTGGTTTTCTAAAACTTCCATCTTTCTTGATTACGAAGACCAAAAAATATTTACAATTTTTTCCGAAGTTTTAAAGTTAAGCCTACGTAAAATCGACTAAAAACAGTGCTGTTTCGAAAAAAGAAGAGGTTGTCCCATGTGTTTTGAATTTATTAATAGCTAATGATAAATTTTGTTTTTATAGCTTCCAAAAACAAAAGAATAATTATTTACAAATTACGCATATTGAATGATTTCTACAAACCTCGTTTTTATTTTCTTATTGAGTAATAAACTTCCACTGTAAAACTTTTTAGTCTATTTACGAATAGTCGTTATTTTATTGAGCCTTTATAACTTCAAAACTCCAGGAAAAAATTGTATGGTTGTCAGGAAAGATGGTATACCAAAAGGGAGCTGCATAGGTTGCGTAGAAAAGAAGCTCATTTTTCACTCTTCTAAAACAATATGCCAATTGCACGAATTTGGACGATATCGGTGAAACAGAGCGCGTAACTAAAAATAATCGAGCGTATGATTTTTTTTGGCGAGCACAGCCAGTGAGCCTTCAGTGTTCATCGTACGTTTCAGGGAACACTTGATTTGAACAATAGGAAATCTGGTCTGGATTAAGTATATATCAATATAAAGCCACGTTTTTAATGTAATTTGACTAAAAAACTTATTAAAACCTCGAATGAGATTTATGAGAAAGGAAAAGATATGAAGAGGTACACACATAAATGATGTTTTTCGTCAGAAGTATTTTCACATACAAAGAACAATTAAAAAACCAAAACAAAAAACTCTCGGTGCATGGGTATACATATTTATACATATATATTAGTGATGTCGTAAACCGACTTGGACTTTCAGGTCAACTTGGTTTAGACGTCACAGAAAACTATCAAAATAGTCAACTTGGTTTAACATTTAAAACATATGCGCGATAACTCGAAGAAACTCGCCTCTTTCACATGTGAAGGATAAAATGGCAGAGATAGAGCAACTTTTTGAAGATAAGAAAGAAACTTTTTGAAGACTACCTTTTGAGTAGCAAAATCAATTCTACTGTCATAAATCGAGATAATTTAGAGGAAATAAGACGTTATTTATTATGTGAACGTGATGGGATTAGCTGTAACATTGAACTTATTCTCAAGAAGCGTTTAGAAGGAATAAATTTGTCATTGCGAGCTTTCCTGGTGATAGAGATTGTGTGTGCGTTTTAAAGCAGTTTCAAGTAAGTATTTTTGATATCATGGACTGTGTGGTGGAGGGAAGGAGGTGGGACGAAGAACACACACTACACTGTTTATTCATTGGCTTTTTATTCTCATTCTTGGGAATGGGCCTATTTTACATTATTTTATGTATGTATATATGAATTTACTTTTTAATGGTTATATAAATCTCCAGTCGTTTTCTTCTTTAGCCATCATCTTCTAATACTAATGTGTTAGATATTGTTCATATTAGAAGAGTTGTTGCAAAGGAAGACATTATCTACAAACCAATCACGTTGGCTATTTGAATACTTATGAAAAGGTAATTTTTGCTTGTTTCTGCAGTGCCACGTGCTATGATATTATTATGCTGATTGAATTCCTTCCATGCTTTAAGGTGAAGTGTCAGTATGCTAATGTACCCCGCTCAGCAGTACAAACGTTTGTGCTGTTATGTAAAACCTGTGCACTGAAGTATCATCAGTATGGTGTGGTTCCCTTAAAACCTATTATAACTTATGGTTTCTTACAAAGAATTCAGGTGTGTATGTTTTTTTTTGTTATATATAACGTTGCTTCACAGAAGAAGGAAAAAGTTACGGTATCTCAGGTGTTTGAGTTTGAATTTAGCATTCAAGTAGTGACATAAAAATGAATGTATAAATGCTCCAATTTGTTTGCTTTAAAATTTAAATGAAAATGTTCATATTATTTTGTAGATTGATCTAATAGATATGACAACATCTGCAGATCAAGACTATAAATGGATTGGTCATGTTGTAGATCATTTTTCTAAATTTCATGTCCTGTTTCCATTGAAACGCAAATAAGCTGTGGAGGTTGCAGAAAATCTAATTACTCGTGTGTTTACGTATTTTGGTCTTCCTTATATATTGCATTCAGACAAAGGAAAAGAATTTGTGAACAATATAATTAGAAATGTTGTAAAAGATTGGCCAGGTGAATGCAAGTTAATCAATGGCAAACCTAGATCACCATGGGTGAAAGGCCTGGTTGAAAGGACAGATGCTTGTGTGGAGGAAATGATTGCCGCTAACCAGCAAGGACACTGGAACAAATAGTTGGGCAAGCTGGTTACCTCGAATACAATGTAAGTTATTTAATAAGTTGATTATACTCGGTCTAATTAATTCAAACTGATAACTGACTAGTCAACTAAGTCGTCAGTTAAAAGTGGGTTAAAAAATGGTGAAACTGATGTGGATCTATGACTAAAAATCAACCTGAAGTTAAAAGCCACTATCCCTACACTCATTATATAAATCATACCTGCACACTTCTTAAAATTACTTAAACTTCAAGAAATAATACATTTTAACTTGGTTTAAGTACAAGTCAACCTACAGTCGTGGAAACAACAACAGCCGCAACAACGGCAACAACGGCAAAATCAGCCGCAACAGCAGCTAATATTAAAAATAGTAAGTTTAAATTTTCAAACTGTTATGTTATACGTTTTTATTTAAAGTAATGAATGTACTAGTATTATCCAGACATGCATTTAACCATTCAGAATTACTTTTTTTTAGGCCAAAAGTATCAAGATTTCATAAAGTACCGGGTGGTGCATCCTGGCCCTACCTCGATCAGGGCCTTCAGGGTATGGGTGAGGCAGGGTGGATGCGATCGCCCGGGTTTCAATTGGGGTGGGCGTCGGGGAAGGGGAAACCAAAATGGGTGGGAAGGGAAACTGGGCAAGGGGGGGGGGGAGGGGCAATTGGAAAGAGGGGTAGTATTTCATAACATACAAAAACTGTATTATTACCAGAATTAATTAGCCTAATTCATTTAATAATTAGTCTAAATCATATTTCTGGTATTCAACTAAACGGCATAATTCTGGAATAATACAGGTTGTTTTCCTTTTTTGTGTTTTAAAGTTTATAATCCGCATGGCCAGTGGTTTATTTGGCTTAATTTTCGTTCATTTAATAACAAGGGAACAAAATTAACTACTGGTCATGCGGACAAACATTTTTAGATTAAAGATTAGCCCGCAATATTTCGCCTACACGCTTTTTTATATAAGCTCAAATCTGTGAAAAATCGAAACAAGTAATAAATGACGAAAAAGTCCACTTGTACAGAGTTGGACCGTTATTTCTTGAGAACTATCTCTAAACTCTTAAAACATTTGATCTTCCTACGTAGATACTCAACAAATGAGCTTGTAAAAGAGACCTAGTTTGAGAATATAGCGTTTCATTGTCAATTAGCCACTTCCTTGGCCTTTTTACCATTTCTATCAAATAACATTCCTTTTAACATTCCTATCAAATATTTGCGTGATATAAGCAGCCCGAGAATATTTGAAAGGAAGAAACTTCATTGTTACGATCGTGAAATTTTGATCCCGCAAAAATCTCGGGATTCGAGTAATGCTAGGTCAACTTGGTTTAATGATCAAAATTTTCACTCGAAAAGGACAACTTGGTTTAATAAAATAACGGGAGCCTACTTGGTTTAAACCAAGTTGGAATTTGGTCAACTTGGTTTAAAAGTTAACATGGTTTACGACAGTGACATAAAAGATTACTAATAGAAATAGAATCTGTGCATGATCAGAAAATGAGAAGCAATATACACGCAGCTACATATCAGGAAAGTCGTAATAAAATCCAAATTTTCATTTTCAACAAATCACAAGTTTCGACAAACAACAAAGAAAGCGGATTTCATATTCATTATTTCGACATTATTGCTTCATACCAAATATTTGATTACAATAGAAAAGATTTGTGTAGTTGTTATAACAACATATCATCAACCAATCGAGGTAATATTAAGCAAAAAAATGATGCTAAAGAATGGAAAATAAATTAGTAAAATACAAGAAAAACTAAAAGACCTTCACAAATATATACAAACAAAAAACAACAATAACAAAAAACAACAAAAACAAAGGATGAAAAAAGAATAAACGCCAGCTAAAACACTTGCACAGTAAAATAAAAACATACTAAACCATACTGTTAAATATAATATATATGACAGTCACAAACAAATATAATATAATATATATGACAGTCACAAACAAATATAATATATATGACAGTCACAAACAAATATAATATATATGAGTCACAAACAAAATGGAGAGGATATAATTACTAACTAGCCAAAATACATATTCAGCCCGGACAAGGCAAGTCACTACATGTACAGAATCCAGTTAGAAATCAATTGAGACTTATGTCTCAAAGTCATACAAACTTCCTAAAAATCTCTTGAAAAATTGAGTTCAAAGCGATAGGCGAAACATGATCGACAAAAGGAATGGATACGTTACAAATCAGAATCAAACCATGGGTTTCCGTTATTCATTGGTTGTTGATGTTGTTGAGGAAAGAACGGATGCGGCTGCATTTGTTGTTGAAAGGAGTTTGTGTACTGCATAGTGTTCGTTTGACTTTGTTGCGTGAAATGCGGTGAGTACAATTCATCCTGATAAGACTGTGATGTCAGTATATCAGCCATTTCTGTATTTCCAGGCTAAAAGATATAATAGGTTAAACATAAATACATCTTAATCTTATGAGGATATAAAAAAGACACAGTGAAAATAAAGAACTTGTAGTAAAAGAACACAAGCCTACCTCCCACGGCATGTCATCTCTGAACAATGATGTGGTCAATTCAACTGACAATCGCTTCTTATAATCTTGACTTTTGTCTTCTGACATTCGAAACAATACCGCTGCAGCATAAGCGGCGATACCCTCATTTCGAGAATGAAGAAGTTCGGTCAGAATAGTCGTGGCTCCTTCGCGTTCAATTGCATCAGCACCATCTTTATCTTGAGCAAGTTCACACAACACACCAGCAGCTACCCGAACAACGTTTTCAATTTCCGAAAAAAGTAACTAAAAGGAAAGCATTAAATCGATCAAGTAAACAAGAAGTAACTACGAGGCTACAAGCAAGTATCGGAACAAAAATAGAAATAATTCAATATCAGGCACTCACCTCAACAAATGTTGGGATACAATTTGAATCTCGAATGATGGAACGGTTTTGTGCTTCCCGTGCTAAGATATGCAATGCTCCAACAGTTCCTTCCACGATTTCTTCCATTCGGACACCCTCTACCATGCTAGAAGCTCCAGGACCACGTCGTTGAACTTCTGTGAAGAAGAAATAAAATCACACAATAAAACTTCAATTTTCCTTATACACAAAATAAAGTGACCCTATCCTACAACTCTTCTGCAAGCATTGTAGCTTTTGGTCAATACATAACACAGGAAAACAAATGAAAAGTGATAAAAAAAAATACCTTGGTGCGACTTCAACAGTAGCTGAACAAGTCTTGGGAGTCCACCTTGATCACGAATTGGAGTGTGATTACTAGGACATAATGCCAAGTTACGAACCAATCCAATCACTGCTTTAATTAGTGGCCAACGTGATGGTGGGTTCAATAATTTAACCAAAACTGGTATTCCAAAATGAAGACGAACACCATTTTCAGCGTGTTCAGCATCAGGATGCCGACTGGTGAGATGACGCAATGCACACACTGCTGGCTCGGTGATCTCTTCACGGTCGCCGGCTTGCGTGATAGTGCGAACAAGAGCTTCGATCCCACCAACTTGACAAACCACTTGCTAAAATTCAAATAATTAGTTTCCAGAAAAAAATGAAAACACCAATTTGTTTCATCTCACCGAAAACATGTTTTCTTCACATTATTCAAGTATTTACCTTATTGCGTGGGTTATTACAGGTCAAATTCGACAGAATACCAGCCGCACAAGTCACTACGTTAATATCATTAGAAGCAAGTATTTGCACTAAGATTTGTAATAAACCTTCCAAGCCTTCTTGCTTTGTGGCAACATCGGATAAATTACGGAGAGTCCATAAACAATTTTGAACCAACCGTGTACTTTGGTGAGAGAGGTGGTTGGCCAGAGCTTGCATTCCACCAGCCTTAAAATCAAATACAAAAAGGAATTTACAACAATAATAATCAATAAAATTTTTTGATTCTTATTTAAAGTTTAGGCAAGTTTATCTTACAGTTTATGCAAGAGATTCAATTCTTACCTCCACAATGGCAGGCTTATTGCTTGAACATACTGAAAGAACCTTCAATACCCGACATGTTGTATAAAGTAATTTCTCATAAGCATAACTTCTCATGATACGGACAAGTTCTGCAGGTCCCCCTGACGCAAGGATGATTAATTTGGATTCTTGATTACCATAAGCCAAAATTTGCAAGCAATCTGTCAAGGAAACAATCATAAGAGATTAATAAGGTATATTTATAACATTCTTGAAAACTCAAAAGTAACCTGTGGCTTGATGTAACAATAGACAAACAGTCCTTGTACTCACCAGTAACTATAGCTAAAAATTTAACATTAGTTTTGTGCAGCAGCTGCACCATTCGTTGCAAACCCCCAGCAAGACGAACTGTCATTTTCGCACCTTCTTGATGCAATAATAAATTATGCAACGTAGTGATGGCATAGAAGACAACAGCTTCAATACGATGACCAAGAAGACGAACCAATGCTGGTATTCCGCCACTCTTGTAAATAGCTGATAACCCTTGGCTGTAACAATAAATGTAAAATTACATAACTGTTGATTCTTAGAACGACTTATTTTTAATCAGATTTAAAAAAATAACAAAACATTTACCGGTGATGCGATGTATTGTGGAGTGCACCAACAGCACAACGTACAGTTTCAGCATCATTAGAACTATTCACAACTCTCACTAGTGCTGCCACCATGTTCATATTATTCATAACAGCATGGCAACTGGCTTCTTTCTTGGTTAGTTGGTTGACAATGCTAGAAGCCTGTTGGACAGTAGCAGGGTCACCTTCGATTAGAAGACGAATCAACTCTGGAATAGATCGATTTGCCAGGTCTGCTTCATCTTGATAGTTGACAAGATCAACAATAGCATTTTTTAGCATCTGTGATGGTTCTGCCAATCGCTGAACAGCTGTTGGATTTCCAGGGTCCATTTGAGTCTGTGGCACATCCATAGCTTCATCCATTGTTTCAGGGAACATAGCTTGTCGCACACGATGACTGAAACCAAAATACAGAATTTAAATTACTTCCAACAATAAAATGTTTTGATGCAATAAACTGAATTTCCTTTTATTGAAACTTACCTTCGAGTTGTATTGAACTGTTCATTCATAGCACTGTCCATGTGGTCACTAGCAAAATTCTGTTCCCACTCAAACTGTTGAAAAGAATGGTGTGATGCAACATCGTCATCAAAATCACCTTTGATAGATGGTGCAGCTGTTTGAATGCCAGAATCAATATTGTAGCCCTGATTCCACATAGCTGTTTGATTCATCTTGTTCATGACTAAATGAAAAGATTCAAGTTAGAAATCTAAAACTTTCAAGTCAAAAGTATTTTAAGAGTATTTTAAGAGTATTTATGATTACAATCCAGTGGCAGATCCAGTGGTATGTCAAAAATTGTGGAGGAGCAAATTAACATAATTTCTGTTCTCAGTCTGTATCACCAATGGGCTTATTTGCATGTTTTTCTTTTATGCCTTAATAGCTAACTTTTCCACAAATTCTGAAGTACCTCATAATTTTCCACTCAATCTTAACTCAAAGATTTAAACACGAAAACTCAACACTTGCCTGATTGCTGCATGCCAAAATCTATCCCTTGGCGTTGCATTCTCATATTATTTAACTGATTGTCAATAGCCCGTATTTCATTTTGAATTTGTTGTCTATGGGAATCAGTAAACAAACTATTTAAGTAAAAGCACAATAATTAATTATGAAAACCACAAAATTGATCAAACATCTTGAACTAATCTCAGAGTAAAAATAATTATAATATTAGTGCTTGTATTCGTACCTGTTTGGCTGGTTGCTCTCAAACATTAAAACTAACTTTTGTCTTCGATCTTCCAACATTCGCATCTCCTAAACACATAAAATTTTACTATAAAGATAGGAGCAAAATAAACAAATTGACAAAATAGCTTCATTAATATGCAGCAATTAAAATGGCGACCAGACCAGAAATCATTAAATTAGTATTCCAAAACACATTCATTTTAAAAAACTATATTTTGGCACAAGGCTTCTTCAGGTTTTAATATACATGTTATTATATATATTATATATGTATATATATATATATATATATATATACCCTTTCTCCATTTTGTTCATACTGCTGATACTGGTACTTATATTGAGCTAAAAGAAAAAAGAGAAAAGTTTGTATTCACATAATATTTAATTTTCACATTATAAATGACTTTAAACCCTATCAAACTGTATTTAGTACAAGAAGGAAATGAAATGTAGGCTATAAATGGAACACAAATAATTTGATATCATTGACAAACTAATACACAGTCAACAATCAAAAGAAGAAAATGAATAAATACAAATTAGAAGACTTCCTTTTCCAATTGAAATGTTCTTTACAAAAATATCATTGGCACGGAAATTCATGCCAAAATAATTAGATCATATTTCATATCACAAATAAGACATGTCTCCAACTTAGAGATAAAAACAGAGGTCCTTTTGGTTGAATAGTAAACAATTGTGGATTTTCTTCATAACAAAGACCAATTTATTTTTTTGTCATTTTTACTGAGGAATTATGCTTTTGTACTGAAGTTACACTTAATTTGAACATCAAAATTCCTATTTCATTAGGTATTAAAGCCTTGATTCATCCTAATAACAGAAACCGTTTTAAAAATTCTTAAGTTCAGTCATTTTTCAATCCTTATTAAGAGAGGTCAAATACATTATTCATGTGTAAACTGTATATTAGATATTACCTGCAGGATCATCAATAAGTGCCATGACAGACTATGTATTATAATAGCCTAAAGAGAAAAAATATCAGCATGATTAATGACAGCAGGTAAGTGAATAAAGAAATTCAAGGATGTTTTTAGACAAGACTCACTAGCGTACAGAGTTTTCTGTGACTCTCTACACCAATGTACAGATAAAACAGTAAGAATGCGTGTATTTTTTAGTAGAAAACAGAGCAGAACAAAGAATTTATATTAAAAGAAGTATTTGTTTGTGCAATATCCATTTTTTGCATTTAAACTACCCATTTACCTTTTACTGATAAGTTTAAGATAAGGAAAGTTTAAACCTTAAGTTATTTATAATGATTGTCTTTTTAGTTTCATTTACTTTTGTAAATGTAAATGTCACAGTACACCTCCTAATGGCCTGCATTGCAATTGGGGACTTAACAAGAGCCTTTCTCAAAAGTAAACCCACACATTTTTTTAATTCTATTTCGATCAAACAGCAGATGGAATTTTAGAGCTGAGTTACAGTGTGTGAAGTAAAAATTATATCGCATATGGCAACTTTAACAATCAGTGATTTATTATGCAAACATAGCACAACAATCTAGAAAACATATGAATATCGGGAAAAGTACTGTACATAAATCTCTCATACATACATGAAAATGGGGAAGTTTGTGAAAGTGCACATACAAAAAAAAGTGAAAGACATACATAAGCTGTATAAAGTAGTATGTATGAAAATTTTTTATTCTAATAAGATCTATTATTCCCTTGTTACCTTCTTACAGATTGATTCGGTCAATTTATAAATGCCCCAAGCCCCTGATTAATGCGGCTCCCGAAAAACTACCTGCAGATAAAAAATTCTGACATAAACAATTAAAAAAAAAGGAAATACAAAATACTCTCTATATCCTAAACAAATTACTTGTCCCTTGGACATTTCCATTGATTCCAGTCAAATTTCGAATCTCGTATCTCCATATCTCAAACTTTTTTATTTTACAATAAATTTGAAGGAATGTTGTTTTCATGTGAATGAATTCCTTGATAGAGAGAGACCACTGTAAACACAGTACAGGAAAATGAAGCAAAATGAAACACAGGAGTATACTATATTTGAATAAATGTTTACAGTCAGCATAGATCCTATTATGTTGAAAAAGAAGCGGTATAAAGGACTAAAAGTAAAAACTTTCAAAGTATCCCTGCTTGATGGTGGTTTTAAGCTTTAAGCTTTCTAATCACGTGCCTGAAAAGACTGCATGGTATCACTCTGACTAAATCCCTATAATACTACTTCATTATACTTAGTTCAGCTAGTTAGTTTTACAGTATTTAATCCAACAAAAGACAACAAACATGGACAGCTAATATAGCTATATAATTGAAACAAATTTCTCAAAATTTAGCATGTTCCATAAATCTTCCAATCAGTGTGAAAATAGTGTTTCTTCTTACTAACACCCAAAATCTTTTTTCAGAATGTGAATAAGCCGTCAAATGAAATATTTAAACCACATCATCGAAATTGTCAATCAAAACTGATATTGTTGAATCAATATCTAGAACATTGAATGATGTGCATGTGGTGTTTCCCTCCTCCCTCATATTCAACTTCAAATCAACTTTGAAGAGCGACGTTCGCTTGTTGTTAATTTTCGCTACTTTCATTATAATCATCGCTATACTTCAAAACACATTCATGCGTTTTTCTGCTCTGCTCTCCTCATAATGTAGTATCGTGCACAACAAAAACGTAGAAGGTAGTGATAGTTTGCAGACCTAAAGGTGAAACTTCAACACTTTTCAAGGAAAAACCAATTTTAATGATTTATAAGCACAAAAGAGCTTTTTGAGTTTCTTTTAATTAAAGTCTTATAGTTGGAAAAGTTTTAGAAATCCTAAAGTAGAGCGATAGCATTGGAATGAAAAGTCTGCAAATTAGCCAGCTATAGATAAAGAGTAAAATCTAGCTGACGAAATGGAAGGAAAAATCTAACACAACAACTTTATTGATGAATCCTTCGAAAACAACATAGCTATATTCTAATACCTTACCTTGTCTAGGCTTTGATCCGCACGATTTAATAACCAGGTATAACAATTATTACCACAACTTTTTATTCATAAATATACACTTCATAAGAAGTCTGAGCGAACCACATCAAATTTTAAATAATATCATTGAAAGTTGATCAAAACAATGTATTGTGAGGTGATTCACCCCCTAGCAATGTAATTAATTGTATAAAAATGGTGAACCAACTTTATATTCCGGGGGTATATCAGTCTAAGCTACGAACATAAACGCTAAGAAATATTTGGCTCCTTATCCCTAGAAACAGATAAAATTACTTTTAAATGAAACTTTTAAAATTTCATTATTTTTGACTGTAAACATAAAATACTGATATGAGTTTTTTTAAAGTTTGAAACGAAATACCGTGTTCGTTGAACACCCAAATTGATCTATGTAATGAACTCTGACGCAAATACATCATTAAGTTAAAATATAAAAGAACTATTGCGTCTTTGCCTGCGTAAATAAATGATGTTCCCACCCACCCAAATAAACGTGACCCGGAAAACCCGAGTTACAAAATCGAGTTATAAAGTCGAGTTATGGATTATGACGTCATAATTCGAGTTATTAAGTTGAAATTTTTAATTTTCGATATCAATTCAAGTTACTAACTCGAAAATATATTTCTTGCTTCTACAACTCGAGTTACTAACTCGAAAATAAAGTTTTAAATTATTTTTCTCGAGTTATCGTGTCTGCTTAATTGTTCAATTCTAATGAAAATTTGCACGTGGAACAATTTGATAGTGCTAATTTTAATTTACATTTGTCAATGTAAAAATGGGATCAAAATTAATCAGTTAAGGAAGAAGATAGTTAATATGGCAGTTCTAATGATAAGCAATCCTTATATTATGTAGCGTTCAAACATTTTTAACAACAGCTGTACCATGACATATTTTTCTTTGATTCTAGGGACCAATTTGGCTTAAAAATGGAAAAATAAGGGGGTTTCGGGCGAGGGATTGGTGGTGGAGATGATTTGATTTCGACGATGACTCTACATGATTATTTTGAAAATAATGCTAATAATATTTTAAAAATAATTGTATCCAAAATATTTATTAAGCAGACACGATAACTCGAGAAAAATAATTTAAAACTTTATTTTCGAGTTAGTAACTCGAATCTTTTAAAGCAATATCATATTCTCGAGTTAGTAACTCGATGTCAAAGTTTGGCTTTTTTAATTTCGAGTTAGTAACTCAAGTTGTCGAAGCGAGAAATATATTTTCGAGTTAGTAACTCGAAGTGATATCGAAAATTAAAAATTTCAACTTAATAACTCGAATTATGACGTCATAATCCATAACTCGACTTTGTAACTCGATTTTATAACTCGGGTTTTCCGGGCCTCCAAATAAACTGGTTTACTGAGCAACCCGTTAAAAAATAATAGTAATAGTAGTAATGCGATCATTAAAATTTTTTGTTGAAAGTCTCTCTTTTTCGTTTGAAAGAACGAGGCATTACATAACCATTTCTTCGTTTAACCCAGGCAGAAATCACCGAAAACTAGTGATGATCGCATCTTGTTACATTAACCTATAGTTGGACACAGTATTCACTACTGAATACCACAAGTGCTTTTATAGTATTGACATGATCGAAGATTGAAGATTGAAAACACCGTAGGAGATCCCAGATAGTTTTTACTAGTGATTTATCATTCGAAGAACACATCAGTAGATTTCATCATAGCAAGATCGAAACGCCATTTTAAGTGAATCACTTCAGGAAGACGAGCATATTTTTCAATACAAAACCAGCACAAATATTCTGCAACTGTGCAACACGCTGAGCACAAATATCCAAGCGTTCTTTTCTGCCGGTTGTGTTAAATTTTACTTCAATTTTTAACGTTAGAAAGTATTGGAATTCCTTCTTTAAAAAACCTGCAGTGACTTCGGTCCCATGGTTCAGAGGGTCATCATATACGCTGGATAGAGGATTTATTGTGAAATAACATCCGGTAAAATTCATTACCCCACCCCATCCTCATGCAGTGTTTCGATCTCGCTTACTGAAGCGAAGTTCATGCAACTGGTCTCTCTAGTGAATTAATTTATAAACAAGTCTTAAAACAGTGCATGAAATGATAATTTTTAAACTAACTCTACTCTACGTTGGATTTCTGAATTCCTGGAACAGATATCTCATGGAATTTCGATGCATTAAGTTGCCATTTCGCAGAAATGTTATTACCACTTGCCTCTACGGGATGAACGAAGAGATTTTTTGTCTCCATTATCCTGCTGCACAGTGGAACGTCTAATCTGTCCAAAATTGACCAATTTCAGGAAATCCGAAATTTTATGGTCATAAATTACTTAAATTGAATTTTTAAGCAAATTTTCGTCGTTCATTTCTTTTATTTATTTATTTATTTAAAACATATTTATACAGGGTGGCCTCTTCAACTTATAAAATAAATTGCTTTCAACGAGGGCCCTGTACTGAATAATAAAAATAAATAATGATAATACAAAATAAAGCAAAAATTATTAGTCATTAAAATCAGTAAAAAATGCATATAAAACAATAAAATCTAAGGTGTAATGCGAATGTAGTGGTAGAGAAAAAACACTATAGGGTTAAAATGGTAAAAATGGTATACAACTGTTCTAGAAAATTTAGTGATTTAGTGATACGATTCTAGTAATGTGACTAGTAGAGTGATTGAGGAAAATACTGAACGAAAGGAAAAATGTATAAAATATAATCAAAATCAAAATCTAAATCAAAACCTAAGGATAAAAACATTTAACTAAAACTTTAAATTTTTCAAAATCTTTCGTTTTCCTAATTTCAATATTTAAATCATTATATATTTTTGCACCAGTGCATTGGAACGAACCTCTGCAGTACTCCTTTTTAATTTTCGGAATTTTTAGTAAACAGTTTCTGTTTCTTGTATTTGCTCCGCTCAGTTGGATGAAGTAATTTTGAAAGCTCTCGTCGGCATTATTATCAATGATTTTGCGAACAAATAAACAGGCTTTTGTCTTCTTGATTCCGATAATAGATTGGAGTTTCTTTTCAGTATATCCAATAATTCGATTCGCACGGGAATGTAGCTTGTCAAGTTTACGCTCGTTGGTGGTAGTTTGTTTAAGCGTTGCGAGAGAGCAATACGTGAGAGTTGGAATAACCATGGTTTGGTAAATTGTTCTCGCAGCACAGCTTGTTAACATCGGTCGTAGTTTATTAAGTAACCGTAATCTTCCATTAGCTTTTTCTAACGAAATATCAAAGTTTGAGTTAAAATTGAGACTACTATCTACGGTTACACCAAGGTATTTATAGCACACGCAAGTTGATACAACTTTATTTTTATACACGACTTTCAACTCTTCTTTTTGCTTTGATAACATTTTATTAGTTCCAAGCATCATTGCTTCAGTCTTGCCCTTTTTTAGATTAAGGACGAGATCATTTTCTCTGCACCATCTGTCACCATCGTCAGAATTCATCCCACGCGTCCGCCTCTTACGATTCATTTACTTCCAAAGCAACACCCTTCAACTAACGCCTCTCTTCCAGATTCGTTCCAGGGCAATCATGACTTTTTGGTACACATTCCATAACAACCTCGAACCCAGGGTCCCTGGCCTTTTCGATATACGGCTGCTTCTTCGCCGTCGTCCATATATTGAAAAGGGAAGAGACCCTGGGTTTGAGGTTGATTAAATTGAAGCGATTTTTACAACAAATCGAACCTTCAATTGAAAAATCAAAATTGAAATTCTCAACATTATAATCTAGATAACATGGGTTTCACATACACATATTCGAACACGTTCCTATATGAATTATAATTGGAAACGCCCCCTTCACCTACGATTTCTTTTGAATTGAAGCATATTTCTCGGTTCCTTAGATATTTGATATGATGAGAGCCTGCTAAAAAGCATGATAGATTCGCTTACAATGGATCTGAATACTACTTAAGTAAATCATTCAAGAATCATTTGTTTTTTCAGGTGATGTAATGTTTTCATATTTTATAATGGCTCATATACCATTCATTTTATTAACACTTTTGTGTAGTATACACACAAACGTTGGAGATGTTTTTTCTTTAAGATTTTATTGACGTCAGAATTCTTTCTTCAGACGCATTGTTTACTAACATTTACGAGTAGTGGTGAAGCGTTGATAATCGCGATTATCAATTCCATACCGTAAAACTTCGACTATAAAAATTTCTAAAAAATATTATTGAACTAAAATTGATCCTAATTTGCATGCGTGCATTTTTTTCAGGTGATGTAATGTTTTCATGTTTTATTAATGGTCATATACCATTCGTGCACCATGTGTGCATTTTGTATAAAAAAAATGTAATTATGTAATAATTATAATACACTATAAGTTTTTAAAAATAAATATAAGAAATATTGTCTGGAAGTAGCACAAAAAGGATTCTTATAGTTTTTATTTAATTTTATTTAATCTTTGTGATGTTGTTGAGTACATTTTTTTAAGTTAAAAGTTTTTAATTATTTTCTTCTTTCTAATCAAATATTTACATGTTGACGTAAAAAATATCAAAACAAATACGCATTGATAGATCTTTTGTTTGAAGCACTGAATTTCTAAACTTAACTAAACAAACAGTTCTCAACGTTCTGTTTTTTTACTGCGAAAACTTTTTACTCGTGTTTTTCTAGATATTGCTACATGTACGCACTCAAAAATTTTAAATAAATTTAGCAGCTGTAAAATACTGAGAAAGTTATTGTCCTGTCTATTTTTGTTTCTAGTTTCTAGTTTCTATCCTGTCTATTTTTGTGTCTATTTTTGTTTAGTTATTGTCCTGTCTATATTTTGTTCAACAAAATTCCGAACAATATTACTTTTAGAAAATTAAACTAGAAAATTGTAGCATCGAATTGTAAGAGGGGCGTCAAAATAAAGATGAATTCTTTGAACTGATTCGCAGGCGTGTCGGTCATAAAAAAAAAATGAAATTACAAAACACTTATTGTGCGTGCACGAACCCTTCTTATTAAGGTCTCATATACTATGAACGTGCATGCACCGCACACTAACCTCGTTACCAGAAACGTCAGAAAAGCATTTACCGGCTATAACGTCGCACCGCCGGAAAATACATTTACCTTTGTATTACCATTTAGAATTCCAATTTGCCTCTCTTGTTTATGACGGTTACCTATGGAAATGGAAGCGATGAAATTGTTTCCAATGGTCGATCATCCCAGTTTTATCAGCATGTGAACTGCTCTCACACGGCATCTTACATGTTATGTTATCTTAATGTTGGTTCAGTTTTAAACTGTATTCAAATCAGTGCAGTATGGTGTAATGGACGACTGCTGTTGTCCATCTTCGGATCTCGATATTTCACTTCGATGGGCTTTAAAAGCAGTGAATCAGTCCCATTTGGAGCCATCGGCTGACTGCACACCTTTGGGGAAGTTACACCAATACTCTTATCTCCGGCGTTGCATACTCTTATTTCTTGGTTTCATATCGGCGACCTGAAGGATCAACCGTTACTAATGGAAACGCAAGGAATCGAAACTCCAGGTTACTTAGAAATTTGTCGCAAGATTTCTTAAATGTTACAGGTTTCTACACTCAAAACTTCAACATTTCTCACCATTTCCCCATGTTAAAAAAGAAAGAGACTGCTGAACATTCGAAAGAGGTTCACACTTCTGTGCCTTCATCACTTCGCCTGTGTTCCGGATTTTACGATAAATATAAATATATATTGTAGATTTTGTTCAAATTCACCCTTTCCTGAATTAATGTTCTTATGTAGCATCCTGACACAGTTGTCGCATCCTGACACAGTTGTCCATACGGACCTCGTTTCTGTGTTAAAAATGAACGAACATTGTCCCACTGCGATTTGTTAACGAGCAAAATAAATAACTATACAATTACCGTGAAACAATGTTACACATCAAAACGAGGTCCGTATGGACAACTGAGTCAGGTATTTTCAAAAACATTTTGCCAAGACTTTAGGAAGTAATGTGGATAAAGAATGTGACTAATTGGAAGGTTCTATGCTTACTGTTGGTTCGAACCTACATCTCAAACCATGTGAGGGGGAATCAACACACATATGAAAAATAATTGATAATAGTGATCTGTTCAGCTGAAAACATAATTTGACATTTAAACTCCCTTGAATCTACAATTTTGGTAATAATATGCTGACAAAAAGATAAAAGTGATAATGTGTTTTGACTTCTGTATTGATTTAATACACTGTATTAATTTAATTTAATACACCTTTCCCGAATTTATTAAAACACGGTGTTTTGACATTAGTCAGTACATACAGTCTCGTTTTTATGAAATATTTATTGTTTCAATAATGTCTTAACTTTATTACTTAGTAATTATCTCTATTAATAAAAAATTTCACCCAGTGAATATCCAAGTTTCACGCACTTATTAATATTAATATTAATTTATTTACTATTTACTATTTTTGGTCAGCGCCGCGAGGCAGCTGATCTTTCATTTCCCCTTGTGTCCGTCAGTAACATCGCAGTTCTTTGCGCCCGCATATAACGCCCCCAATTATGTTTTCCATTTCAAAGCAGAAAGTTTGACTTCCTTTCTACCAAAACTTTTAGCACAAATCGATTTTAGAAGCAAACTGTCATGTACTTTTTGTAATGTTATAATTGCCATTGAATACCACTACGTCTCTCGTGGCTCTTCCATTCCTACTCCAACATATCAACACCCTGAATTCAAACAAATTGCATTTTGGGAATTTGCACGACTTCTCCAACTCCAGTGTACTCACAAAAAGGAAGCAAATAGCACGTTGTTTATAATAGTTATCAGCTAGTGAAATCAAAGTTGCGTTTCATTTCACATTATTCAAGTTGTCTTTGTCATTTTGATGATCTCTGCACTGTGTGGAGCTGCCTGAAAGTCGTCATATCCTCTCGCTAGTAGGCAAGTATACATTTGGCTAGCTAGTTAGCTGTAGTTTTTCATCTTATTATTTCGTTATGTAATGGTCTTAAGCCTGCTTTTGATGCCTTTGTACCCTCATAGTGTTGAATTTTGTGTGTTGTGGTTCTGCACAAACATATATTTAGGTTCTGTCACTAAGCTAAAAATGGCAAATAGCATGCTATGAATTTTACAAATGGCAACCTGCAAAAAATTTACAGAAGATTCAAATTGTGTGAAGATACATTATCCATTTTAAAAATATGTATAACTCTAATCATACTCCTGTTTCCTTCAAAGAAAATTGTTTTGTATTATTTCCGAACAACCAAGTATATATCTAGAAAAAGCCATGACAGTATAAAAACAGTTTTTTGTGGCCCTCAGTGCACCATCTGAAAACTTTTGCTGTATATTAAAAAAGGAAATTAAAATAGTTATGTCAACTGCCATTCTTTAAAGTAAAAGAAAACAAAAGAATCCCCTAACCTTAAAGCTGTTTTGATATTGCCAAACAAGATACAAAGATTTAAGCTTTTTGATTATGATTTTCAATTTGAGAATATACCTTTAAAGAAATTAATTGCGGAAGAAATTCTGAGAAATTTGAAAATAAAAGGTGATTACAATTAACGAGATAGAGAAATTGTATGAAAGTATACTTTACATCTTAAATACCCTCAGACATTCATTCATTGATAGAGATTTTTACTTTTTAGTTGTCAACCTTTGGTTTATCCTTATAAGGGATGGAAAAACTTGCTCAAATTAGTGAAATGCAAAAAATAAATTTGCATTTGCTACTTTTCAAGTCTTCAATTCCAAACATTTTTCTTGTAAAAACTTATTCTGCAATCAATTTTTTCCTTGAGGTAGTAATATTGTAAGTTAAAAACTTCATAAATATCAATATTGTTTTAATACACTTGATGCAAAGTAAAAGGTGATTGGATATATAATTTTGAAAAAAGTCTATGGTAAAACAGTGCACATATATCTTTACATTAAGGGGATTAAATTTCTTGGGCCAATACAACAGATTTGTAATATCTTAAACATATTTAATTTTGTGGTATTAAATTTCGCAAAGATTTAATATCACAATTTTTTTGGAAAATTTGCATAGATAAAAATAGACTGTTGAATTATTTAGATATAAAACAAAAAAATGCAAAATCAGGCAAAAATTTCAAAAATGTAAAAATTGCAAAATTCGGAACATTGTTCACTCTGTGCTTTACTTTAGGAACATTTTCGATATCTTTGAGTGATTATTGATTGATTTAAAATGTAAATGGTCCAAGATGATGTTAAGGTATTACTATGACATAAAACAATTAATATGGCAATTTGCAAAATTTAATGCTCGCCAAAAATTTATTTTCAATAATATTTCGCAATTGCAAAATTAAATATGTTAAGAAAATCATTTCGGTCTACTGGCAAAAATGCAATGCTCAATTATCACTTACATAAGATGGTAAAGTGCCCAAAAACTGTCATGATCTTGTGATTACCAAAATAAAATCCAAATCGTGACAGTATGTTTAACAAAAAAAGCGGAAAAATAAGGAAGCAGATGCTGACAAAGATATTAAAAAAGATGACGAAGTGTTAACTAAGTGTTAGCATTGTTAATTGCTTTTATCTGCTTTATAAGGTTTCTCCAGTAATTTTTGGTGTTGTATCCAGTCCTGTAGCATTAGGATGTACTACCACAAACAAATTACCTTCATTGTGGGCCATATTAGGTTTTGAAAGTGTAAATTCTCTTTTTAAATGTTGTAACCTTAATTTATTAATTTGTGAGTGTATTTTTATTTTCGTGAGCTAAAAAAGATTGTATTTTGTGAGTACTAATTTTTGTGAATAACAAGTATTTGTAGATTTTGTCGGTTTAAAATTTATAAAACTATTGCAGGTTTTACTATTATTGAATAACTCTAGTTCAGTGCAGAACAACAACACACAAAACAAATATATAAATGCAGAAACAACTGTTTTAAACTTTTTTAAAAAAAAGAAACAAGCAAAAAGCATATTATTTTGTTTTATATATTTACTTTCTCTATTTTTTTAAAACATGACTTTCAAGTATGTTACGTGTATTAAATTTGCTAAAATTAGTGCACTCGAAAATTAGTACACTTACGTAAGTTTGACATGCACACTGGGGCCCAAATCAGCTTGCAAGGGTAAAGGTTTTAATATCAACTTGTCCATGTCATGCGGTGTTGTACATTTTGGCCAATATATGAGAAATCCCAAAACAACACCGTTGAATTGTTCTTAAAAGCAAATTTTAATGAAAGTATAAACTTCCCTTTTTGTCAAATTTTGATGACCAAGAAATTTGAAACAACAACATCTAATTAACCTTAGTTCCATTACATTTTCTTTTTATTAGTACATTAAATTTTCTGATGAGGCCGTGTTACCATATTGTAAGAAATTTTCGCGGAATTATTTTTTTGCCATTTTGCTCCCAAATCGCGAAATTAAATTCCGTGAAATGAACAGAAAGTTGCCCGAACGCGAAAATAAATTCCTCGAGACTCATAAAATTTAAAAAAATTCGTAAAAAATTCGCGGAATTTATTTTTGCAAGCGGGCAATTTTCCTTCAATTTAGTGGGATTTAATTTTGTGATTTGGGGGTTAAATCGCGAAAATAAATTCAGCGAAAATATCTTACCGCGAAATTTTCTTACAATAAGGTAGGCCATATTCAACCACAATCGCTTTTTGTCTGTATACTCCGTGGTGTTTTCGAAGATTGTATCTAACGACAATTCTTTGAATGGGGTGAATGGGGCCATATTGTCTGATGAAAGTGGCAACATAAGGCTTTCATTATGGGAAGAATGGGTTCCATTCATTAAGCAACAAGTGTCCCAAGGAAACAGTCATTTTGAATTCAAGAATCTTTTTGTCAAGGAATTCAATGGTGACGTAGAATTGTCAACAACTGCAGATGCTACACTCAATCCTGTTGATGCTTTTCAAGTGAAGCCATTGGAACTTCAAGAGGAGGCTTATCATGTAAAAGAATTTGATTCCATTCGGGATGTTGAATACCAATATATCTGTAACCATTCATAAACCATATTGATCCTACAAGTTTTAAAACTGATAAAGATGAACTTGTCATGAGCATGATGAAAATACAAAACTTTTTCTTGGTTGTGCAAGGTTCAAATGTTACTTTGAAGAAGGTAGATGGCTATGGGGACATGTCACCTGATAATTTCGAGGAAGATGAACATTCAGACCCTAATTGATTGTCTGATCTTAACTCTTGAGAAACATTTTAGAGATGGATGAGTAGTTTTATTTTGTTTTTGGTCTTGAATACATGCAGACCATATCTTTGTTATTTTGAAGTTTATGATTTTCTTCTCTATGTTATTTTTATATTCTTTTACCATTTTTGTTCATCGGTTTGTATGCATACAGCCATGTTATTTTTATATTTATCTTTTCATTGATCTTGTCTTTTTCTTTCATGTACATTTAGTACCCAAAAGTAAATCTCCAAGAATGCATTACTCTCAACTTTGCCCAGTTCGTATATTTGTCAGAACTGTGAGCTAGGTGATCTGTATTTCTTTGTGCCAGTCAGCTGATTTATTCATTTTGTGGTGTTAGTAAGTCAGGGTTTAATGTCAGTGTTTAAGTTGCAGTTCTGCGCCCAGTATGCGACGCCTTCAGAAAAACCGCTTTTCTACTTAGCCCGCTTGGTACGCCCAACATCGTTAATTTAGTCTGTGATGCGTTCAAAAGTTTAAGAACGTTTTTTAGAGCAAAGTTAGCCTTTGTTAAAGAATCCATACACACGTGTATATAGACTCTGCATTGAAACTTATGGTGCAAATCTTTTAAAATTTGCTTGGGTTATAAAGGTTAGGGTCACGCTATGACTCGTATTAGATGATACCTTAAGGGGATTAAATTTTTCGAATTTTGCCCAACATGCAGTCAACGCTGGTTATCTGGAATATCCGCTATCTCGAACTTTCACTACATGTTTTTTTTTTATATAAGCAATGAAAAATCCAAAATCAGGCTGGGATATGCTTACGCCGAGATCTTAATAAGGCTCAATTAATGCTTCCAAGATGCTTAAAACAAAAAAAAATTAATGGGATATGCTTATGAAAAACAGTCGAATCAGGCTGAAAGCATGTTTAATAGAACTGTAGCATTCGAATGTCAAAAATCGAATGTAATTATATTCGAAATTCGAGTGTTTGCTACAATATTTTAATGATGAAACAAGGTCAAGTGTATAAAGTACGGTACTGTTCTCCTCTTTTCTTCTTCATACAGGAAAAAGATTACTGTAAAGCATTTTTGAAGGCTCGGCATAATGCTTAGCATATGCTTAAAATTTCCCCTTATCCGAGCCTAGATATGCTTATAAGCGCAATACTTATATAAAAAAAAACATGTCGAACTATTTTCTCGGTCCCTTCAAGCAGCAAAATTAATCCACGCAAAACCCACTCAAGTTTGGACTCGCTAAAATTTGTCCATGCAAAATTTAATTCCCTAAAGGTAACTCGCATTAGAGTTTTCACCAAAAAGATTGATGGTCGAACCTCTTGCAACCTTATTCTAAAGACTGAGATTGATATGACGTTATTTTCTTTGTAAAATTCAATTTGATAATTTGTTACATTGCGCTGACCTTCAAGCCGTCAGGCTCTTGTTTGCTTTTTATTTCACTACCCCTTCACTATTTCACTAATTGCTTTGCAATTCAAAAATGGAGAAAAATCTCCAAAATCGTTTTGCACCTATTAGCCCAAGTCACACCGAAATCAGATTAGTTAAGGTTATCCATAGGGATTTTTTCGATTTTAGTTCGGATTTTTTTTTTATTCGGTAATATAGAAGAGATTTTTTTACTCTTTTTAAAAAGTAATTATGTGAATAATATTTGGGCCAAAATCGAGAAAACGCCGTATGAATAACCTTAACTAATCTCAGTGTGACTTAATCTATTAATCATTATGATCACAGATCGTTTTTATGCATAGAAAAGATGCGAAATGCGAATGCACTAAAGTAAATAGATTGATAATACCTTACGTGGATTAATTTTCGCGGATTTCGCGGATTTTTCGAAAATTAATCCACGCGAAATATTAAAAAATGACACCATCCGCGAAAATTAATCCACGCGAAATTTTTCATTTTTTCCATCCGCGAAAATTAATCCACACACTTTTTTTTCTGCGAAAGTTAACCCACGTGAAATATTTACGTACGTACTAAAAGGGGGAACAAGCTAGAATAGTCTGGAACAAGCTAGAATAGTCTGGAACAGGCTAGAACAGTCTAGAGCACATGCTGACAAGACACAAGCTGTCTAGACATCTTTTTGAACACAAAAGTTAACCTGTCAAAAAGCAGGTGGCTTTTACTATTTTGTATGAACACCTTTTGACGCTCGTTCATGACACCTGCTTTAGTCGTTTTTTAGTCTTGACACCTAGAAGGAATCGCATCACACCGCATCGTGCAGATTTACGCACTCCTTAGAGGAGTTTTTAGAGCCATATTCCTCCGTGCTGGCTCAGTGCTGGAGGAAGTTCGCATGCTATGCATGCGCTCGAAATGTGAGCGAACGAAGAGCTGCTCAGTTTCCTTCTACCAAATTTGCCTTCAAAATTTCTTCGTCCGCGAAAATAAATCCACGCGAAATATCCCATTTTTAAACCATCCGCGAAAATTAATCCACGCGAAATTAGGTCAAAAGGGGTGTCCGCGAAAATATGTCCACGCGAAAATAAATCCACGTAAGGTAGCTTTCAGCTTTCCTAAAGCGGTCGACTTGGTCGAATTAAGGCATATTTCTTAAAATTTCTCAGCGCTATCTTGATGAATATCAACAAATTTACCCTCGTTCGAAAGACATTTCAGAGTGGAATAAATTTCGTAAATTGTAAGAAAAAAATTAAAATAGAGGAAGAAAATGACGAAAAACAAGATCAGCACAAAAGAGATTAATTCTGAGATTAATTAGCATATTAACAGAATTCACATTAATCCTCGTTTAAATAATCATGCAACACTGTGTTATCTGTTCGTAGAGTATTAATATTGAAATCCCCTAGAATTATATGAACCATCATGTCAATTTGGCTACGCAAATGTTGGATAAGATATAAACAGTCTGCTAATCGTAAATTATTTTTTCTATACAAAAGGATGATATTCAGATGGTCAGAGAAAGAATGAGGCTTACTCAATGTATGAAGAGAAGCTCCTGGAATGGAAATAGTATTAATCAATGTGACACCATCATTATTTTCCAAGCCAATGTTTAAAAATTTGTCATTACTAGTATTGTTGAATTCTAGTGAAAAAGGAGTTAACATTTCTGATATCTGCGTTGTGTTCATACTGGAAGTTAATTGGGTTTCGGTGAAACAAAGTATATCACTTTTCATAAGTTCAATGTCATGCTTGATGTCACTAGCGTGCTTTGAAAGTGAACGAACGTTCAGTAATGAAATAGAAAGGAACTCTTCTGCATTTTCTGAATCATTATAATCTAAAGATAGGTTTTCTCTCATAAATTCACACTCAGCAGTCGCTCTGCGATCGGTGGTTACATGTTTGTTATCAATTTCTCCCAAGATATACAATCCAGCTAAAGATGTTACATGACTTAAGGCAACATAAACTTGACCAGAATTGAATCGTCGTTGTCGAAGCATATCAAGGCTGAAGACTATTTGCGGAAATGTTTTACCTTGAACTTTATGTACTGTACAAGCCCAGGAAAGAACTAATGGAAATTGGAGTCGTTTTATTACTGGTGATGACAAACTGTTCTTTTTTATTTTTATCTCTTTTTCAAGTCTGTTAATTGGTACTAAGTTATGAGCTCTTCCATAAGAGTCGGCATTAGCTGTTTTCAATATTTCCTAATCTTTATCTGTAAGACATCTACAAACCTATTCTAATGTTCTTTAACAGATCAATGAATGTTTGATCACCTCATTGTCTCATGACTCCAGTTATTTCAGCAATTTTAAAATAGCACCAACAATGAACGATATTTAACATGTGATCATTAAATTCTGAAAACACAGGTTTTTGCTGAATCGGTGGCAATTGATAGAAGTCACCACAAGCAATCACTGATATTCCTGCAAATGGAAGATCTTGAGTGCAACCAAATATCTCACATAATCTCTGATGAATGTACAGCAGGAGTTTGTTAGACACCATTGATATTTCATCAATAATTATTACTTTTAGTTCACTATTCTTCGGTCTAAACGTACTTTTGTCACTTAATTTAGAAACGCATTCTTGTAAAATCTTTTACCACTGGTTCGATCTGGTAAAATTCCTAAAGCTGAATGGATAGTTGAACCATCAATATTAATAGCAGCTACTCCCGGTGGTGCTAAGATCATCATTCTTTCTTGACTAAAATCACCCGGACTGTACGACAAAGCTTTATGTAAATACATTTTGACAGTTGTGAGTAAATGTGTTTTTCCACAACCAGCACTCCCAGTGATAAATATTTGAAAAGGATTAGGTTTTGGTGCTCCTTCGATTCAAATATATTTCATTGTTTGTCTTTCCCATTTGTTGACGAAGTCAAAAATGTCTCTTTGGTTCTTGTTTAATTGGATAGAAATTCAGCATAACAAAGATTCTCCATAACTGCGTATTTTCCGTTTTTAAAAGAGGAGTTTGGTCTGTCCATATAAATGTCTAACATATTTCTTTTGAAAATGTTAGTTTCGTCATCAGCCATATTGACTATTTCTTCTTCGCTTCGACAAACGCGATATCGATTTTCAGGAAGATTACTATTTGCAAAGGTAACTGCTGGACATGTTTTATGTAACCAAATTTCTGGCAAAACAATCGAAACTGCTTTCTGAATAGACATTTCTCTGTGTGTTCGGTAAGCTTTGGATACTAATTTCATTTTTTCATAAGCAGATTGACTATTTTCATGTGCTTCATTAGCTGCTTGTTTCATTGCTTCGGTAGATTCATCCTCTGATTTTGAGAAATATGCAGACATGTAAGCTACAGCTTTGTAATAATCTTAAACCGGTTGGATATTAATGTTTGCTTCCCATGCAAGTAAACCATCTTCAAAATAATCATTTGTGAAACAGGAACCAGGAGTTCATTTGAAATGAATCAGATAACTATGATCAGGTAATAACTATGATCAGGAAATATGGTAATATTCTGATTTTTTAATGTCTAATACCTCTAATATTTTATCAATGGATTTAGGTGGGTCGTAGTTTTCTTTTGTAAGGTCATACATGTTAAGTTTTCATTGATTTATTTTTGAACTTTATCTAATAGCTCTTTTCGTATTTGCAACATTCTAACCTTCCCTTCCTTAGTGAAACTGTCAGGAATTGGCTCCGCTATTCGTGTTTTATTTGTAAAAAAATTTACCAAATGAATATCAGCACTCAACATTTTTATATTTTCTGCAAGACCTGGAATGACTATGTGTTTGATATGTTTTTACTAAGTCAAACAAGTGAGCATTGTCATGTTGCTTAGTTAGTTCACATTTGATGACATTATCTACAAAAGCAACATACTCGTCTTTATTTTGTTCACATAAAATAGGTGCGTTTTCTACCCATTGTAGACAATGAATATGAGGGCTACCTCTTACTTGAAATTCCACCCGTATAGCATAATGAATAACTTTTCCAAATGGTCCTTTTAAATCTATGTGCTTGAAATAATTTTCAACTCTAAATTGAAAGTGTCTGGCCAAGAGAACCGGGTTACTGTTGAGAATTTTCGTTCTTTCAAAATAGTTCAAATTTTCAATTTCGTCTGTCGTTAAATTCATAATTAAATTCAAAAACAAGGGTAAATTCATATTAATATAAACAAGGGTAAGGCATTTAATTTTGCTATTAACCAAGAAAATAAAGTTCAAAGCGTTTTGAAATCGTTGTACAATAAAGGCTCCCGATCTAAGAAACTGTACAATGATTTGTGCCCTGTTGGTTCTCGACCTGGTGTTTTATATGGATTATGTAAGGTACACAAAATTATTACTCAAAAATTATTCGAAATTATTACTCAAAACTCTAAGTTATATATGGGTAGTCTGGATGTTGATTCTCTATTTACCAATGTTCCTTTAGAGGAGACTATCGATTTATGCGCCGATTAACTGTTTACTAGTGGTGAGAAAGTCAGTGGTTTGGATAAGAATGAGTTTAAATTTCTCCTTTCCCTGGCCACTAAAGAGTCTTTTTTTTTCTTTGATAACAGTCTTTACCAACAAGTGGATGGTGTGGCCATAGGTTCCCATCTTGGTCCCACTTTAGCTAATGCTTTTTTGTCTCATCACAAAAGGATTTGGCTTGATAACTGCCCATCTGAGTTTAAACCGTTTTTTTTACCGGCGTTATGTCGATGATATTTTCTTGTTATTTCGCTCTCCTGAACATCGTCAGTTGTTTATATGAATACTTGTCATCACAATATTTCTTTTTCTGCCGATAGTGAAACTAATGGTTGTATTCCCTTTTTAGACATTAAAATTTCTCGATCTAGTGATAATTTTAGCACTTCGATATATAGAAAACCCACATTCAGTGGGGTTTACACGCATTTTGAGTTTTTTACCTTGACCGTAAAAATTTGGCATGATTTACACTATCATTTATAGATGCTTTCGTATTTGTTCTAGCTACAGCAGGCGCGGATTTAGCGGGCGGCTTAGGCGCCTCCAAATTTTGCCAAAAATAACCCTATAACACTTTTTTCGAACTCGAATAGCGCTCCATCATAGAGTTTTTTGGACAGAGCCGCTCAGAACTCATAAGTCATATTTTGAAACAACTCTTTAAGCCGCCTTCCTATATTTTTTATCACCGAACTTGGTTATAACTTTCAGTTTTTGAGCCGCTCGCGACACTAATTTACGGAATCGATAGAGTGTTTGGCCACAATTTTATCAATGGATGCAGGGCATTGATCTTTCGTTCTGCCGGTTTATGTGCTGGAAGCGGCTCAAAAAGCGGCTCAAATTTCTTAGGCTACGGAATCGATATGTTTTTAGTATGGAAGAAATGCGTGAAAAGGCTATCTCATCAAGTTTTGTGCTACCGGTTAGATTGCAGCAGCGGCTCTGAAGTCGATTGTCACATATTTTTTGATATTTTTTAATAAATCGTTTGCGTACTAGGTGTATAAGCTAAGTATTATCTCATCAAATTATCCATATCATATACATCCGAGAGAAGTTGTAGTGGTGTAGTGGCACATGGCTAGTTTATATGGAAGTGTTGTCACCAGAATACTCAGCATGGAAAAATAAAACCAGAGCTCATATTCGTTATTAAGCCACAAGCTAAACGTTCTGTTATTCCATTCATGGTGTTTGCTGAAGATGAGAAGGGAGGAGACAGCGTGCAGATGGTCATTATTATCTCATAGCTAGCTAAACTCACATAAATTTCCCTGGATAATAAGTAAGTATTTTTTTGTTTTTATTTCATAATTTGTTTAAGAAATGAATTAATCCCTGATTTGGATTTTTCACTCCTATGAGGAGAGAGTGTTTAATACAATTAACTCCTTCCCCCTAAAGACGGGTAAATAATGTTTACGTTTTTACTGAAAAAATCGGGTTGCTTTTCTTTACCCGTCTATTGGATGGAAAACAGAACATTTACATTGATTCTTTGAGAACAGTTCTGGTGCATAGCAGTGTATCATTCAATTCAAACGTTTCTGTATATAGTTCATTTATAGATGACTTTCCAATGGACGTATTATTTATGAATATATGTGTTCTCTTTGCTTTAAATGCTCATTTTAGAAATTTGCCATTTATTTCTCTCTCCAGCATACTCATATGCATATTCAAGGTCAGTCATAAAAAGTGGAGGAGTCCAACATTATGATCTTCCTTTTCAATCTTAGTGTCGGTTAGGTTACCTGCACGTTTTCCTTTTCTACTTAAAATGAATATGCTCTCCACTACAAATTTGACTGAGCTCTAGCTACGCCTCTGAGTATGCATGTTTTCCTCTGAAAGCAAAAAAAATTCCTATTTAACTTTGTATGTTCGATTATATGTTTTGTAACCCTTTGTCTGTTTGTTCTTTTTTTGTTTTACTGTTGATTTCAATGATCAATTCATTTTCTTCAGCATAATAGTGCATTTTGATTGGTATTAATTGAATTTTTTTTCTGTTGACTTTCTGAGGGGTTATAGTGCTGTACATAAGTATGTTGGACAAAAAAAACAAAGAATGAACAAAACGCACTTTTTGTTTTTTTCACTTATTTTGTAATTTGTATTAATATTATAAAAACATTGGAATATCTTTACTGCCCATCTTCCTAAATTCTTACTGCTTTCTCAAAATCCATTTTCTCACTCAATAAAGTTTACATTTACAAAACCGAATGTTAGCGAAAAGCGATATTCAGCATATTCTCTCAGAGTTTTCAGCGAGTCTATAAAAAATATGGCCAGCGCTTCTTCACCTTCGGCATCTTCATCGGAAAAAAACTTCTTCAGAAGTTTTACCTTATCAATTCGAACCATTAAGGTTAGAAGATTCTGACGAGTGGACTGACTGTGACAGTACCGAGGAGGAATATCAAATTGAAGATGAAGAGGACGAAGAAAAAAGAAAGATCGTTGTGATGTAGCCAGTGAAAATTCGCGAATCATTGTTGGATCAACCTTTGCCCCACATTTCAAACAATTTCGTATAAGCTTAGCCAGTTCACATCCATATACGACAAAACATCTTTCAGGTTCGTTCAACTTCACATTCAGATATTCCACTGGGATTATCAATACTTGAAATACTTATTTCAGGTTGGTAGTCCTCATCTTCAGGGTCTTCTTCAGCGAAGGAACTGTCATCAGACGGGAAACTATCTTTTAAAAGGTTTCCATCTAATCGAAGAAATGATTAAATGGTATTGAATTGCAAAAACTTCTATAACTTGATACTTTTTTAGCCTATAAAATATAAACCGGTGCGACGGTCTAGATACTTTTGTGCACTTACCATTTTTGGCTTCCTCGATATTTTCGTATTCAATAGCGTCATGCACTTTTGTTTCTGATTGAACCGTGTTGTCTGAAGTAAGAAAAAAAAATTCATTAATTTCTAACGGAAGTTCGCGTACACATTCCTTCGAATAGAATCATGACGTAAATAACCTGGCAATAAGCCTGTCGTGCTTGAACTGCAACTAGAACTGGAGGTGGAACTCTCGTTGCAATCCTCTTCACAGTCATCATAATAGATCGTGCTTATCTCACGTAGAGCGGCTGGTTTTTTCGGTGTTGAGAAAGGAAAGTGAATATATCTATAGAAGGAAAATGCAAAAATTAATCTTTGATATGACTACCCTGGAAAGAAAAACAGGCGGTTAAATATCGCATACTCTAAACTTGTGGATAGGTCTTTGCTTTCTTCACATTCTTTGCAAAGTATATCAAAATCGGTTTGCGTGGCAACGTGATTTTTACTGCGAAACTTGAAGTTGAGAACAGAAAAACTGATAAAAATTATCGCAAACCTGTTTATGTTGGATTTGCTTTTCTCTCATAACTGAAGTGATGCGTTTCGGTGCCTCCTTCCGGTGTTCAAAAATTGACGGCACCGCATTCTTCATCAGTCTGCGTTTATTAGATTTTTTCCCACCATATAACTCATTTAGGGTTTGCTATCGCGTTAAATACAAATTTAGTTCTAGCGAAGGAGTCTCGCGCTGGTGCAATATTTATCATTGCCTCGTTTTTTCAAAAATAAGATGTTTTTAAAAACATTCTTGTTATTCCACGAAGTAGTGTAGAGGAAAATACGAAGAAAATTATATCAGCAACTTGTTAAAGTAATTTTGTACCACCAGGGCTGGAAATATAACCTGGCTTTCGCTGGCGGTAAGCGATTTCTAACTATCTAATTACGTCACAAGTATTAAGGGAATTGGAGCGAGTTTTAAATAATCATCCGAAGAAGAACAGTGGCGAGCACATAATGGCGGGCAATATTTCAGAAAAACATTTTGCTATTTAGAGATATCCAAACAAAATCAAGTGTGAGTAACTATCTTTTTAATCTTGTTTTATGGATTCTACCTGAATTATGAAATATCATTTTGGACGCAGGAATCCCTTTAAGGTTCCCAGTTGTTTCTTATTTTTTATGTCTTTTTTTCTCACTATTTTCCAATATTCTGTAGGTGTTTCTTAAGAAAAATACAGGAAAATGTTGTTGTTGTTGTTGTTGTTGTTGTTGTTGTTGTTGTTGTTTCTGAGTTTACATTACATTATTATAATTTAATCATAATTTCCTGGATGATAAATTATTACTGTTGCTGCTGTTTATCTTTTTGGAATACATTTCATATTATTACCATGTTGAGAAATTATAATAAAATTGTTTATTTCTTTATTTTATGTACTTCTCTGTTGGTGACCCAATTGATTCCTGTTACTGTTATTGCTGGTTGTTGGAATGTTGGAATTATATTGTATGAATAAATAACTATCAAATAAATGCTTATTATTTCAAAAATGTGTTTTTCGTGTTTGAATGGAACCTGCGGCTGAAACTTATTTTTGCTTTCATTATTATTGCTATTGGACCATACAACTTTATCCTATTTCATAGATTTTAGCTATATCTTTTATATATCACCTGGAAATAGCATTAACAAAATGATTTGTTTACTGAATTGCAGTTGGCAAGGCTTTTACATGAGAAAACAATAGATATAGTCATTCTTGGATGTATAACAAAAATTTGAATTGTTCTCCAATAGATAGTTCCTGAATTTCTATTTAAACGCTGTGTTATGGCCAATCAACAAGTTTTGCCTCGTTTTCTTTATCATAATTGCGTTTAACTAATCCGTCGGGAAATAGGAATAATAAGTGACCATCACTAAGTAATAAACTTTTGAAATCAGTTAAAACAATAAAATTCAGAGAAAGGAGGTGTTAAAATTCGGAAAGGTCTATTAACTGAAAGAACGTAAGTTTGAATTATTGAATAATGAGAACATGCCGCTTTATACTTTCACCTTTCCATTATTATAATTGTTGGGCACCCCAAGTAAATAGCTTTTCATAGCTTTTCTATACTGCAGACAGCCTATACGGAATAGGAAATAAAAACCGTGAGCTTTAATGCTCGGGCTTATGTTTGGGGTTCACAAGTAAGTACCTGGCCGGTACAACGTCCCCCGTCTGCATACAACTGGATGATCTATTGGATGTACAGTATAACCCCGTTAAGTCGGACACGGTTTAAGTCAGACTTGTCTTTAAGTCGGACTAAAACCTTGTCCCCCTTGGATCTAAATAAGTAGAGTCTGACTTAAGACGAAGTTCGGATAGGTCGGACTCCCGATAAGTCAGACCGATTATTTCGGTCCCCTGAGAGTCCGACTTAACGGGGTTATACTGTATATGCAGTTAACCAAATATTACGTATAACATCTTCCCAACCCGAAATTATCGTTTCTGTAGCACATACGGATCACCCAGATTGGTCACAAGGCTTACTATTCTGAATTTGCTTGGATCCACCCCTGATCGGAATGTTCCGGTAAAAAATCGGGATAATCGGAATTTAACATTAAAACCACAAGATTTTGAGCCGCCTGCCAAAAAAATGCTGCATCCGCCCCTGTTATCTAAATTTATCTCGATGTTAGAATACAATGCATTAGTTTGCTTTAAATAAATCAAAATCCCATGGACAACATCAGGCCTTACTGCTTCAAAAAGAACGTTAGATTTGAATGACATTTTCTTCTTCAAAGCAACTTGAACTATTCCATTGTAATCCAATCCTCGCGGTAAAATATTGCAAATTTCATTTATGGGAACATTACAAATAGAACCTTTCATTTTAGGAGATTATCTTTTAAGCATAATAGTGTTTTTTTAATAACAACCTTTTGAAATAATTGTCTTTTCAAGTTTGCGAACATCAATAAAGTTATTTGGCAACTCAAAAACTTGCAAATCGTTAACAACAGCTTGGCAGGGAAGTTTCTTTTTCATTAGTTTTAGATGGCATGCTTGGCATATGCCCATTGTGGCAGTGCTTGTCAGGAGGTCGACTCTGGTTCAATTATTTATCACTAAGGAGCAGTGAAAATACAGTAGGTCTTTTAAGAAATACCGTATTTAAAACTCTAGTGCCTCCCTCGAATTAGCACCCCCTTTTGATGTGAGATATTAAATGAGCACCCCTCTTTTCTCTCAAAAGGGGCACTCATTTGAAAAATAGTATTCAAAGAGGGAGCTCATTTAGGAATTAGATAAAAAAAATTTATAATACTGCTAATAGCTTGTAGTGCTATTTTTCTTTTGTATATAGTGGTGTTTTACAACAAGGGTGTCCAATATTTAAAATCTCTTTTTAATATATTTAATGAGTTCCTCCCTCCAAAGACTGCCTCCCTCAAATAAGTGCCCCCCCCTTTGAGAGCCCAAAATTAAAGCGCCCCGGGCGCTCGAGTATATACGGTTATATACGCATGGCAATTTTTTGCTTGGAAAACTGGTTTCCTTTCAGTGCAAAAAGTCGAGCAAACAATTTTTTACGATCGCTTTTTTAAGTACGCATTTTCCAAAATTTCCATTTGTAAAACTTTGTCTTGTGAAAATGTTTCAATTGCTTATTCGTAGGGGTGACATTATAGTCCAAAAATCTTAATGCTTCCATGTAACATAATTACCGTAAGTAAGAAATTTTTGCTGAATTTTTTTTTTTTTCCCCTCATATCCAAAAATAAAATCCATAAAATACGAAGAAAAATTGTTGAACTGTAAACATTTATTCCGCAATATTCTATGAAAATTGTTAATCCGGAAGAATAAATTCTCTGGTTTTTTTTACAATTTCAATTTGCATTTTCTTTGGTATTTTGATCGATATTCTGGCAGATTTTGGTCTGATGCTATACTATTTACATTGAGGTGGCAATTAGCAAGGAACAACAAATTTGTTAAGTATTTTCTGACCGTAATAAATTAAAAAAGGAAAAGAAAAAAAGTGGGGCCTTGTCTGCATGCATGACAGTTTCTATTGTTTTCTTTTCCTTACATGCACAGCAGTTGACTTGATTACTCCTTTACTTTACTTTTAAAAAGCAACATAAATGTTTGAATGGTACACTCCCATACACGAAAAACTGCCTTGCCCCAACCTTCCAAGCTCTGATAACAATTCATTTTTGTAATCAAATCAAATTCATTTTATATTTGTTGGTCAGCGCCGCCAGGAAGCTGATCTTTCATTTACCCGTGTCGGTCTGTCTGTCAGTCATTCTGTAATGCCGCAGTTCTCTGCGCCCGTGTGATAACGCCCTCAACACTTTCATGTTTCCAATTCAAAAAAAAAACTTTTAAGCACGTTTCTCGATAATTAAAAATCAACTTCTCTCCTGCCTATTAAAGATTTAACTAGCCGCCAAGGCGGCGTCGCTCGCCGCCCATGTAAACTTTCAGTGTGCGTTCTCCCAGATAAGAAAAAAATAAAATTTCGGAAAGCTATTTGAAAGTGCTGCCAGCTTATAGAACTGGAAATGCTGATCAAGAAAATGTCTACGACGAACCGTTACAGAGATATCCTCGATCAAAGATTTTAATGACGTCACAGGAACCTGTCCCTAAATTTTGTCCAAATCTTTTTGTCACCCCATCGCCAATGTCGCGGATCCCAAAAAACGTCAGTTATTACTATTGGTTCTCGAGATAATTTTCCCTAAATCTCGCGTTCGATTTGGGTCGCAATGCATCGGTTTCATATTGACGTAGCACAAGAAAAAAATATTTTATGTGTGATCTTACGTTGCTGACTCCCCGATCTCTTTCACAACTCGCGTCTACCATTTTGCGTGACAGACAAACAGACAAACAAACAGACAAACAGAGAGTCGGGTATTAATATATAGGATATCTAATTTGTTAGTATATGATTAGTGTTAGTATTAGAACCATTTATTCTTTCCAACGCAAGGGACCCCAAATTTAAACGCAGTGCATTTTGGGATCAACCTTCTAGTTTCTTCACGTGTAAACAGTCGTCGCTTGGTTTGGTGAAATCCAACATTTATTAATCGTTATTAAAGTATAAAAGCTGACAAGTTTACTTCTATACAAGTATACTTCTATACAAGTGTATCTCTTCAAATATTTTTCAGTCTCTTTTTTGGTATAACTTTTTGTTTACGTCACGAATTTTGGTAATAAAGGGACTGACGAGAACGTTTGCATCCAAGAAAGAATTGGTCAGGCAAGTACATTAGTTGTTTATATTGTAGTTATAAACTAATCAAGTTTTTTAATTATTTTTACTGTCAAATACTTAACAGAACTGGAGAACATCAGAGCAGAAATTTTCTGATTTTCAAACTTGTATCATATGATTTTTTTTAAAAATTCATGTAAGATATAATCATACTTGCCCAAAATAAAATAGTACAAAAAATAACCTGTGATGTTTTTCTTTGACTAACAGTATTAACCGAACGTGCTATATCGCTACACCCATCGTGACATCAAAGAGAAGATGAAAAATGTAAGTTTTATAGTACGAGAAAAATATAATATCTTAAATTTCATTGTATAGCTATATAGAATTTTAAAAATCCATCTATAAATCTATCATCCTCCAATTGATAAGATGTAGCAACGACAGTTATCAACTAATAATCTTTATGGATTCATTTTAAAATGCTGATTTTGAAAACATGTAAATTATTTGGCGTTTATATACTCTAAGCAGGTAAAACGTATAGGGCTTGCCAATTCTGTTTTAGGCAACACTCGAAGGCGTACAAAATTTCCAGTCCCTCTGTACGTCAATGTACAGGTAAAACTGTGAGACTACGTAATCTTCAGTAAAAAAACATAGCTTCTATTTTCAATACAAATGAAATAAACAACAATGGCTCTCATCTTCGAAGTTAAACAACTGAGCTACCATTTTTATTTTAGGAAAATAAAATTTCATGGGAAGTGACATTATATCAACAAAACAAAGATTTATTATATTATGTCAAATACAATATACATTTTTTACTTTTTAAACTTTCTAAAACCTTCCACGGGTGAGTTATTAAAAACAGGAAGAAAGAAACAAACTGCAAAGTATAAATAGGAGTGTAAACCTTTCAAAATTCTGAACGTAAATTTTAGAAGACATATCTTTCGAATTCAAATTCAATCAAAACATAGATCAAATTTTAGGACCCTGGTTACACATTGTGAAATTAAAGTTTTTAATCAAATTCGGCAACCGGCAATTAATCTGATTAAATATGGTCTACCAAGGTGGAAGACGTACAATATTGAACTTTAACAATGTACGTCAATCAATCACACGTACACAAAAAGAATTCTGTGTAGGCCTTCATACAGAAAAGTGAAAGATGCATGTACGTTACTTAAAGTAGTTGTACTTACGAGTGCACGTACACCAATTTGGCAAGCCCTGACATAGCAGTTCTCTTTTTGTTATTTTCATTTCATAACGAAAGAAAAAAATGTGTTTCACCAGGTGGTTTTTATAATCAAAAATATCATCCAGATGGTAGAAATTATTAAACCGTATAAATTCAAGAATTCTAATTTAGGCGCTGTCCGTAATAATTTCTATTTTTTTAGTATATAACTGGACTCATGAATCCGTAACAATTTGTTCTGGTGTAAATGTTGTATGAACTTAAAGTTTCACCCACAAAAAATAAGACGACATTGTGTTGGAGTTTCTATTGAATTTCATTAAATCGGAGAATTGCAAGTCAAGCTGAAAACAATATTAAATTAACCAATTCACTTCATTATTGCTCATAATTGTATTTTAGAGATCAGTGGGTGGAAAAAGGAGAGGAGAAAAACAGATTTTTCAACTAAAACTTTTGTCCTATATATATACATGTTTTTTTTTTTATAAGAACAAAGGTTATAATAATAAAGACTTCGAATGTCTAAAAGTTAAGAACATCCTAAGAGGCTAGAAACATTTGTTCTTAAGAAAATATTTTAACATTTTCCAAGAAAGCAACATTATAACGTAGTTAAACACAATAATATTATCATCATATTGGTTACATCAACTCAACTCCATCAAAATTTAAAATGTCGACCAAGTCCATTGAATTTCGAATTTTGGGTATTGAATAGTGAATAAATTAAGAACACATTGAGAACATTTTAAGGCTTCAAAATTTGATCAGAGTTATCAGAGTCGAGTGCTCTTATAAACACAGTGTGTAGGTGACTCTCCATGTGACGAATTGGTGTTCTTTGCTCGATAATTACTGAAGGTTTCAACATTATGACAACAAAGCTGACTCACTTTATGACCAAGATGGATGCTAAACTGATAATAAATGATACCTTACCTTATCGGGGGAAAATAAAATAAAAAACGGGCTAAAAAATAATTTGGGGAAAATATTGGTCACCGTAACCCGATTATGGACCCCTCAACTATTCGGTACCCACCACCTATCTCTACCTCATGGATTTTCTCTTGTTGTAAACTTTCCGCTCTTTCGAAATATTTTTAAAATACTCTTTTAAAAATACAACAAATTCATTACTGAATTTACTTCAGGACAAATTTTTGCGGGTAGACAAATGTTGAAAAAACACTTAAATTTACTGGAATTGCAAAAATAAATGTCGCAATATTCGGAAAGTTTCAAATATTTATACATGATGGTTGTAAAAGCTCTAAAAACCATTTCATTTCGACTTTTTGCAAAGTTTGAGATATATTATCAATATCAAGTTTAGCGAGCGAGTTTAAGACTTAAACTCGCTCGTGACCAATAATAACACAATAAACACAATCAAAGACACTGATCCCAAAAACAAATTTCGCAAAATCTTGGAAAACTACCTTAAAATTTGCATGTTATGTTGCTCTGATTGTACTTCACCAGCTTGCATTTTTTATTGTTTTTAGTGAGATTTATGATGACATCAATGTGTTGAAATAACACTGTTTTTACCTAATTATTGCATTTATATTTAGGAATTCAAATACCTGGCAAAGAACCGCCACCTCCTTTGAGGGAGGGCCACCTTATTTGGTGGAAACTAATGTTCACTGAGGTGAACACCAAAGCTAAGCTCAAACTCGTAACACGTAGCTAAAAACTCTTAACTCAAAGTTCAAAGCTCGAAACTTAAATAAATAGTGTGATCAAAGATATTAATAAACGATAAACGGTCAGTTGTTTTTATTGTCTCCTCCCCCCTAGCAATGATCTCCATTGAAGCATATCGCGTAGCAATGGGTAGTTATTATGCTACTAAAATCTGCCAGGTTTCTAATACAAAGTTTTTTAGTAATTATGCAGGGAATTCGAGGATGGCTTGTGGTATTCCAATGTTTTATACTTTACTTCATTGCGTCAGTATGATTTTGATTATGACCGGCGATATTGAATTGAGTCCTGGCCCTTTTCTTCCTGCAAAAATAATTTGCGGATCATTTAGTCAAGGCAATATTCGTTTTGATGAATCTGCTGGGTAATGGTGCTCATGCAATGCATTATGGTCCATTTGCTATTCAGTTATAAAGAATTTGCGTTTTTGGTCGCAATGGGATTTAGACTGCATATTAACACTGGGAAATGGCTTATACGAAACATTGGGCTTTGACACTAACTAGGTATAGGGAGATAACAGGAATATTAAATTCTAATACCGAGAACTTCCTCCATTGTCTTCACTATGAAATCGTTAAAGGAACAATATTTATCGCAAATGGCTTCTCTACATCTATATTTTCAGTTTACGGAGTTACTTACATGTTTGACTCACACGCTCGCGATTCAAATACAGGTTTACCAGATCATAATGGTGTGTCTGTGTCGATGAAATTCAATTCATTTAAGCATGCGGAAGATTACGTTAAAAACATATATTAGCTGAACGCGCATCAACTTGATCCGTACCGATGAGTTTAGGGCCATTAGGCATTGCCAAACTTTCGTCTGGTGTAGAGCAATATTCCATGCTATAATTACACTCAATCCATTATTTTCGTTGTCGCTTGGTTAAAATTTTAGTTGTCTCCTCTAGGAGTGGATCGAAAGTTTTCTGTCAATGGTCCCTTTTTAGGCCACCATCAATAATATATTGTGTTAGCGATTTGTTTTAAAGTTAAAAAGTTAAGTCGGTGAATCGGTAAAGTAATAAATTAATATATATATATATATATATTACATAAATAATTAACATGTGTCGCTTGTCAAAATTTAGAAGAAGCCACCCGAACGAGATTGCCAGAATTTGCAAGCAATTAAAGTCTAGGTTTCGTTCCACAGAGGGTTCTGTTGAGATTATGTTTCTCATTTGTGGAGCACATAATTACACACTTTGCTTTGCGCACGCCAAAGACTGCACGGTAGAGAACTGACGGTTCCTTTTTTATGCCCGACTGACTGAGCGACTCATTTTTACTAGACAAAAGGACGCTAACACAACATATTTTTGAGGTTGACCAAAAAATAATATATAATTCCTCACAACAGTCGAGGTGGATAGGATGGCATTTTTTAAAGTTATAGATAGGGTTCAGAAGAGACATAAGCTAGGAAACCTGACTCTAACCCTTTCCATACAAGTGGCTGGGTGGAGGAATGCGAGAGAGACAGGTTTCCGCCCAGCTTTCTGAATAGACCTTTGAATCTTGACTTTGAAAAAAACCCTTGGCTTGGCTTATGTGTTATACAATACAAAAATTAATAAAATCATCTACATATACCTTGCGAAATTTCCGTCAAGTCCACACAAGTTTGCCCCTTTTGTGAACAGGACACGAATCCAAATACCCCAAATAAGTAAGATAGTATATCTCAACTTCTTATATGCAAGAATTTGAAACAAGAAAGCGATATGTATACTAGATTTGTTTGAATTTACTTTTTCAAAGAGTGCAGCGACAATGCCACGAGACTGAGTTTTTCGGGTTTTTTTTCATCTGCTCCAAACCAACGGAAGTTTTTTTTGAAAGTTCATTGGTTATACAGCTAATTTCTGATATCTGATAAATTTAGTTAGCCTACTTAACAACGTAGGCGGTGAACGCAGATTGAAATTCACTTTGTTTTATCATCTATGCAAAAACGTTTTTAAAAATGGCGGACAAGTTACGCTTAAATTTTGTAATTCTTGGATAGTGTATGAAAACGGCTTTTAGATAACGAATTATTCTTACAAGAACATTAAATATAGAAAAATCTCTGCCCTGGAAACTTCTTTACATTTAATTACTTACTGCTTGATATGTTAAAAACGTTTGATGATGGAGAACGAGAAGAAGCTCCAGTCTTGATCTTGAAAGAAGAAGTCAGTGACAGTGTATACTAAATTGAAACTTGAAAGAAAAAGCTTTTGAAAAGATAATTCTTTTCATTTACTAAGTAGTTTGATAGTGAATTATAATAGCACAGGGTAATGCTTGGTATTACATGATTTATACAGCTTTCTGGATATGCATTAGCACAGCTTCTACTCTAGAGAGACCTGAGCTGGTTTGTTTTGTTATTCTTTTTTATGTTTTTCAACTTGAATTTCATAGAGTTTGAATTGGTTCTTTATTTTTTATTTTTGGTTAAATTTGTCTTGTATATTAATTTATCATCATTTTAAGCCGGTAATAAAGAGTTGGTCTTTCGGTCGGTCTATGCAACATTGTATCTTTTGCATCTCTGATTTTTTTCGAAAGGTAACAAATGAAATTATTAAAGCCTTAATATTTTTTGGATATGTTTGCAGGGTTTACATGTTTTCGAGGTTTACATGTTTTCAAGGTAAATGTAAACGTATAACACATGATATGGATATACACTTTTCGAACTCATTCAAATTTTATCTTTTGTTATCTTTGATACTTTTCTGCTTTAATATTTAGACCGTCATAAAAAAATATACTGTTTCATTTCATTTTGTTTAAAAAGATACGTGCGGGAAAAACACATAGTGTATTTGTTCATTGAATGTTTATTTATGCAAAATAAAATTAAAATAAATTAACAATAGCCAGTTTACACTATTCTGATTAATTGAAAATATTTTGATTTTTGAGAAAATGGGAATAAGTGTAAACAGAGAATTCTAATATTCTAAAATTGTCTTATAAGACCATTCTGCACCTCGGCCGTGATGTTAAATTTTCAAACGGCCTCTTTTACATATGTGAATGTTTGACAGTGAACTTTTAGAAAAAAATGTCAATAAAAATCGGCATAAGAAGAGCCAATAAGGTATAGAAAATGTTTTTTAAAAATTATCAGCAAATAAAGCAGAAATCCTTGTGCCTACCTGTTTATTTTACTTTTGCGTTTCAACATCGTTTCAATATCACAAGATTATAACTTATTTCTTAACCTAACAGTTCATCTTTTAATAATTATTTGTGATGTGCTTTAAACTTGTTGATTGGAATGGAATATTCGAAGTTAATATTGAAGGGCGTTATTAGCGGGCGGAATTAACTGCGACATTATACACTGACTGACTGACAGGCACGGGGAAATGAAAGATCAGCTGCCTCGCAGCGCTGACCAAAAAATGAGCTTTTTTCTGTGTAACCTACCTAGCTGCGTAAAAAAAAGCTCATTTTTTGTGTTTATCACAAGCTTAAAGGTAGTGTCCGCTAAAAAACTAAAATTTCAATGATTCTAACGTATTGATATCAAAAATGTATTTAATAATTTTTTAATTTGCTTTACGTTGTCTAAAAAACATTTTTTTTATAAGCTTTTCTGAAAACACAACGTTCATCATGTTGAACGTCTGTTACGCAAAAAAGTATCTAAATAGGTCTCCAACCGATTTCTAGGCATTAATAACAGCAGGAAGAGAGTGTTTGGAACGGTAGGTCAACACAAAGTGCCAAAGAAAAGAATTAGGGTCTACTAGCACGTAAACTGTTTTATCTGTGATGCATGAAAATGGTCGATCTGCGTCGTTGTTTAAACAAATAGTTTTCATTTGCATTTGTACACGTTCTTTACTTCACGATAACACGGAACGACCCATACTTTGAAGAATAAAATGTTAAAGCCTGTCTCTTTAGTTTTTCATCTTCCGTGCATTTTAAGCAGCCAAAGTTATTTTTGGTTTAAAGATATGTAAAAATATTTGCCATGAAGCAACTTATATTTAATGTTTAAGAGATCCCAGAATTCAAAATACATTAGAAAGGGAGTAAAAACACACCAAGGCTTTGTGAAGGAAAAGAATTTCGCGAAAGAGGAAACATGGAATAAATCAGCGCATTAGCTACTATCAGCTAATTATGTGAAATAAAATACGAACAAAAAATGTTTCGCAAGAGAAGTGGAGTCCTAAAAGCCCGGGTTAAACGAGGATTCATTTATTTATTAAAAAAGTCAATATAAATCTTCTTCACCATTTGATATTGGTGAACAACGGCTCTTACCGGCTTAATTTTTCAGCACGTGCACTCATGCATAATTCATTTAATCTTAAAAGAAATTTGAGCCGGGGATAAGGTATCAAATGAAAAATGTTTTGCTTTTTTTCATGCATTTTGCTTCCACTAGTGATAAAAAAAATTTATAGAGATTTTCCAAACCAAGTCTCCATGTCACGATGGACATATTATATTAATCTCGTTTTGATGTTTGAAGCATGTTTACAATATGGCGACCGAAGGAGAATTATAAAATGAACATTATGTGGCAGTAAAATCTTTTTAAGGAATTTAATTAAGAAATTCGTAATCAGTGAAAATTTATTTCTATTATATCAAACTTCAGTTTTTTAGCGGACACTACCTTAAAAAACCTTTATGAAACAATAATCTTTTTTCGATAATTGCGAGACAAAATTGATGTCTAACAGCCTCGTTTCAACACAAACCAAATACTAATGGCTAAAGTCGGGCTAATATCTAAATATATTTTGCGGACATTAATTTAAGTACAATTGATGTTTGTGATTAAAAGTATACGTTAACTTTACCCACCCACTTGGATTCACCTTTACATGGATTTATAATTTACACCTTTGGTAGACTTTAAGTTACCATGTGGTATTAACATGCAAACCATTCTTTAACACTTTTTCCTTACCCATCCTTCCATAAACCCACAATCGCAAAATTGAATTCCACCATTCTCGTTTGTAATGAGCAATTCGCAAAAATAAATTCTGCAGAAAAGAATTATGTTTAACAAATTGAACAGAAAAAATAGATGTCCGCAAAAATTTATTCCCTTAAGTTAATGGTCGTCCATCCATTGTATTTTTAGCATGACAATTTTGAACCGGATGTCCCTTCCTTCCACATCGATAACAAGTTATAACACTCGGTGCATTGTCATTATTAAGTGATCTCAGATTTGTGAAAGATTGCGCTTTAGACGGACGTTGATGGGAACCAACTGGCTTAGAAGATTGAAAGTTACCAAATTCCAAAGTGGAGTACACTGGCCGAGCCATAAGGGGAGGGGCGAACGGGAATGGCTGGGGCAAATTAAAGTGACTGCCGCTATTTTTTCCACCTCGAAAACTTTGCGTACCGCCTCTCCCAACTGCATTCGCTTGACCTCGACCTCGAAAACTTTGCGTACCGCCTATCCCAACTGCATTCGCTTGACCTCGACCTCGAAAACTTTGCGTCCCGCCTCTCCCAAATGCATTTGCTTTACCTCGACCTCGCCCTCTTCCGCCTCTACCGCGCACACGATTATGATGTTTGGGATTGGCAGATACATCAGAAGGGTTGTTCGATGAATTTGATGAAACGGAACACGTATCGCTATCTTCAGACCATTCTCCATGTTCGTCCGCTCCAGCATAATTTTCCTCTTCATTTTCTGGGGCTTCTGAAATCGGAAAAACAGAAAAGAAAGGCATTACAAACTTTAAACAAGACTCTACGAAATTGAGTAAGATTTCGCGAAATGTAACAGTTATCTAATTGTAAACTATTCATAATATGAAATTTATAAAGCTCTCTCCAAGTATTATTCCATATACTGCTCTTAGTGTTCTAGATACATTGGACAATCCTATAATTAACTTGAATCTCCAGAAAAGTATTTACAAAGAATCTGGATTTTAAACTTTTTTCTAGATTTCTATTTGTGAATAATTTCATAGGTTTCCTCAAAAAGCAATACCATATTTCCTTGAATAAGCACTGGGGCACTTATATAAAAATCGGACTTCCAGGAAGGGCGTTTATTCGAGGCATGGCGCTTATTCAAGCAAATACGGGAGGCGGTTATGTGAAAATTAGAGCAGTAGTTGGTACAAGTGGAATCCGATGACGAATTATTTCAAATTTGCACTTAATCTGACAATAATCACGTTTAGTGTAACTTACAATTACTTTCTTGTTATATTCTGAACGTTTCCTTAAATTTTACTTTAGCATTATACTTAACGATAATATTGAACAAAAAAAATATATATATATATATAAAAGAGGTGGGAAGTATCATTTTGTCTCTTAAATCTAAACCGGTCGAGGATGGCAGAAAAACGGGATGAAAAATTCGTAGATAGATACATACAACGATGAAACCAATATCTTTTGCTATGCGAAATCTAATAAGTTTTTAATCCTTTAAAATATGTCCAAAGAAATAAATCCACTATAAGAAAAAATGGAGAAAAAGGGAGAAAAAGGGAGAAAATGGAGGCGGGAGCTTTCATTTATTTACTGTTCGTCTTTTTGCTGGACTTACATAAAAACATTTACTCAGTTTGAAAGTTGGATTTACTACTAGTCATACCGGACACAGAGAAATAGTTCTCTTCTTCCTCTACTTCACCAGGCACTTCAAAAAACTGGTTTGGCTTTTCATCTTCTACTTTTTTCATATCACAAGTATTATCTATAACAAAAAATATCAAAAAACAAAAAATATCAAAAAACAAAAAACTTATTAGTAGTTATTCATCATCAAGGTCGGGCGGTGTAAAAAGGGGAAATACCAGCATGGGCGGTGTAAAAAGGGGAAATACCAGCATGGGCGGTGTAAAAAGGGGAAATACCAGCATGGGCGGGTAAAGCATCCATAAAAGAATATAAACTCTACACTTTTATAATTAGAGTTTTCACTGGAGAAGCTAGTTAGTTGGGAAATGATACTTCAACGGCGTTGTAGATAAACATTCCTTGATTAAAAAAAGTTCACTGTGGTCAAAAGGAGAGAAGGAGGGTGAAGACTAGAACCACCCCACCCCCACCCCAATATCCTCTCTACTCCGTTACCACCTGTAAAAGGTTGACCAGAATTCTTTAAACATGAATGATTCTTACCAGAAGTAACTTCATCATTGGTCGTATTGACATTTCCTTCTTTATCTTCCTGTTTATTCTTTTTCTTTTTGTTCTTTTTGTTCTTTTCCACAACAACATTTTTGCTATCATCTAAAAAAAAAGAACAAATATTTGGACAGGTTATACTAAATCACTCAAATCTACCCTAAAAATCAGCGCGTGTAATCACCATTTCCACTTCTCAGATACTTCAACTGTAATAGCCTCCTGTCGCTATCCATCCTCAACATTTATACAATGGAGTCATCCTTATTACCGCATATAAATTAAAAGTTGTATCATTGAATTCTGAAAAACCAATCATACTTTTTTCTGGTAGTGTTATTTTCATGTCAGCGAGTGCTTTCACAATCACATCTTCAGGTTTAGCTTCCACTAATAGCCCAACATCCAATGTTGAACTATCAATATGCTGTTGACCAAAGATGATTTCTTGAATATCACCTTCTTCGTATCGCGACAGTTTAACAGCACCAAATGTAGATTGTAGAGCTTCATATAACTCCCGATCTTTGTCACCTTTCTCTATTTCAATCTTAAAAACTGGAAAGTGAACTTCTTCAGCTGGTTTATTTTCGTTAAGGATTTGTTTCATCTCTTGACAAGTGTTTTCTGCTTGATAAAACACCTCAATGTTACTTCTTTGAAATAGCTGTTCCACTTTCTCCCTGGCTTGGTTGAAGTTGACAAGGGCTTTATTACTGCCTTGCTTAATCTCGTTCAGTTCCTTACAAGCTTCATTCTTCGCACTTTGAAAATGATCTAAAATCTGTTTCTCAGATTCTTTTAGATAAAGCACAACTTTTGAAAGTGTCTCCACTTTCCAGCTTTCCAGAGTTTTTTTCATCATTTTCAATTCCTTCTTAGAAGCTGATAATGCCGTGGAAGCGTTCTGGCTAATTTTTTTGTGAATCTTCTCGTCATCTTTGATGTCGGATAAAATATCTTTCACAGGTGTTTCAAATTTATGTGCAAGCTCGTTGAACAAAATAACTTTGTGGCCAGAATGCTTATATTCTGCACAAAAGACGCAGACCGGAATAGTTTTGCAATGTAAGCCATAGCAACCATAATTCTGAAAGCAATCATGTTCTTGACAATATGGCGCAATGCATTCTTTAGATCTTGAGTACTTAACAGAATGAAAAACATCACATCCTTTCACCATGATATGTTCGTTCTTACAGTTGTCACATAAAAACACATCGTGATGTCCACAATATGTCGTCACAACAGCTTTACAATCAATGCAAACTGGTTCATCTGAACTGAAATTAAATATTTTATTATATATGTATTTATCATTACACTCACAATTGCAGGAAAATTATGTGAAGGCAATTTTCATATCCAGAGAAAATTCCATTTCTTTTATGCACATTGGATTCGGCATTATCACGAATACCACATTTTAAGACATAACAATAGAAACAATATGAAAAAACCCACTCCATACCCAGTGGGCAAAATGTTCAAGTCTCTGTGGAGGAGTGTTTTTTATTGAAACAGCAGGCGATGTTGCTTGCCATTCCTATAGAAAACACTCCTCCACAGAGACTTTTTGAACATTTTGCCCACTGGGTACGAAGTTTATTATGGAACTATGAAGTTTCCATCACCAAAAATCCTAATCTTGCATCTACATACGAGGTTACTAGCAGAGGCGGTGATTCTATTTTATACAATAATCTTAGAAAATACTTTTAAGGGGTCATGCATTTAGTATGCACGAGTTAGAGGAAGTTTTTTTCCAAGTGGGTACGCCTGAGTAAAGAGGAAGGTGTTGATAACATCATGTACGTACACACAACTACTATCTTTCCTTGCAAATTTATATCTTAGCTATCAGTAATTTCTCCCTTTAAAAATCTCAACAGAATAAAAATATACATCAAACTGAGTAACAGGTTTGATGCCAACTACACCCTTCATTACATACTTTTCATATCGCAAAGGTATAAAATCACCCTCCTCAGTACACAGCAAAAACAAATTCAAAAAGTATCAAATATGTAGTAGGTGCACAAAAAGCAGAGAAATAGAATAAGCTTGTTGTAACAGAGTGCTTCGTGTAAAAATATGCAAGCATGGAATGTATTTTTTATTGCTTTGTTTTTGTGTGCTCTTTGACATGCAGATGAAAATATAGAAAATTGATATCCAAAACAAAAAATAATACTTGTACCAATCAGCATTACTTTCATCATGGACGTATAACAAGAGAAGGACAATTAACTTCTATAGCCTTTCAATTCTATAGTTAAAATCTTGCAGTATTCTTTGATATAAACCTGTCTCGCATTTCACTGGATTTGGTTTTACTAGGGCGGGTTTATACGAATGTTTGTGCTTCACACATTGTGGAAATTCAAAGAAATTAGAAGAAATGCATATAAATATAATATATAAAAATGCATATAAATCTGCGACATTCATTAGTACTTTAAAACTGCTACTCAAGCTTTTTCAAAATGTAGAATTACAGAAATTACAGATTACAGAAAATTTTGTCGAGTTACCCATTATTAAGTGGATATAGGTTTTACGAAAAATTCGGACCTGACTGACTGCCTGAAAACGTAATCAGAGTTCAAAAACGTAATATCTTGAAATTCATTTCTGGTTGTTTTTTACGATCTTAGAAGCCATAGAAGCATATATTTTTAACTGCCTTCAATATTCCGAGGCGAGCTTTATTTAAATGGATTTATAGAAGTTGTAAGCCTTCTCTTTGTATACCTTCTCTTTTTAGGTCCATGCTTTCATATGGAAACTCTCATGTAAGTTTTACAGCCTCACACAAATTCCATGCAACAGAACAGGCGCATTAAGAAAAATAAAATTCAGCAGATCAATAAGATATGACAGAATACTTATATTAAATGCTCTTAAAAAGCGATAATTTGTAATACCTGGATTTGGACCCAAGGGCATCTAAATTTTGTTTCAAAATTAAATTCTCAGGGAGATCTTTTATAACTTGATGATCAGATAACACATGCTCTTCTCTGCATACTGGACATTCAATAACTGCTCTCCGTGGATCACCTTTAAATTTAACCAAGTCTTCTAAACACTCTTTACAGTAATTATGTTGACAGTTCAACATTTTTGGCAGGTATAATCTTTCCAGACACAATGAACATTTACAGATTTCTTCGAATTGGTTAGTTTCTTGAGTTGGTTTGGCTGCAGAAGAAGAAACAAGAATAATGAAAATGAAGCTGGTTAAAACGTGCTTACAGCCATGTTCGTGAAGCTACTGAAATATGTTTCTGTTAAAAATTTGTTACTGATGGCATAATGGAATCAAACTTAACACTTAATAGGTCGAGTATTTTACAGGAAACGACATTTTCACCATGTTTGAACAACTGCACCGACCGCTGCTGAACTCCTTTCCATGTCAAAATTGAATCATGGAGTAGAGTATTTACTCTACTAAAAAAATCAACTGAGCCTTAGTTCCCGACATTTTCCGTGCTGTGTCTTATGTACAATGGGATATAGGCCGTGGGCCAAGAGACCTAAACGTTTAAGTTCGTACCCCAAATCTCGGGACAAGTGTATCTCAATTTATTTTAGTACTTTCGAGGATGCTGATCACGATTTTAAATGTTACCAAAGCCCAAAACCCGCAGTTTTCCTAAATTTTGACAAAATGTGTTACTTTTTCACTCTCTTATCGTTCACTTCCAATGCCGCCTTTTTTATCAGGAAGGGTGATGTAATAACGCTATAATTACTTCGCCGAACGTTGTTGTGCTGGTAAAAATTGCTTGCATCAATGTTCTGCGGAATAGCGCAGCTCATTCAGAGAATAACGAAATGGCGAAGATTTCTCGTAAAAACAATAAGTGACAGTGACTTCTACTTCTATGGCGTCTAACACTAATGTTCATCGCTGTTTGGTTCATTTTGATAGTGTTCAATCATCGAACTTAATTGAATTTACACAAAAAGCTCTTAAACGAGTAACAGAATGCCGCAAGGAGTGGATGAAGAATGACTCTGAGCCTCAGAAAAGTATATGTGTGAAGTCGTTTGACTTGTTTTCGCAGAAAGAAGGTGAGGATGTTCTTAGTTTGGAGGAAAAAAACAGCATTCCCAAATTATTTTACCACCGGCAATGCTACCAAAGATTTACAGATCGTGGAAAGTTGAAAAGAGCTAGCATAAAAAAAAGGAAGAGCAATGAAGTAGCATCTAATCAGGTTAGCTTTTATTTATAAATGTGATTATTTTGGTTTTCATTTAACGGTTTTGTTCAATAAAGTAATTCTCTAAGTTTTTTTGCATATGCACCTAGAATAGTAATGTGTCAGTTAAGCATCTACGTTCATCAGTGAAGAGCCCATCAGTTGTCGGTGCCAAGTCTAGTCATGTTCTGCCAGCAGTATGTATAATATGCAACAAGGAAACTATTTATAAAACTGTAAGTACTTGATTATTAATATTGATTTTAATGTCAACATTTTATCTATATATTTTTGTATATAATTTTAGCAAAATAACAAGAGAGTTAAAATTAGCCTTTCAAATGTTGAAACATTAAATCAACACACATTGAAACATGCAGCGGAAAGACGTGAAGATAGGTAAGTGTTCTATTAACTTTGACATAAGTAAATGACAAAAATCATAGTGTTTTGATAACCCAGAATTTGTATTAATTTAAAACCTGACATTTATCTTAATACAATAATTTTTATATTATTATAGAGATATATTGTGTAAACTTGGGAGTGGACAAGATATGGTTGCATTAGAAGTAAAATATCATAGGCCATGTTATAACAGCTACACCAAAATACTTTGGGCTGAAAATAAAGAGAAAGTGTTGCTGTATGAAAAATCGTTCACAAAGTTTTGTGACAAATATGTCAATGAAAAATTGGTCAATCAAGGAAAAGTATATTTTTTCAAGCATTTATACAATAGATTTGTAAAGATGGTTCAGTCTGTAGAGCAATTAGATGCCTCCAACTACAAGTCAGAGAGATTAAAGAGTCGTATACAACAGAGTTTTCCACACATTGTTTTTCATCGACCAAGTGTAAGAAATAGTAGTGAATTAGTATTTCATGAAGTTATAGTTGCTGGAGATTTGCTACATCAACAAGAAGTTATGGAAACCGATACCCAGTCATCTAGTCAAACTCAGTTAGAAGATAAAAGTTTGGAAGGTAAGTTCTGTATGGTTTTAAGGTTCGATTCCTTCGCTCAGCTTCAAGTAATGTCTGGTGACAGTAATATGGGCATAATGCTGGGTGGCCCATTCCATGCAGAACATTACACATAAGAAGCTAGTTTTTAGTTTCTTATGAATACTAAGTACCTTAGAATCAAAAGAAATTAGAATGAAGTTTTGAAAAATCTAGAAAGTGTCTGGAGAATAGCCTGTGGCTGTAGAATATTTTATTAGAAAAGATTTGTTCTACAGAATTATCCACTATCACCCACTAATAACAATAAGAATAGAATATGTTTATGATTAATGATTGTTTATTTTAACAATACATGTCAAAATGTCAGCAAATGTAACAGTACATTGCAAAATATAGTAGTTGTAAACAGTTGCAAAAAGCAGTTGTAATACATTAAAAGCCTAACAAGCGTTTGGAACTAGACCTCTCCGCCTTGCTAGAAATAAAATGTAATGTAGTTCTTCAATTGTATAAAAAATGCTTTCTTATGCCTTAGCAGAGATCATCAATGATCAAAGGGCTCGACCAAATGTTAAACGTGAGTTGTACTTGGCTGCTCTTAATTTGCGTGAATTATTGAAAAATGCTCCAAAATTCAGTAAAGCATGGCCGCCTACATCAGATGAATTCAGTGTGAATGTTGTAAAAGATTCAATACCTCCGTTAGTGTATAATTTTGTTGCATGGGCAACTGGTAAAAGTGACTCACCTGATGATGATTACACAATTCTAAAAATGACCAAAGATGAGAATGTTGTAATGGCTATTGCACTGGATTTGATATATCACGGAAATAATGGGCGAAATCCAACACCAAAATCAATGGCTCTTGCTATGGCTGTTCGACAGATTACTGGTAGTGAGCATCTTATCAGGATTCTGAATGGACTAGGACATTGTGTTTCACACTCTTCTGTTCTCAGACATGACACTGCATTAGCTGAAAAGTCGATAAGCTCATCGAAAGAATTGCCTGAAACTGTATTGCCGGGAACGTTTGCAACAGTGGTTGTGGATAATGCAGACTTTGGAGAAGAAACAAAGTCTGAAACAGCTGGATAGTTATATTTTTAAACAGAATATCGATAACACACGATACGCTTTTTTCGATAGCTCATTTTATTTGTAATTAAGCTACTCGTCGAATTGTTTGTGTTTACTAGTCGATATTCATGAAAATATTATTAACTTCAAGGAAAAACAAAAAAATTAGGATATAGAACGCTGGAGATTTCAATTTATCGAAAAGTTCTCGATACGACTCGATAACCAAGTATTTACATAGTTTTTCCTAGTTTTTTAACGTTATAAAAGTTTTAAAGTGCGAGTTAGTGTTTATATTTTGTTTATATGCATGATTGAAATTTTTAAACTATGTCATTACAAAGAAATACTTGAGAAAACACTTAACACGATAAAACACGAAAACACACGATTGCTCTATTTTTGATGTTCAATTTCTCGAAAACTGCGGGGTTACCGGCTTGGTAACATTTATTTTTGAATTCAGCATGTTTAAAATCGCTAATTTATATATAGATACATTTGTCCCGAGATTTGGGGTACGAAACTTTTTTGAGAGCTTTTAAGGCGCATTGGCCCACGGCCTAATATGTTTATTGTGGCCAATAAAGGGTTAATATTGATTCCTATAAGAGTTGAGAACTTTCAAGAGAAATAAAGTAACATTATCCTAATCACTATCAGTGGGGCGGGCATAGCACACAAAAACATCTCAAATGATGACAAATATATTTTCTCACCAAATAGTAAGTATTCCCAAATATTTATGGATGCAAGCAACATGCACCAGACAAGTAGTACACAAAGTAGAAAAAATGATACATTAATATTTTACAGTCATTCACCTTATGTTTCTTTTCTCAGACACTTTCTCGTTTTTCATTGTTTCCAGAAATACAACAGACCTATGATAATTTTTTCAAATCATCGACCTGATAACATGTCATCAGAGTTTGGAAAATTTACTCTTCTTACTCATGTTGTTTAGATAGATGGAGGAGGTACTTTAAGGTGTTACTGACTGTGCTGTTAATTGAGTGCTTTCAACATCCCTTTTGTGACAATTATATAATAAAATATTTTGGCCTGATTCACTAATAGATTTCCAAATTTCCTTTCTAGACATCAGAAAAAATCAAAAAAATGATCAACCAGTTTTGTAATATCAGAACTATCAAAACTGACCTTCTGTTTTTTCATGTGCTGGGTGCAAATCAGGACAGGTTTTATTAGTACAGTGTCCTTGAATCCATGCATTACATGCCTTACCAGTGGATGATATCCGATGACGATACGGACAAGGCTATGAAGAAAATTCATTAATGGATATAAATGAATTTACAAAATTAATGACACCGAATAAGCCATCAAGGGGAAAAAACCCTCCCTTTTACCAATCTACAATATAAGTTGAAGCCATTATTCAAAACCATGTAATGCATGCACAAATTAATAACTACATAATGATCATTTACCTTTCCATCTTGTGGAACACAACCTTGGATGGATAGCATGTACTTACAATCAGTGAGTGCACGATAGTCGGGTCGCGGAGAGATGGGGGTTTCCTTAATGCTTGTTTTCAATAAACATCCATCCAAACGAACATTATTCATCTTCATAGCAGCAACTTCAGCGTCTGATCGGTCAGTAAAATTAACGTATCCTAGTGTTGTTGTAAGGCCTTTCTTTAATGGCATTATGTTAACACTGAATATATCACCAAACTTTACAAAGGCTTCCTTCAATATATTTTTCGATATGCGGCTATCAATACCTTCCACCTTGACTGGAAAGGTTTCCAAAGTTGCCATAACCTTTTTCAACTGTAATTCCTTTTTTCTGTACTTTCTATTATTTATTATATATATTTTTTTACCAAAACTAAAAATAACGCAAATGGTGAGTTATATAGTCCATTATACAGTCGTCAACAGAAACTGTTAAACAAGCAGTAAGAAAAAAATTGATGGTAAATACAACAGACAGATTTCTTTCCTCTGTGTTATCATAACAACAAATACACTACTTTTATTTATCTTTTCAAAAGGGAAAACTGATATCTATTATCTAATCATCATCGTTAATAGATCAAAAATAAAATAACAGCTCAGATAAAAAAAAAAAAAAATCATTTTAGACTTTTGTATCAAAATAACTCCAATTATTATCTTCATATAAAAATGAAACTAGAATTTATTCACATGTGTATGCTTATAAACTTCATTTTGCCATATGTTTATTGCAGAAATGAAGAGACAATTTATCTGTTTATTTTATTGAAACAAATTTAACTGAGACTAACTTTGTTATAATTTATCATTGATCGATTTGACGAAGTATTCAAGAAAATCAATAGCTTGTAGGAAGTAGGAAAGGAAAAAAAATAAAATGTAAACATTGTTGAATAATTTATTCATTTGTGAATGAAATCAAAAATAGGAATATAGACTATATATACTTTAAATTTTTTCTGAATAAATTTTTGCGATTAAACCCTGTTCAAATTTCTGTTGCAACCTAATACTGATGGGCAGCGAGCTAGTTTATTAATATTTTCCTAAAAAAACAACATTATCCTACGCATTTCTAGCAGAAGAGCCAATTATATATTTGGACACTAGAAATAAATTGCTTATCTATTTATTTATTTTGAAGAAACACACATCATATATTTATCAGGTTTATAACACAAGTTTATATCCTGTGTTTAAACTAAAAGTCAAACATAGTGTACAGAGAAAATACACACAGGAAGTGTTAAACGTCTATTGCAAGAAATCTTTTTTTATTGTCATAAAAACAATCCCTGCAGAAAACAAAACTGACAGAAACTTTGAAGTGAAAGAGATTGCCTAGGTACGAAAATTGACTTGATCATTAGATGTGGAAACATCCATGAATTATCAAGGAAAGGGCATTTGAAAGTTAATCAAAAGACAACTCAAAATTTGTGGAATTGGCATAATTAGCTGTCAGAATATAGAGCTGTCAAAATTAAGATTATGAATTGATTATACATCATGCATTATGAAGATACTCTTTAGGACAGTATTTTCAAAGATATGAACCGTGACTTTTTCCTCTCTGGAATGACATTTCGATTTATTATGTGGATACAGGCCTGGTGTTTTTGATCAAACAGAATTTGGGTCATATTTCAAAAAATGAGCAATTAAAAGGAGAAAGGAAATTAACATGAATTGAAAAATCATGTAAATTTTAGTAGTGGGAAAACAGAGAATTTGACAATGAAAATATCGGAATTACGATATGACCTGACCTGAGAGAGATTCACCATTAAAAAGATGCCATTCATTTAATGATTATTTGTGAAAATTTGAATGACATTAAAATAAGTATCCTATTAATTTTATGTAATAAGTTGTACTTGTAAAAACCAATGGAAATAATTCCGACATATTATTTGCCCAAATTTAGTGAGTTGCTTAAAACAATTCCTGCAGAAATATTTGTCGGTATAAGCATAGTATTATTCAATTTTTTTTTGCTTAGTTGAAGTTTTCAGTTGTTCATTTTTGGTATGTTGTACAAATACAAACCTGTGATTTCAAATATTTTTAAGATAAACAGTATCTCATGTTTATTTATCAAAATAATGTCAAAATAATGTCTTTCTGCCAACATTACTTCTTTTGCGAAACTTGTATCCACGAAAATTTCTGATCCTGAATTAGCAGAAATTGTTTAAGCCTTGGGCTTCTAGTTCTGTTTTGCAACCCTCTCGACAGAAAGTCACATAGTTACACAATTAATATGGGTTTCAAATAAAAAATAAAATACAAATACAATTACAATTATGCATAGGTTTTCACTGCAATCACTATGTTGTTTCAAAAAAGGCTACTATCAGTACTGTGCAAATATTCAAACAGAAAAAAGTGAATTAGTTTCATGAAATTGGAAACAATGGAATGGAAACTAAGCTTTAGGAATCTAATGCTGAATATCTGATTAGAGTTTCCAAACTACAGTGTTTGAATTTACTTTGTGCAGCAAAGGTGCAAATTGCCCTCAAAATCATGTTATTACAAGGACAAATTCACAAAAAAATCTAACATTTGTCTTTGATGATAGTTCCTTCCAATCATATCCACTGTTTCATTTTTTTTATTCATGTTTTTTTTTGTGGCATTTCAAATTTTTTTATCCTTTAAGACATATTGCACATTCAAGGTTCTTCATTAATGAGGCCACGTTAGAAGATTCATTTAAAGGGTCATTTCAATCTATCTGTCTAATGTTAGCAAAATGGCTAAGATGAATTATGAGGGACGGCTACATAGTCAAGGTTGAAGAACAGCGTCAGTTTGTAATGAGGGTTTGGTTAATAAGATCCAAATAATATAAAATATTAACTATTAACATAAAACATACTGCATTGAAACCACAAATAACAAACTAGGGAGTATAAGAGTTTGAAATGTAAGCTAAAACTTAAAAGTTAAAAGAAATTCCATCAAAATGAGAACGGACCAACATTTTAGGAGCATTTGACATAAGGACATAATTTACAAGGGGCTGCATCAATCCAGCAGATTTTACAAATATACCAGAAATATTATATGTTAATAATGTTTCGTTTGGAGGGCGATATTGTTATTTGTCCCTGACATTATCATCACCAATTAAACAGTTAATATTAGAAATACCTTATTTCATAAAATTAATGCAGGTAGTAATTAACGTGGATTGAAAAGATCTGTGTGAATTAATAATGCATTAATTTGTAATTCGCATTGATTTGTAACGCGTTATTTGATGTATGTTTTATAAAAATCCTTAGTATATTATGGGACTCTTTCCATTTGAATTTCCAAAGTCATACCGTTTTGAATCAGGGTTAAAAAGATGCTGCTAATGCTGCCCGGCACATTTAACTTTTACATAAATCCTTCTATATACCAGCTTTGTATTCATATTTTTATGTGTATTTAATCAACACAATGCATTTTTTTTTTTTGCAACCAGTATGGAAATCTGTGCTTATTTAAATACACACAAATAATTATTTAGAATTTGTGGATCCGCATTAATTAATACATACTTTAGTCCTTTTTTAAAAAACTTACATTGCTATCTGCATTTAATGATATCCACGCAAATTTGGAAACTGTTAAAAAAATGCCCGGGTTAATTTCATGAAATCAGGTAATGGTTATATGATTTTACTACAACCACTTTTTACTGTATCATTATCATTATCCATAGAAATATTATCAAAACAATAGTTAACTATAATAACAATAAAACAACTTATGTAAAGAAACACTGCTAACAATGATAACAAGAAATATAATCAATGCAAGTTACAGTAACAAAAGAAGAAAAACAAAAATGGGAATGAAAGAAAAACAAATTGAATATCATTAAAAAAGAAAAGGAAATATACCTTCTGTGCATTTGTGTTTACACAATATACTTTCAATTACTTTGAAAACCTGTCCATAATCTGCAATTCAAAATAATTTTCTTAAATACCAAAACAAAACAGAAGATCTGAAGCTCTTCCAATTCAACAAAGGATACAAACTACAGACTACAGACTACAGTGTTGAAATTCCAACTCAACTAAAACAACTAACAAAAGATTTTTATCCAGAATAATATTCTTTCCAAAAACACAGCTAATATTGCTAAAAATAAACTTTTAATAGTACAACTCTTAGTATCTGATTACAATGATAAGAAATTTCAAACAACTATGTACAACTACTTATATTAAAAAACCTCACTATATTTCTACAAACAGGCAGCCATCAATTAACATTAATGTTCTAGATGGCTTGTTCTAGATACTAATAAAAATATATAACTTACAGTTAAAAAGAAAGAAGTGAACTAATCAAAGAAAACAGGAATAATGTTTCCGGTTACATAATTCAGATATGTTTTGAACCAACCTTAATATCCCATCCATCCATAATCATAATAATCTTCATCTTCTTCTTCATCAAAATAATAACCATTATTAAAATAACCAGCATCAAAATAATATCCAGCATAAAAAAAGTCTTCAAATTCATCAAAATAAGGATCATCATAATCTTCATCATCATCTTCAGAAAAAATTAACACGTTCGCCAATAAACGGTCTCTATCTTCTTTTTTAATGGAAAGACCAAATGAATGTAAAACTTTCCTATTATGCACATTACCAAAATTATGAACTTCAGATTTAGGTAGACCACTTACATCAGATGTTACACAATACTGGTAACAATTCCCATCAACATAATCAGGACAAATATGCATGTATCCACAATGTAACTTCTCACAATATCCATTCTTATCGAAAGGTACACATAACCTTGGAAACGATGAACGTAAAAACCTCATGACACAATCTGATGAATAAATTGATAGAAAATCTTTCAAAAGATTTCCATTATGCTCATCATGAACATTATGTGAATGACCACAATCACCACAACAACATTTTGGAGACAATAAGAATCTTCGACACAAGTGAAGCTTTGAGCAGGATAGTTGGTTGCAGCCACCAAAAGTGTAATTGGTACAGATGTCAATGTTAATCTTGCTTCTTATCTGCCAATTGGTATCAGAAATCATGGAAATCCAAAATTTCTCATGGTTACATATCAATAAATCTTTTAATGACTGGATTGTAATGTTAGATTGTTTTTTCATAGCATCTAGTGACATTACGCCTTTGTTCTGACAAACCAAATCATAAACCCCATCTACATCTGAGATTTGTGAAGCTTTCAACACTGAAGAATCTACAATAAAATGAGCAAGCCATGAAATTTCGTCCAATAAGAGGAACGGATCACCGTACTGTTATTGTACTTTAAGAATAATGAGAAACGATTTTCCAGTACTGCAATTTTGTTGATAGGTTAACGATCCTATATTGGGAAAATGATGATTGTGAAGAGTAATGATTTTATTAAGTTCATCTTTTGCTTCATTTTTTGGAGATTTTTTGCCCTGAGATATTTTGCTTTTGAGATTTTTGCTCTTGGATGCTCAACATTTATTTAAGTTGCCTCAAATATAAAAAGAGAAATTATAACAAAATATGTATATATGTTACAATTTGAGGGAAAATCATAACAAGTTGTATTTATGGATAATACTGATAAATTTATCAGAAATATTGACGGCTTTTCTTAATTAAATCATAGCGATTTAGGCATATATTAATTTTTAATGCATAATTATTTTCTATGTATCCAATAAAAAATAAGTATTTCGGCACACGACGTTAACTCATTTCTGGATCCTTGTTTCTCAGTCACATGAAATAAAGCTTTTTGTGTTTGATTCTCTGTGTGATGTGGGGAAGTTTATTTTGGAAAGAAAAATGCTTAAATGTTTATCATTACTGAATGCACTCGAGGAAAGGTTAACTCCAAGTTTTGCGTAAATTTACAACTTCACAAGCAGCTACGTCCACTCATTATGGAACCATATTGGTGGTGGTATTTTTTTCTCCATTTTTTTTCATCAGTTCAGTAAATCCAGTTTCACTTTTATTATTGTTATGTTTATTTATTATGTTTCTTACTCTGAGGTTTGCGATAAATACATATTCTGCTGATCTGAGATGAGTTATATGGGGAACCCTTAACGCCAACATCTCCAGTAAAAGTGCTCCCACCCATTCTCAAGAACTTTGCCCAAGGGAGCCAAAAAATTGTGATAATAATACCATCAATTATTTAGTTTTTTTAATCAATGGCAACCATCAGCTCCCTGAAACATTATTGATGACACCATTAAAAATCCCACCACTATCCAAGACAGTGATCTCATCAAAACCATCACCGTAACATAACAGCTAGTCTACCAATGATACCACCATTAGATGATACAGCTACTCTATCAATGCTACCACTGTTTGATACAGCTGCCCCATCAATTCCACCACCATCTGAGACAGCTGTCCCATAAATCCTGCCACTGTTCAAATCACCGGCTTGTTTTCAGCATTACCACCTCCAATCGTTCACAGTCAGCTTCCATCAACCGTCACCCCACTTCCACCAGCAGCAGCAACTATTGCATCGCTTCCAGGATCCACCATGGACTTGATGACCTTGAGCCATGCATTTTTAGGATTAAACAACATCACCGACTACACATTCTACTTGATAACTGCCATCTTTTCCGTTGAAGAACTCAAGACATCAACCTTGGGAGAAAAATGTGGGTGTGGGAACCTAGACCATAGAAAATTGATGTGGATAAAAGAACAAGTCATGGGAAAATGTTTATCAGAACAGCAATGTTAAGAACAATTTGTGAAAAAACAAATAAAACTACGGAATCATAGAGGAAAACTCAACATAAATTTTACTTATGTGTTACCCAAGTTTTAAGTTGCAGTTTGTTCGCTTTGTTGACATAAATTTGTTAATACATTTTCGGCTGTTTTGTGTGAGAAAAGAAAATATTTAAAGAAAATCAAACTCATTACTTTTTGTTTCAAATACATTTTGATTTTAGTTAACTTTCGTTTGTATCAAAATCGTTCTTTTAATTCCTCCATTACTTTCTGATTTTTCATGTTTCAAAAATCAAAAGAAGAAAACCTGATGAAAACCTGTTATAAAACAAGATTGATTTTTAGTATTAAATAAATTATATTACTTGATAATGTCTTCAGTTCTTGTCGATGATTTTGACAATATCAGAAGATATTAATTTTTTACATTAAAAAAATGCTGCATGCCCAACAAAATCTTCTGCAGGAAAGGATTTTTCAGTCACATTGTCAGTATAAATAACAGAACGGAACCAATATTTAATAAAGCAAAGTAGAAATGTTTGTCAGAAAAAAATGGACATGCTTATTAAAAACATGCTTTGCTTTCCATTGCGGAAGTAAAGTGATTAGAAATTCCAGAACTATTTACTGATAAGTTTATCATTATTTTTGATAAAATAATGGATATTTATTGATAAAATGACAATGATGCTGACAGATAATCAGTATTTACTGATAAATTAATCAGTTATTATAAATTACTGATGCTCAACTGAACGAATTATCCATAAATGCTAAAAATGCTATTGTTTTCTTAGTATTGATGGATAGAATTATCCATAAATACAACTTGTTATGATTTTCCCTCAAACTGGCACAATGTTTTGATGGGGCACCCATCCATTAGTTTGGTTATCCAGACTAGTGTATGCTTTGTTTTGAAGGGTGAATAACAATCTCTTTTTTGCAGAGACTTTGTGAAAGAAAAAAAAACTTTTAAAAAACAACAATTGATGTTGAATTTATGTAAAAACTAGAAAAATTAGTAAAAACAGAAAACTAGTAACGATAAAAGAAGCTTAGGGAAACGATGGGGTCGACAACTGATTGTTACCCACAAATTTCATGGCCTGTTGAGTAATATAAAGAAAAAATAAACAGGAATCAAGAGTTTAAGAAAAATACCTTCAGCTTTTATTTTTGTGAATTGATGATATTTACCACCATTGCCACCACTAAAAAAGAAAACGATTTCTTTAACTTAAGTTTTAGATTTGAAACAATTAAAATATCAAAAAGCCAAAAGAATGAGATTAGAACCATTTTGTACCTATTTTCACTATCAATATTTAAATCCACAAAAAAATCCAACATCTGCTTCAAATGATAGTTAGTTCCAATCGTGTCCACAGTTTCATTTTTATTGATTCGGGTTTTCTTATGACACTTCATTGGACATTGGATAGAGCCAGTACCATCCCAACAAAATTGAACAAGATCATCTAAACATTCCTTACAATAGGAATGATGACAGACCAGTGTTTTTGGATTTTTGTATTGTTCAAGACATATTGCACATTCAAGGTCCTTCACTAGTGATGTCACATTAGAAGCATCTTTTGACATTGTAGTTTTAATTGTTATGTCTAATAGAAGAGAAGAAATATAGCCTATACTGGTCAGGCCAAAAAACACCAACCCACCCATAAAAGTTAACTCTTATTATTATTGACAAGTTTACTATACAAAAAATAAGAAACTTTTACATTTTGAGATATATTTTCTATGATTCAACAAGTTTTATTCAAAGTTCCAAAGATTAATTGAATTGTAACCAGTTCCCTGATGTCAAAATGGTCAAAATTCTGATGTACAAAAAGTTGATGTCACAAAAAAAAAAATCCAAAAGTTTTTCTGCCAGAAAGTTTTCGATCTAAAAAGGTAAATTATTTGTTATTAAGTTTGTTTCACAGAAATGAAGTTATTTTTGTATAGTGTTTATCGAGAATTCCTTTTAATCTTCTAAAAATTCCATGATCACAGTGCATAAAATACCCTTAAAATACTGGCCACTTAGCTATTTGAAAAAGACTGGGACTAGCGATGATTATGATGTATCATAGTTCAAAAAGCAATTTGTTTCTGCATTAATATTTTGTGGTAAATTCAAGATACCTAATTGTGATGCTATTGCTGGTACAAATCGCTTAAGTACTAATAAAAACGTCATGTTTTAGAAGATCTCTTCTATGTAAACAAGTTTATCATTTCTCCATTTCGTAATTTAGTACACTTCATAACACACAAAAATATATTTTTTTACAATTTTCTCTCAGCTGTGTAATGCACTGGACAGGTTCGAGGAAGCACAGATGTTTTTATTGATTTCTTCTTAAAATCTCCAAAAACAAAGCCATTAATCGCTGTGTTCCATATTTTATTTTAAAAAAATCATTAACTTTTCTCCTCACAAAAACCTACATTTTGTCTTTTATTTTGATGGGGGTCCAGAGAGAATCTGCCTGCATGAAAACATGGAGAATTTTCAGCCACAGTGAATGACTGTTTCCCTATAAGAAACAACAGCAGAAACTGCATCATATCCCCATGATGTTTTTACTGTATATGAAGACATACTTTCAATAACGTAACTTAAAAAAAGCAAACACTGCAGAGGATGTTCGTCATTTCAATAATGTTACACAATGAATCACACAGAAATCATTCACGCAGAAAATGAAAAAGAATATAAAGATACATCTTCTTCAAGTGCCAGCACCAGCTCAAAGTTGTATCATTTTAACTTTAATCTGGCATGTCGTCTTCTTTGCTATCATTGACCTGGATGAGCTGCTGTAACCTATTTATGTGATCAACCAATGTTCTAGCTAGGATTTCAAGAGTGTGTAGCAGCTAAGTTCGTATCAAAGATGCCCCTAATGGGGTCAAGGGTCACTGACTTTTTCGATGTTCTGAAAGGCTGAGAGCAGTTTAAATTAATTCTAAATTGCTACAAAATATAAAATGTTCATTTTAATTAAAAAATTAATTAAAAAAATTAAAGAAAGATAATTACAACAACTCAATAAATTCTACAACTCTCATCCCGCATCTGGTCAACAACGAAAACATCCAAATCAATTTCAAGTTCCAATTCTCTTTTAGTGTTGAAGTTTTAAACTATTCAAATATATTAAAATCATACGTAAAATACAAGTATTATTTGTTTAAGTGCATTGTATTTTAACCAATTGACTCACAAATCATACCAACTTGTGAGCTGATTGGTTGCAGTGTGTGTACCTGTTGAAAACAGGAGCACGCCAATGTTTTGAACTGATACATCATTTTAATGTTAAAACCCAGTCTTTTAAATTTTTATGTGGTTTATAAAAAGGGAGACATTTTCAAGGAACTGTTGTTGAAGGTGAGACTTTTCGCAATCCCTTTCATATATAAATCTTTTATTAAAATTAAAATCAAAGAAATATACAATGGATAATAACAGGTACCAGAAAATTTATTTTCAAAAGAAATTCATTAACTCTATAGTAATGAAAGATAAATGTGTCATAATTTATGTTAGTACTACAGACATTTATTTTCAATCAAATTAGCACAATGTGAACTAGTTCAAGGACATCAGAATTTGTAACACAGTTGGTAGAGCAATTGGCTTGGCAAGTAAGAGGTCATGGGTTCAATTCACGTTGTGAGTAAACTGATTACAATAGTATAAACTATAGTTGTACATTGGTCCCATACTACAGAAATAAAATAGCCAATCTCATTTGTAATAAGTAAAACAAAATACTATCATAGGCATTTACAAATAATAGAATATAATAGAAAAATAATAGAAACCTATAACAACTTATAATTATGTTTATATATCGTTCTAGTATAATTATAATATATATAATACAGACTCTGGTCTGCACCATAAAACACGTGTTATTACTACAGTAAACATTCTCACTCTTCTAATAAACAATAAAGTTACCCGAGCACAGTATTAAACCACAATTAACGATAACAATGACTAATCATGATACCAGAACCTTCGCAATCTGACCAAAGATTTAAACCATTAAATTCTGATTGAAATCCATCAATCACAATGGATTTACTTTATATTTTCCAATCACATCAATCATAATAATAAAAATTATCATCATCATCATCATCATCATCATCATCAAAATATTCATGACTGTAATCAGATCCATCTTCATAGCTCTCATCAGTGCTCTCATTATCACTTTCATCATCGCTTTCATTATCACTTTCATCATCATTCTCAACAAAAATCAACATGTTTGCCAATAAATGGTCTCTATCTTCTTTTTTAATACTAAGACCAAATGAATCTAGAACTTTCTTATTGTGTTTATTGGCAAAGTTATGAACTTCAGATTTTGATAGACCACTTACATGAGATGATGAACAATCATCACAACAATTCCCATCAACATAATCAGGACAAATATGCATGTATCCACAATGTAACTTCTCACAATATCCATTCTTATCGAAAGGTACACATAACCTTGGAAACGATGAACGTAAAAACCTCATGACACAATCTGATGAATAAATTGATAGAAAATCTTTCAAAAGATTTCCATTATGCTCATCATGAACATTATGTGAATGACCACAATCACCAGAACAATATTTTGGAGACAACAAAAATCTTTGACACAAGTGAAGCTTTGAGCAGGATTGTTGGTCACAGCCGCCATAATTGGTACAGATGTCAATCTTAATCTTAATCCTTATCTCCCAATTAGTTTCAGAAATCATAGAAATCCAAAACATATCATCATTAAATGTCAATAAATCTTTTAATGATTCGTCTGTCAACTCAGATTGGCTTTGTATAGCATCTAGTGACATGACACCTTTGTTCTGGCAGACCAAATCATAAATACAATCTTCATCTGAGATGAGTGATTCTTGCAACACTGCAGATTCTACAGAAAAATAAAATGTTTGAGTAATATAAGAAAGAAAAACAAGTAATCATGAGTTTAACAAATATACCATTAGCTATTATTTCTGTGGATTGATCATGTTTTGATGAAGAGGCACCACTATTGTCACCACTAAAATAAAAAAGTAATTTCCTAAACTTTTGTTTTTATTAGATATTAGACCCAAAAGGCATGAAATATCCTATCATGAATCTTTTTACAATAATTTGCAGTGGCAGATCTATATGTATGTTGTGCAGAAGCGCATTAAGAGCCATTTAGCCATTTACCGACACAACCTCTCAGAACCTGTTTCGAGGTCATTATCTATTCATGAGATCAACTCATCATTTTCCACAATCTGTTACACCATACCAATGGAATAAAAAAATGCTATTGTAACAATTTAGATTTTTTAGGGGGTCCCCTGAGTAAAGTTCTATATAAAAAGAAAAAATATGGTTGCTTATGTATTTCATTTTCTGTTGTTTTCTTTCCATTGTTGAATTGATTCTGGAAAGTTCATGTATTCTTATAAAGGAAAATTCAAATAGAAGTGTAGAAAAAAATACAGATTTGAAAGCGTCAAAACTTTATACCTGTTCTCATTATCATTGATATTTAAATTTGAAAAAAAATCCAACATCTGCTTCAAATGATAGTTAGTTCCGATCGAGTCCACTGTTTCATTTTTTTTGATGTGTGTTTTCTTGTGGCACTTCATTGGACATTTGATAGAACCAGTACCATCCGGATAAAGTTGAACAAGATCATCTAAACATTCCTTACAATAGGAGTGATGGCAGACCAGCGTTTTTGGATTTGTGTATCGTTCAAGACATATCGCACATTCAAGGTCCTTCATTAAAGATGTCACGTTAGAAGCTTGATTTGACATTGTAGTTTTAATATGTCTTATTTCACTGAAAATAGGAGTGATGAAATATTATTGTAGAAAGCGCTAAAAAATTTGTGAGTTAAAATATAAGAGTACAATTGTTTAAATTAATTACAAATATAAAAAATGAATAACAGTCTAAAACAGTCTAAAACTTATCTATGTAAGAGTTCGTAGTTAAAGCTACTTGTTAAGTCTTTCTTCATATTTTAAACCCATCGTATCTTTAGAACTACCTAACCATTTTTGTGGTTTTAAGGAATAATTCTCTCTCGATTGGTGTAACTAATAAAAATAGTGAAGGCTTAAAAATTCACAAATGATTTATTTTTGTGAAGTTAACAATGCTTCACTTTTGTTTCAACATCATCTTCATCAATGTCTTTTTTATACAAGAAAAGCAACAAGTTTACAGAAGCTTTAAAGATTGGTCCAGCAAATTTTTCATTTTCCATTTTAAAATTCAGCATATTAAAAAGTCCTGAAACCTAATGTTTTTTTAATGAAAGAATCAACAATACCTTTTTTAATGTTCGGAAAATTGTGAAGGAAAATTCAATGACATCATTGATGATTTTATGTTTAAAATAGGAAACTTTCTACAGGAAATTTCAGTGGTTACTTTGTGAGTTTAACAAGTTATGTTAGAAGAATTAATTTTCCTTTCATTCTTTTCGAAAAAGTCTTTTGTTGTCAATGACATCACACCACGGTAACCATTACATTAAAAAAAGCTGTTTTAGTGAAAAGTGTACAAAAGAAAAAAAGAATAACAATTATGGTAAAGTCAGCAAATTGAATATGCTGAATCTACAAAATAAACATTGTTTTATAGCATAAATGTTACTTTTTTCATTGGGCATTCATAGGACATTGGATAGAATCGATACGGTCCGGATAAAATTGTACAAGGATCACCTTAATATTAATAATAGGGAAGATAACAGACCAGTGTTTTTCGATAATGGAATCACAGAAGAAAGAATGGTAACCATGTTAACCATATAAATAATATAACAAATGATTTAAATAAATACTTTTGAGTAAATAAATAACACAACCAAAAAAGACAGAATATTTAATGGTAACTGTGTTAACCATTAGAAATATTATCAACAATTGATTTTAATAAACACTTAACTAAATTATAAATAACCAAGAAACACCATCTGAAAAAGAATTAATGTAAACTTAGAGAAACAAAAATATTTTGAATGTTATAGACCTTTCTAGTATATATGCTTATGTAACATGAGATTTGATCAATTGAGAACGTTTATTCAGGAGAAGTAAATTACTAACATTGTAATGTTCACCTAAAATTTGCCTGAACAGAAATAATTTGCCATAACATGGAATGAATTTAGAAAATATACATTAATAAACATCTATAATATTTGCCATTATGTTGAACCTCTAAACATATTTTAATTCTTCAGCAAAAAGAAAAACTTGATGATACCAGAGCCATAGCTACCAACATAATTCAACAAATAAATTATGATTAACATAATACATAATTACATCGCTCAATAATAATCATCATCCGATTCATCAACATCAGAGTCATCATCATCACTTTCAGAATCATCCTCATCACTATCATCATCATCCTCAGCAAATATCACATGTTTACCAATAAGCGATCTCTATCTTCTTTTTTAATGCTAAAACCAAATGAATCTAAAACTTTCTTATTGTGCCCATTGCCAAAGTTATCAACTTCAGACTTAGATAGACCACTTACATCAGATGATAAACAATCATCACAGCGATTCCCATCAACATAATCAGGACAAATATGCATGTATCCACAATGTAACTTCTCACAATATCCATTCTTATCGAAAGGTACATATAACCTTGGAAACGAGGAATGTAAAAATCTCATGACACAATCTGATGAATAAATTGATAGAAAATCTTTCAAAAGATTTCCATTATGCTCATCATGAACATTATGTGAATGACCACAATCACCAGAACAATATTTTGGAGACAATAAAAACCTTCGACAATAGTGAAGCTTTGAGCAGGATTGGTGGTTGCATTTTCAGATGAAGAGACACAGCTATTACCACCACTAAAAAAGGAAAATAATTTCTAAATTTTTTGATTTCCTTTAAAATTAATTACATAACAAAAGAATTACATAAAACAGGCTTTCAAATCTGATACAAACAAATGATTTTCTCAAAACTGTTATTGGAATACAAACTGTTGTTTGAAATTGCACTGGTATATAAAAAGCAAAATGTTTCCAAAGTTTTCCTTAACCTCCATTAGCAAAAAAGGAATGGAAGAAAAATGACAAAAATGAAGGAGGACGTCAAACGTGATTACTAATGAAATTGCCAAAGTGATTGTCAAAGTGTTTTGAAAAAGTACAATATAAAAGTTGAATTCTACAAAACCCGAATTGCCAACGTAATTTCATTTTCGCCGACGTGACTTTGATTTTCTTGGATTCACAAAAATATTTGAATTAGAAGGGCTGATACCACACTATATTAATATTAATTATATTATATTAATATATTAATACCTACCCTTTGGTTTTTGTGAGACAGATATCTGACTCATCAACAAGCAATACCTAATTGACTATGTATCCATACAAAACTTCAACATGGAATACGTAAATCACAAGGATAGGAAAGGTGGAGGCAGTGATGTATGCAACATCCTGAAGTGCAAACCTAGACAAGACATAACAAACTTGGGTTCCAATAACACTTAAGAATGGAGCTTGAAGGAAAAAAATAAACACAGCAACATTCTTCTATATGTTATGTATCAACAAAATTCAGACCAAGTAAATCAATTCCAGTCGATTGACAAAGCTGATATCTACTCGGTCAAAATACCTTGGTTGCACATCCATGGCTTCAATACGATACTACAGCAGAAAAAAAGTCACTTCAATATAACTAAAGAGAGACTGATGAGCTCTATTTCTGCCAGCATCAATCACCTCCAAAATTAAGATTGAATCTAAATAAGAATTTATGATCAGATTATTCCAGTTTTTATAATACAATACCAATGGTGTCCCCATTCATGCATAATTATCAATAGTAGTATCAAAAAACATTCTCTAAAATCCTTGGAAACTTCGTCACATCAGTCTAAACTGTTAAAATCCTAAGACACAAGGTTGAGCTAATATCAAAGTGCCAACAGAATTTCAGAATTACACAGCAAAAGTATTCCAAAATGTTAATATTTGTGCTGAAAAAAATAAAATAAAATATATGAAAATTGTTAAAAGGTATAGTATAGGCTCAAATGGATTCGTAGTAGACAAAGTCAGATCTGAAAGCCTGTTAGAAACAACTTTGTACCTTTTCTTAATATTCCTATTCAAACTCACAAAAAATCCAACACTTGCTTCAAATATTCCAATTGAATCTACCGTTTCATTCTTTTTATTCGTGTTTTCTGGTGGCACTTCATTGGACATTGGATAGAGCCAGTACCATCCGGATAAAATTGAACAAGGTCATCTAAACGTTCCTTACAATAGGAATGATGACAGATCAGTGTTTTTGGATTTTTGTAACGTTCAAGACATATTGCACATTCAAGGTCTTTCATTAATGATGTCACATTAGCTGCTTGATTTGACATATTATGTAGTTTCTAACATCAACAAAAACAAAAAAAACATTGCATTTAAGGAAATAAAAACTATTTCAAAAAAGGATTGGAAACATTGAAGTTGCAAATAATTTCTACCCAGATTAAATCTAAAAAAAACTGGACATAAAAAGTTACGCTTTTTGACAGTTACCTGTTAAATTGCAAAGTAGAACTGGAGCAGTATGGTTTATTCTATTATTCTCTTTCTCTCTTCCGATTCTATTTGTAACTTCTTTAAAATATTTGCAGATTACATGTCATTAGAAAGGAAAGACAAAACCTTGCAATCAATGGTGAAAAGACAGTGAGCTGGCCTTCAGAATGTGAATATAGTACTTAAATACCCTACACTGTTACATCATTAGTTTGAGTTAAATAGTGTAATTAAACTTTGACAAATGATTTTTAAGGAGAAAAAGATGCTTGGATTGTTTTAATAAAAATGAAATTCTTCTTGATGAGACTAATATATTCTTTTCTTACACGTTCCCACAACTCAAACAAGAAAGACCTCTTATGAATTGAAGACGCAAAACACACTCTAAAATAAGAAAACACATAATAAAAACAACAACAAACTTTTTGACAAATGATTATACAAAAGTTTTTTCCATTTATATAGAGGAAAGAAAAAACATACATAAATTAGCAAGAGAAAAACTATTTTATAAAAAGAATTATTTACGTCAATATAGTATTATAACATCTTATAATTATGTTTATTTGTCGTTCTGTACTACTACTACTAATAAATACAATACAGACTATGTGGTCCGCACCATAAAAATTGTGTAATTACTGGCAACAAACATTGGACAATAGTGCAAGACAACACTCATCCACAGAAATTGTAGAAATGGCAACAGTAAACTTGGATCCAGGGGAATTCAAATCATTAAATGCAAACCGTGGAGGAACATTGGAAAGATTCAGAAATAATGTTGAACGGATAGAACTGATATTCGAAATGCTGCTGTTCAGAGGTGGAGATGACATGACTTATTCAAATATGTTGGTGAAGTCAACAATATGGACTCCTCAGAAACGGTTGAAAAAATTGTCAATGGGCTCAGAACATGCACAGTGTTGTGCAAAAAAAACTTCTATTTGCAAACTTTCCTCAATTGTTTGACAGATGGCCAAAAGAGATATCTAACTACTTTGGTAAGCAAGACACCACCCGACTCAGCCTCAATCCTGAAGGGGTATCACAAGAAATCCTCCCTACAACAATCTATAGAATCGTGCAGCCAACTGACAGTATAGACAACCAACAGAAACAAACAATCAAACAACCGTTGACAATAAGATGACCAAAAATAGTTAGTCGATACCCTAAATCCTTCTCGAACAAGACAGAGAAGTTTGAAGGAGCACCGATACCCATCCATTTAAAAAGTGCTGCATCACCCTCCACCCAACCACCTGGTGAATTCCCATGCACTTGACAGGCTCCAAACAGAAATCACTAAACATGGTTGAAGAAGACATCATTGAAGGTCCACTTGAAACTGAAGAAACCGGTACCTACATCAGTAATCTAGTAATAACAGATAAGAAATGGGATTTGATTTGAGCGCATTAGATTTACCTTGGACTGCCAACAAGTCAACAAAGACATTTTCCAAAAACACAAGCCAATTCTCACAACAGAAGAACTACGCCACAAACTAAAAGGCAGTAATAGATTCTCAGTCATCGACAGCACCAATTGTTACAATCAATTTGATGCATCGTGGTAAATGCACAAGTAGAGTTTTGAGATATGAACATTTCCACAATTCATAGCAGAATAAAAATCAGTTTTAAAGATAGAAAAGTCAGAAAGTATGATTGTTTTTCTTTGCTTTAGTTAAATAAGGAAATTTTAAGGTATTTTCTTTGACATACTTCAGAATTTTAATTGTGGTTAGGTAGGAGTATACATTGTCCAGCATCTCTTTTCCAAATCTCTGAACATTGGAATTTTAGTAGCGAGGTGGTAAGAAAGGTTCTGCCTTGCTTTAAGTTTAACTGTACAACTCCTGAAATCTCTAAATAGGCGAAAAAGTAAAATTTATATTCAGTGTAGAACATGCCTTATTCTGTCCAATCAAGTCTAAAATCTGTATGGTCACGTGAGTCGTTTTCAACAGGGCGGTAATATTCAATCTGAACTATATATATCGTTGAGAAATATGGCTATGGGTGACTGCACCAGTTGTACACACGACACAAGCTAAGATGACTCTCTCTAGAATTACTGTTTTGTCTCTTTTCCAGTGATACTATACAGCATATAAATGACATTAATTTCTGTTGAGCAAAGTGAATTAGAAATTAACACTGAAAATAGGGATGATAGCGTTCCTTGAATGATCGATACAAAATATTTAAATAATAATTTTGTATGAAATATGAATAATTTTGTATGAATATTCTTTGAGAGGAGGATTGATTGACAGTAGATGCTTTAAATGGTTATTTACTCAAAGAAGCATTAAGAAAATAACAACAGAGTGCAAAATGACAAAAACATACACAGTTTTTTAAACTAAAATAATCTGATTGAATATATAGTATATAGATCAAGTGAACATTTCAGCAGAACCAGAATAAGAATAAGAAGAATATAATGTAAGAATATATGTAAGAATAATATAATATAAGAATATATATAAGAATAATATAATATAAGAATATATATAAGAATAAGAATAACCAACCAACATTTCAACCAACCAGAATAATAATAGCCAACCAGAACAACCAGGATAGGATGTTTTCATCAAAGGATCGAAAAGGAATGTTTTTAACAATAGCAAAGTAATTAAGTTTTCTTGAATATGAATATTAACTGTAACAAAAATATATGATCCATGTTCGACCATGAAGCCTCAAGATTAAAATGAAATTTTTAGGCAAACAATAATAATTGAAAGCTTTAGGCTTGGTTCACGCAGAGGTGTTAGTGGTGTTACTGAGGGAGGCTAAGATTTAACACCTAGAGTGTTAACACCTTCAGAGTTTAAGAGGTAATTTCAAATCAATAATATTAATAGTTCATATCCTAAAAGGAAGCATACACAATAAGAACAAATGTGTCAACATTACTCTTATAAAACTTGTGAATCTCAAGAAAGGCCAATTGTGATAAGTACATTTTGCCATGTGTCTAAGGCTATTTAGAGATGTATGAGACATAATTTTTTTCATTGTGTCCCTTAAACCCACATTATTCTCCATGGCTTATAATTCATGGAAAAATTACAGATCCAGATTAAGTGTCATGGGTTAGGAAAGTTTTTTTTTCATTATTATTGAAACATTAAACTTATTTCATTTCCTTCAATCAATTTTATACAACAGATCATGGCAGTCATTGTGCAGGTAAATGTTTTCACAAAAAAAACACACTAGCCAAACAATTTTTAGACAAGTGGATAAACTAAAGTATTATTTATAGAAATAACTGTACCCTATGTTTTGCCAACTGAACAACACATTTTTGTGTTATTTCAGGTTTGAAGACTAGAATTCAAACAAATGCATTCAAGACTGTCCTGAATTTAATCATTATGTCAATACCAGTCATCAAAATCATTTCCTGAGTCACCATCACCAAGCCAGTCATTATAGTCATCATTATAGTCATCATTATAGCCATCATAATCATAATCCAAAACAGAAAGATGGGGATCAATACAAGTTGCTGAAAATGTTGGCGTTTTCTTCTTTGTGTCATTATTTTTACTTGACGCAGCAGGTTTATCCATGAATTTCTGCGTTGATGTTGCAGGCTTGACAAACTTTTGGTCAGGAATACCTGCCTGATCCAATAATGACGCTTCTCTTAATCCACCTAGATTACCCTGCATTCCATTTTTGTTATCGTGAAGTTTTTTATTGTATTTTGGTTTTCTGGATGATGGATTCTTTCTGCTATTGCACCCTTCCTGATTGACGTTTTTCTTCCTTCTTCCTCTTCCTTTTGGTTTATTTGAATGTGCAGCTCCAGAATTTTTATCATCTCTTTGTTGCAAAACTAAAAACATTTTCGAAACATAACAAATATCAGATTTATAGATTATACACAAGAGAGTTTGAGATTTATTAAAAAAGGAAATAGATGAATGGCCAAACCCAATTTCTTAATTTTCCTTTGTCATACCTTTGTCAATAAGCATTGGATGTTGTTTTAATACCTCAGCCATTCCAGAAGTCACATCATTCATATCACAATTTTCCCAGAGACCTCTTACAACTGATTTATCACCAACATTTTCAGTTTCAACGTCTTTTACTTTGAAGTCCAAGACTCCAAATATGTCTGGGTTGTTGCTTTCAAAACTTGGCATTTGGTCAAAATGAATATCTAAGTTTGGGAAAACAGGATTTTCAGTTTTTGAAAGACTTCCCTCAAGGGATGTGTTCAACTGGTTTGCTTGCAGGAATCTTTGAAAATGGGGTTTGTGGCTATTAGTTGCCTGCTGTTCTGTTAACCGCTTGTACACATCTTCATCCATACTATATTTCAATTGCACATCATGAATCGAATTATTATAATTGTGTACCTGCTGATCAAACTCTGCTATCAACTTATCTTCATGATTTTGAAGGTAATCCATATACTGATAAACACATTTCAATTTTCGATTTTTTATTTCCATTAACAGAAGCTCTCTCCATGTATTCAGTTCTGATCCAGCTATTCTGATTTTTCTTTGCATGTAATCAATAACATCCACCTTCCTCTCAAGAGAAGCTTTGTGAAGGGACATTTTTTCCTCAAATTGTTTCGCCAAGTTGAAAGTCTTGTTGATTTTATGACTTTTATGAGTTCTTTGTTTGCAATATAAACAAACAAATTCATTACACTGTAAACAGAAGTGACTTGAAAATGTTTGGTGAACAATACAAAATGGTTTTAATTGTTTGGTAATGGGATGGAATTTCACCTCAAAAAAATTGTTGTTTCCCTCGCATTTGTGTATTTCGCAGCAACAATTACACATGGCATGATGGCAGCTAGAACAGTACTTATTGATATTTGCTTGACATAGCATGCTTTCCTGACAAATTGCAAGACTAAATAAACGAAACCAATACAGATCACGTAAAACATCAAAATAAATATGCAACCTAAAAAACGTTTTTGCAATTAAAACATACCTTTCAGATTTTGTTAAACCAGCTGATGATGTTTGTGAATTACCCAAGGTGGATGAAAGGTCATTTGTGGTCTGGTCTTTTTGTAAGTGAGTGTCCTTCCTACATTTTAAAGGGCATCGAATTATAGCACCACCATTTGCACCAAACCCAAGTAAACCATCTAGGCATTCCTTACAAAAACTATGACCACACGTCAATGTTTTTAGCCTGTGGAATGGCTTTTCACATCCCAAACATTCTGGCATTTTATATGGATACTAAAATAAAATGAACTGATTGAAAAATGAAGAATGATGTCATAATCATATAGAATGTTTTGGAAATGTTGTTATCAGTTTGATCATACAAAATAAAATAACTGTATCATACTCTTGTACACAATCTTGTACGCAATGTTTTATGAAGTATCCAAAAAATAATGAAGACAAACAATTAGAATTAACAAAGAGTCAGCCCAAATTGAGAGTTGTTGTCAACTCTGCATTACAATATCTTCTTAATAAGGAATAGTTTTAGTTTTAGACATGTTCTTACAACCTAAGTGTTTATGCAAATTATATCTGAAGTCAACCAGAGTTTCGAAATCAAGCAGAGCTGGGGAAAAATGCAAACATTTGGAAAGGGAAGACATTTGCACACATTTGGAAAATGAAGACATTAGATTGAACAAGTTTTGCATCATAAATTTGGTTAAAAAACAAAACAATGACTTGATAATGATTGATAAACAAATTGATTCACATGTGACTACCTAGTAATTTTATTCATTAATAAATCTCATCTTGGTTGTATTCATAAATCAATTTCGTCAACAAACTTCTGATTTTTTTCATTTCTTGAAACAATTCATTTGTATTGTTTCAAGAACTCATAAAGCAACGTGATTGGGTAAAAAAAATCAAGACGCAATAATTTATGCATTTCATTTTTTTTGGTAAATGGTCAAAACAAAAATATAAGAGCATACAGAATTTCGACAAAGTTCGTAGTACATGTGTGCCTGAAAAGCCTAATTTAAAAAGAAGGAGAGCTTCAATAAATTTAAAAAAATCTCATGCACCACCGTTGTCAAAGAAAAAAGGTATATCAGAGAAAACATTTATATAATCGCATAAAGTTTGCGCAATCAAAAGTATATCTAACTGTTGATAAAATATTGAATTTTATGATGGATGTAGGCATGTTTTTTTCAACCTCTGCCCCTTCCATGACTTCTTCCATGACCTCTTCCGCGATTATGAATACATTTTGATACATGAAAGCTCCAGACAAGGAAAATGTTATTTCTTGTTTATTTTACACACAACAGAATTATGTCAGTAAAGTTTAGGACACAGCAAAAACTAATTATTATGAACAGAATTCACGTTGAAAAGAGATATTTTATTTTGAATTGAAATTCAGTAGATATCTACTGATAGAAATTGCCTATGATAGATGCTCGGTCACTTGGAGATTCGTAATTGCCGATTTTTAAAGAATTATATTTAATTTGTTTGAGTTAAAAGATCATTTTAACCTATAAGAACGCGAGGATGTGATGTTTGTCATAGAAACTAATTGAATTTTATCCACATGCTTTAATGGTACTGTATAATCGAGTCTGGCCAAATACTTCAGTCAAGTTGTGGAGACAAGTGAGCCAGTAATTACTGTTAAACGCAATTCATTTCTTACAATATCTGCACCAGGAAGGGGAAATTCGGCTGATATGTCAAAAGTAAGTTGAAAAAACAAAACGAAAACAAAACAAAATACCAAAGCGAAACGAAATAAACGACAGCAACAACATAAACAAAGAATTCCTGAAAGTTTTTCGGGTTTTGAAGCATGACCCAACACAAAAATACCAATTCAGAATTGCACCCGAACACACCTCTACGCCATCTGATAGGGCAAAGGGCGCCGATTAACACGCACGTTCAATGTGTACACAAACACGTGGATATTTATACTCATTCGCTTTTGTAATGCTTGTGGTGAGAAGAGGGCTAGCATCGCATGTAGATCATGTGGAAATTGTTTCAAAACGTTGCAGGGCAGTTAATAACAAACTCATGTTTTTTTGTTTTTTTTACATTTTGATCAGAATTCACGTGGAACGTTTAATATAGACTGAAGTGTCAAGTTCTATTGAAATCAGCAATTACGAATTCCCAAGTGACCAAGCGTCAGACGATTTCTTTCAGTAGACGTCTGCTGAATTTCAATTCAAAATAAAATATGTCTTTTCAACATGAATTCTGTTTATAATTAATTTTCAAGTTGCCAAAACAAAATTGCAATAAGGACTCCAAACTCCAGGTTATTTACTTACAATATTCACTTTACAACAACACCATTTTTACCTTCAACTCGAAGCAACTAGTCCTTCTCTTGGATGCACAGTTCATGGAATTTTGCAAAGACTTCTGGGAAAGATCAAAGGAATGTGCCACCCCGCTGAGTTGCCGTTTGTCTGGATTTAAGAAAGTAACCGATTACTTACGTATGAAGGTTACTTTAGTCGTACAAACTTTCGCGAGCAGAAACTTTCGCGATTTTCGCGAATTTTGGCCCAATTCGCGAAAGTTAATGTCTTCAAAAATTCTCGACTAAGCGATTCGCGAAAGTTTATGCTCGCGAAATAAATGTTTTTCCTTGATTCGCGAAAGTTTATGCTCGCGAAAAAAAATTAAAAAAGCTAATTTTTTTCAAGGTTTGAAAAGAATTTTCAAATACTGTATGTATTCTTCAAAACGAAACCTCTCAATATAAACAAATTTACACTAATCTAGTCTATTTGAATAACATCAGCAACTTTCTCTGTATCGTTCGCGCGATTTTGGTTTCGGGGTCTTGGTAAAGCAGGACGAAACATAGTTCTGATATCCGTTTGTTTTGCACGTTTTTTGGGAGGAACCTTGTTCTTTGGAGGATTCTTGTTTTTTTTAGGATTCCTAATTTCTTCTTGCTCGATATCAAGAAACACATCGTTTTCAGTTATGTCTGTAACGTAACAACCCATGATTTCTTCGTTTTTCGGCTCCGTATATCTTTCTCTGACAAGTTCTATGTATCGTTTGGCAAGTTGAGTATTCTTCATTGTCGCAGGAATTTTGACCGTTACCAAGCAAGCAATCTCCATACCTCCTTGGACAAGTGGAGAACGCCGATAGTGCTTTGACGTCAGCTCCAGAAACATGACTGCTTCACGGTCAAGAAAGAACTTTGTCACTCGAGAAATTTCCCTCGGTAGGTGACCAACTGTCTTTCCATCAGCTGTGACAGTTTTGATGGCAAATCTATCGTACGGGTTATTTTCTTCAAATAAACAGTGCAGTTTCTAGTCTTCCTGTGGTTTCCAATATTTCTTGTAATAGCGGAATCCACGCACAGCAGCAGAAAAACAGTAAGAGTTTTCCATTCTTTCTCTATTCGTGGTGAAATCGAACTCTGTTTATACTTATTCAGAGCTAACAAACCATCGAGCAGGATTGGGTTTATTTAAACTGTCATCAGATCTATTTCTTAATAGGGGAAAATTCAGTGACGGCAAAGCTCATGTAAAAAACACGACAACAAGAAAGAGTAAGAAATTAGTTTATGTTTTTGTTTTTCTTAAAAAAGTTAAAAGTTCAAGAAATAATGATAAAAAACTAAGGGTAAAAACTAAAACAAATTAAAAGTTCACTTTCCTTTTCTTTATTTTTGACGAAAAAAAAGAAAAAAAAACAACCCCCCGCATTTTATTTTTGATGTTCGAGATTCGAATCAATAGCATTTAAAGGGATGCACGCGATGCAAACATGCTCTATTAAACCAGGGGGTTACTGTTATGAAGTAAGATTTATATGTATACTACGATACTTTTAATACTTAATCATTTTTGAATTCAAATCAACAATTGATAACTATTAAATATAGTTAGCCTAAATTAAAGTCCTATAAAGATATATTTAAGCAAGAATATCGTGAAGTGTGTTTTAACATTACTCCCTGATTTCATTTCTCCGCACAAAGAAATAAATAAATGAAAATATTTCTTCCTTGTTTTGATGATAGCAAAACGAAAACAGCCGCAAGAATGTCGCTCCTAAGAAAATTTTTGAAGCAGGCAAAACAAAATGAGCAAAATGATAACTTGGTTAACAATGAAAACGATACAAACATCTCATTGGAACAAGGTAAGGATTTTATTTTTAATTCGTGGAAGTTTTCGTGATTTCAGAAATTTTTAGAGTCGTGTAGGGGCAAACCCTGAAGAATAAAATTACTCGCAAGTCTGCAGTTAAGTCCGCGCGGACGGCGGACTACTCGCAAGTAAGTCCTCAGAAAAAATCAAGTCCGCATTTAAGACCGCGATCATTATTATTATTTCTGAATCTTTATACAGGATAATTACCCTTGTATAAAGTCAAGTCTACGGTGGACTTAGTGAACATACTTTGTAAACAATAAACTCTCAATTTATTGACACACCGACAATGCGAACCGGAGAACCAGAAATGACGGGAGGACTTGGTGCGATTGACGCAGCCACCATATCAAAAGAAATTAATTCTGTTGCTGAAAAAAGGAGCTCAACCTATCATAAATGGAGCGGATAAGACAGGTATTCTATTGGAAAATATGCTCCCGAAAATGGTACTGCAGCTGCGTTAAGAAAGTTCAAAAAGACTTACTCAAACTTGACTGAAAGCACCGTTCGCACTTTCAAAAAAAAATTCGTAGATGAATTGAAGAAAGCTGATAAGGAAAAAAGACAAGTAACTAAAGTCATCGAAAAATACTCTTCGAAGAGTGGACGTCCTTTAATGCTAGGGAATCTTGATGCAATGGTTCAAGCCTATTTGCAAGCACAGAGTAACCGAGGATGCGTAATTAACTCAAGTATAGCCAACGCTGCTGCTCGTGCTCTTATTGATAGAAATCCGAACCTCGTTGGGAATATTGACGTGGAATCTTCATCATGGGCTCGCAGTCTTTTTCGGAGAATGGGCTTCGTGAGACGTCGAAAAACTTCTTCTAAAGTTGAAATTCCGGATGCTGCAAGGAAGGAAATAGAGTTCCTTTTCCACCACGAGATCGTCAGTTACATGGAGCAGTTTGACATACCACCATCACTAATCCTTAACCTCGACCAGACCCCTCTAAAATATGCACCTGTCAGCAACGAAACAATGGCAAAACGAGGATCTTCATCGGTGACGATCGAAGGAAGTGTCGACAAGAGAATGATAACAGGAACATTTGCTATCACATTATCTGGAAATTTTTTACCCCCACAACTCATCTATGGAGGAAAAACAACCCAAAGTATTCCTAAGGTCTCTTTTCCAAAGGAATTTAGTTTGAGCGCCAATCCCAAATATTTCTCAAATACCAAAGAATCAGTCAAATTCCTTGAAGAGATTGTTATCCCATACGTGAAAGATGAAAGATCCAGGTTAGGACTACCAAAGGAGCAGAAAGTACTGATGATCATGGATGCTTTTACGGGGAAAACGACAGAAGACGTTGAAGACGTACCCAATACCATGACAATAACATTTTGATTGTAAACGTACCAAAAAATATGACCAAATACTATCAACCATTAGATCTCACCGTAAATGGATACTGCAAGAGATATTTAAAGAAAAGATTTTCAGAATGGCATTCATCACAAGTAGCGAAACAATTGGCAGCAAATGTTGCATTGGAAGATGTTAAAGTCAAGATTCAATTAACGACATTAAAGCCACTTCAAGCTGATTGGATCATCGATTTCTACAATGAAATGACGTCAATTAAAGGGAAGGAGATTATCAACAGCGGATGGGTTTCTTCAGGAATAAAGGATGCCATCGATCTCGGTTTGCAGAATCTTCCTTCTATCGACTCCTTCGAGGAATTAGACCCAATGATTAATGACACAGAGGATGTTGCCCGATCCAATCAATTGCGCATGATCGCTATCGCTTGCTTAACAAGTGAAGAACTTTCAGCAGTCAACAACGATAACGATGCAAGCGATACCGAAAACGGAGACGAATGGGCGGCGCCATTTGAAGAAAGAAGTGCTTTCAGTGTGTTTGATGATATGGAGTGAAAATTTAAACATTGTTTGTACTTGTATATTTTGAGAGATTTGTATTGGGTTAAAAAGCACTATACCTTTTTTTAAAAGCATAATGTATTTTGAGTTCAGCCTTGGCCATGCTAAAAAATCTTAAGAGTCAAGCCTCAAACATGCTTATAAATTTAACTATTCAAATATCATTTACTACTCAACTATTTCGATTGGTAAAATTAACTTCTTTATGCTAACTTCTTAGCCTCAAGATATCCTTAATATATGCTTAAGATATTCTGCCTCTGTATGCCTATAAAACACTGGTGTAACACGCAACTGTTGTATATACATTTTTTTATTCTTGAAAATCCATGCATTTAAAATTTCAGTTTGCTTTTAATTCGCGAAAGTTTATGCTCGCGAAAGTTTGTACAACGAAAGTACTTGATGTTCTTGCGATCCCAAACCGTGAGTTGTTGGTAAGTGAGAGACGGCGCTCGGATCTCGAAGCTCAAATTTTGAAGGTATAGTTATCCTGGATGATTATTCTTTTCGTATGTTATTGTAACTGTAAAGCATACCTAAAGTTGGTAAGTGAAAGGTGTGAGGGAATGAACCATAAGGGTGGGCACTTACCAACAACTCACGGTTTGGGATCGCAAGAACATCAAGTAACCTTCATACGTAAGTAATCGGTTACTTTCTTATTCTTGCTCACCCAACCGTGAGTTGGGTAAATGAGATTTTAAAGCCCATCCAGGATAACAATATTTTAGTCATTATGACTATGAAATATATAGATTGCAAACTATACCGCAATCAAACATTATAGAATAAATTGAAGTTAGCTTGGGAAATAAAAGTAGTAAGTGTGAACACTGTATAAATATAATCAAATCAACATGTGTACATGAAAAATCTAACACATAAATTATTCAACTATATTTGAAAACAAAACGTTAAAGTCCACATTTGAAGCAGGTGTAATTATAACTTTCTTGTAATGTTGGTAAAATGTGTGACAATTTTTCCAACACGCTTTCTTCATGATACCCTCCAAATCAATTCCAACCTCTAGAGCTTTGCTGGTACTTGCTGACCTGCAACTGTGAGGAGAAAAATTATTAATGCCACATGGTATAAATGAATCTATTATCCACCTTCTAATCGTATCAATAGAAGCTGCTTTATAAGGCTTTCCATGTGTAACGATTAATTTGTGGACATCAGATGTAACACGTAAATTCCTTCTGTGAAGATATTCTTTCAAGCATTTGATAATACATAAATTCTTATCAATGTCATATGCCTTGTAGGTGAAAGAATCTAGTTTACTGCCCTTTCTAGAGTGTTTAAAAACAGTATTTGGAATGAAGGTAACGTCGTTCTCAGTCATATGCATATGGTTAACTGAAAATGAATATATAGTGTTAACCCTTTGACCTACCAGAATTAACAAAAGTAAACAAAGTTTTTGTGATAAAATTTTATCTGATAAACATGAGTTATCACCGGTACTTTGGAAGTAGTGAAAAATAATGTTAACATCCCATACAAAATTATGTTTAGGGATGGGGTTTTTTAAATTGAATAACCCATCAAAATATTTATTTACAATCGGATGTTCCGATAAAAATTTATATGGAGGAAAATGAATGTAATTGGAGATAGCAACTTTTGCTGCATTAATGACTGAAAAGGATTTTCCTTGATCAAAAAAAAATGAAAAATAATTAAGAATATTTTGAAGAGAAGCATCTATAGGTTCCTTCTGTAAAACTGATGTACAGTATTCTCTAAAATTGTCCCAGTGGGATAAATATTTCTTTTTGGTCGAGTCTCGTAGACACGAACTGAGGATGTGTATAGAAGAACTAAAGCTATCACACCTCATATCTGCAGTGCCAGCAAATTGAGTTGCGAGTGCAGAGGATGTTGCTTGCAACTTTCCTGTGGCAGGATTAAATTGTTGTTGCCTGGGGCAAAATTCATTTGGTCTTTGGCCAGTTTTAATGCACGTGGAAACCAATGTTGGCTGGGCCAATTGGGTATTATCAGAATTCCACGACATTGTTCTCTGCTGATCTTGGAGATGACTTTGCTGATAATGCTAAAAGGAGGAAACACATATGAATCATCTTCCCATTTAAAAGAGAAAGCATCAACATTTTCTGCATAAGGATCTGGATGCCAGCTCACATATCTATCAATATGCTTATTGATAAGACTGGCAAATAAACCAACATTAGGTCTGTACCATTTGTTAATAATCGCCTTAAAGATCTTAGGATGTAGTTGCCATTCAGTGCCCTCATTAAATTTTCTAGAGTATTCATCAGCAATTTTATTTTGTTTTCCAGGAATGAAAGCAGATGAAATCCACAGATTCTGTGCTTTACACCACAGCCATATATCTTTAGAAAGTGTGTCACATACTAAAGACTGCATACCTCTCATGTTATTGACATAAGATATGGCTGTAGTGTTATCACACCTAACTTGAATATGCTTATAATATGTATTCTGAGAGAAAGTCATGATGCCAATAAATATAGCTTTAAGTTAAAGCCAATTGATGTGTTTTTCTCTTTCTAATTCTGTCCACTGACCCCCTGAGGACATGTGTCCATCAGTGATGCCCCAACCAATTTTGCTGGCGTCTGTAAAGATAACCAAATCAACTGGAGGACATCTAATATACCGAAATGAAGACTGAATGTTATCTTTCCACCAGATAAGCTCATTGATAGCATTATCTGAAAGAGTCATATCTTTGTCGAAATTACCTTTATTAAGTTTTAAAGCCTTAATTTTGTCTCTTTCTAAATACCTATAGAATAATTTACCATATGGAACTGCTGGCAAACTTGAGACAATATTACCAATAACACTGGCCACAGTTCGAATACTATATTTGTCAGAATTAGAAATAAGTTTACTGCATAAGTTGTGTATCTTATCTTTTTTCTCTGAAGTGAGAGTAATGGTCATGGAAACTGAATTAAACTCAAATCCCAAGAAGGTAATACAAGTCTTAGGTATAAAATCAGACTTCTCAGCATGAATAGTGAATCCCAGAGAACGAAGTGTATTGACTGTGTCAATAACATTCTCCTGGCAGCTCTGAAAAGTGCTTCCTTGTAGGTAAGAATCGTCAACATAAACAACAGAAATATATCCTTTTTGTCTTAGCCGAGAAAAGGGAACTTTATTAACTTTTGTGAATACTCTCATGGCTAGACCATATCCATTAGGCATACAAACAAACTGATAAAACAAATTTCTGTGGACAAACTTTAAATATTTGATATGGTCATGAGCAATAGGGATGGAGAAGAAAGCATCTTTAAGATCTACTGAAGCCATAAAACAGTTTGGTTCAATAGCATCCAAAACATTCTGTATAGACTCCATTTTAAAATGTTTCTAAACAATGTTAGTATTAAGCTGCTTCAAATTTAAAATCATTCGTTTAGAACCATCTTTTTTAGGTCTAGTGAAAAGATTGGACACAAATTGAATAGGTTCATTATGAGTACGTTGAACAACTGCTTTTTACAACAGTTTTTGAACTTCCATGTCTAGACATGCAAGCTCGTGCTGAGACAGAACACATAGCTATTTTATGCTGATATGGAAGGTTAATAAAATTTAATTTTAATCCTTCCCTAACAATATTGAGGATGTATGAGTCACATGTATAACTTTTCCATACATCATAAAAATATCTAATATTGCCAGCTTTGTAAGCTTGCATTTCATCTGTGAGGATAGCTAAGTAATATGTATCTAAAAACTTTACCTCTACTGGCTTTTCTTTGATTTTGTGTGACTGGATTGCTTGCCTCTTGAAGATGGTGTAGTGTGGAACCCCGGTCTCCGTCCCCGGGGGTATTTTGAGGGACGCTGGTAGTTTTTTGAGTAGGTACCAAAAGTTCTCATTGATGACTTAAAATCCATGATGCGCTTTGAAAGGTTGTCACCAAACAAAAATTCACCCTTAAAACTATCTGGATCATGAACTAGAGACCTTAAGTCACGAGAGGTATAGGAGAGAAATTCCCTCCTAAGGTTATCTGTGTAAGAATTCACACCAGACTAGTGGCGTCCATGCATTTTTTGACATGCGATTCTAACATGGATTTAACATCTTTGCGATCTAAGGATTTTGCATTATTATCAGCAAGGTAGGTCATGATGTCATTGACTGACTGGATCATACAAGAAGAACTTTTTGCTAAAGCTAGTTGGATTTTTTGCAGTTTCAGATCTGTAGACTTGGATTTTGCTGAAAGAACATTGTCCCAAACTTCTGGATTACAATTTTTAACTTTTATCTCAACATTTGCTGTGATACTATGCCTTTTCAACTTGTCAAGGTATTTTTCCTTGGCCAAAGGTTTATTCCATATTTCATTGATACACTTTGCCAAATTTTCCTTAAGAGGAGGCCCTGTATCTTCAACCTCATTCACTTCATCTTGGAGGGAGGAAATATGATTAAAATTATCATCATCCAAACACTCCCTATCAGAATCAACAGTGGAACCCAACAAATTATCTATTTGTCCATCAATATCATCTTCATCTTCACCCAGACTTAGTAAGGGGTACTCATCATTGATATCCCCCTCTAGTCTGGGCCTTTTAACAGACTGATAAGAACAAGCCTCACTATTGTCACTGACTGTGTGCATCCTCTTAGAGGATGTGGATTTTAACAGATCAGTTGGTATTTGCTGGGCAAAAAGATTACTATGTCTCTGTGAGACGAAGTTATTATGACCCTGTGGGCTATGTAAAAAATGAGGCTGTGCCTGAGAATTCGCTTGTAAAATTCCTTAAGCAACTTTATTCCCTTGAATGTCCTGCTGCACCTGTTGAAGTGTGTACAAGACTTGTGTGAGAACCTCTGTAGTTTGCTCAGATGATAACTGTTCAATTAACACTTCTTGTTGTGCCATAACGTTTATGAAAAGTGTTCCGAAGATAAAAAATACTTATCTAAATAATCTGGTCCTTCTTGAACGTCTTATCGCTTCGAAAGCCAAGGCTGAATTGAGCTTCGAGATCCGAGCGCCGTCTCTCATTTACCCAACTCACGGTTGGGTGAGCAAGAATGATAGATATGTTTTTAGTTAATAAGAAACAGCGCACGAAATCATAGGATATTGTATGTTTGCCGTAGTTATGGAAATGCTTGAAAATTTCAATTTCAGTGTCACCACGTGCTCTTCTGTAGGCCAGCGGTGAAGATGGGGAGACGAAAAAAAATAACGTCATTAGAATCTATGTCTGTTTGTTTGTTTGTTTGTCAATTTTTGGGGGTCCACGACATTGGCGATGGGGTGACAAAAAGATTTGGGCAAAATTTAGGGATGGGACTCTGTGACGTCATGAAAATCTTTGATCGAGCATATCTCTGTAACGTTTCGTCGTAGACATATGATCCTCTACATTTTCTTGATCAGCATTTCCAGTTCTATAAGCTGGTAGCACTTTCAAATAGCTTTCCGAAATTTTATTTTCTTTCTTATCTGGGAGAACGCACACTGAAAGTTTTCATGGGCAGCGAGCGACGTCGCCTTGGCGGCTAGTCCTATATATTATTATCCGATTCTCTGTTTGTTTGTCTGTCTGTCTGTTGGTTTGTCTGTCACGAAAAATGGTGGATACGGTAGTACGGTGGCCTAATACACTAAAAGATTTTTAAAAAAATCAACCCGGGAAATGTTTCGAGGTAAGTTAGACCATTATAATAACAGAAAACGCGCGAAGTTTGGGAGAAATGTTTTTTAGCGGGAAGAAGAAATATGTGTAAAAGTTTTTTTTCTGGAGGTTCTCAAGAAGAGTTAATGTGATTACGAAGACATATTATTGTCATGTTTCTGTTGGTTAAGGGACAGATATTTTGTGAAGCAAAATGGTGTGGAATTAATGAGTGGTTGTTAGCTCCCCTCCACACACACATAACACCATTACACCCAACCACAACCATACAATAATAATATTAAAATGCCTGACTCATACTTATATGTTTAAACTGACCATATATACAAAATGTCTATGTCTCTGTAGCTATATTTCTTGGCTACTTTTCCTTGAGTATTGCAGTTATTTTGTTGTTGTTTTGTTTGGATAGAGAAGAGGGGAGAATAGACACACCATACCACTGCACACTGTTTTGCATTCAGTGCTGTGTGTATTTAACAGCAAGTTTTAAGAGAGTTGTCAGTATTTCAGTCAGCCATAGCATGGTGCTGCTTGACATCCAAATTAATTTGGTTAACGATTGATGTAAAAATCAGGGCAAAAGACATTATTTTATTTTACATTCAGGAACATTTTTGATGTTGTCCTGTTTCTTTTCTATATGATATCTTTCTTTTTTTTAGATAAGAATATTGGATTAAGTAAATAAAAAATCACGATGGAAAGGAATGTGTTAATCATGGTTTTATATCATGGTACACGAAATTGGAGAATTATGAACAGAATGAACTTCTATATTTATAACCTGCTGAGTAGTGGGTACGTTATATAATTGGCAGATCAGTGGAACTTATATTATATGTCCCAAGTAGGTAAGATCACTTTTTACGATTAATTTTATTTAAGGGAATAAAGCTTTTTAATGGGATCATGGGTAAAAAAAATTTTACGGCTCCACTTAATAGTTGGAATGACATAAAAATTGTTAGGTTGTGTTTTTAAATTTTAGATCACTTATATGTGGAACCAATAAAAAAAATTAACCTGGTTAACTTTGTTTTTTTATTTTACTTATGTGTGAATGGAATCAAAAATAGGAATAAATGGCCTTGGTGGCTAGTCCTATATATCAATAACCGACTCTCTGTTTGTTTGTCTGTTTGTTTGTCTGTCACACAAAATGGTAGACTCAAGTTGTGAAAGACATCGGGGAGTCAACAACGTAAGATCTCACATAAATTATTTTTTCTTTTGCTACGTCAATATGAAACCGATCCATTGCGACCCAAATGGAACGCGAGATTTGGGGAAAATTATCTCGAGAACCAATAGGAATAACTGATGTTTTTGGGGGTCCGCGACATTGGCGATGGGGTGACAAAAAGATTGGGGCAAAATTTAGGGACGGGACCCTGTGACGTCATTAAAATCTTTGTTCAAGCATATCTCTGTAACAGTTCGTCGTAGAGATATGTTCCTATACATTTTCTTGATCAGCATTTCGAGCTCTAAAAGATGGTTATACTTTTCGTTACTAATTCGTTGATTTAAGTTTTCATAAATTCTCAGTGACTGAGGATGCAGGCTGAATATGGGCAGCGAGCGACGTCGTCTTGGCGGCTAGTCTTCTTTATTAATAGCGAGTGTGCATCCCACTTTTTTGTTTGGTAAAATATTTTGTGTGTGGGGTTGCCGATTTATTACGGGCAGTTTCTCACAAGTTTGTCTGGGTAAGTAAACACTGCACTAGCAAGTTGGATTTTCTTTTGCGTATTAGTAATAGTCCTAACTCTGTCTTACGGTTTTTTTATGTTTTTGCATGTTTGTACGCGAAAGAAGACATTCATTAAATGGTTGCACATAAGAAGTTGTCAAATGGTAGCAAATGGTTTTTAATTTATTTCTCTTTGGTGGAATTAATCGTTATTGTAAAGATGGAATTAACGAGTGGAAGTGCATATACATAAAAAAGTGAATGAAAACACGAACACATGTTGTTGTTTTTGGTAGTAAACGTGTGCTGAATTTAATTGGAATTAAATTGGAGGATTGTTAACGATTCGGCATTAATTTTTTACTTAAAAATGGTTGCGCTGTTGCGATTGGTTTCATGTCGACCATGTGGGATTATCAACATTATCAACATGTTTTGGAAGAGCTAAACTATTATTTCTGAGGGTTTTTTTGCATGTGAAGCAGGAAATGGTTTTGTGTTACGCTGAGATATTTTTGCTGATGTGTTATTGTTGTTGTTATATTTCAAGCGAATTTTTGTGGCTGTTTTCAAGAAAGTTAAAGTCCTCCCCCCCTCCCCCATTATGATGATTGAATATCCAACACCCCCTCTCCCCCTACACCTCACACCGCCAGTTGGAATTATATGTTTTCATTCTGTACTTAACACATCCCAGGGTTTTTTCATCTTTCCTTTTATTTAAGCTATGTTTTTATTGCTATTATATATAAGGTAGCTTCATCTATGCTCGACGAAACAACTTTAGAATCCAATAAATGAAAAAGGAAACCTAATTTACGTTCAAAAGGATGTAAGATATGAAATACAATATCCAAACAACATTAGTAATAAAAGGATAAAGACATTTCTTTCCTTTGAAGACAGATAAACGGAGGAGAAAAGGAACGGGTGGATACGTCTGTGTTCAACCTTATATTCTTTTCTCGACAAAACAATTTTCAAAACAATTTAGAGATAAAACACGGAACAGTGGAATAACAAAGTAGATATATCGTGAAAACCACGTACCGTAATAGTCCCAAAAGAAACACTAGAGGTCATATTTCTTTTCTTTACCGCTAATTACCCTTGAAGTTACTCGTAACATTTTTATAACTATTACATCACGATGCAAACAAACTCTGATAATCAGCTGGTTATTAAGCATGTTGAAAACAAAATATTGCACCGGGGAAGGGAAACCCCCTCCTATATGGAAATCTGCTTTCAAAATGGGGATTTAAAAGTCGTGATTTGAAGTCTTACGGCCAATCTTTCCGTTCCTGTAGTAAACAAGATGTGCCGATAACAGCACGCGTGAATATCAACAACTTCATTTCGGTCGTGTTTTTTGTGGTTGGATTTGTTTAGAAAAGGTTTCACACTCATCTTGAATTATTAAGCGATATTTCAAATTAAAACTATTGGGTCAAAAGTACTTACTGTGAGCTTCCTTTTTAAATGTTTTTCATTTTTTTTCCGTTGATTAATCGCTTCAATATTAACGTGCATCAAGAATAGAAGCATGTCGAGCATAGATGAAGCTACCTTAATGTTGTTTGTTTTATTAGTGGGGATGTAGTAGTAGGGAGACCACTGAATGTCTTTACATTTTAATCTTCACAATGATCACACCTACCTATTCTATGATGGTTCTCTAAGTCATTCCTGTACCTATATCATAAATTTATTAATTGAGAACTGTTTGTTGTTTTTGATTTATATATTCTGTCAGTGGGAGGGGAGGGAGAGTGTGCACAATGTGTGATTTCAGTATAAGTTGCTGTTTTGCTGCATGATGTGCATTTTAGGGGAGCCTACTGATTATTGTTACTGGCATATTACGTATGTCGTTTAGGAATCCTCAATTTTTATGCCATGGTGCTTATCTTGGTTCTATAGTAGAAATGTCAGCGCACATGATATTTATTTATTTACTGCTATTTTACATTCTAAACGAATATGTTCTGTAATATTTTTCCTGTTTCTGATGATCAGGTGCTTGCTTCTGTCCTATATGATTTCTTGCTTTTTAGATAAGAAAATTGAGTGTAAATAAAAATTATGACGAGAAGAATGAATGTGCCAATCATGGTTTTACATCATATGGTACATGCAGTTGGGTAAATTATTTGATGAATTCATAAAAAAAATGACACTTCGGTTGTATACAGAGCAGGTATAATCTTTTTACTATTCACATTTGATTTAGGTATCTTGGACAAAGACATAATTTTACGGTTTCACTCAATAGTTGAAAAATATATTAAAAACATTTTTAGGTTGCATTCCTTCTTATCATGATTCTCGACCGTAAAATGTTTTTACCTGGGATACTAGTCTATATACTAATAGCGAGTGTGCATAACACTTTAAGTTTGGTCAGTGTGAATAAAAGGACTGGGAACTAAATATTTGTATGGACTATATTAGAGTGACATTTTAGATCAGTAATAAAGAATAATAACATTGATATAAATCAGTAACTATTTTATCCGACGAAATAGTCGATGTAGACCTGTTATGTGTTCGTGTTATCAGTTCATTATTTTCTACCGATGTCTATTTTTTAATGTGGTTGAACGTAGCTTTTTCGTATCAGAATAAAATTCTCACGATCAAAGTTTTTCCAATCTCTCAAAGTAGCAACGTTGTTGGGATGATGAAAATAAGTAAAAATAGAGCGTGAGAGTTTAAGGAATTTCACAAAGTTGTTAGATTTAGTGAATCCAGAAACCAGGTATGAAGGAATGTTCAATTGCGGAATTGATAATTTGAAAAAATTCCAGGGTTGGAAATTAAGTAAAAAAGTTCTAGACATTGAGTAAAATTGAGTATATAAATAAAATAAAGTAAAATGTTAGTATATAAAATTAAATGAATCATATGTAGTGAGTTCTCTTATATTGTTTGGCAAATTGTTCCAAACATTTGGGACTCAGTAGGAAAATGATTTCTTGAAGATAGAATATTTGAAACTAGGTAGATCCCATTTTGCTTTATTCCTGGTACTGTATCTGGAAGATATACTTTTTGAAATCAGGCTACTTAAAAGTGGAGGTGTTGCTTTTTTCCATGTGATGTTGGAAAACCATTCTGCAACCAATATTTGGGCAAGGAATCATTTTTTTAACAGAAGACATAAGGTGTGCAACATTTGAATTACTTTTTCCATGAAATTCACAAAATTCACTTTTTTAACTAACTCAAGAAAACCTTTCAATGTTGCAGGATTTTTTTGTTTGACTGTTTTTGATCTGTATGGATGCCATTGCATTGCGTTAACTATGAAACGGCCAGCCTTTGTTACCTCGAGTAAGCGAGAATAAACATTTTTGTTTATGTTTGGGAAAACAAGTTGAACACATGTTGCCAAAAAAGTTAACTTTTTTAACTTTTTCGCTCCAATGTTGCAGAAATTCAAGATTTTTAGTTTTAAATGTTTAATTTAGCTGTTTAATTACATTGCACGGGAAAATCTAAACAGGCAAAATCAATAATTATAAGTTTTTGTGACAGGAACATTTTAAGAGCCGATTTTTTCATGCACAGAATCAGTTTTTTCTCTTCTAATCCTTTTTTGCACTTCTTTCAGACATTTGGAGCAAAAAAACCCGATTCTAAACACTACTTTCATAATGGAAGGTTTGGAAGAGTTTGGGGAGTTGGAAGTTTTCACTATATCTGTTACCGGTCAAAAGTCTCATCTTCCAAAAACAGAAGTTTTTCCATTTCTTTCTGCTAAGTCTAGCATTTTCATGATTAATTAACGTAATTTATTCCTGGAAATGTTCCTAAACAAATTATGATAATCACGACAGAAACTTTACATTGTTATAAAATCAAAACAAAACTGATTTTAATTTATAACTGATCACCCTAATGTGGCAGAATCTTTTCCAGATATCACTCACTATCCCAGGGAGATGATATGAGTAGGTCACTTTACTTCTTTATTATGGGAGGTGTGACAAAAGCATCCATAATACTAATGCGACAATGTGAAACTCTTCTTTTTAGCTACTAGTGTAATCAGGACAACTAAAACTTACAGTTTTTAGTACTTTTAACATGTCTTAAATCCTACTAATCACATGATGGTTGCTTTGGTCAAAAAAAGTGACCTTTGCATATTTTCCTCTTTTTTAGATTGAAAAGTAGTCATAGCTTAGTCAACATGTGATTGTAGCATCTTTGAGTAATCTTACCGAATTTCATACACCGACTGTGAATCTTTTACCAAATATCAGAGAAAATATGTTCTCATGATTTTCTAAATGTCAACATTACGCACAACATTTTTGACTGTGTCTTTAACGGTTTCATTTAAAGTTTTTTGACAAACAGTTTCGAATAACATTCAATTACAATTTGTTGATGGTGGAAAATTTAAATGAGATTTTAATTGACATCATGAATTGAAAAAGAACTTCTTACCTTTGAATAATGAAAGCAACTCGACATTGCAACCTTCCTACACAAAACTCGTAATATTATAACATCTTATAATTATGTTTTATTTATCGTTCTTGATCTGTACTACTAATAATAATTACGGACTCTGGTCCATACAATAACACGTGTTATTACATTGGTCCAGAGTGCAAGACAACACTTATCCACGGAAATTGTAGAAATGACAACACTAAACTTGGATACATCATTAGATGCAAACCCTGGACAAATATTGGAAAGACTCACAAAATATTTTGAACAGATAGAACTGACATTCGACTTAGCCTTCTGCAAATCTGATGGGACACCATACAAACCCACAGAGACAGAGAAAAAGATACTGGGGTATGAAAAACCCTACTCAACAGGAAAGGCTGGGAAAAGATTAAATCCCAGTGCAAGTTTGTCAAAACATTGAAACGTTTTCGACCTTTTGGTACGTCGTACAACCTCCCTATCAAAGGAAAAGCCCGTGTTTCCATCACAGCCCAAAAAGGAGCCCGAAACTGTAATCAATGGAATCGTTAGAAGGGAGGAATTAATTCTGATACCCAACTCCCATCAACCTTATATCATTGGCATCGGTCGTGAAGGAAATCTTGGAGCAGACAAAACCCTGAGACATGCTGGTTTCCAGGTATGGCTGAAAAAGTAAGAATATTTATGAAAACCAGCCTACCATGTGCTTCAGCCAATCCTCACACCCCACCTCAACCGCTGAAAGCTAACATGCTTCCAGAGCGCCCATGGCAATGCTGGTTTCAAGGGACCAATTGGCTCAAAACATTACCTTCACGTAGTGATTGACCAATACTCAAAGTATCCTGAGGTCGACATTGTGAAATCAACATCGTTTTCCAGCCTTGAACCATGTCTTGATCGGATATTTGCATCTCATGGTATACCAGAAAAGCTTTCAACAGACAATGGATCACCTATTTCAGTGACGAAATGTGAAAATATGTGAAATTACATGGCATCAAACATGACCGTGTCATACCTGAAGACCCTCAATGCAATGGGTTTGCCGAAAACTTTGTGAAACTGCTCTGCAAATTCGTCCATACCACAATCGTAGAAGGAAAGGACCCATGGAAGGCAATTCAGATATATCTGATGATATATCGTGCGACCCCTCACACCAGAAATTCACCCGCAGAACGGTCGTAAAATGGAAACCAAACTTACACAATTGCATCATCCTCTCAAAGAGTTAGACAAACGAGCTGAAGTCAGAAGAAAACACAATGAGACAAAGCTGAAGCAAAAATTTTACTTAGATCAGAAAGCAAGGGGAAAAGACCATCAAAACAGGCGATAAAGTTCTAATCAAGTAAAAGAAGTCTACAACGAAACCCCCATTCGACCCAACACCTCTAAAAGTTACCGATGTTAAAGGAAACAAAATCTCTCCACACAGACCAGGGAAATAAAGAGTACACGACAAGAATCAGATAAAGCTGATACCACCTCGACCAAACAAGCTCATACCCTCTTGGGAACCCAACAAACATCCTTGCATTACTGAATACAAGATTGAAATGTCAGTTCTTGATAGAGTAGCGAGATCACCATTTTAGAAAAATGCCATCGGTATTAAATCACTCTATTGGCGACCCTGCCAACAAATTAATCAAACCTCCAATCCTTTATTGCTTCTTGATTTTCTTCTTTTTATCTTATTGTACTAAAAATACCATGCTCAACACAGTTTTTACTATTCTTTAGAAATCTAAAAAACAAAACAAAACTTCCTTTATAACTTCAACGTTAGAAAATAATTCATAAATTTCATAAATCGTTATAACATCTTTCCTATTATTACTTTGTTGTAAAAAATGTAAACAAATATTTCTTTTTCAAACGTTTCCTTTTTCTTTCGTTGTCAATAGTTGCTCATTCGATTGTTGTTCGAAATTCTCCTTCTTGGATGCTAAGTCATGTCTTCCTCACCGTAAACACTTCATATGACAATTTAGTTTGAAATCCTGTTTCTCAATCAAGTCATCTTCAAATCAAGCCTACGTCTTTATTATACATTGGAATTGAGGTCCTTTTTGGGTTTCTGGAAAACATGGGGAAAAGGCCAATGCGCTAAAGTTTTCTTTTTCAACAAGCACCTTTTGACAAAAGAAAACTTTTCTGCAAGGTTGATATTTACACTTTTCTTTTCAGGTGTCACAAATGCTGTTCATCCAGAGTAACACAAAATGACAAAAATCAATGCTCCAAGAAATGATAATAAAACAAGTTCATTCGTAAGTAGTAATATCAAGAAGTATCCAAGTAAGTAAATTATTGACTTCAATGTATCAATGTTATGAAGGATTTGAAGAAAAAACAACAAATTTTCGTTTGTTCTCAAAGTTTCACTTGTATGATTGGCAATCTTCAATCTTCTGTGCTGTGCTGAAGATTGTTTGAAGTTTATTTCTAGTTGTACCAACTCACTTTGTAATCCCAACACACTTTGTAATCCCTACCACACTTTGTAATCTCACTTGCCACACTTTGTAATCCCTGCCACACTTTGTAATCCAATTTTGCCACACTTTGTAATCCCAACCTACCACACTTTGTAACCCCTCTTGCCACACTTTGTAATCCCTAAAAGCTCCCACACTTTGTAATCCTGTATTGCCACACTTTGTAATCCCTTAAAAAAATCTCTCAGAAAATCGACAAAATTAATGTACCCTAAATAAAATGCTAAACAAAATCGAAACCAATATTCAATAGTCTCAAAAGGAAATAAATTCGTGGTTCTTAGCTAAAGCTTTACAGCCTTTAGCCTGTTAATATTCTTCTACACTTTTATTGAGATCAAATCTCGAGACATTAGTGATGGAATTGGTTTGACAGAAAACATAAACAAATCGCCTGCTTCAGATGTATGAATAAATATACAGATCATAAAAATGAAAGCAGGATAAATATAATATAAACGATAACAAATCAACAAAGTTAAAGTTCGTTCACTTCTTGCTACTTTTTAAAAAGACGTTTGTGATAAAAAACCAACAAAACTTTTGTGATGTTAGCTCCACCCAAGCATAGTTCCATTTTGGAAACGGTAAAATTTGTTTTAGTTCCAAAACTAATCCGCTGAAGGAGCCAAACTTTTTAACAATGTTAAAAACGCTGACAATAAAAGAAGAATCGTTCTTCTTATGCAACAATTCTATGTTGGGAATGTAAATTCTAGGCAATTGATCTTGGTACATCTCAACAATTCTTTTAAAGCGACGATTTACGCCCCTGATTGCTGAATATATGGCCGAGATATGTTGATCAATCGTGAATGCTGGTGACAATAGTGCATATTTGATAATGATCGCCCAAATTTCATCTGGTAGTGTGTCCCAAGGTGTGACACCAAGGTCTTTAGCGTTGTCCTTCAACTCCCCATCAGTTTCACGGGAAAAATCTATATTCTCGTTCAACTCTTCGCCTTCAAAAAGAGCAACAAAATGTTCACCATGTCCTTCTGCAAAGTGCCCAAGATCAATTGGCTCGTTATTTTGGATGTTATCTGATGACTGTGGTATGAAAACAGCTCTGCCATGTTCACCGAGGGACGAAACAAGATTTATTTGCAAATTATATATGTTCGAGACAGCTTGAAGGGTTAAATGGTCACCGTATGTACCATCACGTTCCATGCGAGAAAGGTAATTGGACCATGGTTCACCAGCAAAAAGTTCAAGAGGGACACCATCTACGTTATTCTGATTGACAGTTAGATAGTTTACGACTGCTCGTCTTACTTCGGCAGGAGAAGCAATTATGCCTTGTAATGAAAGATGGTAGCTAATCGCTGAAAACTGGAAATTTCCATCTCCTGGTGGATCATACGCTAATTCGAAGCCTTGAGTTTCAAAAGTTTAATAGCGATCTTCTTTCGTGTATGGTAAAAAATATTTTGACATTTTGCGATTTTTCACTCTTCTTCTGGGTGTATAAACATTTTTGGCTAACGTTTGTTTGTCTACTGATGAGCCCTTGTGGAGATTCGTAATATCTTCCACAGATATATACATTTCAGTTGAACGCTTAGTGACAGGGTCTTTTATTCTCAATTTGTAATTATCTGAATGTTTCGACTTTTTGATAACTTTGCCTTCAACAACATGTCGGCGATTAGGAGCTTTCTTTTTAGATTTCAACCTGACCAGAACTTTTTCTCCTAGTTGATACTCAGTGTTTTGATTCTTTCTTTTATGCCTTTTTATCATTCTGTCATCCATTCTCTTCCCAGCATTTTTTGCACCTTGCCGAAGTTTGTTAACTTTTCGTGTCCTCTCTTTAATGCTCTTTTCAGTAGGAGGAGCAAAATCATAAGGTTCTGTGATATTACCACCAACTTTCCAGTGTTCGTTAAATTTTTTCACATAGTACGAAGGCCTTCCGTAATAAATTTTAAATGGACTTTTCCATGCCAATTCTTCGCGTGCAAGTTCGTTCAACACTCGCATGTAGTTCCCTAAATTTTGAACCCAATTTACATCTTTCTCTGCCAATTCGATCATGTCGTAATGAATTTTGTTCCTCAATTCCCTGTGAGATCGCTCGACTTTCCCTTGAGCTTTCGGGTTATACGGTCTACTTAGAATGGTTTTTACTTTGAACTTCTTACAAAGCTAAAAGAAAAAATAATAATGAAGATTATTCCTTTATCCCTTTCGATGCCAGAGGATTATCTGAATTTTCATGATTAGGTTGTACTGTATGAGACGTTGGGGTGAAATAAAGATAGTTTATGCGGCTGAGTGTATTTTTATTGCAACGACGTGGAAAATTGAGTGTCGTTTCAATGAAAATTCACTCTTCCACATAATGCATTTAGGTACTTTAACCATGATTCCAGAAAATATAAATTTTTAAAATGTTAGATATATCGAAAATCTGCACAGAAGAGGTTAATACAACGAATAGTTTATTTCATCAGAAATCCACATTGAGGGCACAGGACGTCCTTTGTACGTCCTATGTACGTCCCCTGGACTTATGGACGTTCAGAGGACGTACAAAACACGTCCTATACCTACCCTTTGCCAAAAAAAAAAACTTCTTATTTTAAAGGAAAGAAGTAATCGGTAAATATAAGTTAAGCGGCCTATCATTCTTTTTCAAAAAATAAGTGAAGCATCTCCGATCTGTTTGTAATCCTAGTATAAGTATATAACATTTCTTTTTCAAGATCCCCTAAACAATGCCGTACCAGACTTATTCAATATCCTCATTTACTATAATATCAGCATAAATTCACGGGAAGAAAAGCAGTCTCAGGCACGTAGCAAATTTTCGTTGCCATGGGCCTGAGTCTGAAGAGCTAAAAAGACATTTTCTAATTTTATAAACTTACCGTTTTAACTTCTTTCTTGAACTCTCCACCGTTGTCACTTTGTAAAATATCGGGTGGTCCATGCTCACAAAAAATTCTTTCCAAAAGTGGTGTTACATGAGTTGGAAACTTTCTTTGCAAGGGCTCAAGCCAATGAAAACGACTAAAAACGTCTATCAAAGAAAAGATATATCGGTACTTTTTACCATTAAACGAGACAGCTAACAATTTCATATCTACTAAGTCAATCTGAAGCTGATCCATCACGTTTTTTGCACGAACCGGTCGTGGGGTAGCCTTGTTAGTGAATTTGGCATTGAATTTTCGATAATTCACATGATGATTGGTCACCTTTTGGATATTTCGTTCACTTAGACCAGCTACGCTATGTGCCGCTCTCAATCTTATTTTTCTGGCGCCAGCTGACTTACATTCATGGAAAGTACGATCAACCAAACCATTTATTTGAGACTTTTTAACAACCTAAGCAATTAAACATTTTAATGTTGATTTCATTTTAGCCAATAGAAAAATGTTTAAAACCAAAAGCTGCCAGGGCGCACAGTGACCTCCCGCACCTCGCTTCATTTATGATAATTTTGCGTTACCGAAATAAAACTTACTTTTTTGTTATCGAATAATAAATATCCATCTTTAGCAACAGAAAATTTGCCTTTTGCTCTCCAGTATTTCACGATAGCGGTCTTTTCTTGCCTTGAACGCTCCGCCTTAGGCTTTGCAAAAGTTCCTTTGGTTAATGCCAGTAAAATATTGTATTCTTCTTCGTCCACAGGATGAATGTAACAAGTGCAAACAGAAATACAAACGAATAGAAATATCAACGAAATAAAAAACAAGTTCCTCTTAAAAAACATTTTTTCTTCTTAAACTAAACCTCTCTATGTCATCAAAACTTAACTACTCTTTATCCTACGTTCTACTAATGAAAACTCGTTTCTCTATTTTAAAACGAAGTTATAAAAATAGCGTTCGAATTCAATTGTATCTTTGACATAATCTTCGTTCGAATTTTAACATATGTCAATATCCCACAAAGTGGGACAAAAGAATAAGAACAATAAAGCTAAACAAAAATTATCTTCTTATACTAATACTAAATCTTGCTTTTTTCTTACCTAACTTTTAAAGAAAGAACGTTAAGTAAAAATTTTCGGAAAGTTCGTCAATGGATGTTTGTTTATGTTTATTCCGTATTAGCATAAGGCACTCCGGCTTAGTGCTTATAATTGTTTTATGATATAAAATACGTAAGGGAAGACATGATATAGCATATCAGGCGGAGACTTCGAATTACAATCGAACGTAGCAGCTATTGACAACGAATGTAAAATAGTTGTTTGAAGAAAAAAGAAGCGTTTGTTTACATTTTTTAAGACAAAGTAATAATAAGAAACATGGATAAAAAAGACAATTTTTATTTACGAAGAATAGTTTTTACATATTTACGAGTTATATATAATGTTGAAGGTATAAGACATTATCAAACGGCATTTTATCCAGTTTCGGTTTGTTTTTTTAGATTTCCAGAGAAAAGAAAGAAAATTTAGTAGAAACTGTGTTGAGCATGGTATTTTTTAGTACAATGATAGAAAGAAGAAAGTCAAGAAGGTATAAAAGATTAGAGATTTGATTAATCTGTTGGTTTTGGCCGTGAGTAAAATAAGTTAATACCGATGGCGTTTTTCTAATTGGCGATCTCTCTGTTCCTGGAATTTATAGAGAAAGAAAACTCAGCTTTGAAGAAAGAAACATTCTTCGGAGGTATGATTCTTTTTAAGATTTAGTTAATACCTTATATCTTACTTATGTAAATCCGTACATATTCCAAAAGTTAATTCTGCGATGGGTATTGTAGTGTGGGGTGAGTGAGATATTTTACAATTTGTGAATATTTTTATCTGAGAGTTAGCATTGATAATTATGAATATGTTTACCACAAAGACTGAAAGAATTTTTGGTTGACAATAAAGTTAGAAAGTGGAAAGAATTAAGAATTGGTTAGGATTCAGAAGTCGAAAAAATACAGCCTTTTATTTAATTTTTTTTATTTTATTAATTTTTTTTGTAGCAAGTTGTTTGAGGGACATGGAACTATGACGTCATTATCATGACGTTAAAATGTATTGCCGACTACATGTCGGTCACAATTGAATTTGTGTACATTTTTTCGATGGGCTTAATATATATGACATTAAACGCATAATTATTTCGTTAACTGTTGCCGTTTGGGGCCCATATTGGCTTTGAGTTATGGCTCAAATTGATTTCTTCAGTAAAACTTTACATTAAATATGATTCGACGTAAACATGTAATAATATTTTTAACAAACAAACTTCTTCCACGTTCTGTGATTTCTATTTTTGGCAACAAATAAAGGAGAAATCAATAGTTTTACCTCATTACACCGGTTATCAATGCTTGGTAAAAATGTATGGCGGGTAAAAAATTCATGAATCGATGAAAGATTTTAGGGCGGCGTTTTGGACTGCGTTTTTGTATTTCATAGAGTTATTATCAAATGGTTAGTATAGCGTGTAAAAACATCTTATTGGGAAAGATGTAAAAAATTTTTACACGGTATACTAGTACATTATTATTATTATACAAATTATTGATAATATACAAACTATTTAAGGGATTACAAAGTGTGGCGACAAGGGATTGCAAAGTGTGTCAGCTTTTAGGGATTACAAAGTGTGGCAAGTGGGGTTACAAAGTGTGTGAGGTTAAGATTACAAAGTGTGGCGAGTGGGATTACAAAGTGTGGCAGGGATTACAAAGTGTGTTGGGATTACAAAGTGAGTTGGTACACTAGTCACCATTAATATCCATCACCTGGAGATTCGTTTTGCTCACTATTTGAAGTCAGTTTCTTCTTGATGATGTACGAACTGAATCGTTAGCTCAGTGGTTAGAGCATCTGCATAGCAGAAGGGCATGGGTTCGAAACCCATACGGTTCTATCTTTTTGTAGTTTATCTCTGTTATCTCCCATGAAAGGATTTCAAGATTTATATAATATAATTTACATGAGTATGATAACGCAAACATTTGCTGAATTACATATGAAATATTTTGAAATACTTACAGTTGTTTTTAAACCAAACATAATTTACGTGGTTTGAAATGTATTTAAAAGGTGTGTGGAATTGTGAGAAAAACTTTACATTACACATGGTTCCTTCTCAGAGGAGTAATCGTCTTCAATGTGGGGTATTGGCCAAATGGGGGATCTGGGTCACAGGTGGGGATGGGAGGCTCAAAACCAAGACACCATGTACAGTTTTTAGATTGACTCATATTGTCAAGATAATTCATTCTTAAGTAAAATCTTCTGTTGTCATAAATTTATTTTCTTGAAGGGTGCATATTCGTAATAAAAAAAGATGAAATCTAAGATAAAATTTTTGTTTTATTTGGATTAAATTCCATTTTCAAAATCAAAAACTTTAAGTAAGCAGGATCATATTGAGATGGAAAGTTCATTATCCATGTGGCCTTTAAAGATTATCATGAATGATTTTTTTCTGACTGAGAAGAAAATTAGATTCAAATTTTAGATCCTCTTTCTATTTCCCACTCTTGAGGAGGTGATCTACATTTTGTTTATTAGCAGTCCTAAAAAATGCTTTCTTTGGCCTGTTTATTGATATTGATTACTGTAAATAGGTAGACTTTTTCATTTCAGCCTCATTTGAATTATTTATACTCTCTTTATTATTTATGATTTTGATATTCTATTTTTTCAGTCTAAAAAATGAATGTACAGTATGGGAATTATCGTGATGAAGGAGAAGGACAGTAACAAAATTTACTTAGGTGTTTTATTTATAAAAAATCTTTTGTAAAAATGATTTTCTATTTAATATTTTATTCTCATGTTTATTTAGCCCAGAGGTGTCTTGTTTTAGTTCTGTACTTCCCTTTTTTTCAGGTGATCAATTGATTTGTACTTAATACTATCCAATGAGTTGAATATTTTGTTTTTGTCAAGGCAGTTTGTAAAATATGTACATCAAGAGGCCAAATTTTTTTTTGATTTTTAGCAATGCCCTCGTCCGTTTTTTGTGAATGAATTTTCGTTTGACAAGTTTAGCTTATACTGAATTGACTAAAATTCTGTCTCATACTTTAGTATGCAAGAATGAACAGAAATTCACCCTTCGTTTTTTTCTGTCATTTATAGGATAAATAAATTCACCATGGCGAATGCACTACGTAAACTTCAATTACTAATCTGGAAGAATTTTATCTTGCAGGTAGGCAAATTGGAAACACCAATACAATTCTTATTTTAGGTTGTAAACTGAATTCATACCCCAATGTTAATTATGCCAATCAATGCTTGATCAGAATTTCAAGAATAAAATAAATAGCAAGACTTGTTTGAGTCAAAATTACACTTTTGGTAGGTTTCCGTGAATTATGTTGATGTTTATTTACTATCGTTCTGTTGGATACGATAAGTTGACAAATCACATGAATTACGGGTTTTTTTTGATGATTATACAAAATTTTCTCTTTTTTTACTTGAATTTAAAAAATTCATAAATAATTTCTTTTACATAACTTAATAATACTGTCAGAAAATTATGAATGGCAAAAAAATTAAGAATTGAAATATTAATTTTCTAGATCTAAATTTTGATGCAAAGATGTATGTGACGCTCCAGGGGATTTTGATAACAAACGATATAACGTTATTTGAATAACGTTATAAAGAACAAAAGAAATAACGTAAATTATGGTTCTTCTATGTATCTACCTAACGTTATTTTTAAAGTTTCATAACATTATAAGATCTTCTACAGGAACTATAATAACGTAACTATTACGTTATAACGTAATATGAAAAACGTTATTATTATTCTATGATTAACGTAAATTAATAACGTTTCGTTCTCGGAGCAAAAGTATTTCCCAAAGGAAACTCGTTATCCTTCGCAAAATTTCCCAAGAGTATTTTGAACAACATATTAATTGAATTTGTTATCGTGTGTTGCGAATAAAGCCGGATCTCCACTAGGCGGAAACTGCAAGAGCAACCTGATTGGCTAATCAAAGTATCGCGGCAGAAAATGTTGCCATGCAAATATAGCAGAAAGCTCGACATTTTTCCGCCTCTAGTGGAGATCCGCCTTAAAGTAGTTTGAACAAACAAGAACCCTTGACTCAAGGCTAATTTTGATCACACGCTTCTGAGTTAGTCTCTACACATACGTGGAATGCTTGAAATTTTTGGAAAACATGGTCGGTGAATGCGAAGAGATTTAGAAAAGTATATCCTTATATATCTACTTAATTTAGTTAAAGTGACACTTCATCTCAGTTATTTAATCATGTTACAGATCGTCTCAAAATGTTCGTCTTAATTCGGGGTTTTCATTTTCGTCCTTAATTCGCTCCAAATCGTCCTTGAATGTGCTTGTATTTGAAAATATTCGACCTGAAAGTGTAGCAAAATCGACCTAAATTCGACCTTGTAATCATTCCTTAAACAACGACAAATTTCTTACTATCGTCCTAAATTCGCTCATTGTTTCATTTAAACTTCAGCTTTAGAAAGAACATTAAAATATAAATTGAGTGCATTCTTCGTTGTATTAGCGTTTCATACAAAATAATGATAACTTTAAATTAATTGGACAATATGCTAGAGTTCAAGATTGAACGATAAAGAAAAAAATCTACGTAGAATGTTTTGGCTTGTTTTAAACTCCGTTGTTATACATTAACATGGAAAAATTTAAAAGAATTGCATCTATAGATGTAAATATGGCTTTAAACTCACTTGTGTATGAAGAAAAAATATTTCAATGGAAAACCAGTCTTTTGTTCAAAAGACGTGCTCTGTGTAATGAGTTGAAACAAAATGAGTTAAAGATATTTAATAGTGCGTGTTGCATTGTTAGCCTGAATCAATTTTTAATACACAAGGGATTAAAGAGTTTTTCCTTTTCAAAATCGAACACCTGTAGAATGTGAATCTGTAAAATTTTATTTGCAATATCACAACGTGAATTTATCATCATATGGCGAGTAGTTTATTCTAAACAACGCAAATTTTCAAAATAGTAAAGAAACATTCTGAAGATGTATATATTTGAATTCAATACAAGACTTCATTAGACTTTTGTCCTTAAATTCGCTCTTAATTTGTCCTAGAATTCGTCCTTAATTCGTCCAAGATTCACTCTTTATTATTCTTAAATAAAATTCGTCTTCTCACTAATTCGTCCTTTTAAATTCAATTTTTTTTATCGAAAATTGGGAAAAAAATTGTTTATAAAAGAAAAGGTCGAAAATTTTCGTCCAAATTTGTCTTTTTACAGGACGAACATTTTGAGACGATCTATATAGTAATAACGTTATATTGTAATAACGTTATATTGGTATAACGTTATTAAAGTTCCATTAAAGTTACTCTGTAACGTTACGATAGCGTTCATAACGTTATAGAATAGGCAAAGTAACGTTATTACGTTATTAAAGTAACGTCATAAAAAAAAGAGTAACGTTAGGAACCTTTATAACGTTATATCGTTTCTTATCAAAATCCCCTGGAGCGTTACATTTGATTTTGATTTAAAAGTCATGCATATTAATGGAGACATATCATATCTATTTCTATTTCTTTGCAAAGTCGAAAAAGGAATCCGTTATTGTTAGTAGCCATTACCTAGGTAAATATTTAAAAAATTCAATCCTATGAACAGACAGGTTTATGGTAGGCTTACATTAAAACAAAAAATGTTGACCAACAGTTACACAATAGATATAGTATTAAGCAACAGCAACATAGATGCACAAAAACAACAGTTAATCATAACTGATGTGAAACAATTTTAAAACTAGCCTTAATGACTTCAAACAATATAACAATCATTTTAAAGTATAAGGGCTGATACTGTAAAAATGTTTAAAAATCCACTTTGTTAGAAAAAATGTTTTATTTTGCCTTCCAAAATAAAAAACAATGGGTTTATTCAGGAATTATAAGCATAATTAAAGTACATAACATTAGGTGCACACTTTTTATGCTTGCTTGACACTTACCAGATTTCGATCATTTTTGTATCGATAGAATAGGTTCACCAAGCACTATAATATACAATGAAACTCAACTTGAGAATAGAAAGAACATAAAGCCATGAACAAAACATAATTTAGAATGAGATGCTGAATTTACCTACAAATTGGTGGAGTCCAAACTGGTGCCATACCAAGGATATTTATTCACATTTGAACATTCTGATTCTATAATTCTCATCTTCCTTATTACTTGAATTTGTCATGTATTGATATCAACAGAATGTAAATATCAGGGTGAAAAATAAAAAACATGCAGACTATGATACATCTAGATTGTTTAGAATTCTTTACTGGAAGCTGAACAGTGACACTCATAGGAGATTTAAGACCTAAAGTTTCTATTGCTTTGTATGTTTGTTTGGTAAATAGGAATTCTATTTGCCAGATATATTTCCTGATTGACACACTATGAGTTTTGCGAAGCTTCGTATATACAAAAAGGTTTCTGATCTTAAAATAGTTTGAACTCAGTTGATTTCCTCCTTAAGGACTGATGTGGAAATTGTTCAAGGCTCTGGTCTTCTAGTTTCTTTTGAGGGACAAAAAACAAAATGCAAAAAGAAAATTGCCATAAAAATTATTGTTAGTTCCATACATTGAATAGAATTACATTACTGTGTGTTTCTATGTTCTATGTAGCAGGTTTTTTATGTGAAATTTCATGTAAATTTTAATATTAAGGTTTGCTTAATAGATTATTATGAAAAATGGTGGTATAAAAATATTTCTTCCTTGAGTCAAACTATATAATAAACGTTTGTTACATGCTACACCAGCATGTTTTTAATTTTCAGTATTGAGCAGTACATTGTTGTCTTTTTTTGAAATATCTGCATATCTTAATTAATGAAGGAATCGTTCGTTTATTTTCTTTTTTAGATCCGGAGACCTATTGGTACTTGTGTGGAGATTTTATTGCCATTTGCATTGTTAAGTTTATTGATATTAGCAAGGTGAGAAGACAATTTCATAATAAAAGAAACTTTGGTAGCTTCTTTGATTCTTACACCACAACACTTGAAAGGTACATTTAGTGGTGGTTTTAGGGGAAATGATAAATGTTGAATTATCAATTAAATAAGTGATTAAAAAATCTTTATATCAATAGCAGGAGCATGCAATGGTTTCACACTGATAAGCAGATCTGATGATAGTCAGAAAGTACTTTTCTTTCAATTTCCTTCCTTAATAAGGAATTTGAAATCCCTTACAGAAGTTAATTAATCTCAGGTAAAGTCCACCACTTTCCACAAGGAAGGAAGAATTACCTGCTTATATATCAAGAGAAAAAGCTGTGGAAATTATTCATTACAAACAGAGTATTGGGGGTTAACGGGGGTCCAAGTTATAATTGGCATGAGTATGGAGTCACATTTTTGACATCTTTTTGGTTGAAAAGTATTTCAAAAGAATTGAAACAACAATAAATAAATAGACTGAGACTTGAAATATAAAGTATTTCTTATTTACTTATGCATAGATGAAGTAATAGTAGCAGATGTAACTTATGAAATTTTTTAGATACATCAAAGCTCAAATTTCTGAGCATGCTCTGGCAGTGAAGAAAGTTTTCAGCAATTTATAAAACTTTCTTTTCTATAACAATTATTTTTTAGGTTGCATACAAAATATTTTGTTAATTTTTTTAGGAAATTCATAGATGAAAACGAAGAATGTTTTTGTAAGTGTTATCTCTTGGAAATGGATAAATAACATGATTTTGATATGAGTTTTGTTGACAAGCTTATTACTTCAAATATGAACAATCTTTCAAAGATAAAATGCGTACCAAAATATAACAACCATTAAGTATTTTCCAAAGAAGGTTTTTTGTACAACATAACATTGCAAGTGCAATAAGACAACACTTAAATTTCTGCACTTCCTGCTTTTCAGCTGCTTTCAAACCAGAAACAATATCTCAATTCACACCATCTTCTCACTTCAAACCTGGGGATGATGTATTGAAAAAGAAAGCTGACACAATAGCTTACTTTCCTGTCAATAACAAAAGTAAGGGATTTATTTATTTCAATTCAACCACTTTTACGTGTGAAATGTTTTTTGATTAAGATTGCTTTTGAATAAGGACCAATCCATACTTCAAATTTCCATAAATCCCATAAAGGGTGCTAAATCGAAAATATAGTTCCTAAGGCTCGAATAGACGCTTCAATTTTCAAGCTCAATTTTTTAAAAATAATATTGAACTAAAATTCATCCTAAATTATGTTGTAAGATGAAAGTAGATTTTTCAGTATTATCAGATGGTTATTTTGTTCTTTGTAAAAATGGCATTTTATATCAAAAGATTAATATAGTTGACCAATATTGAAGCCCTCGTGGTTACATCCTTCTTCCTTTTTAGCAACTGAAATTTTGAAAAATATTGCAAATACATTTCAATACAAATTAGCTGGCAAAAATGATTCTGGGCTACCATATACTTCTGAGAATCAAGTCATTGAAGTTGCAAAGGAATTAGAAGACAAATATGTATGTGGTAAGAAGAAAATTGGCAGTTGCAATTCTTATTATTATTACTTATAATCTCTTAATTAATTAAAACCAGGTATATCAAAATTTGTGGAGGAGAATGTTAGCTATTAAAGCATAAAAGAAAAATGTGCAAGTAAGCCCATTGGTGATACAGACTGAAAACAGGAAATTATGATTATGTACTCTTACATAATTTTGACATACCTCTAGATCTGCTGCTATTCATTTGAATTTCATCAGCATCTAAAATCTGAGCTCTTTAAGATATTTGAATTTAATCTTTTAGCTATAATATTCAAAAATATTGAAGAAAATCACGCTTTACCAAAAAAAGTTGAATATGTGATTCGATTTCATCATTCTGCAGCATCTCGCGATACATGGCGAACAAAATTTGTGTATCCATTCTTCCAGAATCCTGGACCACGACAAGATATCGGGTAAGGTATTCCAAGGGATTGTTTGAAGGAGAATGTGTTTCGTTGGTTCTTAGTTGAGTTAAACCTTTAGATAAAAGTCATTCTTCAAAATAATGTGAGCAATCAACTAATAATGCTATTTCAATTAATTCTTATACACAATTTTCTCAGTTCAGCTTATTATAAGGTTTTCAATTGTTGCCATTTTTAATTTAAATGGTGATACTTCTGATTACGCAGTTCTTTAGCATAATTTTCTTGGAGCTCAAGTTCTTAATGTCGTTCACAAATCATTGCTTTACATTTCTTATAGTTATTGCAAACCATATTTTGAAAGTAGGGAAGGTTTTTTACAATTTTTTCACAAATCTTATTCAGTAATTATTACAAGTTCTTGGCTCTGCAATATCACATTGATACAGCCATTATACAGATCCATACCGGAAAAAATCTGACTGCTCCTCACAACCTTCAGGTAAATTTAGCTTTAAAAATAGCATTATTATGTTTTAAATGAAAATTCAAATACAATTATTTGTAAATTTCTATTTTAGCAATTCCCATATCCTGACTATAATGTGGATGGTTTTATAAATGTGGTGCAAGGCATCATGGGACTCATTTTTGTGTTAGCATACATGTACACAGCTATCAGTATTGTGAAGGTAAGGTTTCGTCAATGATAGCGCCAAAAATTATAGCAATGTATATGTTGCTGAAATTGTTAGTGCTATTTTGTTTTACTTCTATTATGCCAAATTTTCAAAGCTGCTTGTGCTGTACGGTAGAGCATTATTCCATTCTGTAAATAACACTCGATCTACTATATTTTGGTTTCTGAGAGTTTTGAATCTCCTAAAGAGACTCAAGTTATACCCTCTCCCCCCCTTTGTTGCTAAATGCCAGTAAGTGAATCGAAAGTTTTTTAACGACAGCCCCTAAATTCCTTCCATTCCTGTTTGGTACTTCATTTGGATCCTTTTTGTATTCGATTAAACTGATGGTATTGATAGTTCCATAACGTACTTAAAGAATTTATGTGATTTTTCTATTGTGGATTGTTCTTGTATTTTGTTGTTGTTTTTACTGTCAGGAGTTGGTATCAGAAAAACAATTCCGATTAAAAGAAAGTATGAAAATGATGGGTTTACCCAATTGGATTCATTGGACAGCGTGGTTTATAAAATGCCTGCTCTTCTTGCTCATATGCGTTATTTGTCAAACGTTATTGTTAAAGGTAACTGTTATATACTATTGATATGCTAATATCACTTTTCTAGATTAATTTGGGTTTAAAGCTTTCGATTTAAATAATTCAACCCATTTATTCTGTTTTTTTAACATTTCAATACATGTTATGTTGATGTTATAATTTGATAATCCGTAAAATTTGTTGATCTTTGTCAATCTTTGAATTCAATCGTTAATGTTGAATGTTTTTGCCTTTCACAGTCACAAGTAGATTATTGTTGTAATATGATTTCTCTTTTTGATATATCTATTCAAGCTTGGTGATATATTGAAGTACTCAGATACTGTGGTGGTCTTCTTGTTTCTATTCATTTATGTGATTGCTACCATATTTTCCCTCTTTTTTGTAAGGTAAGTAAAATAATTTCTTTTGTGACCCTCAAATGTTGATTTTAACTGTCTATGATGATTATAATGATTTTGACACTTTTAGTGTTCTCTTTTCCCATGCTGTCCGCGCAATGGTGTTTTCAGCCGTTTTGTGGTTTGGTTCCTTTGGCCCTTATCTTTCATTTCAAGATAACGAAAAATTTGAAGAAACCTCAAGGTAAATCCACATTGCTTTGAATCTATGAATTGTTTTGGAATATTTCAGGACAAAGATTGTTTATAATAAGTATAATTATTTGCAGGAATTAGAGATCTTATACTGTAAGATTTTTTTCAATTTTAGTTCCATCAAGGCATTATCTTGTTTGTTTCCAAACTCCTGCTTGGGAATTATGATTCATATTATATCACATCGAGAAAGTTCACAAATTGGTGCAACAATAAGTAACTTGCATGAGACAACATCAGTTGATGATAATTTTACAATGGGACAATGTTTTCTAATATTGTTTGTTGATTGTTTCCTATATGCAGTTTTAACTTGGTGAGTAACTCTTAATTTCTGTAAACCACCTTTTGAAGAGGGCTGGTGGGGGGATGGACCCTCATTTGATATGTGTGTTTTACATTACCTTTTAATAATTCTTTGATCAAGTTGGTATTTGTTGCCAGTTTTTAAACAAACCACACCCTTTGATTCTACGTTTTTAATCAATCATTCCAAGAGGCAGTTATTAAAACGTTTTCCTAAAATAAGGGGTGTGTACTCATTGAACATTTATGCTATTCGCAATATGAAATTAATATAATTATAATAAAAATATATTAAAATATAGCCAATCCATCTAGTTATTATTTATTTGTTATTTATTATTAAGTTGGTATAAGCATAGTTTACCAATTTGTCCAAACTAACACGTATTCAGGGGTCTTTTTCATTCAGACTTCTAGGGTTCGTCTTAATTGCAGGTTGTAAACTTTGAAGTTTGTGATCCTTACTATATGATTTTGATGTTACTTCATCATTAAGTAACCTCATAAAAAATATAAGTATGAGTAAATTATCGTTAACCATGGAAATTGTTTACTAATTAAGAACATTTAATAATCATCTCAGGTATATAGAAAACGTATTCCCTGGAACATATGGTATTCCAAGGCCTATATACTTTCCTTTTCAACCATCGTATTGGTGTGGAGTCAAACACGAAAGTCGAATTAACAGCAATGACAATTTGAGAGAAGAACTTGAAGGTGGATCAAATTTCGAAAGAGAACCAAAGGATTTGCCAGTTGGTGTGTCAATAGTTGACTTAAGAAAAGTCTTCAAGGTAGGTTGTGTTTAAGAATTATGTTTTAGATGCCAATATAGGAAAATTTAACAAGAACATTTACTTTTAAGGGTCCAACTGGAAAAAAAGTTGCGGTTGATGGCCTGTCATTAAAGATGTATAAAGGGCAAATAACAGCTTTACTTGGACACAATGGTGCTGGTATGTAAATCCTCAGTGGCTTTTATTTCATCGTTATCAAATGATTTTTTATCAACATTCACTCAATTTTTTCCTGACTATTCTGGAGAATATTCCATTCTTAGTGATTGTTAGTGATTATTTGGTATGATGCATATTTGTTAATAAATTGCATTTCAGGCAAAACAACAACAATGTCAATTTTAACGGGTCTCTTCCCACCATCTAATGGAAAAGCTTATGTTAGCGGCCAGAGTATTCATACTGACATGGATAGCATACGAGACAGTCTTGGGCTGTGCCCTCAACACAATGTTTTGTTTGATAGACTAACTGTTAAAGAACATCTCCAGTTTTTTTCTGCATTAAAGGTATCGTTTTACACATTTTATTAAATAATGAAATGTTCCTATTGTGGTCTCATTTTATCAAAAGAAAACATATTTTTTTCATTGGTGAATAAATGAACTGATAATCCTTTTTTAAACTTAGGGAATTGATAAAAAGAAAGCTGAACTCGAAATCAATCAAATGCTAATAGACATCCAGCTACTTGATAAAGCAAATCAAAACTCTGTTACACTTTCTGGAGGAATGAAGAGAAAACTCAAGTATGTTCTTTTAAGTTTATAAAGTTAGCTATGATTATCACTTTATGTCATGCTTCCTTTTTTATTCTAAATTATAACTTTTTTATTCGTTTTATTACCTTACCTGAATTTAGTTGCGCAATTGCTTTGATTGGTGGATCAGAAACAGTTTTTCTCGATGAACCAACTTCTGGTATGGATCCGTATGCAAGGCGTGCTACATGGGATTTACTGCAGAAGTACCGAAAAAACAAGACAATCATTCTCACAACACATTATATGTAAAATTTTATGCTTTTTTCAATTTTTGCCTCTTCATTCTATTTTTTTGATTACCTTTACCATCTTTTTCTTCTTTTCATTACTCAAATAATTATAATATTTCAGGGATGAGGCTGACTACTTGGGTGATCGTATTGCTATAATGGCGGATGGCCAACTACGATGTTGTGGAACGTCTCTTTTCCTTAAGAAAAGGTAAATTTCAAAATCAGTCTGCTCACAAATGAAACATTCTTATAATTTCAGTAATACAAAACAAGGTGGCTATATAGACATCTGTTGGCCAGCCAAGAGATCAAGTTCCATCGACCTTATGGTTAAATAGAAGGTTGCTATCAACAGCTGATGAGCCTGTTCTGCCGAGATCTCATCTCAGGATGAGTGTGGGCATGTGCAATGACCTTCATTATATTCTAGCGGAGATAGAATTTATCTGTCATGAACTGGAAAGAAAGATGAGAAAAAAATTAGGTCTAAAGCAGAAGTGTTTTAAAAGAAGGAATTTTACTTTTTTATGATTTTTTTTACTGACTTATAATAGCTAAGAACCACTTAGGAACAGGATTGGCATAAAGGGTTTGAGGAATGGGGAGGGTAGAAAACGATGTGATGTTGGTGGTGTTGAAGACACAAAGTTAGGCTGTGATGGAATGTGCCACTTAGTAATGAAGAAATCAGATATTTAGACCAGTGAAAATTATTCCATCAGTAATAAGTACAGCATCAGACTACTGAGTAATAGTATATAGGAAAAAAATAGTTTGTCCCATGATAATGGCGAAGTATGAAAAATATATATATTCTTGAATTTGTGAAGAACATAATGTTTCACGTATGCTTAATTCTGTCAATGCTGTCTCCTTATGTAAGTGTTTGTAATGTTAGACAAAAGAAATAGTTGTGATGACTTTCATTGAAGCATATTTCAATAAGTTTTTATAAATAACAGGTTTGGTGTTGGGTATCATATGACTTTAGTAAAGGGTCCAGAATTTCAGGAAAATAAAACGTGCTCATTAATTGCCGAACAAATACCTACATCTAAATTGTCTGGTAATGCTGGAGCCGAAATGAGTTACATATTGGAAGAAGAAAGTACAAAAGATTTCAAAGGATTATTTGAGATTCTTGAAGGTATTTCTTTTACGCATTTTAAGAATTAAAATCTTCATTATTTAAGCAGAGTTTTGCATAATGTGCTTGCTGTTATTTTGGAATTTGACAAATTCATCAAAATAGATCCTTATCTGAAAAACTTTTAGTAAGATACTAAAAATGTGTTGGAGCGTTTTGATGTTTTGATCTAAGTCTGTTGAAATAAGCATTAAAAGTACCTAGGTTTATTGCGAGGAAAAGACAATAAAGACAGATATGGCAGGGGCCATGAGTATTGTATCATAACGATCCAACAGACCTTCAATAACAAAATAAGATCTTGTTTTAGTTTCAAAAATGATTAGCTTCTGGTGATTCTTTTAATGATTTTAATTGACATTTATCATTATTTTAGACAATAAAGAGGACTATGGAATCACCAGCTTTGGAATTTCTGTTACAACTTTAGAAGAAGTTTTTCTCAAAGTTGGTGAGGGTGGATTGGGTGGTTCGGATACGTAAGTCTTAAAAGCTTTCTTTAATGGTTTTTTTATTGATTTTTTTTTACGGTAGATAGGGTAGCATGGAAGTCAGTCATCCGAATCCATCCAACCCTTGAAGGCATGGATGATGACAGTAGATAAAGAGGAATACATTAAAATTTGTTTAGAACTGAAACCAGTGATAATGATGAAGAACAACTTCATAAAGCAGAAGCAGAAATAAAGTTAGATCAAAGTGGTGAGTGATAAGCTCCCTGTTCAAATTTCCAGGTGGATTTCCTTTTTCATCATCACAGAATGTTTTGCAATCCAATTGACTAAGGTTTTCATTTTATTCATATATTCTTATCAATCTGAAAAATGAATTCATTTTTTGTAGAACTTCTAACTGGTATTGCATTATGGACCACACAATTTAAAGCAATGTTTATAAAACGTTTCCTGAATTCGAAACGTGAAAGGAAAGCAATTATTACTCAAATCATCCTTCCTTTGGTTTTAATTTTGTTTGGTTTGTTATTATCACAATCTTCTGGAACTCAAGAAGATGATCCCATCTTAAAGCTAACATTAAGCATGTTAAGTGACCAATCTGATGAACTATCAGCAATCTATGCGGATTTTCGGCAAAATTCTAGGCCAGTGAAGGATGAAATGTTAAAGGTATGGACAGAACTATTTAAAAAGTGCAAGATTTTAAAATTCAGGAGATAGATACTCCTTACTTGAGTACTCTTATGGGTTCACTCATATTTTGAGAAGTAATACATAGTTAGGGTAAGTTAGGGTATTTACCTTGATAGAATATGAGTGTATAACTTCTTGATTCCTAGAAAGCTCTTACAGTATTGTAATTCCAATGAGATGGGATAAAACAGTGATACTTCCATTTTTTAGGTATCCCAACATTATTTTGCATCCGAAAAGGTGCAAGTTATCGATCAAACAATCAACATGAAAAAAATCTTTTCCACAAATAATGGTACCATAATCAATCTGTCATTTTTATCAAATCCAATAAGTCAAGGCATTGGAACAGACAATAAAGGCTGCTGTCTTTATAAATATATTGTATTGAACCAGCAATGTGTCAATGCAGTAAGTGTTTCAGGATTATCTACAATTCTCAAATTTTGTTGCTAAAAGCTCTCCCTCCCCCAAGTCAATGCTACAGGGAAACACCAGGGCAGCATTCACAGCTTTAATTTGGGGGGGGGGGGGGGTGGGTGGGTCTTTATATTTTCCACTGTGTCTGTCTGCTGTTGTTTTAATGAGACCCTGCAATAATTTCAATGTTAAAGCAAATAATTAATGATTAATGATTCAATTGGACAGCTATTTCAATCTCTTGTATTTTCAACTCTGTTAGATTTTGGATGTCTGTTTTGAACTTGTTAAAATTTCTTTTCATGATCAGACTTTCTATGTTAACTTTAGATGCCAGATTCTGTTGCTTTAACTGAGTTGTGTGGCAAGGAGCCAGAAGAATTTGGATATGGTCAGTGTATGGACAGAGCATTTATGTGAGTTGTAAGAATTTGTAAAAGTGGTTTGAATAAAAAACTTCACTCCATTCTAAGAGAAGGTCTTGTGTTAGTGCATCCAAAAAGTATCTTTTCAAAACCTTGAAAAGTTTTAATAGTTTCTATGTTAACAGCAACTTTGACCTTAAAACCATTTTACCGAACATTACACAGTCATTCATGTATATTTTGGTAAATGTTTTTTATAGGTCAGACAAATCCATAAATTCATTCGATCTTGATGATTGGTCAACGTATTATCAGGAATTCATTTTGGAAGATAGCGGTAGAAACATCAAAAATTATTTTAACAAAAAAGTGGTGGGATTTAGTGTTCAAGATGGTAAAAACCCATTCACTGTTTGGTACAGTAACCAGGTAACTGTATTTAACACGATCCTCTTAGATCTATCTCAACAGCTTAGCAGAGAATGTTTTTCTACAGAAACTCTTATTATGATATCAAACATATAAGTAGAATTAAATCAAGGTTTGCACGACCAGTCTAAAGGTGTATTGAAAATGTACAAAGTACTGTTGCTAATGCAATCGACAAAGATTGACAGACATTCAACATGTTTTTTAAATACTCAGCATTGAAATCCAGTGGTAATTAATAATTATAATAAATAATTAATAGGCACTGCATACAAAACCAAGTGCATTCAGCGCTGGAAGTAATTTGTTATTGAAATACTACATGAATAACACTGACTATGGAATTTCAACATACAACCATCCACTGCCAAGAAATACTAGAGAACAGGTGTGTGTGTGTATAAGCTTTTTAAAAGACAGAATTTCCAGGATATGTATGTTGATCACATTGTTATCAAAATATTATTTTAGAGTAATCTAAATATTACCAATGAAGGCAATTTCGTTTTGGTGATGTTTGTCATCATGGCAGCATGTATGGTAGCTGCAAGTTTTGTAACATTTCTTGTTACTGAGAAGACATCAAAGGTAATGCAAAAGTGAAACAGTCCGGAATGAGATTTTATGCATATGCATGAGACCATAAGTTGCTTTTTATCCAGACTTCAGCCAAGTGTTTTTCTTCAAGCTTACACTAAGCTGTGAACATATATACAAATGTATCAAATTTATTGTCATTAACTTTGGGCTTCTTTAAGAAGGCTCGTAAAATAAGACTTACTCCTTCTTGTTTTAATGTCTTCTATATTTTGTGTAGGCCAAACATATTCAGTTCGTCAGTGGTGTTAACTCAGTATCATACTGGTGTGCAACATTCTGTTGGGATTTTGTGAACTACTTATTGCCTGCCATTGGTTGTATTATTTTGTTTGCTGCATTTGACTTAGATGATTATGATGGAGAACTTGGAGAAGTTGCACTTGTCACTGTAAGTAAATACTGAAAGATGTACACATACACACAATCTACATCTATGTACTCTCTCTTACAAAAGTTGACGCACTAGAGTCACCCAAAACTCTTCCCCTATTCAACATATGAGAAATAGAAATTAAGGGAAATCCATTAGTATAACCAACCCCTTCACACTTTGCATTCCATTTTTCAAGAGGTCCATATGCCATACTGAACCTGATTCTTTTCTTTTTTTAGTTGTTGTTTGGGCTGTCAATGTTGCCTTTTGTTTACCTACTCAGTTTTCTCTTCAAAAGTGCGTTGATTGCATACGCTGTGCTGTCACTGTTGCTTGTGGTATTAAGTATGGTAAGTTCTTCTTTTGTTATAAAAATAACTTTACTATACACTGTTAAAAATCATGTTTCTTCTTATGATGCCTGTATTTTGTTATCAATATAATTTTAATGAATAACCTTTCTCCTTTCCGTAAGGTTTTTAGTGCTACCTGTTAAACTATTATTGAGAACTATATTGAGAACTATTTACAATTTTTTGTAATTACATGCTGTTGACCATCAAGAGCGTAATTATATTTTAGGCAATGGTCATAGCTGTGTTCATATGTCGTGCTGTGGATGAGGAAAACGCTGCCAATGTTATGCATCATATCTTCTTATTATTTCCAACCTACGCGTGAGTGAAGTATTTATGTATTTATGCGCATGCGCAGCAGTTGGAAATGACATCATAGTGTCTAAGGTTTTATTTTGATTATTTTTATATTTGATTATTTGTATAGATATCCACAAGCACTCCGTGATATTGCTGCAAACGTAAATGAACGAAAAAACTGCATGTCATCAGTCTCGTATGTCACTCCATAATCACAAAATGTTTCGGAAAGTGCGGATAATGACTTCATTATTTATCAATAACGAATTTTCTTTTATTACAGGGCACAAATGAATTGTCAACAACGTGGTGCTCGTTACCACGACAGTAGCTTGGAATGGGAGTTGCCAGGAGTTGGAGTTCATTGTTTTTACATGTTTTTAGAATCGATAATCTATTTTGTTTTCGTGTTATTGATTGAGGTAAGGTGAAGAAAAATAAGCCGTTTCTGAAAAATTGGACATCACCGATAATTTTATTACTATTTGATAATATAATTTGATAAAATCAGATTATTGCCCAAATTTATTATACACTATTGTTCTATTTACACGAGCCAAATACTTCATATAACTACTTTTGCGTTGTAGGAAAATTTGTTTCTTGGTCATCTTTGTGGATCAAAAAGAAATAACCATTTTTCCATTCGAGAAGGAGAGGTATTGCACATTCTTCTTATGGACTTCTATTGATGCTGCTTATGAAGATCGTTTGTTTTAATTAAAAAAAGTCTTTACGAAACTTATACAACACGTGAAATTCTGCATAGGATGGAGATGTCAAATCTGAAAGGGAACTTGTTGATAAATTATCGAAGGACGATATGGAAAATCTTGCAGTAGTAGTTAAAGATTTAACCAAGGTGAGAATATTTTAATTTGATTGGTTTTTCGAAAAGATCGGTTTTTCATTCAATTAACACTCCAACCCCTTTCCAATAATGCAAAACGAATTTGTTACCTGAAATTTGTAAATACAATTGTGGATACAATTTTGTCGTTTTAGGTCTATAGAACTAACGGCATGACAGCTGTCGATCATCTAAGTGTTGCAATACCAAAATCCGAATGCTTTGGGTTATTGGGAGTGAATGGTAGGTCAAACTTAATGATACAAGCTTAAACTTGAGAGAAGGCTCAACAACATTCAACAAACAAACAAACAAACAAACAAACAAACAAACAAACAAAAACATTTATTTGTCAAATGACTGGAGACCACCCAATACGTTTTAACCTAACCACAAGAGGTGGCCACCATTAGATATGATACAAAAGATAATACAATAATAATTTCCTACCAAATTGAGATAGGTGTTGAGTAAGGTTAATACAAGTTAAATTCGCTATAGATTGATAAGAAGTAAAGTTTCACTCACTGTTTTTGGTGGGTAAATGATAGCGTAGAAAAATCAACGGTGAAAAATGTTTTAATAGATTTCAGGATACAATACACTGATACTGAATTGAGTAAGTGCCAAAGGAAACTGTGTAAATTCGAGGTAGAAAAAATTCACCAGGTTTTAGGCGGCTGTTTGGACGGTTCCATAAATTGAAAGTTATTTTGAAATTATCATGTAGATAATTAGGTAATTTCCCATTAATTGGATTATGTAAAAAAAGATATTACACATTTTATACACAAAGTCAAATAAGGGGAAAACTTGAAGCCCTACAAACAGAGGAGAGGAAGAAGCCCTTTTTTGAAGCGTTAAAATGCGTTGGGTTTTTAAAAAGATTTTGTGGCACCAGATCTGGCAATCATATGACAGATGAGAATGGAAAAGAGCACGGTATAAAGATAACACAACTGATTTAGAGACATACGTTTGTGACGAAATGATGTATTCAGTTTTAGCAGGATTTAGTGAAATTTTATTTGCATACAACCAATTATTTAAGCATTTCAAATCTCTATTGACCCGCTTAGACAATAATTTCAACGATTTAACACAACATTAAAGCATTGTATCATCAGCTAAAAGATTGACAGTAGAAAACATAATAGCGTTGTAGAGATCATTTATGTAAAGTAGAAAAAGCAGAGGTCCCAGAACGGAGCCCTAAGGGGACTCCATGTAAGATAAATAAAAATTCAAAAATAATACCAGAAGTAGTGACGAACTGTTTACGGTTAGATAAAAAAGATTTAAACCAGGAAAGTGCTATAATTTAATTGTATGGTATTTATTAAGGTACTAGTATACCGTGTAAAAATTTTTTACATCTTTCCCAATAAGATGTTTTTACACGCTATACTAACCATTTGATAATAACTCTATGAAATACAAAAACGCAGTCCAAAACGCCGCCCTAAAATCTTTCATCGATTCATAAATATTTTACCCGCCATATTAAGCATTTGATAATCTTTTCTAAAATAAATCCTAACCATTCTTAATTCTTTCCACTTTCTAACTTTATAGTCAACCAAAAATACTTTCAGTCTTTGTGGTAAACATATTCATAATTATCAATGCTAACTCTCAGATAAAAATATTCACAAATTGTAAAATATCTCACTCACCCCACACTACAATACCCATCGCAGAATTAACTTTTGGAATATGTACGGATTTACATAAGTAAGATATAAGGTATTAACTAAATCTTAAAAAGAATCATACCTCCGAAGAATGTTTCTTTCTTCAAAGCTGAGTTTTCTTTCTCTATAAATTCCAGGAACAGAGAGATCGCCAATTAGAAAATAGGCCATCGGTATTAACTAATTTTACTCACGGCCAAAACCAACAGATTAATCAAATCTCTAATCTTTTATACCTTCTTGACTTTCTTCTTTCTATCATTGTACTAAAAAATACCATGCTCAACACAGTTTTTACTAAATTTTCTTTCTTTTCTCTGGAAATCTAAAAAAACAAACCGAAACTGGATAAAATGCCGTTTGATATGTCTTATACCTTCAACATTATATATAACTCGTAAATATGTAAAAACTATTCTTCGTAAATAAAAATTGTCTTTTTTATCCATGTTTCTTATTATTACTTCGTCTTAAAAAATGTAAACAAACGCTTCTTTTTTCTTCAAACAACTATTTTACATTCGTTGTCAATAGCTGCTACGTTCGATTGTAATTCGAAGTCTCCGCCTGATATGCTATATCGTGTCTTCCCTTACGTATTTTATATCATAAAACAATTATAAGCACTAAGCCGGAGTGCCTTATGCTAATACGGAATAAACATAAACAAACATCCATTGACGAACTTTCCGAAAATTTTTACTTAACGTTCTTTCTTTAAAAGTTAGGTAAGAAAAAAGCAAGATTGCGTATTAGTATAAGAAGATTTGGTGGTGGAGTGCATTTATTAAGGTATTTGGTGGTGGAGTGCATTTATTAAGGTATTTGGTGGTGGAGTGCATTTATTAAGGTATTTGGTGGTGGAGTGCATTTATTAAGGTATTTGGTGGTGGAGTGCATTTTACGAAAACCAAATTGAATAGAATAAAGTTAGAAAGAAATTTCAGGAGTAGCTGGAAAAAAAGAGTTACGATTTGCGTTTATTAACCATTTTGAAAAGTGATGATGGCTGGGAGAGGAATCTTAAATCTGATTTCATCAGCAACATTGGTATAAAACTTTGGTAGAAACTAAACAGGGACCAGAGGTTGCTAAGTTATCAGTCTCCAATGAAATTTCTTGCTTTGATTTGATGTTTGCAGATATTAGCTCTCTTACTCCTTTCCAGACCTCTCTGATGTTCGAGACTTTGTCAGCAAAACAGTCTGAAAAGAATTTCTTTTTACTTACTGCTAGCAAAATTTATATTTTTTATAATAATGAGCAACCAGTGATTTCGATCTTTTTGAATCTTTCAGTAGTTTATTTCTTACTTTCATTGATGATAAAATTGCTTTTGTAACCCATGGTTTGGTCTAGTTGGTTTTTAGTCGTTTGCACAAGTGGTGATTATTGATGAAAGATTCGACTTTGTTGTAAAATAAGTTAAAACAAATGATTTGTAGAGACGTAGAATCTAACAGGTTCGCCTTATACATAATAATAGATAACTATGTACGAGATTTAGGCGTAAAACGGTCAGAAATAAACAATCCAGTACCACCTGCTCTAGATTCTGAAGGAGTACTAAGAAAAGTATAACCGGGAAGGTTAATGTCAGTATTAGGAGAATAAGAGTCTAGTTTCAATGATACCAATAACACTAAATTGCCGATGAAATCTTGAAAAGAGATTTCATAAATCATCAAAATGTTTATCAAGGGAAGCTAGATTAACATGAAAAAAAAATGAGAAAAATTTTTCTTTGCGTGGTATCATTAATATTTAATTAATATTTGAAATGTTGTCCAAATTAGTGGTGTAACCAATTTCATTTAGTTGTTGAAAAGATAGTTTGATATAACTCATATCAGCATCAGGTTTTAGTACTTCATAGGATTGTTCGAAGGGTAATGATTCACATTTGCAGGAAAAAACATATCCAGAGATAACGAACAAATTTCGTACCAATACCATTACACTTAGCATGAGACCACCTAGAACATACGTTGCAAAATAACGAGCGTACCTTGTTAACCTTACTTGTCAAATGAACTGAATCTTGACACACGAATCTAAGTTTAAAGATTAAAATACAAATTGAATTCTACAGGGATTAAAAAAATATTATAGTATTAAATAAATATAAATTTATAGTAATATATAGAAAAGTAAATGTCATTATTGTAAATCATAAAAATTACTGATTAAATGATGTATTTTCAGCACCGATCTGTCGAGAAACACCCAAAACAAAATATAAATACGCACAAAATAGTAGGTAATTTTTAGCGCGAAATATTTTGGCACGCCCAGACCTATACAGAAAAATCAACGTTTTCATCTATTAATTAGTTTTAAAGATCATCAACATGAGTTGTAGGAATGATCGATCCAAGTTCAGCCATTCGCTTATCTTTCCATAATGGATCGATTTTATACCACAGGTCCTTGTAGGCTTTGCATAAACTTTCGTTGATATACAATTTAGTGTCCTGGGGCAAACCCTTAGTAATAGGATCTATTTCTTTCAAGAGCCTCTGTGATGCAAGAATAGCTTTAACATCTTAGAGAGCTTAGAAAGATTAATTAAGGTTTGTTCAACTTTCTTTCGCCATGCTTCCACGTTTTCAGGAGGAATAACAGTATCGAGTTTATTAAAAATTCCAGTACCTGGTAATTGGTCTTGGGATACTGTGAGGGGAATTCTCTTCGCAGATATTGTTCAGCAGCAGGCACATTTCTTTCCAGTTGATTAACATGTTTAACAAGATTTTCATTTTCGAGGCGATCAATTTTTAAGTTCAAATGATCCAATTTCTCACCAAGTTGTTTGAGCTGATCATTTTCGCTTTTAAGTTTTAAGATCATTTCCACAAGTTGCGCTTTTATTGATGATTGCAAAGCTTCAGCATTCAATGACATTAAGAGATAAGAATAAAAAATGTGTCAAAGAGAATTCAATTCATAAGTTTCGTAGAGTTGCGAGACATCCGCCCTTTATGGAAGCCATCTTCGAATGTGAATCCTAACCTATCAATATAAGATATAGTTGTTAAGAGCTTGTTATATTATATTGCTTTACTTTTTCAGGTGCTGGTAAAACTACCACCTTTGGTATGTTAACTGGAGAACTTGGAATAACAGATGGTGCTGCTTATCTCCTTGGTTACAATATACAAACACATTTACGTGATGTTCAACAAAGGATTGGTTATTGTCCACAGTTTGATGCTTTAGTAGAGAGACTGACTGGTCGTGAAATGTTACGTATGTTTGCTAGACTTCGTGGAATACCATCTCATTTAATTGAAGACGTGGTGACTGCAGCCATTGAAAGTTTAAACCTTTCCAAATGGGCAGACAAGCTATGTGGAGATTACAGGTACTATCTATTGACGACTTTAGTTTGGGATAATCTGTTTTTAAAAGTGATTCATTCCGGTTATAAATTTATTTGCATTGAGAATCTGTATCTGCTTTCTGTTTCAGTGGAGGCAATAAGCGAAAACTGAGCACTGCTATGGCTTTAGTTGGGGATCCACCTGTCATATTTTTGGTAATACGTCTTTTCTCCTTTTGAATGATATAGACTAGTGAATACTTGCTTGCTTTAAAATAGATGGACCTTCTGGTTCGGACAAATCAATTTCTTATATTTCCTGTGTCCTTGTTCTAATAAAAGAAAACTTATCAATTCTAATGTATTCATTTTTCCTCATCTAAACTTCAAAAATATCAGAAAGTTTATTGTTTTTAGGATGAGCCTACATCTGGCATGGACCCAGGATCCCGAAGATTCTTATGGAATACTCTTACTTCTGTTTTGAATGCTGGACGCTCTATTGTGCTCACTTCACACAGGTCTATTTTGCTTTCATTATTGTTGTCATCAAAATTAGCGATTATGTGTAATGGGTTAGAAGTTCACTTAATCTTTTCAATTCGATTGAAATTCAGCTGCTTTAAAGTTTGTTTTGTATCTATTTTCAGTATGGAAGAATGTGAAGCTTTGTGTACACGATTGGTGATCATGGTGAACGGTCAATTCAAATGTATTGGTGGTATACAACATCTGAAAAGTAGATTTGGACAGGGTTATACTGTAATCATGAAAATTGATCCAAGCTCGGAAATACAAGATTACCCAAAAGGTTAAGATCAGAATATCATTTTGTTAATTATTTCAAGGAAGGGTTTTTCATAGAGGCACAAACATAAGTGAGGAAATAAGAGCGTGGGTGTAGCAATTGTGCGATTTACCATGTAAAATTTGGTGCAAAAGACACCCTAGCAGACACAAAATGTCTTTTGAAGGTTGTCTGGACGTCTTTACAATGTTTAAAATTCAAAACGACGTTAAAACGACCTCGTATTTCTGATGTATTAACCAATTTTTTATTAGAGCATGGAAGAATAAATCCAGTTTTTCACTCCACTTCCCCAACGCCTTCACCGAGCGATACCGTTGAAACATCTCTTGATGAAATTGATTCGCCGCAGCAAGCTAAAAAGAAGTCTTTTAAAAGAAAGGACACAATTCAACTAAATTATAGTGTTATTGAAAATGTTAATCGAACAAAGCATTTTATTGAACAGAACTTTGAGGGCGCTTATCTCATCGAAGAAAGACAGGTAAAACTTTATTCTAATTGTGCTTTGTTCTGCCAAGCAGGACATATCTGATCACCAGAACAATTCATAATCTTCCGAATATATAATCTCAAAGATCAGTGTCTGTTTCTATCTTTGTGACCATGTTCTGCTAACTTCTATTACAGGGTTTATTACAATATCAAATTCTCAATCCAGAACTGCGATGGTCAAAAATGTTTGGTCTTTTGGAAGAGAACGCATCTGATCTTGGTATTATTGATTATAGTGTCAGTCAGACGTCATTAGAACAGGTAACTTTATACCTTAAAGGCATACCGAACTACCCCAGGACCCCACTAAGTCCCGAGAAATTCAAAATTTAAGCGAGAGAATATTATCAAACAGAAAGTACTAACCTGTTTCCACCATAAATTTAGTATTTAAGTGTAAATTTTCTTCTAAAACAGCACAATAACGCTTATATATTCAATAAAGACTGTTATGTCTTACCATTTAGCTGAAAAATATGATTTTTAAGAGAAAAGTGTATACGAGGATTGCTAAAAAAAAGTAGATAGAACCAAGAAAAGCTTTGAAAAATTACATATAACTTAACCAGAAATATCGTTCGAATTACTGTTTCTCTTCATTTCCAATCCAGTCTACCAACAAGATTTGATTTTTTCGTTTCTCATAGGTTTTTTTGAATTTCGCAAAACTTCAACATTCAGAAGATCGTGTAATCAATCAATCGTGTTGTTCATGTAATCTCTTTTGATTGAATGGAATCTGTGTTATCAAAGCAACGAACGAACGTTCCTTGAATTGTGCAAATGCACAAATGTGCACTAAAGTTGCCCTAAATGTAACAGACCATTCTGTTCAAAGCCTGTATTATGGTATCGTCAACATTACCTGCCTCGTTTTCAATACCAATGGAAAGTATAAAATAAGGCACACGATATATTTCAACCTTTGTGGATTTTGGATCATCATCATTAAATGGTTTACCAAACTTTTTACTTACAACAATGGAAAACAATGGTCTTCATAGTAGAAGAGGTTGGATAACGTGATTTGTTAAACTCTTGTTCTTATCAATTTGATTATTGTTATCTTCTTTTCTTTTCTTTTTCTTCATTCTGATTCTCAATTTTTCTCTTAAGCGAACGATACACAATCAAATTTGTTGAATCAAATTTATCGAATCCCATAGACCTTTTCGTAAATTACGTCACAACACCTTTGACCTCGCTTCTAATCTCACCTCGCTTCCAATCTCTTCTAATTACTCCGTACTTAAGCGTAATAAAATAGCCATAAATGGCCGTAAGTCAGCAGCAATGATTCGATGTGCACATAATTTTTGTATATATAATGATTTTATAATATAAATGGTAGCTCAAGAACCTTTAAATGGTTTCCAAAAGGCTTTTTAAAAAATAACAGAAAATTAAATCAGAAGGGGAGAATTAAGATTACTCAATACTAAGGTCGGTTTGTTTACATTTTAATTTCTTGTCGCTTCAGCACTCATGTCGGGGTAGTTGAGACTACACGTTTTGTTGAGTCTTTTTGGGTTTTTTTTTTTTATAAAAAACCACTTTATAAAGACCATCAAAATTTAAGAAACTTTTGGAACTACGATTTACTAATGCCAATTTCCAAATAAGTATTTTTTTGGCAAACCTTGAACATTGAAAATACTGTAATAATTAATAAAATTATATCACAATATATATATACACAGTAGAATCCCGTTAACTCTGACCCTCAGGGGAGACAGAAAATTCGTCCGACTTAGCGAATGTCCAAGTTATCCGAAGTCTCGATAACTCATATGACCTACGATTTTCAGAAAGTTCGAGTTACATAGGTTTTATTCGCTAAAGGGACCGAGAAAAATGGTCCGACTTGGCTCAAATCCAAGGGGGACAAGAAATCTGTCCGACTTAGCGAATGTCCGAGTTATCCGGGGTACGCCTAAATGGGATTCTACTGTAGATGTAAACCGGCCTCAAAAGATAAAAATCGAATTTCATAACATTTCGAACGCTTTTTTGAATGTTGGAAAATTAAAAATACAAAATACAGCCCGAAAGAAACATTGCGAGTCAAGCGTAAGATCAACTCATTAAGAAGAAACTTTTAGAACTAAATTCACTAAAATTAAGAAATTAGGAACTAAAATACTCATTTTCTTCTTAAAAAAAAAGCTTCCTAAGAAAACCATTACCCTGCCCAGAACTGCTTATGAAAAGATTATGATATTTTTTGCGAGTACATTCCACATTTAAAAGATGCCCTTCGAAATGGCGTATATTTGTTTACAAACGTCTGTGTCATCCGTCCTTCAATATAATGACTGAATGATGTTTCAAAATGAAATCCAAACACACTGTTAATAAATATCTGAAAGCGACAGAAAATAAGGAAATCTCCTTTTTCTTTAACTGAGAGTGTGGAAGAAATTTCGAATTAAATGGCAACTGATTGGAGGAAGACGCTGCGCTGAGCGAGCAATAACACCAACTCCTGGGGTAGGGGACACACACAGAGAAGACGCCAGGTCAAAGGTGCTAACTAACCCTTAGTTACACATCTTTAACAAAACTCAAATGTTATTTTAACCCTTAGCTACACATCTTTAACATAACTCAAATGTTATTTTCATAATACATAAAACTTCCAAACAAAAGCTTTTCAATTTAAGTTCAAAAAATAAGAAAGAACTTCTCTTTTTAACCCTTTTTTGGCTTGTTCCAACCTTCTTCCCACATGCGAACGAACGAAACTTCTACGCCATTTTTACAAGTACATTAAACTTAAGGAGAGCGTCGCAAAAATATATACGAATAAACTTAAATGAAACTTAAATGGAGCGGCTAGAGATTAAGGAGATAATCGTTATTAGGGAGAAGGTTCAAACTGTCCGCAAAAAACAAAACAAAAAAACGACAATTTTAATACTCATGGTGCTAAAGCCGGTGACTAATAAAAGAACAATGTGAAACATTTTCCCCTGAGCTTTACAACCGTGACGTAAAATAAAATGAAACGCTATAACCACAGTTCATTATGGGTGGGTGGGGTTGGGTCGCAAAATACTATCGACTTGTGATCTTATTAAAACAAATTCGCCATTTTATCAACTTTGTCACGTGATAATTACCCGTAATTATACGCAAAAATACTTCGTATGCTGTTAATAAAGTCATGGATCGAGTAGAAATTAAAGCCACGACTTCTCGCTCTACCGGCGGCGATTCGTATATGACTTGCCAATTAATATCGTTTACAAATTCTCTTTAGCCTTTTCTCGATTATTGCGGGTTGTTTCTACATGAAATATTAATTATCAAGTCAATTTTCTGCGGGGATGCGCATGAATGGTCGCAGGAATGTTATTTCTCTTCATAAACTAAAGAGTATTTTCCGATTATTTTGTTTTCTGAGGAGACATTATGATAACAAAATAAAATTCCTTTCAATACGCATTAGCGCGTTTTCATGTATTTTTATAAATTTCCTTAATTTTACGTTTATACAGGGCGTAAACTTGTAATCAACGTTAAAAAAACATTAAAAACTTGTCCATACACTACAATACAATGATTCCAATTACGTAATGTCAAAATTCCTTGTCTTCACATATTATTTTGTACGCCGTTTGTATTTTTCCAAATAGTTCAGGGTCTCCCCCTTTGTCAGGGTGGTGAATTCTTGCTAAAGTATGGTAAGCACTTCGAACATCGTTTCTTGAAGCCAGCTTTGTTATTCCAAGGATTGCATACGATTCTCTTAACTGTCTCCTTTTATCGCTGCTGAAGAACTTATAAATTTTTCTGATGCATCTGTAGACTAGTGCTACCTTTGGTTGAATGATACTGAATGAATACGGAATGATACTGCCGCAGATTTCAATTTGAATGTATTAGTTGCGTATATACATGACAAACTCGTCGTTAAAAAATTCCCTGATCTGGAAATTCCCTGATTATAGAACTTACCCGGGAGTCTTACAACAACTTAGAGTTATTTTTTTCTTTTATCTTTTCAATAGGAAAACTTTCTTTTGCTTTTATTCTTACCAAATGTAAATGAAATTGTATTACCGCACCAACCAAATATTTTTTTTATTATGCCATAGTTCTACTTTTCTGAGAAAACTATTGTGTAACAATAATTCAAATTATTTGCCATGTTGAATAGTAAAAGATATATAACAATAACTATTGTTTTACTGAAGATGGCGTAAGCTGAAAAGCTTTTAAAACTTTGCATTCGAAGACTCCGACCATGTCCACACGGTGCGGATACATTTCATTCCGGAATGGTTTCATTTCGGAACGTGCTGTTCACATATGCTGTCTGTTGTATCGGATTGTATCGTTCACATTGTATCGGAATCTATTTTCCTCTGACTTGCTAACTCAAAACACAGACAAATGTAATTCTGCAATTTATGTTCGGGCTATCATGATGAACGTAATAATGTGAACATTAAAACGATACATCTGTTCACATGTTGCGGATAGGGCTATCGGAGCGGAATCATTTTACTTTTGGCATTGGAGTGGAATCATTCCGTTTCGCATATCGGATAGGCTGGTCCTCGTATGGACGGATATGAAAACCGTTCCAGAACGAGATCTACCCGTAACGTTTGGACATTGATTATTATATCAGACATTACATGCATGTGACTAATGAATTTTTATTTTATATTCTATATGAAACAATAAAATATAACACGTAAATGCCAGAACAATGGCAAGTGACTTGACAGACAATGTCAATGTCAATGCCACAGTCAATATCGACGACATCAATTTAATTTAAAATTAATTGGTTATTATAGTTGATAAATACTTTGTAAAAAAAAAAAGGAAAAAAACAATTTTTTTTTTACCTCACATGTATACAATTATTCACGCATGAGTATTTTCATAGGTATTTATTATTAGCCAGCGCCAGGCAGCTGATCTTTTATTAGCGTTTGTACGTCCGTAATTCCAAGATTTTTTGTCCCCAGTTGTAGGCAGTATATTGGAATAGAGGCTGTTTTATTTCCCTAATTTTTTTTATTTTAAATAACAACAAAAACGATTGGATGGTAAAAAAGACACTTTGTTTTTATGCTCAATTCATTGGAAAAGGATGTTTGAAATACGACAGGACGAATATGTTCGAAAATGCCAACAACAAAAAAATAGAATTTCTTTAAAATTTAAAAAAGCTTTTGTTACCACCACCCCACCCCCACTTTTCACTACCAAAAATGCTGTTTTAGTTGTCAAAAGTTGACGATCCCTTACTTGGAACAGATTATGACCAACATTATGTCAAAATAAACTACACACAAATCACAGTAGCATAGCATATTAACTGATTCGTTATGCACTAAAAATTAAATTTTTCCTAATACTCTTTTATAAATTTCACCCACAAAATTAAGACACTGCGATGGAGTTTCTATTGAACTTCGTCATAGCGAATCGGAGAATAAAAGACTTTTTATCATTTTACTTTGATAATAATAATCATATAATCCATACAGTACAGCTCGAAAGAAACTTTACATTTCCGAGATCCAAAGTTTCTTCGTGAATATAAACTTTCGCAAGTTAACCAAGGTTTTTTTAAAATCAGCTTATGGTATGCACTTTCTGATCCTAAAATAGTGGTTAGAGAATATTTCCCAGTGGGCACGCATCCGTCCTTCAGACGTCCTCTCGTCCATTTCCAAGTCCCTGTTGGACATCCTATCCGAGCGGACGGATTAAACTTCACTTTCGAAGTCCCCGGGACGTCCCTGTGCCCACTGGGTTGGCTTAGTTGCAGTTCACTCCCGGAACTATTGACCTGTTTTATAAACATGTAATGGTTTTCAAAGAACGATTCGTTATGACTCATTTTTGCAGGGCAACATAATGGTTCCAGGAATGAACTGCAACTAAGCTGAATATTTCTACAACGCATACTTTTGACCTCAATTTGTGAATTTTTGCCATTAACATTAATACAAACTTCTAAAGAAAACTCCCATATATACATATACAATCAATAATATTAATGCAAATCTTGAGCAGTTCGCTAAATTATTAAAGTCAGCAGAAAAGTTGACCGAGAAATGGAGAAAAGCGATTGACATCGGTAAGGCCGATTTTAAAAAGGCATTTGATAGTTTTTCACATCCAATCCTTCTATGAAACTTAGCTCATAGGCGGATCTAGAACTTTTGAGAGATTAAAGATGAAACATTGCAGAATTTGTTTTGTTTTTTGTTAATCAATTTTCTTTGTTTATTTTCCAGGTTAAATATTGAAATTCGTCACTAGTGGACTTGAGATTGTATAACAGTAATATAATATTTTTTTTTAGGTCCTTTGTTGGTGGCATCATCTCTGGTATTACCTCGTATCTGCTGTTTTATCAGACCTTGTCAGACTTATCTGGACTTGTCCAAGAGTCTTTGAACTTGTTTCAATTTTATTTTACAGATATTTCCACAAAATGATTTCCATTGCTCAATTTTGCATAGTTATCTTTGTCACTTGAGAAATATCATATATAATCTTCAGTTTTAACTTTGATTTTGTTACATTGTACTATTAACATTTTTACAATAGATTGAGTTCATAATATAGATGAATTAAAATTATATTCAATACTTCAATATAAATACTTATGACTTCAGGTTGAAAATTGGTAACCGCAAACTAGAAACCGCTGATTTTGAAATGGAAACGACAGATATAAAGGATCTCAGATTCAGAATAGAATTCTTTAGGCCCAAATTTTCTTTCTAAAATCTACTTCCTGCCGCCGCAGTAGAAAGGCTATGAAATTCGTAAAGAGTCCTGTGTACCGCTTTTCTGGTCTTCCCAACCGCGCTGACCTTCAGGCCCCATGGTCTCTTGAGATTTTCGCGAGACAAATTTTTGCGAGGCCAAAAATTTGCGAAATTTTATGGATTTATTTTCGCGAATGCAACATTTTGGAAAATTTCGTGGGATATATTTTCGCGAATTGCAAATATCAGCAAATATTCTGGGATAAATTTTCACGAACGTGAATATTTAGTATATATTGACTCTCGTAATTTGACGAAATTCGTCAATATACCCAAACTTTTTTTGCTTTTAGACTGGCAGTTTTAAGAAAAGCAAAAAGAAGACGTGGGTGCGAGATTAAAAGTCCCAAAAAAGTTTTTGAAATACTTGAAATAATTACTCGTCATCTACAAAGTTTTGAAAAACATCAAATGCAAGTCTTTTATCACCATCTCCTTGCCAGATTTCTTCTTCATTATACTCATCATCGTCTTAGTTGTAACTAATGCATGCAGTCTCTTGATCGATGTGACAAAGGGCAGCAAGATTTAACAATGATTCCTGATTACCTTTAACCATTGAATTAATGTCTCGGAAGGGATCTAATGATGGGAGTTTGGACAAATCCATCTTGATCGAGTCTGTGATTCCAGACGCCCTCCATCCACTAAGGATTATCTGTCTACTCTCTGATGAGTTGAGTTTATTATACAGGCTCACCAACCACTCCGCATCCATAGGTTTCAGGGTTGACAAGCGAAGTTTTAAATCGATTACTTCTAAAGCCTTACCGTCTTCCAGTTGCTTGGAAATTTGAGCAGTAGTCCTTTCATTAAAATGCTTCGCCAAGAACTTCTTTGCGTACCTGTTCACAGTCAAATCTAATGCCTGGTAATATTTGGTCATGTTAGCTGGTACGGTTGTGACAGGAATATGATTTTCCTCTAGAATTTTTAGGACTTCATCGGTTAAGGGCGTTAAGGGCGTTTTGATCACTGCTTGATGGCTTTGATTCTCTTTGTTTTTTAACATACGGCACAATTATTCCATCCAGAAATTTTGCAGCCTCTTACCTGTTTGGAAAATGTTTTTCGTTGACACTTAGAGAAAACCCTTCCGGAAATTTACATCTAGGAAGACTTTGCGTAGTTTTCCTGCCATAAATGAGCTGCATCGGGAGAAAGTCTCCACTCAAGATAATGGAAAAGGTAAGTGTAACTGATCTTTTGTCAGCAGCACCAGCGATAGTGACGGTAGAGTTATTATTTTTAGCGAGAGTGCTGTTTCTGCATGTAACTATTTTCAGCTGTGTCTGATCGAAGTTGCTGACCATCGAATGCGGTATTGAGTACTTTTCAATTTTGGAAACTATTTGGTAAAAAAATATGTACTCAATTTCTTTTCTTGTTCCATCTGGAACATCTACTTTTGTTGAAGTGTGTCGTCGACGGATAAACCCCATTCGTCGGAATAGGCTTTGAGCCCAGCAAGAGGATTCGTCGCCAAGGTCTGCTATTTGCCCGGATATTGTTTTATTAATGCTTTTGCTGCGGATGTTGCAACTGATCGACTGATGACTGAACAACGGTTGTCAAGGGCTGTTATGTAACTTTGTACTTTCCCATCAAATTCTCCTAGGAGTACAGGTCTACCAACTTTATTTCTAGATCAGTATTTCGGAAACGATTTAGACGGTTCTCGATTTTCCTGTTTGGCTTCCCTAAGTTCGTTCTCTTATTTCTTTTTGAATTATCGAACAGTACTCTCTTTGATTGTTGGTAATTGTTTTCTCACAGCAGCTACGGTACCATTTTCCGACGATCTTTGTCTGTCCATCTTAAATAGGTTCTAGGTTTGGTGTCTTGTTCCTCTTACGATTTTATAGCATTAAAATCAACAGCACCAATGAAAGTAGCAGGAGTGGCTCACTCCAGAGTTACCTAGAATAGTTGATAAAATAAATTACTTGTAATATTTGGATTACGACTGAAGAAAGTATTAAATCTTTGTTCGTCATTTCCGTTGTTTTATGTGGAAAATGTCTCCACATTTGCTTTTTGAAATAATGTGCTTGGCCAGATTTTCAACAAAGTTTTTAAGCGACTAATTTTTTTAACGATAAGGTATCGTTTACCTTAGAGGATGGCAACGTTGATGATAGACTTTTATTTTTTTCGTTTTCTTTGACACTTTTTCTTAAAAAAGACATCTTCGCAGAAGGTTCTCTTCTACAGTCAAGTTATTATTAAGTTTTCCCCGTAAAAGGGAGAAATCTTATTTATTTATACTTTCTGTCCATTGACTAAGAGTTGCGCTGCAATTGTTTTTCTGCCCATTCCGAATCGGTTATCAGTTTTTAAATGGCGTGTCGAGAAGCGTATTTCTTTCCTGAAAAGCAACCCGATTTTTTCAGTAAAAACGTAAATATTACTTACCCGTCTTTAGGGGGAAGGAGTTAATTATATTAAACACTCTCTCTTCATAGGAGTGAAAAATCCAAATCAGGGATTAATTCATTTCTTAAACAAATTATGAAATAAAAACAAAAAAATACTTACTTATTATCCAGGGAAATTTATGTGTTTAGCTGTAGCTATGAGATAATAATGACCATCTGCACGCTCTCTCCTCTCCCTTCTCATCTTCAGCAAACAATATGAATGGAATAATAAAACGTTTAGCTTGTGGTTTAATAATAACTAATATGAGCTCTGGTTTATGTTTCCATGCTGAATATTCTGGTGACAACACTTCCATATAAACTAGCCATGTGCATATATCCATCACCAATACAACTTCTCTCGGTCGGATGTATTATGATGGATAATTTGATGAGATAATACTTAGCTTATACACCTAGTACGCAAACGATTTATTAAAAAAATATCAAAAAATATGTGACAATCGACTTCAGAGCCGCTGCTGCAATCTAACCGGTAGCACAAAACTTGATGAGATAGCCTTTTCACGCATTTCTTCCATACTAAAAACATGTCGATTCCGTAGCCTAAGAAATTTGAGCCGCTTCTTGAGCCGCTTCCAGCACATCAACCTCAGAACGAAAGATCAATGCCCTGCATCCATCGATAAAATTGTGGCCAAACACTCTATCGATTCCGTAAATTGGTGTCGCGAGCGGCTCAAAAACTGAAAGTTATAACCAAGTTCGGTGATAAAAAATATAGGAAGGCGGCTCAAAGAGTTGTTTCAAAATATGACTTATGAGTTCTGAGCGGCTCTGTCCGAAAGCTCTATGATGGAGCGCTATTCGAGTTTGATAAGAAAGAAGGGAGGAGAACTCTTCAAAAAAGTGTTATAGGGTTATTTTTGGCAAAATTTGGAGGCCGCTCGAGCCGTCTAAGCCGCCCGCTAAATCCGCGCCTGAGTTGGTACCCCCACCAACCGTGCTTTTCCTCTTTCAAAATATAGGGTAACGAAAAATAAAATCGCACAATCCAAAAGGATAAGTATGAGTAAGTTGTAGAGCTATAAAATCTGATCAAGAAAATGTATGGGATCGTCTGTGTACGACGTGCCGTTACTGAGATATCGTCAATCAAAGATTTTGATGACGTCACACCCGTCCCCAAAAGTTTTAGACCCAATTTTTTTTTCGTCACCCCATCGCAAATATTGCAGACCCCAAATAGCGTCATTTATCCCCATTGGTTCTCGAGATACTTGCCCCTGAACGTTTCGTTCCTTTGGGGGTGCAATGCAATGTCCCCCGTGCCAAAAACTTGAAGACGAGTCATTTGCTTCTACTATACTAATACTGAAAAAACGCTTCTCGCAGCATCGTGGTTTTACGCGTTCATCGTGAGAAAACGACCGTGAAATTTCATAAAATGTATCACTCTCTAAAATAAAAGTGGTATGCACACTCGCTATTAGTATATAGACTAGTATCCCGGGTAAAAACATTTTACAGGTTGATTTTCCCCATGAGTTCACACCACCCGTGCTCTACCTCTTTCAAAATGTAAGGGTGACAAAAAATAAGATCAAAGAATTGATAAGATTAAGTATCACTAAGTTGAAGAGCTCGAAAAGCTGATCAAGAAAATGTATGGGATCGCCTGTTTTTACATCTTTCCCAATAAGATGTTTTTACACGCTATACTAACCATTTGATAATAACTCTATGAAATACAAAAACGCAGTCCAAAACGCCGCCCTAAAATCTTTCATCGATTCATGAATTTTTTACCCGCCATACTAAGCATTGATAACGCCGTGTATTGAGGTAAAACTACTGATTTCTCCTTTCTTTGTCGCCAAAAATAGAATTCACAGAACATGGAAGAAGTTTGTTTGTTAAAAATGTTATTACATGTTTACGTCGAATCATATTTAATGTAAAGTTTTACTGAAGAAATCAATTTGAGCCATAACTCAAAGCCAATATGGGCCCCAAACGTCAACAGTTAACGCAATAATTATGCGTTTAATGTCATATATATTAAGCCCAGCTAAAAATTGCACACAAATTCAATTGTGACCGACATGTAGTCGGCAATATATTTTAACGTCATAATGACGTCATAGTTCCAAGTCCCTCAAACAACTTGCTACAAAAAAAAATTAAGAAAATAAGAAAATTTAAATAAAAGGCTGTATTTTTTCGACTTCTGAATCCTAACCAATTCTTAATTCTTTCCACTTTCTAACTTTATTGTCAACCAAAAATTCTTTCAGTCTTTGTGGTAAACATATTCATAATTATCAATGCTAAATCTCAGAAAAATTATTCACAAATTGTGAAATATCTCACTCATACACTAAACTACCCACGCAAAATTAACTTTTGGAGTGTATACAGATTTACATATATACGATATAAGGTATTAACTAAATCCTAAAAAGAATCATACCTCCAAATAATGTTTCTTTCTTCAAAGCTGAAGTTTCTTCAAAGTTCTTTCTTTATAAATTCCAGGAACAGAGAGACCTCCAATTAGAAAAACGCCATCGGTATTAACTAATTTTACTCACGGCCGAAACCAACAGATTAATCAAATCTCTAATCTTTTATTCCTTCTTGACTTTCTTCTTTCTAACATTGTACTAAAAAATACCTTGCTCAACACAGTTTTTACTAAATTTTCTTTTTTTTCTTTGGAAATCTAAAAAAACAAACCGAGATAGGATAAAATGCCGTTTGATACGTCTTCAACCTTCAACATTACACAACATAAGTCGTAAATGTGTAAAAACTATTCTTCGTAATAAAAACTTGTTTTTTTTATGCGTGTTTCTTATTATTACTTTGTCTTAAAAAATGTAAACAAACACTTCTTTTTTCTTCAAACGACTATTTATCATTCGTTGTCAATAGCTGCTACGTTCGATTGTAATTCGAAGTCTCCGCCTGAGATCCTATATCATGTCTTCCCTAACGTATTTCATATCATAAAACAATTATAAGCACTAAACTGGAGTGCCTTATACTAATACGGAAAAAACATAAAAAAATATCCATTGACGAACTTCCCGAGAAAATTTTCCGAAAGTTCTTTCTTTCAAAGTTAGGTAAGAAAAAAGCAAGATTGCGTATTAGTATAAGAAGACTAGTATCCCAGGTAAAAACATTTTACCGGTTCACTTACCGGTTCGTCTTTCAAAATATAGGGGTGACGAAAAATAAAATCCCACAATCAAAAAGAATAGGTACCTCTGAGTTGTAGAGCTCGAAAAGCTGATCAAGAAAATGTATGGGATTGCCTGTGTACGACGTGCCGTTACTGAGATATCGTCGATCACAGATTCTGATGACGTCACACCCGTCCCCAAAAAGTTTTAGGCCCAAATGTTTTCGACACCCCATCGCCAATATCGCACGCCCAAAGTGACGTCAGTTATTCCCATTGGTTCTCGAGATATTTGACCCTAAAAATCGCGTTCTATTTAGGGTGCAATGCAATGTGCCCACTGACGTCGCGCTACTCCTATAATACTAATATCGTCTATATCTCGACAACTCAGTTACGCACGATCTCAAATTTCAATTATAACATTTTCCATACGAACATTTCGTTCCCAGTCCTTTTATTCACACTGACCAAACTAAATTTGTTATGCACAACTCGCTATTAGTATATAGACTAGTATCCCGGGTAAAAACATTTTACCGGTTCCCTTTCCCCATGAGTAGTTACCCCAATCCTGTGATTTTCCTATCAATATAGGGGTGACCGAAAATAAAATCACACAATCCAAAAGGTTAAGTATCACTAAGTTGTAGAGCTCGAAAAGTTGATCAAGAAAATGTATGAGATCGTCTGTGTACGACTTACCGTTACGGAGATATAGTCAATCAAAGATTCTGTTGACGTCACACCCGTCCCCAAAAAGTTCTTGACCCAAATTTTTCGACACCCCATCGCCAATATCGCGTGCCCAAAGTTACGTCAGTTATTCCCATTGGTTCTCGAGATATTTTCCCTTAAATATATTTTTTTTTTTTTTTAGACTTTTATTTATTTATTTTTTTCAAAGATTTTACAAGTTATTTCTTTCCATTCCATTAGATATATAAACAGCTTTTCTTTTCACAGTTCAGATAAACTCTTATTTAAACATTATCTTTAATCGGTGCTTCTAACCTTTGAAATCGCGTTGGCTAGGCGAATGTCATTTAGGTTGTGTTCTATTCTAAGCGAGCGTGAACCTCTAACACACAACAATGTTGATCTTAAAAGACTGTACGAGAGTTTTGTTCTTATAAAGTCCGTAACTCTCTGTTCTGTTTCGCCTCTCTTCTCTGCTATCATTTCTGAAAGCCGTTTATAAAATGTTTTACATTCGCGTCCCATGCCGCCACTTGTTGAAAATACCAGGGGTGTGAATGTGCCATTCTCTACATTTGTCACCCGTTCGTTGTAATGCCTCTTCTTTTCACACTCGTTTCTTTTGAAGCATTTTTCAGGATCCAGACCCCTGTACCTCCGAGCGTTTAGGTCAAAGACCCTTATATCAAAAAATGCTCTTTGTCCAGGAGTCCAGAATCCCGTTGCACTGATGTCAAGTCGTGCTTCTTGGCTTCTGTTAGCGCTGCTTTGTGAAAGATGTTCACCGTCTATTTCCAACATTCTTGGTTCTTTTCGAACATTCGGGCATACTTCGTCTAGCATAACGGATGTCAGATCACGGATCTCGTTATGCCTTAATGTAACGAAGCCTCCTTTCTTGCATGACAGCGCATGTGTGATGTCAAATCGGCTTCCGCATACGCATTCGCTAGGTAGTCGAGGTAGTGACCAGTTGTATCTGATGCATATGGAGTCTTAAAATTGCTCTTTGTTGAGTTCGTAACCCAAATCTTTAATTGGCAAGTTTGTTAGCCAATTCGACGCTCCGACCATTGAGTTGGCTTCGTTCGTTCTCTTCTGATCGTCACTCATGTCCGTTCTAATTTCTTCCAACTTTTCTTTATTTTTTTGTCGTCTTTCGTTTTTAATAGTAGCTACACTTTTCCCAATTTCTTCATCATTCATTCCTAGTATCTTGTTTTGTAACTGCTGTGTCACAGCTTTAGAGTTGTCGTGCTCAATTGGGGCAATTTCCCATAGATTTTTGAGCCCAAGGCCTCCCAAACGTGAAGGCAATGCTAACAGATCACGCTCGTTGTTGTTGATGGTTTTACCTCCCGTGATTGCTGGAATGAACTGATGCCGAATGATTTCTTCAATCGGTTTGAGGTACCTCTTAAAACCCGGTATTGTCCTGATGAAGTAGGAAAATTTATGTTGATAACCACTGACATAACATGAGTAAGCAGCTTGTGGTTGTGTCACTGCTATTCTAGAAAGAAGAGACAACCCTTCCGACCATTTTTCCACCAAGCTTTTGGAATATTTTTCTTGGTATTCTTGACTTCCAATCACAGCACCAAGATGTCGTTCACCTTCAGTTGTTATTTTTATGTCTGTATCTTGAAAGACTTCTGTGGCTTTCGCTGAATGATGTTCTTTAACAATCAATCATGATTTTTTGGGTTGAAGATAGTATCCGAAATGGGGACCTATATTTGTAATGCTATCCCACCATTCTCGTAGTGACTCACACTTCCCCGTTATTCCCCGTTATGTTGTTGAACGCGTTTGCTGCATCTATCAAGAGTACTGCCTCTGCTTCTTCAGTTTCGAAAACCCTCCTCATTGCGTGGATTGCAGCTTCTCCGCCCGCTTTTTGCCCGGCACACATCCACACACACCGGCACATATTTAGGGTGCAATGCAATGTGCCCACTGACGTCGCGCTACTCCTATAATACTAATATCGTCTATATCTCGACAACTCAGTTACGCACGATCTCAAATTTCAATTATAACATTTTCCATACGAACATTTCGTTCCCAGTCCTTTTATTCACACTGACCAAACTAAATTTGTTATGCACAGTCGCTATTAGTATATAGACTAGTATCCCGGGTAAAAACATTTTACCGGTTCACTTTCCCAATGAGTTACAGCCATCCCGTGATTTTCCAATCAATATAGGGGTGACCGAAATAGAATCACACAATCCAAAAGGATAAGTAGTACCACGCTATAGAGCCCGAAATGCTGATCCAAAAAATGTATGGGATCGTCTGTGTACGGCGTGCCGTTACCGAGATATAGTCGATCAAAGATTCCGATGACGTCACACCCGTCCCAAAAAGTTTTAGACCCAAATTTTTCGACACCTCACCCCCAATATCCCGCGCCCAAAGTGACGTCAGTTATCCCCATCGGTTCTCGAGATATTTGCCCCTAAACGCCGCGTTCCATCGGGGGTGCAATGCAATGTCCCCTGTCCAAAAAAAATCACGTCGCGTCATTTGCTACTACTAATATACAGAGATAGAGGATGCAGTGTTTTGGGACATCTCTTTTTCCGGATACATGAGTCGCTGCGCAAGGGGTGAATTTGTCGTGAAATTGCCGTTAAATTGAGTACTTGCGCAGATAGTTAAAATATCGATGAAATATAGGGTATAATGGATATGTTAATTTTGATGACATCATCAAAATTAAAATCCGATTTTAAAATCCGATTTTTAAAAAATCGAAATAATTTTTGTTGTCATGGAAACCATTCGGGAATTTCCCTTTTTTAAGTTCTGCCCGTGTTGTGAAGTAGGTTGGATGCTTTAAAGTATAATAAATATGAATAATCCTATGATGAATCAAACTTATAAGGACTTTGATGAAGCAATGTGGTGTGCAGCTTGCATTGATCACGTGGATATTATTAAGCTTTGTAAAGAGTGGGGTGCGACTAACTTTGATGAAGCAATGTGGTGTGCAGCTGAGAATGGTTATGTGGAAATTGTTGAGTTTTGTAAAGGGTGGGGTGCGACTAACTTTGATGAAGCAATGTGGCGTGCAGCTTGCATTGGTCACGTGGATATTGTTAAACTATGTAGAGGGTGGCTATACAACAATATACACGAGGAGTTGTTCGACTATCACCACAAACGTCGGTTTTCAAAGACATTGTACTACGATTTGATAAAAATTGCGATGCATCCAGACAGAGTATGGGATTGGTGCTTTAACCAAGACGAGAAGAAATTTCTAGCGGAGTATCTTCAGTAACTCGAATGATGCTGGTTACTGAAGAATGTGGTACGCTTCAGGGTGTTCAAGCCGCATATATAAGCAAACATGTTTACCACTCTTCCTACGTTTCTTAATGGGTATCCAATTATCTATAAAACCAGTTTCTTCATCAAGGCTCTTCAAATCACTTCTTTCCCTCGGGTGCCAAATAAAGAACATTTGTGCTTGTCTTCGGATGTTCTTCGGGACAACTGTATAAACTTGGGTGAGTAACCAGAGACTGTGTGTTTTTATGACGTCCTGAGAAAGCTAGTTTGAAAAGTGGATTTTTTCTTCGTTTGTCAAGTTTCTCTTCATCTATGCAATCGTCAACGATGAAGAGTGTCTCTTGGTTTTGGAAGAGAGTCGAGAATTTCTCGATCCAATAAGTCAATCCTTGTTCTGGTGTAGGTTCAATTAGAAAAATATCATCCTCTTCCCACAAGGATTGACATGATTTATAGGTATCATTCCACTTGAGAGTAGGGCAGATGATGACGATGTAGTCAAAGTGCTGCTTGAACTGGTTTTGTAGAAGCTGGAGAACCAACTTTATCTTCCCACATCCAGTCCGCCCAGAGAAAATTGCTGTACAAGGTTCCTTTATATAGCTCATTTATTAGTAGCCAACGCTATTGAAACGCCCATCTTTAAAGTTGACTTCTCCATCTTGCAAAACGTAGAGGTAACAGTTGATAGATCTTGCAGCTTCTGCCTTTTTCGTGATCGCTAAAGTCACACCATCACTCGTGTTCTTGAGTTGTCTCCCTGTTCCATGTAGCTTGTTGTCAGGTGTGCTTCTAAAATCAATGAACAGTGAGTAACTCGTGTTGTAAAAGTCTGCTGGTGCTATACTCGTATGTTCGTCTCCACTAAAATATCGCCAGGCATTCTCATACATATCTTTCGGAAACAAACCATGTGTGTAGAGTTGATTTGGTTCACCTTCTACCGTGATGTCTACTTTTGAGATTTTCGGGTTGTAGAACTTTTCGTTGTCGAAAGCGTAAGCTTTTTGATTACCAGGTTCAATGAAGAGCATCAAAATAGACTTTAAACTCTCACTTGGTATGTTAACCTGTATGTTCAACATGGTGTCTTCCTTTTTGAGAGGTATCTTGCGATGTCTCAAGACTCTGACATAGGGGAGAGATCTATTTATGGAAACAGTCTTGACTACTTCCTTGAATTCTCCATCTTCTACTTTATCGAATTTCAAAGCGATGGAAGATATCGTATAGGTGCCATCAGGGTCCTTCTTTGAGGCTCCGCTTCTTGTTCCAGCATCTCTGATCACATTTCCATAAGGTGCAAATTTCAGTTGAAAACTGAGGCGATCGTCAAGCTGTATCGTCGGATTTTAAAATCGGATTTTAATTTTGATGATGTCATCAAAATTAACATATCCATTATACCCTATATTTCATCGATATTTTAACTATCTGCGCAAGTACTCAATTTAACGGCAATTTCACGACAAATTCACCCCTTGCGCAGCGACTCATGTATCTGGAAAAAGAGATGTCCCAAAACGCTGCATCCTCTATCTCTTATACTAATACTGAAAAAAAGCTTCTCGCAGATCGTGGTTTTACGCGCTCCTCGTGAGAAAATGACCGTGAATTTTTTATAAATGTATCACTCTCTAAAATAAAAGTGGTATGCACACTCGCTAATAGTATATAGACTAGTATCTGGGTAAAAACATTTTACCGGTTCATCTTCCCCATGAGTTACCGCCATCCCGTGCTCTTCCTCTTTCAAATTATAGGGCTGACGAAAAATAAAATCGCCCAATCCAAAAGGATAAGTAGTACCACGCTATAGAGCTCCAAAAACTGATCAAGACAATGTATGGGATCGTCTGTGTACGAGGTGCCGTTACTGAGATATCGTCGATCAAACATTTTGATGACGTTACACCCGTCCCCAAAAAGGCATACGGCGGGTCCTTCTTCATGTATGACATGCTATATTTGAGTTATACGACGGATCTTTTCATGGGAATGATACACCAAGTCGTTGCCAGAGAAGGCAGAGTGTGATAAGGAAGTTCGCTTCTTGTTCTGCTTGCATCATGCTTGCATAGCCGAAAAATTGCGCATGCGCGATAATACTCATGAGAATCAAAACAAACTGTTCTTGCAAGGTCAGGTTATAAGCCCTCATTTCCAAATTCTTTCTCTCGTCCCTACCTTCCATCACTCTTTCCTTTGTTGTTTATTATTTATTCGTAGTTTTATATCCAATTCCAGTAAGTTTTTTTAACAAACCAAACCAACGTCCTCCAACCAAAATGGTTTTTTGTTTCATTCATTGCCTTTTTTTTTTTTCATGCATAATAGGTATTTTATGTTCAGTTCGGGAGAATGCACACACGATTGAAAATACGCTGTACATAGGTGTCTGGCAGTTGACTTATTTACTATTTTACTTTTCTTTTAAAGGAAGACAAAAATATTTGGTTGGTGGTACACTGCGCTGCCGGACATGAAAAACTGCCGGGCATAAGGCACTTTGTTGAAAATATCAGCTAGAGGGGCATGCAACATTGGACACTTTTTTTTCATGAAATTAACTTTTTTAACTAAATAAATTAATTCAATTCAAAATCAGGATTATTTGAAAATACTTATCCATTTCAGAAATTAATCAGACAGTGAATGAGTAACCAGTTTTGACCCAAAATAACTCTGTTCATGATGGGCCAACCTGCTCATCTTAGGTAATTCAGACTCCTGACCTAGTTGTGAAGCAATACGTTGAGTGCATCTCAACAACCCGGTCCTGTTGGTGTTGGCAGCAAAGAAATTCTAGATGATGATCACCAGTCATACGGTCTTAACTAGTGCAGAGGTGAATGCTGACAGAGCACGGATAAAGCAAGTCTGCATTACTGCACTTACAGGGGCGGAACAGATGCTAGGGCAAATATTCTGGCTGTATCCCCGTTAATGAGAAAGGCTACTAATTTTGAGAGTATAAGGAAAAAACAGCTTAGCAATGTCCCTTTTGTTTAAACATCAGTGGAGGGAGATTTTTCTTTTAAACTAAAGAAGTGAAATACATGTAGTTGCATTTAAAACTTTTTTTCCATGTACATTTTCAGGTACATAAACCAAAAAAAATTATTTTTTTTAATTTGAAGTTTGGGACTTTGTTTCGTAATACTGAAAGAATAAATATATTCTTGTTTCAAGTAAAAATAAGTGATAAAACACTATTATAATCAAAAATTTGTGCTAGTGTGTACATATAAATTAGAAGAAGAGCAAGAACTTTTGAAATCAAGTTTTTCCAATGTCAAGATCTGTAGTAAGACATGTTGCTAGTTCCAAATGGATATTGCTCAACCTTGATGTAATAACATATCAACTGTACAAACAGACTTTTAATGGACTTTATTTATAGTGTGAAATAAAATAAAAACTCTGACCTTTTAACAGTAATTAAGAAAATATCAACTTTAAAACTTTAAACGTTAAACGAGTAATTCCTCTCGTTTGAACTTTGTAACTTTATTGAAGTGTTTAACCAAATCTTCATAATTTTCCACCTGAAACTGAGTTAAATTGTAAGAGACCACTTTAAGTGGACCAAGAATGATATCTATCAATTCAAAGTTCTAGTGATCATTGGGGAGGTAACTTGGAGCTTCGTCTAGAATGTTCTCCGATCCTATTTTTTTAAGGTGATGTTAGTTCGACTTAATTGTTCAAGAGAGAGGTAGAGCAGTTAGGGAAGTCAACTGGAACTCTCTAGGACATTATTTTCTTGGGAATGGAGGGCCTCTCTGCTGATCATAGTGTAGGCTTTAAATTTTCTGGCACCGTTATGGATCACAGCATAGGATATTTTCCTAAGGGTCCCACAGAAACGGCAATATCTTAACTAAAGTTTCATCAATAAATAAAAATCACATTGAATTTTCGATGTTAGCTATTTTCTAAATTTTACATACTCAACAAAGTTCCGTGGCATGCATAAATTTTGATAAATAAAATTATTGATTGTTCACTTTTTATTTTGAATAGAATGTACTGAATGAATTCGAATAAAATAGATTACTCAATTTGTTTTTGTTTCTTTTCAAAATGGTTTCACTTACGTAATAAAACACGGTTTTCATTGTATCAACTGTAGTTTAAGTTTTTTAAGTAATTCTGTTTTTTCTGTTATATATATTTTGCTTCAACCGCTCAAACCCCTCAGATGTCAATCCCACTCTTAAACTGAGTGCTAAAGTGAGTGGATTGATTCACACCGTTATAGTCGCTGGCATGACTTGGCTGGGATTTAAACCCTGACCTCCCGCTCTGGAGGCGAGCACTCTACCACAAGGCCACCAGTTGTATAGTAATTAGTAATTAGTAATAAGGAGCAGGAGTTCCTATGGGTTTTAATCATTTTAGGGTGAACGTTAGGGAAGACCTGATATAGCATCTCAGTAGGGTCAATTATTTAGGGACTAAAAAGTTCTGAGCGAGTGTTAATGCTATCGAGTTTTAGTCTTGTTTATTCTAAACTAAGTAGGTTGGTAGGTTCGATAGATTATATGACCTTTCAAGCTGTGCTGTTCTTACTCTTAAAATGTATTGATTTATAAAACATGGGTATTCTTGGTCTTTTGTAGAAAATTTCAATTGAAGTTTGTGGTGGAATTACTTTTTATTAATTCTGTTCCTCCACATTTTTTTTAAAAAAAATCAATTTATTTTATATGAAAATTATTGTAGAAATTTGATGTGGTGGTTTGCTAAAAAAAATCACGGGTAGCAGAATTTTGGAGTTTTGGTGAGATGATACCAAAAGTGGCAAAATTTAATTTTATAATGTTTCATTCTCAAATTGATTTAGGTAATTATTTAAATAATAATGATGCAAAAAAAAAAAGAAAGAAAAAAAGTAGCAAGTGTTGAGAGAAAAAAAATGGATCAGCAAGTTCTTAAAGAAATGCAAGATGAAGAACTTGAAGCTATTCAAGCTATATATATGGAGGATTATGTGAATGACACACAGGTAAACAAACAACGGTCTCTTTTATGCAAACAGAGAATATAGTCCTTAGAACTCTTATGATTACGCTGTCATGTTGCATGCAATCCTAAGGTGGGTTTTCCGCTAGATGGAATCTTCTGCTTGCAGTTGATCGGCTTTTGTTTTTTAATGAATTCCTCTAAAAGAATCCATGAGAATGAAATGAAATGGCTAAATTGTTGATCACATGGAGAAAACAATAGCCGCTCCGCACTTCTCTCTCCAATAGAAAACCAGCTTATAATCAGGTTTTTTTTAAAGGTTTATTCGTTTTATTGAGTATTTGAATTATGAATTATAATGTTGATTGACAAAAAGTTAAAAATATCATTTATTGTTCTATATTGTCTCTCTGATAACTTTACATTATCAAAGTTCTTCATCAAGGCATTATAAAGTATTCTAAGCATTCTAATGAACAAGTTTATTTTTTGTCATGAAATTTTCAATGAATTAAAAAACTGATCAAGTGCTGTCCAATAAAGTATTATAAAAACAAGATCTAGATAAAAACAAACATGTCATATCTGTGAAATTTGAGATTTCTTTTTGTTAATTTCTCGGAAAGTATACTTACATCCAGCTATCTTCATGATTATTGCAAAATTAAGTGTCATTTTAATTCAATGTTTTGAAAAAAATGTCACTAGAAATTATGAGATAATGGAAGATTGAAGAAAGTTCTTTTGGAAAGTCCTAGATTTGTTGAATTTTGCAGCCATTAATTAATTTTATTGTTTACTTGAAAAATATTATTTCTAGGATGGCTCTCCTCCACAGGTTATTCTCCGTCTTACTCCATTGCAGAGCTTAACATTGAATGAGGTGCATGCTAAAGTAGACTTGCATGTTAAGTACACATCAAATTATCCAAATGAGTAAGTATTTTCTTTGGGTTTTTTCTGGCAATATTTTCCAATACGATTGCATTGATATCTTAATGCAATTAATTAGTTCAATTTTATATGTTATTGTTATTCTAGCCTATAATAATATAGATTGCTGCCAACTCGGTATGGTCTATACACTTTGGTTGATTCTTTTATATGGCCATGAAAGAGATTGGTAACCATACAAACAAGTTGTTAGTACTATGAATGTTTGCCCAAAAAATGTGTTATCAGATCCTGAAATAAGAATGTATGAAAAAATCGATCAAAGTGTGTATATACCATAGTGAGTTAGTGGCTGTCTATTTATGTTATTTATATGTTCTTTTGGATTTGAAATGTTATTTTACCTATGGTATAGTTTTTGTGAAATTTTTTTAGTCCACCAGTGTTGAAATTGGAAAATACAAAGGGTATCTCAAATGATCAACTATTGAAACTAAAAGAGGAACTGGATAAAATGGCATTGAGTTTATGTGGCGAGGTTTATACTTTTATTTTTACTATAATCAATAGTTGTTTTCTGCATTATCTGCATTTTGTTAACTTCATTTATCCTATCATATCAATTTTGTTTTTACGAATTAAACCCACAGATAATTAATTTCTTCAATTATTTTGAGATACTTCATCTACCCTGTCTTGTAAATGTACATGTTCTTTTTTTCTATAGGTTATGGTGTTACAACTCGCACAGTATGTGCAATCATTTCTTCACCAACATAATGTACCAAATTTATCATTTTTTGAACAAATGATTGTGAACCAGCAGAAGCAAGAAGAGATACTTTTCAAGGAACAAATGAAGAGAGAGGAAGCAAAAGTTGCCAAGGATAAAGAAAAAGAAGAGGATGTAGTATGAATGATTTAAATATGTTTTTAATTTTCTATATTTAGCAGGAAATATTATTATAGCCAGTTAAAAAAACATGTACAAATACAAATATTTCAAGCTTAAATCTTGAAACGAACATGCCACGCACGAAGTTGGGAAAAGTGAATTACAACAGATAAAACTTATCATCAGTATAATAATGTTGTGCTAAGCTTTGTTTTTATTCAATTTTCATTACGAGCTTTAATTTTGGAAAGGAAAACCACAGTTGTTGTGTCATCCTCACGAAAACCCATACATTATCTCCCAAATCCCTTGTGCAAAAGTTTTTCATACATAATGTTTTACAGAGTGTTCCAATCGGATGACTTCTTCTTTCATTGATTCTAGGAAATGATTTGTGTTCATATATTTTGATAGATCATTTTAAAATCAAATGTTTATACAATATTGTTGTTGTTGTTAACCATTCAATAATAAGAAATATAATGGAATTCAACGAAATGTTTTTTTGTTTTTTTTATTATAAATATTAGATTCGACAAGTGAAGGAAGAGCTGATCAAGAGAGAAGAAGTGTTAAAAAAAGAAAAGAGGAAACGCCAGGTTCATATTTTTTAAACAAAAAAAATTTAAAATATTTCTATTTCTTCTATTTATTTTTTGTTAATAACATGTTATATCTTGCCACATGATGTTTATCTTATCTTTATAAACATGTTATCTTAAACATAAAACATACTTACATTTCTGGTTTCTCAAAACAATTTTTCATAGGAGTCTGGAACGTTTCATTCTCCCAGTGCAAGTTCATCGTCTTTCCACAACATTGAGGTAGAAGTGCAACGAAAACCTGCATTTGTATGCGTTCTTTCCAAAGATCATAAAATCACAGTTCATAACTTCTGTAGTAAAAACCAAGATAAAAAGGTGTTTTGTAGTGGCTGCATAGGTCAGACATTTTTTATAAATTCCTTGTTTCTACTTTACTGAAAAATATAATGACATCATCCTTTACAATTAGTTTATCAACAGTTGTTTATCAACCTTTAATAGTATTTCCATCAGCTAAATTGAAAAAATAGTCCATTTGCATACACTCTTACAGATATAGACCTTGTTCTGATTTTTATCTCTAATTTTGGTTTAAGGGCATTTTTTTGATTCCGCATGTGTATTTACTGCTATTGAAGAATCTTCTGGTAAACTCATGTGCATGTGCGATTGGAAAGTCCCAATACAAGCTGAAAAGAAGAAAGTACATTTTGGTGAGACCATTGAAAAAGTTGATGTTGATCATTTGGTGAAGCAGGTACTAGACATTACCTATTTCATAAAAGGTGAAGTTGCAGTAACTTTTGTCAGTCAATAGGGGGTCCTTGTTTTATTCGACTTTATACTTAAGATAACTTGCTAAAAATAATGTGTGACCAACATTACTCGTATTTCAGATGATTTTTGATATGCTAACTTTTCCCTGAAGATGAATACATGATCTTTTCCTGGTATAGTATTGTTCTCCTTTAAGTGGGATGATGTAACACAAGATTTTATAACGTTTTTATAACATTTTCAAACCTCAGAAAACTCAGAAAAATGATAAAATGACGAAATATGAGTGAATAAATTGATTATTAACTAAAGGAAAAAAGAATCATGATTCATGAGTCATGATTTTCAGATTTTCACTTCAATGGCCTTCACTTTTATAAATCAAGCATTTGGTTAATGTGTTCGAGGATTCTGTTGTTATTGTTTGGTTTTAACTTTATATCTTGACAGGTGCAAAGTATTGAGCAAGAATTTAATTATTTGAAGTCAAAACTCTCACATCCTGGTATAATGAACTATCATGCTCTTAGTATAACTCATGATCAGAATAATTATTCTGCAAAGGTAAAGTTTTTCAACTATCAATTATGTTTCAGTCTTAAAGGGGAGGGGGTTGTGGTGGTGGCATTTTTTAAGGAGTGGGGTGAGTAAAATGCTTTGGTTATGATCAGACAGGTTTTGAGATTTTGAAAACTTTCAAAATGTCTTTACTATACTAGCTGCCAGGAAAATGTTTTTTACCAATTCATTTCCCATGTTGGGGAGTCCATCCACGTATATTAAGAGGTTGAATAAAAAAACTGATTTCTCCTCTACATACGTGCTGTTACTTCAACTAACCTTAAATAAAACTGAAACAAAATGTAATCATTCCTCCTTCTCTATATGTATGAAGTAATGTACCATATTTCCATTAAAGAGTTAATTTTAAAGGAGAATTAACTTCAAAAAATCCACACCATTTTTTTGCATAAATCGATTCTTCTATTCAAAATATGATTACCTACCAAATTTTAAACCTCTAGGTGGAAACACATAGAAGTTTAAGACGCTCAGATCCTTCGGGCCCATTTGGTCGCATTTTGATTGACACCCTTTTGATTGACAGGTTTACCGTTGATATATTTCCAGACCATGAGGGAATGCAATACCATAAAGTCATCATGCAGAAAATTATAAATACTCAATAAATTTTCAAATATTAAAATAAGAATATTGTTTGATTGTACTACAACTTGACCAACTTGACCAACAAACCTATTGTGTATGCATTATTCATCATCATGTTAAACAACGTGTCATTTCTAAAACTTACTTTCATATAATTGTCAGTGGTATCTAGGATTACTTTCAAAATCCCATATACGCTATAATATTGGTTTTTCAATTATACAGTGTGTTGGTTTATCGAAGCAAAATGAATTAGATAAGATTCTATTAGGCGGTAAATGAACAGTATCTGAAACTAAAGGTTTCACGGGGTTTGGATATAAACAAGCACGTTTTATGAAGGCTATCATTATAAAATAGGAATTTTTTAGAAAGAAACTGTTTTGGTGTGCAAAACCTTTTCTATTTGACTTATTTCGTTTCCATAATAACTGAGTTCTAAAAAAAGAAACCAATTTTCGTCCCGGTCAAAGCTCTCATGAAACTCTACGACAGAGAGTGTTTATGGATACTTTCTCATAAAACGCAAGATATTGGAATGGCTAGGCAATTCATTAATACTGTTCATTTACCGCCTAATAGAATCTTATCTAATTCATTTTGCTTCGATAAACCAACACACTGTATAATTGAAAAACCAATATTATAGCATATATGGGATTTTGAAAGTAATCCTAGATACCACTGACAATTCTAGGCAATTCAATAGGCAATTCCCAGCTATGATATTTTTGGTACATGTAAATTTTCTGAAACATAAATTGTGCACCCTCCATTCTTTTGTGTCAGAACGGCTCTTATAAAATAGGCTTGAAGTAATAATCTCAGAACGCGAAAATTCATGATTTTTTTGGGTTAACTCTCAAGAATTGGAAAATTGAAGATGCTTACGAAATAAAGTTTCATGATTTAAGAGATTCACAATATTTTACAATATAAATTTTCCCTAATCACCAATATTAAGAAAATCGACTGCATTATACTTTTGTGAATCGGCAAGTTTAAAGATTTTCATGAGACAAACTTATAAGAATTTTGGAATAATTTTGTGAGTAAAACTTTCGCCAAAGTTTCTATCATGAAGGTTTCTCTGATTGAATTATTATATTTGCTCAAATTAAAAAAGATATTTTTAAGAATTTACCATTATTTGTTACAACTATTCCTACTAAAGTCGGCCTCAAATAGAATAGAATGCTGCATATTTCACACATATTTCTTGAAAAATGAAATTTAACTCTCATGGCTTTCATTGTGCGAAAATCTCATTAACTCCATAGTATACACATATTATACTGAACTTCAAGCATGAAGAGAATCATATCCACTATACTGAGCTATCATGTATGTCATGTGTCTATAAAACTTTTAATTTAAGATTATTTAGCATCTAAAATTAATTTATGTAATTGACATAACATGTCTCAATGTAATTTGAGCAGTTTGTCAAAAGTCTTTCTTTCTTTCTTTCTTTTAAAAGTCTTTCTCTTTTACAACTTTGAACTGTTTCAATTTTCTGACTATCTTTCTTTTCTTTTTTTAATTAGTATTTTGCTGTCTTTGAAAACGTCAAACACTAAAATGTCAAAAATGTAACGTTCATTTTCCTCATTTTGTTCTCTTTGGGAAAAATTGTCAAAATTGAAATTTAACTCCCAATCCTCCTCTACAATTAGGGTTTTAATTAAGTTAATTCTTTTAAGTGTTAGTGAGATAAGTCAAGTCGATTTTAATTGCAACACAATACAGTTTTTAGTTCTGAGTGGTACAAACACTTCTAATCACGTGTTACCTCTACCCTACAGCTGCTGTTAGATCCAATTACTGGTCCATCATTATCAAATTTCTTACAAGATGGAGGAATGCCTATCTTGTTTATTCAGTCAATAGCCAAGCAGTTGGTTGATATTCTCTCCTATCTTCACAGCAAATCTATTGCACATCGAGACCTACATGTAAGTTCCTTGTCCTATTCTGAATTATAAATTCACAGAAGAAATAGTTACAAGACAGAGGATTGTTCTAATTATTTTTAGATTCTATGTTCTAGCTCAGCAATACCTTTATCAATTCAAACAATGAAGTGATGATTTCTGGGTATGCTGTTATGAGACGAATATCTGATGTTTTCAGATTGCTTAATGTTGAATCACCTCCCCTTTCCAATGAATATTTTTATGGCTATAGAAAATTAGTCCGATGTGGTAAGAGGGGAGATATCTTCAATTTGGTAGGCCTCTATTTCTATAATCTACAGTCATATAATATAACTTTTATAATACTTATAATGCTTATACATGAAACATTATTTTTGGATAAATCTACAATCAGGTCCCTAGCCGAATTTTGAAATAAAGTTAAGTACAATTAAGTTTTCAATAAAAGAATACATGACCACTATAGATATTTTATTTATTTGTTTATTTGTAGGGTTTAATTCTGCTGTGTCTGAGTGAAGGCATTTTACAAACGAGATACCCTGTTGATATTCCTGTAACTGTACCTGCGCATTTCAAATCTTTTCTTGAGTGGTATGTTAAAATATTCCTTAATATTTTGTCATCTTGAAAGGTTTTTTACGTGCTGGCTAATGTTTTGAAAGTGTATCATCTTCTGTTGCAGTTGTCTTGCTACTGTTGAAGAAGAAAGATCGACCATACAGCAGTTGTCAAAACATCCATTCCTACATGAACTGGTAGGCAAAAAACTACCTGGTGATGGAAGTCAATTAAAATCTGGTCACCTTGATACTCGTAAACAAGATGATGGCGGTGAATACTTTCCATTCATGAGTAACCATTTAGTTCTGGCCAAATCACGTTTGACGAACGAGTTTGAGCTGTTAGAGTGGCTTGGAGAGGGAGGCTTTGGTAGCGTAATCAAGGTTGGTTTATAAAAGTTATCATTTTCCTTTTAAATAAAGGTGATAATGTATTTTTTGAACTGGATTAAGCACATGAAATAGCTGGTTCATAAACCTAATGTTCTTCTTTGTGAGAGTCCATGAAACAGATTGTTATTCTTTATGTCAATTCTAATTGGCTAATTAAAAGAATTATAGAAAGAATTACAAATTCTTACTGAGAGAGAGAGTTATTTTTAAGTGAGAATTAATTTGTTTTGTAATTTTTATGAGAATTTCAGTTTGCGTTCCACCTGTGGGAAATGTAAAGTGAGAGTTATTTGCAAAATATTTGCTTGAGTAAATCGGTATAAAACGTAGCGGATAGGAAATGAAGAGACATTCAAAAATTATCCAATCAAACGTTGACATCTTTGATAGTGAGGATTTCTGAGAACTTCAATAAGAATTTCTAATTCTCACTAGGAGAAACCAAGCTTAAAAGTTGTATACATTTTTTATAAGGGCAAAATAATGCATAGGGTATGGCAGATTTGAAACTCTTAATGACTTATCTTTGTAGGGGGAGGGGTGTGGGAAAGAGATCGGTGAAGGAGAAGACATGAAAGGTTTTTGTTTTATCTCAAGCAACTGAACTCTGATGTCGTTTTCATTGGATATATTTAAAAAGTTTTTTACTATTAAAATTTCCTTCTATGTTCTGGCAGATACTTTGGTACTACTATATACATGGTTCTGGTTTAATGTTTAATCTTATTTGGAAGATGTATGGTAAATGATTTATTATAATGATAATTCTATTTCTATTTGAAGGTCCAGAATAAATTAGATGGTAATCTGTATGCCATCAAACGAATTCCATTGAATCCCAAAAGTTTACATTTAAACAAAAGAATCACCCGAGAAGTGAAATTGCTTTCAAGACTAAATCATGAAAATGTTGTCAGGTATGGGAACTTTAAGCGCATATGTTTGAAGTTTGAAGTCTTTTCCCACCATTTTGATACACTTACATTCATCGTAATTATACCATGTACATTTTTTAACCTGATGAAGACTCATAAGAGTTTTAATTTTTGTTCATATATTTCATCATAATTATATATAAATGTTGTTCACTGCAAAAAAACCTTTTTTCAAGTTTAGATCGGAGTGTATTTTTATTGCGAACTCGTCAATAATGTTAACATTTTCATATTTTTTGCAAGGTACTTTAATTCATGGATTGAAGCAGAAGATATAAAATTGATGGATACATCACCAACTGAAACAGACACAGATTTTCATTCAAAATCTCCTCCAAAACAAAAACTGCCAAAAAAATCCACGAAAAACAAATGTGACAATGAAGAAAGCTTGCTGAAATTAAACAATATTCCTGACTTGGATGTTTCTAACTTAAACGATAGTGAAAACTTATCATGGTGTGATGATGCTAATGGCAAATTGTAAGCCACTGAAATTAGCTTTTTGTTTTTCATTCTTGCTCCCTCATGTTAGTTTTTTTATCTGTTTCAGTTATTGCACTTGAACATTGTATTCATATGAATTGGAAGATGTTTTTTACCATAAGTGTTGCACCACTTCTTACAGCTTACAATCAAGCTTCAAAAGTCTTCAATCTCTTGGGATATGAATAAGCTACTCGCGCTTCACCAATTGCAAAGTGTTTTTAAGTTTCTGCAAAGGTTTATTCTATCAAAACAACGAAACTCTGAAGTTCTGATTAGCAAAACAGATCAATAAAACTAAATAAACAACAGCGCAATAATAAACAACATAGCTTATGTTCATCCCCATTTAGTTAAGAAAATTTTTGTGAAACTGTTTTTCTTTCCTATGGCGTACCCTGCCTCTAAAATAGTGACCTTTTGTATCACATCTGATAAACGCAATAGTACTAAACTCTTACTTTTAATGAAAATAATTGAATTTATTTTTTGTTTATTCAATTTTTAAGGGAATCAAATTTTTCATCCTCTGTTTCATCCGAAAATGATAGCGGCATGATAAACTCCAAAAAGCGATACCAGAACTCTTCTTATTCAAGAAGATGCAGAGGTGGATCATCTGAAGAGATAGTTTTTGAAATTGATTCTAATTCTATATTGCAATTTGGTGACATGTTAGACTCAGATGAGGTGCTGCTATATTTCCAGTGTTTATTGGTCAATATTTTGATAGTGGTTATTATGTCATGTATGTTACATAATTTATGTTCAGGATTCAGAAGAAGAGGTCCTTCCTACTACAAGTACCAACACCACAACTACAACAACGACAAATGAATCAAAAGGGGAGATGTTATCACTTCAATATTTGTACATTCAAATGGAGTATTGCGAGAAAAGTACCTTACGCAATGCAATTGATGATAATATATACAAAAAGCATGACAGGGTGTGGCGATATTTTCGAGAGATAGTCGAGGGTTTAGCTCATGTGCATGGACAAGTATGTATGCTTCATGAGTCTCAAATGCAACATCTCATCGTGTTCCACTACAAACCTATTGAATTTTCAACTGACCTGAACTGCAAGGAAAATATTTTTTAAATATTTTATGTTTAGGGCATCATTCATCGTGACCTTAAGCCTTTCAATATTTTCATGGATTCATACGATCGAATAAAAATTGGTGATTTTGGTCTAGCTACCTCACACGGGACTGCTAAAGTTAACAACACTCCTTCTTTGATTGAAAACGAGTCATTAGAATCAGCAGACGATCACATGACTGGGAAAGTCGGTACAGCTTTGTATGTTGCACCTGAACTTTACTCATCTAAAAGTCGAATCAAATTCTCGCAAAAAGTTGATATGTACAGTCTTGGAGTGATTCTCTTTGAAATGTGTTATAGACCACTGCAAACTGGTATGGAGCGAGTTAAAACTTTGAGTCTCCTGCGCTCAGTAAGTTGATATATGACCATTTATATTCATCGGCAAGGATTTAGGTCAAATGTAAACAGGTTGACCACCGGTTCTGGAATTTGGTTTTGTACTGGAATGTTCTTGAGAAAGGTCCATTTTTCAGGTTTGTTCTGGAGGAATTGTTCTGGAATTCAGAGTTTTTTTACAACATTTTTTTTTGAGATTCGTAAGAAAATGACATTTTGGTTTGTACAATTATTTACCCTAGATATCTTTCTTACCAGTCATACAATGTATATAGTATTTGTGTTTACCAATCAGTGTTTCTTTATGAATCATGTGGTTTGATGGGTAATCTTGTGTTTCGCTTGTCAATAGTTAACATGTTCATAAAAAATGTAGAAATGTTCTGGAATTTTTATTTAAAATTCTGGTGGCCACCCTGGTATACACCCCTAAAATATCTTATTTATTTTAGGAGAAAACTGTTTTCCCAGAAGATTTTAACTTGGAAAAGTTTACACGTGTGATCTCATGGTTGCTAAATCATGATCCAGATTTGCGTCCTACTGCCAAACAGCTGCTTGATAGTGGTTATGTTCCTCCAAAGATGGAGGATAATCAACTGGACGAATTATTAAAACACACATTAAATCACACTAATTCAACACGTTATCAACGATTAATGTCGGCACTATTCTCACAGTCAGTAACACCAGTAAACGATCAAATATATGATATTGATCTACATGGAAAGAATGAGACCTATGTCATGGAAGCAGCAAGGATTTTGCAACATGTTCAGCATGTGGTGTCAAAGATATTTTTGAAGCATGGAGCTGTTTACATAGAGACTTCTCTGCTCATTCCGAAATCTAAAATTTTTGATAAATTAAAAAATGTTGCATCTTTTATTGACCAAAGTGGATTACAAGTTTGCCTTCCGTATGATTCCAGAATAAGTTTTGCTCGTTACGTTGCAAGGAATAATATCAATAACCTACGTCGTTATTATTTTGGTAAATTATATCGAAATCCAAAACTTATTGGGGCCCATCCTATTGGCCTATGGGAATGCTCCTTTGATATAATAACAGATGCATATATGAGCATGTTGCCTATGTCAGAACTTTTATACATTGTAACTGAAATCATTAAAGAATTTCCTTCCTTGAAAAACAGAAATTTCTACATACAACTGAATCATACAAACTTGGTGAAGGCTATTTGCATCCAACATAATTTTAATGAAGAAACACAAAACAAGATTTATGAAATACTAGAGACGACAGGCAACAGGAAACAGAGAGAAGAGTTTCTACAAAGTTTCTTTGCTGGATTAAGATTAGCAGAGCATGTTGTGAACAAACTTGTGACATTTCTAAATTTTGAAGGCAGCTTAGTTAAGGCTAAGGATACATTGCAGATGTTACGAAAATGTAAAACACCAGTGAGTAACTTGGTAAAACAAGCTTTTAATGACTTAGAAAGACTGCTGAAGCATATTGAAAATTTCGGAATCACTATTCCAGTGCATGTTTGTGCTTCATACATTGGAAACACAAATCATTATTCCGGAATTGTATTCCAGTTTGTTGCAGAAAACACAAGAAAACGAAAACGTGGTGGGGTTGATATTCTTGCTGCTGGTGGTTGCTACAACAAACTGATTGAGTCAATGAGTAAATACGCTGAGTCAACGACTTTACCAACATCTGTTGGTGTCAGTGTCGCAGTTGATAAAATTTTACTAGCTGTTATTGAAGATAAAGAAGACCTTGAAACCCTTCCTCGTCATTTATCACAGTGGAGTGTTATTGTATGTAGTGTCACAAACCCAACAAATTTAGACGCTTTAGTGCAGATATTACACGAACTATGGGCAGCTGGTATCAGTGCAAATTTGTTTTCATACGAAGTTAACCAGGACTATACAATCGAGGAGATTCAGGAATATTGTGTGGAGTTTGGCATTTATTATTTAGTTGTGCTTAAGGAGACTGATGTGGAGTTTGTTAGGGTAGGCAAAGTTAATAAGATTTTATGATCCTATGAAATTAACAAAGAAATTTAGAAATCAGTTGGTTACTACGATTAAAACAGCTCGCGATAATGTCACATTCCTGTTTTCATGTCTTAAGCCTGTCTTTCTTCTTGGTTCTATCAAAATAATTGACAATATTAATCATTGTAGAAAACATAATTTTTTTTGATTTCCAGGTGAAGAGTCGTGAGAAAGACAAATTCACTGAATTCCGCATACATCGACAGGAGTTGTGCGACTTCCTTAATCAAAAGCTGTTGTCAAAACAAGAAATAAATCGAGATGTTGAACAGAGTACTATCAAGGTACGAGAGCAAATATCTTTTCATTTTATCATCATTACTTTTTGATTAGTTTTGATGAGTTTCGATAAGCTTTACTAATTTGATTTATATAGAATGTTTCTTCCGTAAGTCCTCAAAACGAACCAACACTTATGTTTACGTTTGTAACCATCGATAAAATTGAAGCAAACAAGAAAAAAGTAATAATGAAAATGTTTGTCGTGAAATTTCAACAGCAGTTACAACAAATGTTTGGTGGAAATAATGTGCAGATTGTTGCTGTAAGTTCTTTGCCTTCCTCAAGTAATGGTTTCCGAAGAAGGCCCCTGTTATCTTTTTGATAGTTCTCAGTCAGTATTTTATTGTTTGTTTCAGTATTTTTATTGACTAGGTACACAGGTTGACTTTTAATTGGAGTTTTCTGTGTATATGAATTCTAGTGTAGATTATTCTAAGTTTTCATCAACACCTTGAACTATTTTGTTAAATCTCTCTTGTGCAGCCTCTCGCATTACTTCAAATTGCAAGATTCAAACAAACATTGTTATAATGAAATTTGTTTCTGTCACTATCAATTGCTTAGTATTATTTTCTCATTCTAGGCAAAACTAGAGAAAAGTGAATTAAAATCAATTGCGGCATATTTGGACTTGAATGGCTCTGATGATGATTTTGAAACAAGTTTGCGAGATATTCTGGAAATGTATAAAGAACAAGGCTCCTTCATGAAGCGTGTTTGTAATGCTTTGCATCAAGTCTATTCTGACAGTCACTCAGTTGTTTTGTTGTATTCAATCATAGCTGATGTTTATAGAGTAGTGTCTTAGAATGTCTATGCTTCATTCTCAACATTATTGCAGCGAACTAAAATGGAAATATTATTTAACGAAAATATTCCACCTGAATTAAAAGATTTTTCTCAAATAATCAAATAATTTCTTATATATGTCATGTAGTCTTACTGGAGTTGATTATAAACTTTAAAGAGATTTGACGAGATTTTTTGTAAACATTTTATCTTATTTATTAATATTTTTTGTGTAAATAAGATTTATATTATTTAAAACATGTATGAAGTATTTTATGGCCATTTGGATCTTGTTTTTGATAAAAAGTTTAGAATTTATTTGTTGGATAGCAGAAACTTTCTTATACTGATGTAAAAAAAAACATGTTAAAATGATAAAATAAAAACTATTATTATTTATATTTACAGTATTATTTATTTTGGTAAACTAGTTACATTATTAAGTGAAATACCCAGGAATATGATAGGACATGATTGACTATTATTTCCTGTGGAGCCTTCAGGAATAATGGCACTTGTTTAGTGTAATTGGCCCAAAAAATTCCATCTGTGAACTGTTAATAATTGGAAGCAAACCCTGTTTCTTGCTAGAAAACAGCAGCTACTCAAGGAATCAGATAGTGAAAAACTTAAAAATCTTAACATTGCTTAGTTCAATATCCAATATTTTATTATTGCTCCAATGAAATTGAGAATAATTTCTTCAGTGAAAATAATAATATATTTACTTTACCTATAATATAGAATAATGCTATTGATAAAGCAGACATGCCAAAACAATATCGAAATGCAAATGGGTACGAGGATTGTTATGTATCTGAGCCGAAACACCAGTTGGAAAAAACAAATGCAAAAATAGTTTCACTTGATGAAGTCTTGTAAGTAATGAATTCTTGTTGATCTTAACTACACTTCTTCCAAATTTTTTTTCTCTTGAAGATTAACCCATAAATAGACTTAATGACTTCAGGTAGCTAAAATATCGAACTTATAGATGCAATTTAAGTGTTTCTTCAACTTGTTTTTAATGAAGATCACTCTCTTTATGAAAAAAAAAATCAACTTTTTTCAATATTGTTTACTCAAGTATGATTTCTACAGTACTTTTGTGAGAAAAAAGTCATGTAACATTATCTTAAAGGAGTTGTCCAATTTCGTTTCTCCACAAATTACATATTACATATGATTCAGCTTCCTTAGATTGATCAATTTTACAAAGAACGATGTAATTTGTGACGTCATTGGTAATGCACCTTGTTATGTAAAATAAAAAGTAACATGGTATTATTATCAATGTTATTTTGAAAATACCTGTACGAAGTGAAAGCAAAAATATGAACTTTTTAACCTTGGTAAATGTTAACATTTGCCCTGAATAGGAACCCAACAGCATCAAAGATTTTTCTGAAGTTTTCATGGGTCTGAATGCCTCCAAGTTTGAATCAGAATTAAATATGGGGAGCTGTGTTGGCTAGAAATCTGATGAAAGCTCAAATCAAAATGACGAACAAGAGTGTTGAGAAGGGATGCTATGGAAATGAAGAATGGTTTGGAATGATTCAGATAGAGAAATCGATATTGTTCTTATGTTGACAAGAGAAAATAATTTGTTTTTGTTACCATGTAGACACACTAGGTGTCCAACATTTAAATCTTTACATTTCATCAATATGTATGTTTTCTTCTTTGATAAATTGATTGTTACTTAAACTGTGAAAAAAAAAATATCACTTTTCATTTCTTTATTTTGGGGAGGTCAATGCGTAATTATCACGTAATTAATTTGCCAGTGACATCACTTAAGGGAAAGATATTATTGCCAAGTAAGAATAAATTGACTAATTTTTATGTGACAAATTCCAATTTTTATGTCACAAGGGCATTCCTTTAACATTTTCAACTCCCATATTAACAACAAAATTCTATTTCTGAGTGGATTGAGTCTTTGATCAATTAAAATTCAGACTGCATAAGGGTATTTAATGTCATTTACGTTATGCAGAAGTAAAAGATCAATCCACAAATACACCCAGGCCTTATTTGTTCAATCATAGCTTGTCAAGCAGTAGTGGTGTTTATGATTATTGTTTATGTTTATGATTATTTTACATTATTTTCTTTGTATTTCTTATTTACAGTTGGTATCATGGTGACATTTCTCGTAATGTGGCAGAGGCATTACTCTTAGCTAATGGCGATGAGGGAACATATCTTTTAAGAAGTAGTTCCAACCATGCTGGCTATACAGTATCTGTAAGGTAAAATAATGTTGTTGTTTTCATAATTTTCTGATATTATTATATGATATTATTATCTTCAGTTCAATTATTAGTAGTTTCTTGAAACAAATTGAAGTTATATCTGATTTTAACTCACAGTAACTAGATCTTTGCAACTTATAAAAGCTCTTTTGAATAAGATTAGATTTGTGTTATCATAGGTGCACTCTCATAATTATTGAGCGTTAGTCTAGTCGTGAAATAAAGTCGTACCTGTACCTCTCTTCACTCATACAGAGATAGAAGTTTGTTCAAACCTGTTTGCATGTGTGCTTTTAGATGTCACAACGCCATCAAGCATTATAAGATCTCCCATGATAGGACGAAAGACATTTATGTCTTCGGAATTGCTTCATTCTATTCTTTACAAGAATTACTCAATCATTTTGATTCCATACCGGTGGTGAGCAGTGAAACAGGTAAATCGAAGCTTTATCAAAATGAAACTGTATTCTTGTTGTGATAGCTACAGTACCAGCCCAAAAGAAACTTTATTGTGTTCATGAGGGAAGGAATTTTTTCATGAAAACACAAAAGGGTTTTGTGTACAATTTTATCTGTTATAAATTTATTGTTAAAGTCATTTGTGTTCAATGTGGTTTGCGAAGATATGCAGTTGACCTGAACATGAAGGGGATGTTAAATAAACCAAAGACTGTTAATTTCTAAAGACTATCACTATTTTACGCGTACATGTAAAGTTTTTTGGGCTGTACTGTATTACAATTGATGTGTTGTATTTGCTTCTATCTCATTTTGTAAAATATTGTATGTAGATAAACAGTCCATTCTCATCTTTTGTTCAGACATTCCCGTTATTCTCAAACATCCATATAGTAAAAACATCAGTGAACCTATTGAATATACGCAGATATGTTCGCAAGGTGAAACTAGAGGTGCTATTTCTACAAACAGTGCACCTGATTTAAGTGTACGTATGTTTTAATCACTTCCACATTATGATTTAACTGAACCAACCACAGAAATACAGGCAAATGAAAAATATTTAACATCTAACTATTCGATTAGTTGAAATCATATTCTTTTCTTCAACAAAATAGTATAGGTGCAAACAAATAAAAATTGATTGAATTCTCAGATTGAATAATTAAATGTGGGTACGATTTTATTGGTAAGATCAACTTTTATTTCTTTCAGATGGCATCTAAAGAAGGTTATCTGTTCAAAAGAGGAGGTATGCACAAGGTGAAATATCTCTCTTCTTCCTCTGTTTTGTTGAGTTCACATTTTTACTGTTTGGAGTTTCCTCGGAATCAACATTAATGGAAGTCATATATACCTTTACAACGTTACAAATAATGATTAATTTTCCATGGTTCAGCTCAGATTTGAAAATGATCAATGATATAGTAATTACCGACTAAGCCAAGAAATGTATTTCATTGCACACTATTTCATGGTTTAAAGAAAACCATTGAATATGTCAGCTATTTATGTTAATTTTTTTAGAATTGGAAGAACCGTTGGTTTGTAGTGCAAAAACATGAATTGAAATACTTCAATAATCGAAAGGTATCATTTTCTGTTCGAAAGTTTGAAGCTATTAGGGAACTCTCACTATCTTGAACTCTCAAGGGACCTACTAAAATATCTGAGATACCGAGAGGTTTTCTATGGCAACCGAAACACTCAGACCAAAACTTTTGTTTAAGACTTTTTTTTTGAGATAACATGTGTTCAAAAAACTGTATTAGTCTCATTCATTCAGATCTATGTTTCAGTTTTTTAACTATTTGTGTCGTACAGGACGAGAAACCACTCAATATATTGGATTTAAGAAATGCAATTTCAGTTGGAGAAGATTCTATTGACGGAAAAAATAATTGTTTCAAGTATGCTTTTCCTTTCAAAAAATTCTTTCATTTTTAACTACCAGTTTCGCAGTCATAGCAGAAGAAGCAGAAACCATCAAGTGATTGTGGTGTGGTGATTGAAAAATTATAAACTTTTCTGTGTGCAGCCCATGACGTCACAACCTTGGGCAAATTCTTTTGTCTGTATTGACCGGTTAAACGGTTGATAAGCCATTAATATATATAGAAGACGGAACTACCTGTCATAATACTACATGCCGGGTAAAAACTGGTTACTGTTTCATTCCTTTGATTGCAGCTCCACCGATACTCCTTTCATAAAAAGGTAACAAAATAAAATCAAAAAATAATAGTGAACAAAAAGTAAAAGACAACTAGACATCTTATCCGTAACACACTACCTACGTACTGTACTTTTTTTTAAATTTGTAACAAGTATTGTGAAGCCTGCACTGCAGCTTTTCGATTTCTCTTATAGCTTAGTTTTACCGCAAAGAACATATTATTTTGTTGGAAATTCTCCGCAAGATGTTCAACAGTGGATTTCATTTTTTCAATGGAAAATCGTATGTATTCTTATTGTATTTGTTTTGTATATCAATCCAATGAATGAAGGTTCTTCCTTGTAGATATCTCAGAAAAATAAGTTTTGCATGCTGTCACATCAAAAACAACCAGCAATTACTTCCGACTACTTATTAATTTTACAGATGAAACTTTGCTTTGTCCCGATCTCTTTTTAATTTTTCACATTTCAGAAGACAAATTATATAAGACAAATTTAATACTAATTAAATACCATTTTGAGAAACATGTGTAGAGTAGAGAAACCTAAATATCTATGTTTCACAATTTCGAATTCCACATTTTCAAGTCAAAATTACTATTTTGAATTCTTTAGTTGCGCAATTTCAATAATAGTCTGTTCATTTGCAATCTTTAATTCCATAATTCTTGCCATTTTTCAGGTCCAATTCAGAAGCTTTAGTTTCCTGAACTTTTTCAGTTTCATTTTGGGCTTTACATGATATTTTGATGAAATGGCTGATATATATATATATATATCTCAATGATTTCATTAAGAGATGGATGACTAATGATATTTTCTTTTGCTTTTAGGATCACTTCAGATTCCGTAAAAGATAACCAAATCTAACCCTAACCAAAACTAACCCTTATTTTCTAAGATTTTATTTAAATTTATTTATAAATAGGGTGAAATGAAGTTAGGTGATGTATTTTATGAATATTTTACTGATGATGTAAGCCATTGGTGGAAATCTTGGTAAATGGCAATGTTCTTATGCCTGTTATCCCGGCTTTACATGATCAAATTTTGTTGTATAAATCCTGTGTAGCAGGTGTTTATGAAAGCACGTAACTTTTACACGTTCAACAATTATTAACAAAATTATCTTTAAACCAATGAAGAAGTTATGGTTGGCCTTTTAGCATGTAGTGTTTCCGTAATTATAGCTGAAAAATGAGAAATCGTGCGAAAACGTGATTACTGAATCAAGCCAATCTTTCAGAGAAGCAAACCGGCTGAATGTGTACACTGATGTTGTATGAAGCTAGATTAAGAAGGTAACAGAAACTTACTCCGAATGTTAAATGAAAAATTCCTGTAACTTTTAAGCTTCATATAGATAGATATACGAACAGAAGATACTAATGCAAAAATATATCTCGGGTTTTATTAAAAATCATATCGATACCAGAATTTTCTCAAATTCTCTCATTCAGAGTGTTGTATCCAATGGTTACTGCAATGCTATTGGATAAAATGTTTCCTAAAAAAAAGAAAATTGTTGTTATTCCATTCCTTTCTAGGTATTGGATTATATATTATAAATAGCCTTTCTTTTTTAAACATTTTTATATCACCAAGGCACTAGGTTATTTGTAGATGATTATATGAATATAGTGCTATGAAGTACCTGTTTTTTGTTCAATTACTTGAATAACAACTTTACTTAAATCGTCCAAAATATTCTCTTTTGAACAGAAGAGATCTTTAACTGACTGAGTATCATAATAACATGTTCTATTTCTCTTTCTTTCTTTTGCCACATTGTTTAATGTTATTTTTGTTAGTACACAGGAAGAATTTAATCCAACTTCAATCAAGCCTAGCTACGTTTTAGGTTTTAATAAAAACCTTCTTTCTTTAATTTTTATTTTTCAATCCAATTACTTTCAGTATTACAATCATTATTTTTTTTAAAGAAGAGCATTTTTTTTAAACAGAATCTTTGTATATTTTACCATAGTTTATAACAAAGACATTTTTGTAGTAGGTTCTCATGTGAACATAATTGTCTGCATTTATGTAATTATCTTACTGGTTATTCTAATGATAAAATCAAAGGTTGGTAATGATAAAGTTAGCCGGGAAACAGAGGCATAAAAATGAAATAAAATGTAATTTCAAAATGTCGTCTTATGAGAATGCTTACTGTTATGAGAAGCTGTGGAAATATTAAATAATGTGCAAAAACAAGATGTCCATGTGGATTGGTTGAACTCTTATTATCGGTTTTAGTTGAATTTCACTGTGATTTGTGAATACTAAAACACTACGTCTGCTATACGTTTGGTCAAAAGTAAGTTAAGTGACAAAATTTTGAAAACTTGTCTCTCACAGCATTTTTATTTAATTCTGGGAATTTGAGTTTGTCAAAAAAAACTTAATGAAATAGAAAGTAGGCTTTTCAAACAAATTCTTACTTTCTCAGAAATACTAAAATGCTACTCTAATTGCCCGTTCTTATTATTTAGTTATCTTTTAATACAACAACTACCACAATGCAATGCCAGAAGAAACGATTGAATAATTGAAAAAGTGTTTCACGACGTAAAGCAAGCCCCAAAGTGAGTAGTATTGCATTGCATTGTGGTAGTTGTATGCCGTATTATGGAGATAATGAAAACGATTGATTCAGTTAATTATTAGGTAGAAGGAAGTCGAATAAATTATGCTGAGATAAAAATATTGTAGTATATTAATCGCATCTGAAAAGACATCCTATAGTTTGAATGATAATAATTGTGCTATCTAACCTTTAAATACAGATTTTAGAAATAAAAGTTCCGGCAAATCAAGTCATGTACCGGTTGAATACTGGAAATATTCTAGAACATTGTAGTGACAATGAAGACTGGCATTCTTCTGAAGAGGAAGAAGATGCTTTTGATGGTGTTAATATAGGAAGTGCTAAACGAATTGAAGATCTTTCGTAAGTACAGTATATTTGTTGATAACATTGAAGCACAAGTTTAATGATGCATTTTTGCTTCTGAAATTCCTTAAAATTCAAAATTTGCTTCGTCCCCCATGGTGGGCAATTATATTTATTTTATTATATATTATATATTATTATAAATTATATTTGTTTTTTCTGTCATTGGTACACTTACTCTCTGAATCACTGACCTGATATAAGACCAACACTTAATGAATAAATTGTTACATATTTTTTAAAAGCCCATTATTCTTAGTAATTATTATTTTATTGTTCAGAAATTATGATGATCTATTTCTTTGTGTAGATGGTTCCATGGTGATATGTCACGAAATACAGCTGAAGCTTTACTTCTAGTAAATGGTGTTGAGGGAACTTATCTTTTACGAAACAGCAGCAATAACCCTGGAGGTTATACCGTTTCTGTCAGGTTTGTTTGCTGTGGATGGGTTCATTATCTCATATATGCCATTTATAGTATTATGTTGAAGGTATTTCAACATCTAATTACGTTGGAATACTCGTATTGGGAAAGAGCATTTATCTTTTTGAGAATGTCCTAATCTGATAATGCTCCGAATGAAATTGCTCAACTGAATCTAAAAAAATCTAAAAAGCACTTCAACATTTCAGTTTGAACTTTTTAAATGTTCAGATGCAAAGATTCCATCAAACATTATTCATTGGAATTCAACCAGTATACGAACGTCTTTAAATTTGGTATGGGCCAGTTTGAGACGTTTGCAGAGCTCACTGAACATTTTAATTGTATGCCACTGCTTGGTAGTGCTTCAGGTATCTATTATTTTTGTACCTCATAATACCTATTCGTGTTTAAATTAGGTTACCCTGATTGTTAAGAATTAACGGGAAATGAAGTGAACTTCACAGAAATTATCTTGTAAAGAGTTCGTAAATTGGCGATCTTGTCAAAAAATACAATACGCGGAAGAAACATTTAGCGAATCATGCTCTTATGTCTTTTCTGCACAAAACACGAGTAAAAAAAATAAGAAAAGTACACCACCCTAAACAAAGGGATTAACATTGCCTTTAATTTTCATTTTAGGGTTAATTTTGTGCCCCTGTTAAGGAGCGGTCCTCATATGATTTGCTTTTTAAGACGGTGAACACGTCATTTGTTGACGGTTTAAACTCATGCCAGAGGTGGATCTAGAACTTAGGCAAAATTTATGGAAGGGATTAAGGTTATTTAGGGTACAAAAGAAAAACCTGCAAGTAACCTAATCAACCACTTAAGATTGGAAAGAAATTCCATGACATTGTACTCCTCCACTGCACTGTTTGACCTAATCCTAGGTCCGCCACTGTTTATCTCACCACTTCATTTGAACACACACATGCTCCAGTTGCTGTGTACAGGGTGTCCACGGAGGCTGGAAAAACTAGAAAAACTGGAAAAAGTCCTCTCTTAAGAATTTCAGCTGGAAAAAATGGAAAATGTTTTTTGTATTTAGGACAAAAATATTTTTCTTCTGGTTTAGATTATGTACAAGACTGGAGACAATAAAACAATTAAAGAACATATATATGGATAAAGACACAAATACTACTGACTACTAAATACTACTATTTGTGTCTTTATCCATGTATAATGTTCATTAATTGTTTTATTGTGCGATTTAAACCATATAGCAAACATTTTAACCTCTCCTTTATAATTTTGCGCTGAGGCTGGATTTTTATATGAAAATTCAGGCAAAGGCTGGAAAAATGTATGCAAACTTTTGCCCAAAAAGGCTGGATTTTTAGAACGAAAAGTCTGTGGACACCCTGTGTGTAGGGCGAGGGAGAATTTTAGTTTAAGTGACAGTTACAGTTTTTGACACCATTCTGTCAGTTTTGGAAGCATTGCCTAACATACGTTGCGATGCATCATCCTTCAATATTTCTTGACTGAAATCTGACTAGATAATGCTATCAATTGATTTTTAAAAAATCAAACACGTGAACTTTAATAAATCCATGCGTCCATGCCATATATAATATACAAGGACATGTCTCTGATTGAATGTCGTTATACAGCAAATCCAACCTTCTTTTGCACATTATCTTTAGGTACTTCTGTCACTCTCAAATATCCTTACCAAAAAAATGTTGCTGAACCAACATCATATGAAAAAGTAACCCGGCATGCTGAATATGGAAAGACGTCATCAATTTCTAAAAGACAGGAATCATCAGCTCCAGATTTGCATGTCAGTCTGCAAGTCTTTATTCTGTTCAGTGTTCAGTAATATAGTCAACTTCTCTAAACCTTCTTTCTGAAAAGTTCTCTTTTAAAAGTTCGTTGTTCTAGTTATTTTTCCTCCAGGAGAAATCTGGTTTTAAAGTTGTTAAACATACCATCTACAATAGTCCTATATTATTACTCACGTAGTAGGGCTGAATTGGTTTTCGAAAATAGCGCCACGTGATTTGTTAAAATTTACGTCATTGCGGGCAATATTCTCCGGTATTGCCCGCTATCATAGCTACCGCCGTGAAAGTTTAAATATTGTAGCATAAAATGTAAGGGCCCATATTTCTTACAAACTATTAGAATCATTTTTTTCTCAATCCAACTCTTTCAAGTATTCCGTTACGAAAGAAATGGATAGAATCGAGTCCAAACCTTCCAAACACTCCAATATTAATTTCCGCAAAATTACTTGTTTTTATTTTTATTTTTATTTTATAGCAATGCAGAGTCTTCTTTCTTGATTACCATATTTGTTTACGTTTTTATAGAAGTTTTCCAGGAATAAATTATCTTAATTAATCATAAAAATGCTAGACTTTGCTTTGGTTCAGAACATTCCAGAAATTTAGAAAGAAATGGAAAAACTTCTCTGTTTGGAAGAACAGAATTTTGACCTGTTACAGATTTAGTGAAAACTTCCAACTCTCCGAACTCTTCCTTATCTTCCATTATGGGCCCCTAAACAAACTCGGAAAAAACATAGATAGGTATTAAAAACATTGTAGGGACAAATAATAAGTGAAACAATTAAAGGTGAAAAAAACTTTGTTTACAAAGTTTTTTGTATACGAAGCAAAGTCATTTCGAAACATCAAGCTCAAAGCTCGTAAACTCGGACAATACTTTGACGTCGGTCAATATTTTCCGGTATTGCCCTCTTAAACAGTTATTACAGGGTAAGTAACTTTCAGGGTGCTGTTACATATTTGCTTATTCTTTAGATTGCTTCTAAAGAAGGCTTTCTTATGAAACGTGGAGCAATACATAAGGTAACAAAACATGAAGTTAATCAAATCTTAAAATGTAAAATTGTTTGTGATTTGATTTCCATTTTAAAGTATTTCGTCTTTGATTTATATGTAGAATTGGAAGAAACGATGGTTTGTGCTGCAAAAGAATATACTGAAATATTATCCGAATGAAAATGTAATGATTTTGTAATCTATCAGCTACCATTTTTATGCTTCATTTACCTTAAACTCTTCAGTGACAAATCTCATATTAAGCCTAGCGCAAACGAACAAACATATATCAAACATTAAACATTCATGTTTTAAACCATCCTATTTCGTTTACTCGTCATCCAACATTTTACTTAAAAAACTCGAAATTATTTTTGTTTTGTTATTTTCAACATGGCTTCTACAGAGTCCTTGCAACATTGTTATTGCTTGAAACATATGATTAACAAGACTACAACAGAAAAAGGAAAAAACTAGAAAATAAATCACACGTCGTGAATCAAAAGGTTATTCTAACATAATTTTCAAGGAGACATCTCCCTATAAAGAAATGATAAGGAATATAATTCACTGAAGCATTCCCTTGAAAAAATATTCGGATAGAAATGTTTGATATAGGATGTTGGATGAAACATATAAAACATGTAGATGTTGGATGAAATGTGTTGAGCTGGTTCATACATTTCATCCAATATCCAACATTGAAAAATTCATAGCGCTGGTGAGTGAATTACTCAATATGTTCTATATATTGGATGTGGTTTTCATCAGTTTTTTGTTTAAGGGGAAGTTCACCCAAAAAAAACAATTTCGATTTTTTTGTCCTATATATTTTAAAGACCTTCAAAGAGGATGAAAATCGATTTTTTTTTAATTTTCACAAAAGCATTAAAATATTAGCATTTAACGATCATGACGTCATAGAGCTCAAGAAGACAATGTAAAAACCTCAGGCAGTGATGTACTCTTACGTTTAAAAGCAAAGAACAGTTTAAAATAATAATGAAAACGAAAATAATTTTTAGAACTTCACGAGACTTAAAAACTTGACTTCAAATATTGTCGCAATATTGTTATGTCATCCTCCATCTTGAATACAAAAAGAACGTTCCAGCGAGTTTTCCGTGAATAGTTACATTTGGAAAAACGGGCGAGGAATTAACGGATTTGTTAATTTTTTTATTGACAGACTAACACACCGATTCGTGAAATAGATCTTCGTGATGCACATCTTGTGACGGAAGATTTCATGGATGGAAAAACGAACTGCTTTAGGTGAGTTTTCTTCTGCATTAACCCTATTCTGGGGTCAAATTGGCCCGCGGTACTCAATCAACTTCATTTTGTAATGAATTGAACTTTTGTGATTACCAGTTGAGCTTTGGAGTAATTTACGGACCTGTTATAATAATTTACAGACCAGATTTGGCAATTCACAGACCAGATTTTTTATTTTACGGAGCAGATATTTCAACTACTTTGGGAAGCTGTTTTTGACGGTTGTTTTATTCAATTGCATTATCTGCTACTTACTTTTATCAGAGAGAGAGAGCCCTTTTTTTGTCTTATTTCAATCAGTTGAAGTAATATGTAGCCAGATGTCTGAAGCTATATTTCTCAAAAAAGTTTCAAAAGTTTCAAATTTTCACCAAATTCTCCTTACATAAAATTCTTACAATGACCAAAATATGGGCATATTGTTGTATTTAGATACAGAATAATGTAAAACTTTGCAAATAAAATTGTTTTCACCTATAATTTATGGTTTTCAAAAACTTTCAAAATTATTCACAAAGTAGATAAACTGATGACAGTGATGTCATCATGACATCATTTGTAATTATTCTTGTAGCAAATAGGTTACTGAAAGTCTGTGCTAAGTTTAATGTCATAGGCATCAACGGTTATAGCAGATATAAGACATTATCGAGGCGCGGGTCAGATTGACCCCCACCCCTCATACAAAGGATAAAAAAGCTTGGTAGGAATAGGGTTAACAAACTTTTAGAAACTTCCTGTGACATTCGGCAGTTTTTGCTTTGGTTTTCTTTGGATTTTCCTTATATCATACGAATAAGGAAACGAATTTCCACGACACACTTGGGAAAATTCTGAATGATTTTTTATTCATCAATAGACGTCTTTATAACTACCCCAGTGGGCATGATCTCCAAAGACTCTATGAGGAGGAGTGTTTTCTTTAGAAATGGCAAGTAATATCGCCGACTGTTTCAATAAAAACACCACTCCACAGAGACCTTTTGAAGATTTTGGCCGATGGGACGTCAAAGATCATCATATGTTTAATAAATTATCAAACAACTTTCGTTTAGACTTGCAACAACCTCGCGAATATTTTACTTTGACGCCTCATCTTCATCGGAAGCTAGATCATGGATTGATATGTTATCATGGAAAATTGTAAGCTTTCAGTACGATCTGATTCACAACATCGTATGTAACCTGTAACAATCTAATATTTTTCTGGTTAACGTCCCTGCATGCTAACTGATAAACATAACCCAACCAACTGATGTTGAGATGCTTATCACTCAAAAACGTAAGTTACTAATCATGTATTAATGATTGAATTATTGATCAATTAATTGCAACTGAACTGGTGATCTCTCCTGGTAACAGATAGACTTTTCTGTAAAATGTCTTCTGATTTTAACACTTATTACGTACTTAAGCATCTTAAAAGAACTTCGTAAAAATGGTTTTTCGCTGAGGTATCGTTTGTTTTTTGTGAACGACACAATCATCATTATGATCCTTAAAAACGAGACGAAACCTGCTCTGATGTAATTAAAGTCTATAGTGTGCTTTCAGGACTCATATGCGTTATTTTTCGTAGGATTATTACAAAAAGAGAGATGAACAAACTGAATCCATGTAAGTGAATGTTTTTAGAATCACTCGAAGAAAAGGAGGTGGAATTTCCTCTTCGTTTAACTCAGTACAAAGTTGATAAATTTTGACTTTCTCTGAAATTCTATTCTGTGTTCCGACTTACGTCACTAATTATTTTGGAATAATTAAATCTCACTACTTTGGCTGCCATGATGGTTCCTAATATCCTGTTGCTATGACTTCTGAATGCTCCTTTCGCACACTATTGTCTTGTTAGTCTGAGGTGATTGTGGTTCACAATACACACAATAATTAAAACAAAGATTGCATGCTTCACAACTATTGATTATCCGCTAGATAGTGCCAGTCATAAAAGTTGTGACGAAACACCAGAACACATAATATATCTGTTGAGTTTTTCTGCTCACCATTTTCTTATAGAACGAAAACGTTAGAACACGCTGGTCATGTAGGCTCGCATGGTGCTTATCTTTCTCAATACACCAAACTATGATGAAAAACAACACTTCAGGCCAAAATTTAGTAAAATTAACAAGGTGGATTTATTGTGTTGGTTATGCAAAGAGGGTATCCTTGATACGTTTTTGTGTTAGGCCTAAATTTTAATATCCTCTGTATATATTTGTTATTATTTTGAAATTTGTAAAATATATGTTTGAGATAATATATTTGTGAAAATTGTATATATAACCACCACCCCCAGTAACAAGCACGAAGAACAAAGTGTGTCGGGCTTTTGAAACTCTTGCTATAAAACCCTAAAAACTCCATTGAACAATTCATTTTGCATCACAATTCGTTTTAAAATCCAAAATCTCAAACAAAATTCGACAGCAGCCATTTTATCATTGACTGGGGATCCCATAGCTTGGCTATTATGTGATCATTTTCAAACAATAGAAGCTCGATCCAGTGTTATATTTAGATCAGTGGGTGCAGTGCAAATAACAGGAAAAAGAGTGATACAATGTTATTATATGTCCCATTATCGGGTTTGACCGTAGTTTGTTTATGTTACTCGGTTCCCGGCATTTTTTCCGTTCTTGAAAGTGATTTTTCGGAATTGGCTCATGTTCATTGTCATTACCCGTCATTATCTAAATACGGAGAATATCGAAATACATTGATTTGTTCCAATAAGAATATCCAAAATAGGAATATTCAATCTGCCAAGAATATCCTCGATTCCGTTTATTAATTATACCTATCCTGAGTTACTGTTTTTGTGTCGCATTTTTAGACGTGGTTATCCTTCACCCTATTACTAACTGGCACGACTTAAATAATAAAAATATGTATGATATGAAAATTGTTAATGAGAAGATGTTGTTGTTGTTTTTTAAAGAAGAAAAATGCTAATAGTTATGAGGGCGTTTACCGGAGAATATTGAAATCAAAGTGAGGTAACGCCCGAAATAAACAGTTAGTGTCTGGGTTATTTCTCGCGTTTGAGATTAATTACTTTGCTTCGTTATCCAAAAAAATAATTGTTAACAAACATTTTTGGGTGACATTTGATTTGTTATTATAAATAGAAAAAAATGCAATGCAATGAGTTCCCTTAAAGGGATCCTACCATCATCTAAAACAATATTCTGTAAAACCCTTCCTCAGACCATAAATAAAACATCCCCATATCTTAAAAGGTATATAAAAAAAAAACCCCGCAAGGGTCTATAATCAGCCAAATTATTTTTTAATATTGTACAGTCTTTCCGAGAATTCGCTTCTTCCTCATCAGGACAAACTTCGGAGTAGTTGATCTATCATACCAGAGAGTTTAGTTTGGTGAGAATAACAAAGAAACAAGCGTGGTGCGTACTTCAATTCAAGTCTTAATTGCTAATTTGGTTTGGACCTTTTCATTTGACTGTTAAAGACGAAAGTTTATTTTGATTTTGCTTCTGTGAAATGACCGAAAAGTCGATTCTTGGGAAATTCGAGTAAAAGGTTGTTTTGTTTGTGGAAATGGATTTGAATTTCATTACACTTTTTTGTTATTTTACCTCTCTTATACTTGTGGTTGATCTGGAATAGATAAATGTGTTTAACGAGCCTTAAAAAGGTCAGAACAAGTGGATCTCCACTGGGTGAGTACAGTCTTTCTATATTCGTTAGTCCACTCATACGTCACACGGCGCGTGGGGACTTGACGTTATAATTGAATTTTGGATCGAAGGAGCGAAGCAAAAGGCTGTAATGGCGGCTGTATTTTGCGAACGTTTTTGCAGTGTTGCATAGCAGTGATTCACTTGTGTCAAAAAAGTCAGATGGCAATCTTGTTTTTTCCTGGTTTATAAACAAATAACAAATTTTCATTTTAGATGGTAGGATCCCTTTAACTGTTTCACTTATTTTTTGTCCCTGCAATGTTTTATCTATTTATCTGTTTTTTCTGTGTTTGTTTTACATATATGCCTCTTATTTTATAAAATTTTATAAAAATATTGTTGTCATGTCTCTTATTTTATAAAAATATTGTTACTTTGACTCTTCAGCGGGTTGTACCATGAGTAATTACTGAGTGACACATTTAAGCGTAATTGACCAATAGGATCGCGAATTTTCAAATACAGCTCCGCTACGGGTAATAAATCAATATATACAGTAGCTGCCGCTTTGACTCTCTCCTCCATCCAAGAGAAACAGAAATTGATACCCGAAATGTAATTCCGATTTTATAAGTATAATCGGAGTACGATTTAAGATTGGATAATCGAGACCAATCGCATGTAATATTGGAACCCAAACGAGACTGTTCAATGTTGTCACAAAGGCAGGTGGGTGGGATAATCGAGACCAATCTCTGTAATACTGGAACCCAAACTTCCATCATCCTTCAAAGTTCAAAGCCTTCGCATTCAAAACAGTATTCTCAAAATTTGTTGTTTCACGTTCTATCTCTTTGTTATAAAATTTCTGTCAAGTCGATTTTTTTACCCCACTGACCTCTTTTTAAAATGGTATTCAAAGAAAGACCTTGTGTCCTGGCCTTTGATGAAAAAACCGACCTGCAAGAGTGAGCTGAATATTTAGTTACGTCAATTCCTGACAACTTAAGTATCAACTTAACCCAATTGGAAATAGTTGAGGATTTAACCTGCTTATGTGGATTCAAATGGCTAAATAATAATTGATTTTGACCCTTGCTTTTCCAAGAGCTCGACCTCTTAATATATTTATCTAAACAAATGACCACACACAAATTCCTATCTTGAGGAAACTCCTTGAATTGTAATGTGGATGGAGGTTGGTCTTTTTTCCAACACTTTGTTATTTTGGTAAAATAAAATTTGTAAGATTCCGATGATCTGATCATGTACCGAATATCAAGGTAACAAATCTCATTGCTCCTACTTGCTGAATTCAAAAACAGAAGAACAAAAAACAGAAGAGTAAAGCACCCAATCACGTAAGCACGCCATTTAACAGACTTTTTTGTGTTTTCAAAGTTTCACCACAGGCACCCTTGAAAAAGTACTTTTAAGGGTTCATATAAATCCTTTAAATTTTTTTGTGTGGGGATGATGCAGTAATGAAGCATCAATTTTCTCAGACAAGATGGCCAACAACATATAGCATTAATGCTATACAACTTAATCCATTTCTAAAAGCTCCAACTTTCTCTTAATAATGGGTAATCAAATGTCGGTTTTAAAGAAAACTAATTAATTTATAATCTATATTTAGGATGCATAAAATAAACTATCAAATCAACTAACATTTACACATAATCGACAATTTTTGGATTAATTGAAGTTTTCACGAATAATCCAAACGAGGCAGAAATGTGGTATGATGTAATGCTAAATCTTGCGCAATTCTTGCAGAGAGTTGTCAAATAAAAGCACCAGACTGAAAGAAAGATGACTTTGCCACTGTTAAAGTCTTTTACAGCTGGTTGATAACTATGATTAGTATTTAATAGCACACGAGTATTCCAGAGTATGTCCATGTCAGTCGATAAGAACAAAATTATCTACATATCTAAGATAGAAAAAGTTGAAAGATTAGAAAGATGCGATTTGTTACTGACTTCATATAAATGTTTCCTACACAACACAGTATAACAAACCAATTTCATAATAGTTTGGTGTATTATGAAAGATGAGCAGCATGCGAGCCTACAAGACCAGCGTGTTCTAATGTTGCCGTTCTATAAGAAAATGGTAATGTAAAATTCATCAACTCTACACTGACTCAGACGAAAGGGAAATTCCACCTCCTTTTCTTGAGCGATTCTAAAAGTATTCACTTACATGGATTCAGATCGTTCACCTCTGAGCTTTTTGTAATAATCCTAAGAAAAATATCGCATCATAATATTCTTATTTTCTACTGCACTGATGATGGATATTATCCGAAAAGCTTACGCATATTTTAAAATAAATAAATGGTTTTTTATATACTTATAACATCGCATCACCCAATAGGCTTTTCTGTATATTATGTCAGAGCAGCTTTCGAAACCTGCTTTGAAGTCATTTTACAGAAAAGTCTACCTGTTAGCGGGAGATGATCAGCAGTTCAGTTGCAATTAATTGATCAATAATTCAATCATTAATACATGATTAGTAACTTACGTTTTTGAGTGATAAGCATCTCAACATCAGTTGGTTATGTTTATCAGTTATATGAATGGGATGTTCAGGGTCGGATCAAGCATTTTTTTAGAGGTGCGTTTAGGTTGATATATTTCTTCATTCGCACGAATGGAAGGCTTATCCTATTCTGCGCGCCTCCTACATGTACTTTCAGATTTTTGCTCACGTCAGCACTTTTTTGAGGCACACCCATTTTCACGAAAAGTACTTCTTGGAAATCTGAGGCACGTTGTACTGATTATAACCCTTATATGCATCATAACTCTCCAGGATATTATTCTTGGCATGTCAAGAAATATTTTTTGTAACTATGACGTCACAATTATCCGAAATATCTCTAAATTTTCCACTATTTAAAATAATTTTTTGGCGCCATTTATGAAAACTTTTGTAAAACGACTCTAATTTGTACGTAGGCTCTATATTATAAGATGTATTTTGTTTTCAAACGGTTTTTATGCTTACGTAGGCCTTATTTCGTTCCTCTGTTGATGTGAAAATCGTTCAAATTTGATAGAATTTCCATTGTTAATAAAGGGTGACGTCAGCATATTTCCAATTGCTTTTGCCCAAAATGTCTGAATATGTTACTTGCAAACAAAAGAAATAAGAAAGTTCAAAACATAACAAACTGTAAATTTTAAGCCATATCATAAATCATAAAAAATTCTTGAAAATTTGCTTTTTAGAAATGTGGTGACGTCAGCAAAATAATAAATGCAGAAAAGGTAGAGCTACGTTCCTACCAGGTTTCATTGCTTTAGCATGAATAGATAGAATAGAATAGATTTTATAGGGGGAAGGCCTACTAACACCTACTATTCTCTCGCTTAAATTTTTATTTCGAGGAACCCACGAAATTAAAAATAGATCCTGGGTAGTTCGGTATGCCTTGAATAACGGCGGAAAGAGAATGTTTGGCACGCTCAGTCAACACAAATGGCCCCTAGATTGGGTTCTCTGGCTCTGTTGGTTCCATTATATAACAGTTCGTATTTTTATTATTTTTTCCCACGTAATTTCTATACATTTAACACTTCCTAAAGCCTCTTTGTGTTCGATACGGAACAGTACACTCCTAAATCCGACCCAGGCGTCAAACACAAAAATATATGAATGTTATAGGTTACATATAATACTGTGAATCAGATCATAGTGAAAGCTTACAATTTTCCATGATAACATATCAATCCATGATCTAGCTTCGAATGAAGATGAGGCTTCAAAGTAAAATATTCGTGAGGTTGTATCAAGTCTAAATGAAATTTTTGTAGATATAAGGACATTTGATGATAAAATGTTATTCAGAATTTACCATTTTCACCCTTTTGGTTTGTTTTTATTATTACCTCATTTCTCAAAGGCATGTTAATTGTTCCCTAACAAATCTTTCGTGGTCGATTGGTGATAACAACACATAAAAGGGTTCAGACTTGTTTTTTATATCACATTGAATGGTGATTTTTGGCGTTTTGGTAATTTTGGGCAGTTGAAATAAGTTTGTCCCTCCTTCATTGTTGTTAACCAATAAGATTCTGCCATTCAATTCAGTATGAAACTAATATCTTGGAAGTAAGAAAATTTGTACACAGATGCACTTGGAGGGATGGAACTTCAAAGCAAAACCAATGCAAAAACTCTCGATTGTCAGATAAAAGGCAGTTAGGTCAGTACCTTAGTAAGTTGTGTTGTCATCTGCAAAAACATCACCTCACCACAAAAACTCACCTAAAGCTGTTCGGCTTTCCATCTGTGTAATATTCCATCACGTGATTTGCTTCACGAAGATCTATTCCAAAAATCGGTGTGGTGGTCTGTCAATAAAAAATATAGTATTACAGTTTATGTAAATTTCATTAGTTAGGACATATTTTCTCGTAATATTACTATTACACGGCTAAGCTCTTAGTATTTAAGATAGAGTATAAAGTTTTTAAAATATTTTAAAAGTTCTAAAAATCATTTTCATTTAACAAAAGAACACATTTTTAATTGTTTTTAACGGTTTATTATGAAGTTATACCTTAGCTTTCCAAATACGCTCATAAGGATTGTCACTTATTAGTTTCACGTAAATAAAGCACAAAAATATGATAATTGATATATATTACATTTTCATTTGGATAATATTTTAGTATATTCTTTTGCAGCACAAACCATCGTTTCTTCCAATTCTACATATAAATCAAAGACGAAATACTTTAAAATGAAAATCAAATCACAAACAATTTTACATTTTAAGATTTGATTAACTTCATGTTTTGTTACCTTATGTATTGCTCCACGTTTCATAAGAAAGCCTTCTTTAGAAGCAATCTAAAGAATAAGCAAATATGTAACAGCACCGTGAAAGTTACTTACCCTGTAATAACTGTTTAAGAGGGCAATACCAGAAAATATTGACCGACGTCAAAGTATTGTCCGAGTTTACGAGCTTTGAGCTTGATGTTTCGAAATGACTTTGCTTCGTATACAAAAAACTTTGTAAACAAAGTTTTTTTCAACTTTAACTGTTTCACTTATTATTTGTCCCTACAATGTTTTTAATACCTATCTATGTTTTTTCCGAGTTTGTTTAGGGCCCCATAATGGAAGATAAGGAAGAGTTCGGAGAGTTGGAAGTTTTCACTAAATCTGTAACAGGTCAAAATTCTGTTCTTCCAAACAGAGAAGTTTTTCCATTTCTTTCTAAATTTCTGGAATGTTCTGAACCAAAGCAAAGTCTAGCATTTTTATGATTAATTAAGATAATTTATTCCTGGAAAACTTCGATAAAAATGTAAACAAATATGGTAATCAAGAAAGAAGACTCTGCATTGCTATAAAATAAAAATAAAAGCAAAATAAAAGCAAAATAAAAATAAAAGCAATCTAAAGAATAAGCAAATATGTAACAGCACCGTGAAAGTTATTGAACGTTATTGTAGATGGTATGTTTAATTAACAGTGCTTTAACCAGATTTCTCCTGGAGGGGAAAGAACTTTTCAAGCAGCTGGTTTAGATTAGCTGATTATAACATAGAACAACAAAAGGTGCTTTTTCGTAGAACCAAGACTTGCAGACTCACGTGCAAATCTGGAGCAGATGATTCGTGTCTTTTAGAAATTGATGATGCCTTTCCATATTCAGCATGTGTGGTTACTTTTTCATATGATGTTGGTTCCGGAACATTTTTGTGGTAAGGAAATTTAAGAGTGACAGAAGTACCTAAAGATAATGTGTAAAAGAAGGTTGGATTTGCTGTATAACGGAGACATATTTTATATATGGGATGGGCATCAGTGGAAATAATTTGATCAATATTTCCATTGGTTGGATATCATTCAATTAATTGATATGGTTAAGAAATATTGGACGTTGATACATCATAACTTGTCTGGTAACCATAAAATCAAGAATTTTGTTAAATGAAGAAAATATATGGAAAAGTCAAAAGTCTTTTCTAAAAATCAATTGAGAAAATAATAGATACCTGAATCACTACCAAGCACTGGCATACAATTAAAATGTTCAATAAGCTCCTCTAATGTCTCAAACTGGCCCATACCAAATATATACATGTCAGTGGTCTTGTTGAACTCCAATAAATAATGTTTTATAGAATGCTTGCATCTGAACATTTAAAAAGGTATTTTTAGTAAGTTGATTTGAACAATTTTCTACTAAGCACTATAAGATTAGGTCCTTCTTCCAGAGACAACTCTTTTCTAATACAGGTATTTCATGATCCTCTTATTTTCCTCTAAACAATACGGTATTGAAAAACACGTAACAGATAATGAACTCATAAACTCGTCTACAGCAAACAAACCTGACAGAAACGGTATAACCTCCAGGGTTATTGCTGCTGTTTCGTAAAAGATAAGTTCCCTCAACACTATTTACTAGAAGTAAAGCTTCAGCTGTATTTCGTGACATATCACCGTGGAACCATCTACACAAAGAAATAGATTATCATAATTTCTGAAAAAAGAAAACTGCCGCATAATCATACAGGATAATTTTATGGTGTTCACAGACTTTTGAAAATGACATCTGAAAAAGACACGAGTATTTTAATGTGGTTACCATGAATTAGCTTTGCACCACATAAAAAGATCATTATAAACTATTATTAAGGTTCTGTGATATAAAGCAACTCAGTATTTGATTGGAAAGAATATAACAGAATATCAACCAAATAGAAATTCTAGAAACATTAACCGCGATCCTTCAATTTTATTTGCAAATAGATTGTACTTACGAAAGATTTTCAATTCTTTTAGCACCATCATTATTGTCACCACCAAAACCATCGTCTTCATCTTCAGAAAAAGAACAGTCTTCTTCATCGTCACTACATTGTTCTAGAGCATTTCTACCATTCAGCTGGTTCATGACGTGATTAGCCATAACATCCAATTCCGAAATCTGTTTGAAAAGGTTAGATAGTACAATTAGTTGAAAATAGAAGAAGACTGTAGATTGTTCAATGTGGTAGGTTATGTTGTTGAAAGATTAATGAGTAGATGAACCAAGGGCGGATAACTACTCATGAGAAAAGATAATGTAAATAGTGCTGAAATTTGATTGTGACAATTCCATGACCTGTTTGTAAAACTGATGCGATCTACTGCAAAATCTTAACAAACGAGGGACCGGTGATTGCTGACTTTTGTTTAATCATGGGCAATATAAACCTTAACGCATAATTTTCAAGGATTTTTTTGAGAAGTCTGCGTTTCTTTCTTTCCACAGAATGTCATCTTCGCAAAGTTTCAAATTTTCAGAAACGATCTTAGTATTCACACATCACAGTGAAATTCAATTAAAATTGATACAAGGAAAATAAGAGTTTCACCAGTGCACATCCATTTAATATTTCCAGAGATTCTTGAAAACAACTATTATTCAGTAAGAATTCTCATTCGACGACTATTTGAAATTACATGTTATTTCATTTTATGACTCTATTCCAAGGCTTCCCCAAAAGAAAATAGCTATAAATGAAATTTAAAAACATCGTTGTACATTTTATCTTTACTATCCTTTCATTTTTAGCAATAGAAAACCTAATAAGATAATTGCAGACAAACATGTTCACATAAATACTTATTACTTAAATGTCTTTATTGTAAGTTATGGTAAAATATGAAATTCTGGAAATAAAGCTTTTATTAAAAATATAATAGCTATATATGATGCATCGATATAAAGCTTGTGATACCTGAGTCGATTAATTGCCTTCAGTTCAACGTATAATAGGCTTTGCCTCGTTCTTTCAAACCCATTTGTAAGTGTTTTCACCGTAGAAGATTGATGGTAACGAATTGTCAGACGAACATACTCGACGATACACGCAATACTTTCAATACGATGTCTTGAAATAATGAGAACGAAATTATTTCGTCAGCAACAAAAAGTATCCACAAAAAGCCATTATCGTGGCTGATCTGCGCTTCCTAATTTCATTAGAATGATCACGTTCTGCGACAGATTGTTATGAGGCTCAACTAAGCTTAATAAATTAACCTGTTTTTGTTTTTTACATAAATTTTTATCAACTACTTTATGGACGACAAATCATTCAATCTGGTCTGCAATATTAATAATTCGAGATGCTAGGACGAGCTCTATTTTCACAAGTTTTTGTAGGAGTGTCTTACGATCTACTGTGTCGTCCTCGTTGTTGTCGCACTTGGGTAAGGGCCCTAATTTTATCCATTCTACGATTCGAATGCCTTGATATCAGACATGGAGTATCACAAGGAAACATGCTTAGTCTAATCTTATTGAAAATTTATATAGCTGAAATAGAAAATCTAATCATGTTCCTGTTTTTAAGGGCACCCAGTTCGGCTTCTTGAGTAAAGGTCGCAATAGTCTGAATATTTATAAAGGCTGAGAAGAACGAAATGAGGAAATATGGCTGGTTATTTTCCCATCATTTTATGTTTGACCGCAACTAATGTGAAACAAGAAACAAAGAAATTAAAACCAACCAACTGATACAAAATAATGTTTATATCGAAATAATAGTCTATATCTAAATACGAAAGAGTAAAGTCAGTACAGTCTACATCATCCTCTCCCTATTCTTTCAAATCTGGTTTGTTAAAAATATCTACAGCATGTGGAGTTTAAGAATAAAAAAAGAAAGAAAAAAGGCCCTTTGAACAGCACTTTTTATGAAACATGCTTTATTAACGAAGATTCTGTGCATTTAGGGCACGTAGGGTACGTCATTTGTTATGGGGTATTAGGTTTGGCAACGCCCGTGGTAATGTTTGAGGTGTGAATGACTCAACAGGACGGTATTGATCTTCAGTGAATCCCAACTAGTTTCAATAACTTCCTACTGTGGTACTGACGCTGATAGTGCCCCTACCTGGTACGACACTGCAGATGCTTATCCTCAATTGGTGTTCGGTCATTTGGAAGCTACGCCACAGATTGCCTACTCTAGACAATGTCGCCCTCTAAGACAATCGAGTTGTCGTGCCAACTGATAACCGAAAACTGGTTCTAGAACACCTGCAACTTGCACATCAAGGGATATCGTCCATGAAAATGGGAGGCAATCATTACGTCTATTGATCTGGATGGGCACTTTTTTCAAGAATTACAAGGTAAACTGCTTAGACTGTCTTAAGCATTCATCAACGTAACCTTGAACCCATAACACTACAACCAGTAAGTATCTATTTCAACACACTTCTATTGACCATGCATATTTAGTGGTTGTAGATCGATTTAGTGGATGTTTTTTTTTGTCAAATTTCTTTTACCATGGTGAAACTACGAGAGAAAAACTAAGTGTCATATGTCGCACTTTGATATCTAATTACAGAGCACCCAAATCATATAGCTCTCACAATGGACCTCTTTTATCTCTTTTGATTTTAAAGGTTCTTAAACTAGGATTGTTCAACATCGAATTTCTTCGGTTGCATTTCCACATCCAATGGACAGACAGAATTAGCAGTCAAGACAGCCTTGCAAATTATTTGAAATAACACCTCCCCTGCTAGATCCCGTAATTGCAATCTGCTTATGCAATCAAGCTTTCACAAGAAAACCAGATGAAGTTAGTTTGAAATTTATCATAAATGTCAGAAACTGCAATGGCTGTTTCATCACAAGTAAGTTTTATTACTAATAACATGGAAAGTTTATCCATAAATGAGGTAAGGTTCCTTGAAAGAGCTTCAGACCCAATTTTCCGGATGATGAACTACAGGACAACTGCCAAGGTACTCTCTTTGAGTCGCAAAATACGTGAGTTTACAATGGGATTAAGTTTACCAATATTATTATTCTTCAAAAGTGGATCATACCGTCAAAACTAAGGTGTTCTGACAGCGTTGTGTCAAGATTCAAAAGTGATTCGTAACGGACCAAGTGGGAATTGAACTCACCGCTTCCTGGGCGATTGCATACCCACTGTCCTACCGATCTGGTGTTGCCTTAACTCACAGTACACGAGGGGAGCATTGTCCGCTAAATTGGACCTGAGTCTTGTGAATCAGTTGAACGTCATCGAATTGATGCAAAGACGGAGCTTGACTTTCAACCAATCCAGTAACTTTGTGATGATTGAATGATGTACAATCATTCATTCATTCATTCATTCATTCATTCATTCATTCATTCATTCATCTTATTTATATTCGGATACAAGGAAAAATAACGAAAAAAAAGGTAAACCAAAAAAATATAGCTCAAAACAAAAAGAGCTAATCTAGTCCGACTCAAAACATTTCCACGTTTTACTCATTATCATGAAATATATTGTCATAAATTATAAATTATCGATGTCCGCATACATTACACTGGCAGTTATCTCCATCCACTTTCTAATCATTTTTTTGAATGAATTTATATTTTCACATGATTTTAGGTGTGTTGGCAAAGTGCTCCAAAAAAAAGGTAGCTTTAAATTATGCATGTTATGCGATCGAACTGGTCGTTCAGTGACATAAGGTTGAAATATATTTGTCATGTAAGGCAGACTTAGATTATTAATACGCGGAACTGTGAAGTTATATGAAGACGTACACCAAATTCAGAACAACGATCTTGGATGCCGACATCCGAGTACATTGAAAACGAAAATGAACATGGCTGTCACCTTACTCAATCAAGAGAAGTATGCTGAAACAATGAAGTTATATGAAGACGTACACATCCAAGATCGTTTAACTTTATTACTTAGTAATTATCTGTATTACCCAAACTCCAAGTAGAATGATTAGAGGCCATTTTGATATCTGAAACGAGGTTGGATGTACTGACTAGCTCAAAACGTGGTGTTTAAACAGGACATGACATGTAAACAGAAATTCGGGAAAGGTGTATACCGCGAAAAGCAATTCCGCGAAATTCACAGTTTTTTGACGTTCCAGCCGCTCTGTGACTTATCAATTAAGGGAGGATGGCTTTAAAATATGAACATACGACGTAATAAAAGCTTATGGGTACATTACATAGTGTAATTAGCTGTTTTTATAGGGCAATGAGGTCCTTTTTGTGAAGATTGCTTTAACGGAGGCTGACCACCCCCCACTTCTGCGAATTATTCAAAATGTAAACATACGACGTAATAAAGGCTTGTAGGTACTTTGCATAGTGTAATTAGCTGTTTTTATAGAGCAATGAGGTCCTTTTTGTGAAGATTGCTTTAACGGAGGCTGACCACTCCCCACTTCTGCGAATTATTCAAAATGTAAACATACGACGTAATAAAGGCTTGTAGGTACTTTGCATAGTGTAATTAGCTGTTTTTATAGAGCAATGAGGTCCTTTTTGTGAAGATTGCTTTAACGGAGGCTGACCACCCCCCACTTCTGCGAATTATTCAAAATGTAAACATACGACGTAATAAAGGCTTGTAGGTACTTTGCATAGTGTAATTAGCTGTTTTTATAGAGCAATGAGGTCCTTTTTGTGAAGATTGCTTTAACGGAGGCTGACCACTCCCCACTTCTGCGAATTATTCAAAATGTAAACATACGACGTAATAAAGGCTTGTAGGTACTTTGCATAGTGTAATTAGCTGTTTTTATAGAGCAATGAGGTCCTTTTTGTGAAGATTGCTTTAACGGAGGCTGACCACCCCCCACTTCTGCGAATTATTCAAAATGTAAACATACGACGTAATAAAGGCTTGTAGGTACTTTGCATAGTGTAATTAGCTGTTTTTATAGAGCAATGAGGTCCTTTTTGTGAAGATTGCTTTAACGGAGGCTGACCACTCCCCACTTCTGCGAATTATTCAAAATGTAAACATACGACGTAATAAAGGCTTGTAGGTACTTTGCATAGTGTAATTAGCTGTTTTTATAGAGCAATGAGGTCCTTTTTGTGAAGATTGCTTTAACGGAGGCTGACCACCCCCCACTTCTGCGAATTATTCAAAATGTAAACATACGACGTAATAAAGGCTTGTAGGTACTTTGCATAGTGTAATTAGCTGTTTTTATAGAGCAATGAGGTCCTTTTTGTGAAGATTGCTTTAACGGAGGCTGACCACTCCCCACTTCTGCGAATTATTCAAAATGTAAACATACGACGTAATAAAGGCTTGTAGGTACTTTGCATAGTGTAATTAGCTGTTTTTATAGAGCAATGAGGTCCTTTTTGTGAAGATTGCTTTAACGGAGGCTGACCACTCCCCACTTCTGCGAATTATTCAAAATGTAAACATACGACGTAATAAAGGCTTGTAGGTACTTTGCATAGTGTAATTAGCTGTTTTTATAGAGCAATGAGGTCCTTTTTGTGAAGATTGCTTTAACGGAGGCTGACCACTCCCCACTTCTGCGAATTATTCAAAATGTAAACATACGACGTAATAAAGGCTTGTAGGTACTTTGCATAGTGTAATTAGCTGTTTTTATAGAGCAATGAGGTCCTTTTTGTGAAGATTGCTTTAACGGAGGCTGACCACTCCCCACTTCTGCGAATTATTCAAAATGTAAACATACGACGTAATAAAGGCTTGTAGGTACTTTGCATAGTGTAATTAGCTGTTTTTATAGAGCAATGAGGTCCTTTTTGTGAAGATTGCTTTAACGGAGGCTGACCACTCCCCACTTCTGCGAATTATTCAAAATGTAAACATACGACGTAATAAAGGCTTGTAGGTACTTTGCATAGTGTAATTAGCTGTTTTTATAGAGCAATGAGGTCCTTTTTGTGAAGATTGCTTTAACGGAGGCTGACCACTCCCCACTTCTGCGAATTATTCAAAATGTAAACATACGACGTAATAAAGGCTTGTAGGTACTTTGCATAGTGTAATTAGCTGTTTTTATAGAGCAATGAGGTCCTTTTTGTGAAGATTGCTTTAACGGAGGCTGACCACTCCCCACTTCTGCGAATTATTCAAAATGTAAACATACGACGTAATAAAGGCTTGTAGGTACTTTGCATAGTGTAATTAGCTGTTTTTATAGAGCAATGAGGTCCTTTTTGTGAAGATTGCTTTAACGGAGGCTGACCACTCCCCACTTCTGCGAATTATTCAAAATGTAAACATACGACGTAATAAAGGCTTGTAGGTACTTTGCATAGTGTAATTAGCTGTTTTTATAGAGCAATGAGGTCCTTTTTGTTTGTGAAGATTGCTTAACGGAGGCTGACCACTCCCCACTTCTGCGAATTATTCAAATGTAAACATACGACGTAATAAAGGCTTGTAGGTACTTTGCATAGTGTAATTAGCTGTTTTTATAGAGCAATGAGGTCCTTTTTGTGAAGATTGCTTTAACGGAGGCTGACCACTCCCCACTTCTGCGAATTATTCAAATGTAAACATACGACGTAATAAAGGCTTGTAGGTACTTTGCATAGTGTAATTAGCTGTTTTTATAGAGCAATGAGGTCCTTTTTGTGAAGATTGCTTTAACGGAGGCTGACCACTCCCCACTTCTGCGAATTATTCAAAATGTAAACATACGACGTAATAAAGGCTTGTAGGTACTTTGCATAGTGTAATTAGCTGTTTTTTATAGAGCAATGAGGTCCTTTTTGTGAAGATTGCTTTAACGGAGGCTGACCACCCCCCACTTCTGCGAATTATTCAAAATGTAAACATACGACGTAATAAAGGCTTGTAGGTACTTTGCATAGTGTAATTAGCTGTTTTTATAGAGCAATGAGGTCCTTTTTGTGAAGATTGCTTTAACGGAGGCTGACCACTCCCCACTTCTGCGAATTATTCAAAATGTAAACATACGACGTAATAAAGGCTTGTAGGTACTTTGCATAGTGTAATTAGCTGTTTTTATAGAGCAATGAGGTCCTTTTTGTGAAGATTGCTTTAACGGAGGCTGACCACTCCCCACTTCTGCGAATTATTCAAAATGTAAACATACGACGTAATAAAGGCTTGTAGGTACTTTGCATAGTGTAATTAGCTGTTTTTATAGAGCAATGAGGTCCTTTTTGTGAAGATTGCTTTAACGGAGGCTGACCACTCCCCACTTCTGCGAATTATTCAAAATGTAAACATACGACGTAATAAAGGCTTGTAGGTACTTTGCATAGTGTAATTAGCTGTTTTTATAGAGCAATGAGGTCCTTTTTGTGAAGATTGCTTTAACGGAGGCTGACCACTCCCCACTTCTGCGAATTATTCAAAATGTAAACATACGACGTAATAAAGGCTTGTAGGTACTTTGCATAGTGTAATTAGCTGTTTTTATAGAGCAATGAGGTCCTTTTTGTGAAGATTGCTTTAACGGAGGCTGACCACTCCCCACTTCTGCGAATTATTCAAAATGTAAACATACGACGTAATAAAGGCTTGTAGGTACTTTGCATAGTGTAATTAGCTGTTTTTATAGAGCAATGAGGTCCTTTTTGTGAAGATTGCTTTAACGGAGGCTGACCACTCCCCACTTCTGCGAATTATTCAAAATGTAAACATACGACGTAATAAAGGCTTGTAGGTACTTTGCATAGTGTAATTAGCTGTTTTTATAGAGCAATGAGGTCCTTTTTGTGAAGATTGCTTTAACGGAGGCTGACCACTCCCCACTTCTGCGAATTATTCAAAATGTAAACATACGACGTAATAAAGGCTTGTAGGTACATTACATAGTGTAATAAGCTGTTTTTATAGACCAATGAGGTCCTTTTTGTGAAAATTAAAAAAAATAATGGTTCTGATAAACTTTATATTTGACGCATTTGATGAACCCATTTCGTAATAGACCCGACAAATAGACTCTCTTAAACTGACGAAACTTTGTCAAATTTCAAGTCGGAATATAAGTGGTATTTGTTGTATTTGTTGTTTAAACACAAACGAGAAGACTTTGTGGGAAGAGCTAGGTATGATCATAAAGCAGTGGAAACGAGAGCCTCCAGGATAATTATAAGCTGATCAGAGCCGGTCCTACTCAAATTTCCATGCAGATATAACTACAGTAGAATCCCGTTAACTCGGACCCTCGGGGGAGACAGGAAATTCGTCCGACTAAGCGAATGTCCGAGTTACCCGAAGTCTCGATAACTCGGATCAAATCAAAGGGGGAAAAGAAATCCGTCCGACTTAGCGAATGTACGAGTTATCCGGGGTACGACTAAACGGGATTCTACTGTAACTACAATATGTACAATAACTATTTACAATGTTTAAAGATCTGTTAAAACCTTGATGCATCATCGCATCTCTATCATAAAACTAAATACATCCTTCCATCATCGTAAATAAAACATATCGCAAAGTTCCGGAAATGAAGCTTTGATGGAAAAGGTTTTCTCAGGGAGATCAGGATCACGAGTTTAAAAGTGAAACAGTTAGCCATCAAACTCTTATTAATAGTAAAAACAACAACGAAACTGGAAAAGGGCAAACAAAAGAAAAGGACTTGAGAATTATTAGAATCTGAACGTGTCAGACTTTAGGCAATGATCCGGTCTTTTATAAATTACGCCATGTTATGCTAAATCCACCTATACCGAAAGGACTCGAAATCGTCAATAAACCCGTTTATTTACTAAATTGAAGCGAACGGAACGAGCATAAAAATCTTAAAAACGCACAAAATTATGATACCGAATGGTTTTCACCTGTAATAACGAGAAATTTGGTAATGATCATATAAAGGAATATTTCCTTTCATGTGGTGTTAGAATTCCTGCTTAATTTAATTGCCTCCAAAATAATCACAAACAGGTTTTTGCATTGTTCCTAAATGTACACCCATCACTGAAAACTATGAGATATGATAATAATTATAATATCGTATCGTAATTGTAAAAAGAGCTCGAAATCACATGTCACTGTCGCTACTAAAATCGTCTGAGGAAGATGTCTCTTCTTGATTTGCTAGAATGTATGCAATATCTGTAATTTCACAGCCACGTCTCTCTGAAATGTACATATTATGAAATACGGAAATGAAAATTACTAAATACAGGACCATTACGGTTTCAATATAATCGTGAGAACGGAAATATGTTCCTTTCGTAATTGAAAATGAAACGTAAGAAGACTTTTCGTGGTCGTAAAATAATGTTTCCGTGCAGGCGTGAAAACAGTCAATCAGCATTCTTGGGACAGCTCTCTCCAATTTTTCTTCGATGATAATTTTTGCTTCCAACTTGGCAAATACAGACGAGTACTTCCGTTCTCTTAAATGTTTCTGTTGTTCTTTTGTCGGAGCTTTCTTTGTTAACTGCAAGCAGATGTCTTTGTTCCTCCTTAAAAATTGCAGTATACTTAAAACTACTTCCCTTGACAAGTTTCTACTTACCACAAGCGCCAGGAGCTTACTTGAGAACATTGTATGCTGTAAGAGTGATGAAGTCTTTGATATGTAGCAGTCGAAATCTTTTGCAATGATATTTGCCTGGCTGTTTCCCATGATAAGTTTCTTATCAATTGTTCCAAAACAGTAAGGTCAGTAGATTCAACATTCCAAATGTATGATAACGCTTTATTGAATTTTCTTGGTGTCGAACGTTGGAACGCATTGTTTAAAACCAACATGTAGCAGTTTGAGTGGAGCCATTTGTTGGGGCAATCAATAACCAAGTCCTTCTTTTCGTACACAAAAATGTAGCCGTCGTTGTAAGTGTCTTTGGTAAAAGTGTCCATAACTTTCACCACTTGATCTTCTACTTCTATGCACTTGTCTTCGGTAACAATAGTGCATGTGTAATGTCCACCGCTTAACTCGCTTCCTTTATGAGATATGATACATCTAAGGCGGTAGATGACATCAGAACTCTCGGTTGGCAAAACTGTTTCCTTTTCAGGTATGATGGAATCTTTCTTTTTGGTAGACAGGTCCTGTTCATATCGCTTCAGTTGTAAAGTTAATACAGCTGGCGCCTGGATGACGACTTTCGTACTTGCGCAGCTTGTGGTGAAACATTTTCACAGCGAAAAGCATCCAGAATAAGGTCTTCAAAATCCTGCATTAACATTTCAGATATAGAAGGATTTTTACTGGACAACGACAACCCTAGGGTTATTTCACTGTTTATCGTGTCGTTAGTGTAGTTGCAATTCATGCACACTACTTTGTTTTTCAGTTTGATACCGAATAACGGCTCACATTCATTATCGACGTATTCATTAAAAGGAAATTCAACCTGATTCGAGAAAAGTCTGTAGAATTCGGCTGCATCTTCTTGCCTTCCGAAAAGAAATTATCCACCTTCTTCCCAAACAGGTCCGTTAATGCTTTCGAAAATATTTCCTCATCCATGGGAAGTCCTTGAAACAAACCACAGTTGCTGAAAATATTCGCAAACTTGTAAACGAAGCCAGATCTGTCATCGCATTCCAGCAAATTGAAAGCTCCGAAGCAGTTTGCAAGGGTAACAGTAACTGCGTTCAACCAACAGTTGTTATCAATATTTGGCAGCCCGTATATTAGAAGTAAATAAAGGTCTTTAATGTTAGCAGCATTTGCCTAAATGGATGAAGATATGAAATTGTCAAAATTTTTCTGTCTCTCAAATTTCGCAACTTTCGTAATTTTTGCCAAATGCGAAATTAAAAACGGGGGTAATTTTTCAAAAACTTGCTGGAAACCAGTCAAAAAATGTCGTTTTTATACATTTAATTCATTTGTTTCTTTAAATACGTTTGAATGACTAGCTTTCCCACTCCCTGATTAATTAATCTCTTCCCCCGTTTAATAGTTCTCAAAACAATTTCTGACCCAAACACCACCACCACAACCACCACCACAACTATTAAGAACCCACTTTTTATTAGCCACCCAAGAATACACAAGGATCCTGAACATTACCTTTTTGGATTCAGCAACTTTAGCATTGGATTTTTCGCCTTTCTTCTCTTTGTCGTCGAAACTGGTGTTGACGTAGCACGTAACTCGCTATCATTTACTTCTTCATCTTCAATTTCAAATGTTGCATCTTTACTCGTACCTTTTTGGTATGTACCTTTTTGGTAAGTCATGTTAGATTTTGGGTTAGAATTTCTGTTTTTATTCCAACTTACTTTGGTGGAAGTATTGAAGGTGGCTTGCCTAAGCAGCAGATTGTCACCAAATACTCTTTGCATTCCTAAAATGTTATCGTAAAGAATGGCGACCATATCATCGAGTCTGGCTGCCTGTTTCCCACCAAGAACGCTATTGTACAAGTCACCCATCCGTTTCTCCGAAACACCAGTTGTCCTCTGGCTATCTGTGAAATCGGTATCAAATGTATGCAAAATCCGAGGTTTCTTAAGCAAGACGTTTTTATACTCCTTGTATGCTTTTGATTGACCATGTCAGGTGTGACCATGTCTGCTCAGGTCACCAAGTAATAGTCCCCTCCACAATGGTACAGTCGGTAAAAACTTTTCCAGGACCTTTTTAAAAAACGTTTCCGATTAAAACTTGTTTTCTCCACCTTCTGCTTTATCTAAATCTTGACATTGTGACTTGTAAAGTCTTTCGAAATGACTTTTGAACGGGGACTGTCTAGCCATATGGTGTAGTTCTTCTTCATTCCCAGTTTCTGCTTTTCTTGTGTTCTTTTTAATTACTTCTTCGCGTGTCTTTTTGATTTCTGCATTTGCATTGTTTGAAATTTCAGTCCTGAAATCTTTTAACAGTGAATTTAATTGTCCAGTGGCTGTCTTGACAAGTGCTGTTGATTTCTTGGAGCAAGTTACAATCACTACTAAGTGTACCACTTGTTCCAGTTTCTTCAAGGTCTTGACATTCACATTCCTCTTGATCTGTTTTCACTAGGAAGAGTTTGTTTTACCAGTTCTTTAGAATTGTGCGTGAAATGGAACGCACATGAGTGCGATATAGTCATTGCAAGATCGTCTTGACTACCAATACCGTTTACAATCCGCCAGGATCGTTGTAAAAATTGTTGCAAATTTTCGTCGCTAAAAACATTGAGTGCTATTACAATGAATACCATACCGGACACTATTGATTTGTAAAGGTCGTGAGATTTTATTGACACCGTACATCATCTTTTCATGGTTACGGAATGTTAACGACCATAACTGCACTACCAGATAGGTTTGGTTGGAGGAAATCATCACAGAGACTGGTAAAGACATTTTTCCTTTATTCGGGTTGCGAACAGTTAACTCATAGTAAAACAATTTTAAAGATGTCATTCGTGTTTTAACAACACTTCCGGTAGAATCCAAAAAAACTGCGTCCAATTTGCAAACATCATGAAATACTCTAACTGAGGCTTGTGTCCAAAGTAATACCACAACAGGGTCTACAGAAACATACTGCACAAAACATTTAACTGCATAATTCTTTTTTTGTTTCCGCAAATCATCCTCAATAAATTTGGCTTTTAGCTTCAAGAGGCTATCTAGCTCTCCACAGTCTAGCCTTTTGCTGGTTCTTTTTTCGTGGTTAATCTGTTTTAAAACATTTGATGAGGTGCCAGCTCCGTCACGATTACCTGTGGCAAAAACTTCACTGTCCATGCGTCCCAAACGTTTTGCATCTTCAGATGTGGCAGAATATCTTCCATTGGGCATTTTCTCTTTTTCTGTTTCTCTGGGTACACCACTGATGGATCGGGCATGTTTCTCGCGTTCATCGTGTCTAACAGATGGCTTTTCAAAGCTAACAGTTACATCGAAGTTTTAACTGATAATTATTGAGATAGTCTGGACTTCACAGTCTTTATAAATACAACGACCCTTCGCAAAAAATAGTCTATCACTTTTACCTCTTCTTTGCGATGCAACATTTACAAATTGTCTTTTGAATGCAATGGAACAATATGGGTTACCTCTTTTGACTAAATCGCTTATTACATGCACTCACGTGCCTTCTTTAAAATAGTGTTTATCTATCTTGGTACAGAATGGTGTGACGAGTTGTTTCTAAAAAAAACCGGACTCGGGGATTTTTGCATTAGTTAATTCATTCAAGGTTTCAAGGTTTACTCCAGTCCTGTTTTTTAAATCTTCCGAAAAACTTAAAGCATCATCTTCAGGATCAGAATGGTCACTACTGACTGACATTTCCGAATCTTCTTCGTCTAAAATATAATATTTTATGTTTGTGCACGCTTTTGATTTGGTTTTCATCTCTCACACTCTAAGAATTCTAATTTATTATCTAATTCATAGAATTCAAACGAAAATAACTTTATTTATTTATTATATAACACAAGTAATAATAAACAAGATTAGTATAGTCAGTCTAGTTAGATGGTGACTAGTCTAGTTAGATGGTGACTAGTGCAGAAGGAAAATAGAATTCACTTTAATTCACTAAGAGCATTAACAGTGTCATAAAAAAAACAATGACTTTACTTTACGAGAACGTCTCTTTTTGAAAACTTGTAATTTGCGTAATATATATTAAGTAAGACGGTAGTCTCGCTTCCTTGTGTAATAACATAAATAAATTTATTTATTTCAAGCTCACAAGGAAATATTCTGTAGGACGTAAAATATGTTTAAGCGATATTAACAAGATATAACGAGATACAACGTCATCGCAGTAAATGATGGATTAACTTTAAGAATAAACTATAAGAAATCGCTTCGTGTCGTTTACCTGTCGTTTTCTATCATCAACAGATCTTTCACTTTTTTGTTGCTTTAAACATTCTTTTGTATCATTTTGAACTTCATCTTCTCCTTCTCTTCCGCGATGTTTTAAATCTAAGGTGCAAGTAACAAAACATTTCGTGAAGCCGATTTTGATGGACAATCTAGTAAATCTAGTAAACAGAAAAGTAAGCTCTAAAAGTAAGCCAAAAAATCTTTGTTTCAGCTACCTGATTTTTTTAACAACACCAGAATTATGTTTTTCACCCTTTCCGTCCTGGTCTTCTCCACTAACATTGATTTCTATGTCTTGATGACGAGGTTTTAATTTAAGGGCATATTTCAAACGGGCATGGCTTTTCTTGTACAGACAGTGGCATTCGTTACCTTCAGAATCGCACCCACTTGTGCCACAATGAAAATCTATTGCAGATGATGGTATCATATATTTTCCATTTCCATCTTTTTTCACAAAACCAGGTAAAACAGCATCAATATTAGTACATCGAATGTGAAGCCACTGTTTGCAAGAGGTACATTGGATGTATCGTGTGTGGTCATCTTCTTTCTTGCAAACACAATATCTTTTAGGGTTTTTTTTTGTAGCGTGTAAGATTCATAATAACTAGGCATTTTTCGTTTCTTTCTTGGTGCGTATTTGCAAAAATCAACGTCATCATTATGCTAAAAATAAATCAGAATTGAACAACTGAAAATATCTCGAAAAATACTCGAGACAAATACTCGAGATAAATGAGATAGCCCATTTAAAATCAAATGTTGGATTTTCATCATAAATGCTTGACTGATAGAGAACCAAATTGCATCAGAATCATTTGGAATGGAAATACCGTATATAACGCCCCCGTTTGTTTAAACGCCCTTCTAGATCAAACGACTATCCTTAAAAATTAATATTATCAGCAAATGCCTCTCATGAATAAACGTCCTCTGATACAAGTCCAAAAGTTCATAAACGTTAGAGACAATCAAGCCAGTCTCATGTTGAATATATAACAGTTAGTTTATTACTCGTAACCTTGGCGAGTTTGTAACTGTTACTTAGACGTATACGTTTCCTCCCAAAGTGGGTTTTTTTCGTATCCGGCGTAGTTACGTTTGTTGTTTAGAACTGTTTTATGAAGTTGTTGTATTTGAGACGAACAAAAATGTATGTTAGATTGGATTATAGGTTGTGAATATGCGAACGATCTCCACGGTTCACTTTGCTAAGATGACATACTACTTATTATTATACCTGTGTAGTCAATTATTATTATTATTATTGAATATTTACCCAGGATAAAAACTTCAGTAATATGTACAATCTTTACAATATATACAAAATACTGTTATCAATGTTTGTCCTGCATAGTATTCAAAACAAAAACTAGATGTAATATATATAAAAGGTGGAATATGTTTATTTGTTTAAAAGAATAGTAAAGATAAAAAGAATTAGTAAAGATAAAAAGAATTTATAGCATTACATACGAAATAGAGCCTGCAGGAAAGCCAGAGATAGGGTGGGCGCTATTTTTATGCAATACTTTAAAATTGGTTAATATAATCGGACTAACGAGTCACTACGATCACATAGTGACTTAAACTTCTTAATATCGTGCTCTTTTCTGAAATTTAACGGGAGCTCATTATAAATTTTAGCTCCTAGAAAATAAAATGATTTCCGAGCAGCTTCAAGTCTTACTTTTGGTAAACGTAATAAAATACCAGAGTTTCGAGTTGTGCGATTTGATTCAAACAGTTCAAAATAATTTCTGAAATTTTCATTTACGTCATCATGAATGCACCGATGGACAAATACCGCTGTCATTTTCAACTTCAGTGTTTCGATGGGAGTGGGAGCAACATGGGTAGTACGTGTGGAGATTATTCTGCACGCTCTTTCGTCTATTGAAGTCAATTTACGTTTTTGAGTGTCAGTGAACGAAAAACAGATCGAAGGGCAGTATGTTAATATCGGTACCACCAGAGATACATACAACGTCAACGCTGCCTTGGTGGTAAGGAGTGGTCGAAATCTTGACATGAGTCTCAGTCGGCTGGATGCTTTTTTGTATGTTTTTTCAAAGTGACTTGTTAGTAGCAGAGTCTGGTCCAGTACAATACCCAGGTATTTGTACTCTTTGGTTTCAGTGACTTTTTTGTTGTGGAAGGATACATTGAGATTGTTGTTTTTCAGTTTTTGACGTGTCCCAAACAACATACATTCTGTTTTCCCCTTTTTGACATTTGGGATTAATTGGTTTCGATTCAGCCAACTGGAGATGTAGGAAAGATCTTCATTCAGGTACTGCTCGATTTGTTCTTTTTGCTTTGATGAGACAAATATCACTGTGTCGTCAGCGTATGTTAGTATTTTACAGTTCTTAACACATTCGTGGATTCCATTAAAATGAATCAGGAACAAAAGGGGACCCAGCAGGGAACCCTGAGGTACGCCACAGTACACAGGCTCAGGATGGGAAAGTTCATTGTCAAATTTTACGCACTGCATTCTCCCAAACAGGTAATTGGTAAACCATTCATTTGGGGTGTCTCTGATACCATACTGGTTAAGTTTGGAGATGAGTGAACCATGGCTAACGGTGTCGAACGCCTTACATAAATCGATGTAAACCACGCCCGTCAATTCACCATCATCCATAGCTTTTCTGATGTGGTCGACAAGTAATACAGCAGCGTGTTCGGTGGAACGGGTTGGTCTGAAGCCAAACTGATACAATGAGAGCAGTTTATTTGACTCAAGGTATCTGATCAACTGAGATTGGACACATTTTTCCAATATCTTGGATATGACTGGCAGGATAGATATTGGACGGTAGTTTTCGACATTGTTCGAGTCTCCAGATTTGAATATCGGTGATATGCGAGCAATTTTAAAGTCACTAGGTACGATGCCAGAAGAAAGTGATGAGTTTATAAGATGTGTTAGTGGTCTTTTGATGACATCTCTGATATCTATCAAATATCTTGCAGGTATGTTATCTAACCCGGTTGCTTTTTTGCGTTTCAGGTTTTTCAGGTGCCGATCAACCAGACTAACAGATACATTCTTGAAAACAAACTTTGGAAAATTCGAATACTTGTCCTTAGTTGCGTCACTCCAAATATAGTTCGTAATTAAAGAAGAAATGGTTTTCCGAAGTGACTGAGCAATCGTAGAAAAGTACCCACAGAAGTGTTTGGCAATTGTAGGCTTTTCGGTAGTTCTTATGCCGTCAATAACGAAAGACTCAGAGGAGCTTGTGACATCATTCGTTGGAAAAATTCGTTTGAGTGACTTCCAGAATTTGTCAGAATTTTTTGAGTTTCTTTCGAGAAGTAGTCTATGGAAATTACGTTTAGCGGACTTTATCAGGTTGTTAATGGAGTTTCTCATAGTACGGTATAGAGTCCAGTCCTCAACTTTCTTAGATTTACGAGCCTTGCGGAGGAGTGTATCTCGCCTATTCATTTTTGTTTTTATGAATCTGTCTAACCATTCGCAGGGTTTTCCTCTGACTTTTTTCTCAATGAAAGGAGCATGGCGATCTAAAACATTTGTTAGCGTTGATTTCATAAATTTCCATAAAGTCTCAGGTTCATCACATTGATAAAACGGTTGCCAATTAACGTTTTGTAGCTCGTTGATAACAGTGACAGCATCGTAATTTCTGTAATTTCTACATTTTATGGTTTTTGAATGAAATTTTAGTTGATTTATTTTCCGTACACAACCAATCATTTCGTGATCACTGAGGTCTGTAGGGATGGTACTTTCATTCTTGATATTAATTGGTTTGTTCGCGTAGATTACATCAATTAGCGTTTGTGAATGATCGGTAATTCGTGTTGCAGATTTAATGAGCTGTTTATATCCATGCAACTCAAAGATACGTTTCAGTTCTTTATGGTCATTTTTAACGAGATAATTACAGTTTGTATCTCCCAGGATAATTACCTCTTTTTCAAGCAGAGCTATTTTTGAAAGGACTTCATCAATTAATATATCAAAGTTTCTGTGTAAATGTTTTGATCCATCGGGGGGTCGGTATAAGGACCCTACAAGGAAGCTTTTAGTTTGTAGTGGAGAAATTTCAATCCATAAACACTCTATTTCGGGATTTTCCAAATCTTTTCTTCTCGTGTAAGAGATTCCTTGTTTGATATAGATACCCACGCCGCCTCCTGCACCTGACCCTCTGCATTTTTGTTCATATGTGTACCCCGGAATTTGTAGAAATGACAATGGAGTATCTGTTGTTGTGAAAGTTTCATTCAAACAGCATACATCAATATTATATGTGTGCAAAAGTTCAGCAAGGATATCTTTCTTTCCCAACAAACCTCGTATGTTTTGATGTATAACTTTGATTCCTCGCCGTAATGCAAGATCTTGAAGCTCTTTTATAAATACACTGTTTGGCCCTGGGCACAACTCTATATCTCCAGACAAAATCAACAGAATTTGTGTCACTGCTTTTGGTGAAAAGTAAACAAATCCTTTATTGTATACCCATAGCGATGAAATCAAATGACTACTATAAATATTATCAACAGCTTCTCCATGAAACGAATAACAAACAGAATCTGCATTAACAAAACTAGATTTCTTGATACATAAAGCCAAACATATCGAAATAGCAAGTCTTATCGTGATCGTGACCGTACTCGCCGCCATCATGATTTGTTAAAAAAAAAAAAAAAAAAAAAAAGATGGCAATTAATTTTCACAGAAAGCGTTTTACTGTTTTAAAGCTATTTTTGAAGCTATTTTTTGGAACACATATTTGTTCAAACTAATAAATGAATAATTGATACAAATGTAATATTTGAAATGAAAATAAATATAAATTGACAAGTCTATAAGTTAATTTGATGAATAAAATGAATAAAAATTGAATTAGGTTTGACTAGAAATGCCTATGGATATGTAAATATTTGTATTATAAATTTGAATTAAATATTAGATAAATTAAATTAATGAAAATAAAACGTACTGGATAGCCACATAAAAATGCTGTGAAAGACTCTTGAAAGGAAAAGTTTGAATTTACTGTTGATGTTTTAACCCACTTCTTTCTTAAAAGAGAGTGGAAGTGAATTGAAATGTGTGTGTGCAAAATGAAAGAAAGACGCTAATAAGTAAGCATCCTAAATGAAACTCTTTTATATCTTAAAAACGGTGATATTGTTTTCAAATACATAAGCAACACAATTGCAGTTATTAATGCTGCATTTTTTCTGTTATAGATTTGAAATTAATAATATAATACAGTATAATGATATAATTTATATAATAAATAATAACAAATACGACACACAATGAAACAGGTGAAATGAGTATTATACATTATTTGTATAGATTTTAATAAATCACTTGTTTTGATTTAATTTATAATTTTTGTGTGTTGCTGTATCTGTTATATTTGATGAAATCGGTTAAACAAGATTTTCATAAAAATGTTTCTGACTGCAGTACTGATTTTAAAACTCCTATCTTTAGGATATTGTCTAGGTCTGTCTAAAATTTCTTTAAATTAATGATGATCCGTCATTATGTTCTGTCATTTTGTTATTATGTTTTCTGTTGATCTAGAACTTTATCAAAATGGTTTAATGTATGGTGATAAACAAATGGATAAAGATGAAAACGTTGCCTATCTAAATTTGCTGCAGCCAATGCTGCTATTCAGTGTTCCATTATCTCGCATTAAGGTGACATCATTGTTGCTGGACAAATGCTTTTTCTTTCATACTCAATTTAAAATCTAATCTTTGTTAATCATTTGGCTTTGTTTATGTCTTTTCATATTGACCAAAATAGTTTTTTTTCTGTAAATATCAAATCTAAAGCTCTCTTTTCATTACATTGTTCATTTTATAGATCTCAGGTGACGAGTAAGATGAGTATGTGTACAAATCTGCGTTTGCTTAAAAAATCAGGTCATTAATAAAAATATTGAACAGTAAAGTCCAACAATGGAACCCTGGGGAACACCCATTAAGATTTGGATCCATATACTGAAAACTGAACTAACTTTTGTCCTCTGCGCTTTGTTTGTAAGATATACACTTTAATGTGGAACTCTTATAAAACTGGACATCGTTCCTTTTTTTGGCCTTGACCAAAATTTCTTTCATTTTGAACTGGGAAACTTGGAATAATTGGAAGTTAAGTACGTAAAACAATGCAACATAAGGTTCCTTATTATGTATTATGTAAAATTATGTATGTTCCACTGAAAGTGATGCCTTTAAACAATCATTGGTGTCTAGATTTGGAGGCACGTTCCAGTGACATATCAAGTAATATTTTGAAAGCGATAAATCATGCATCAAAACACAATAGATCCCATTATTAAAAGAGTGACAAGACATGACTTCGTGGCCCAAACAAGCAGTTTTAAGGAAACTTTATTATAATCTTACAATTAAGATACACATTATTAATCAACACTGTGGATGCTTCTCCAGAATCTACTGTTACTAGATTTTCAAAAGTGTCTGCAACTTCGCCTTCTCCAACATTATTTTCAAAAGAATCCAGCCTGTTGACCGCTATGGCTATTACATCAAGTGTAGTTTGTAACAAAAATGTATGTTAGGTTGGATTATAGGTTGTGAATATGCAAACGATCTCCACGGTTCACTTTGCTAAGATGACATACTACTTATTATTATACCTGTGTAGTCAATTAATTTTCACAGAAAGCGTTTTACTGTTTTAAAGCTATTTTTGAAGCTATTTTTTGGAACACATATTTGTTCAAACTAATAAATGAATAATTGATACAAATGTAATATTTGAAATGAAAATAAATATAAATTGACAAGTTTATAAGTTAATTTGATGAATAAAATGAATAAAAATTGAATTAGGTTTGACTAGAAATGCCTATGGATATGTAAATATTTGTATTATAAATTTGAATTAAATATTAGATAAATTAAATTAATGAAAATAAAACGTACTGGATAGCCACATAAAAATGCTGTGAAAGACTCTTGAAAGGAAAAGTTTGAATTTACTGTTGATGTTTTAACCCACTTCTCTCTTAAAAGAGAGTGGAAGTGAATTGAAACGTGTGTGTGCAAAATGAAAGAAAAACGCTAATAAGTAAGCACGCACAACACCCTAGGGACATATAAAAGAGCTAGGACTACATTAAGTAATAATTGATGCATCGATTCATAAGAGTAATAAAATACGTATTCCGGGTTTTACCCTACCAAAATTCTTTCCACGCCCATTTCGCTCAGGAGGACCATAATGGTCTGGACGACTGGCAATTTACTTTAATCGATCAGACCACGGATCTTGATTTGATCAGGCACAGGAAAATGATGTCAAAGAAGCAGGACTGAGGGGGATTTGAACCCATGACCTTTGACTCCCAGGTTAAAAAATAGTTGAAAACTGTCCTAAATGAAACTCTTTTATATCTTAAAAACGGTGATATTGTTTTCAAATACATAAGCAACACAATTGCAGTTATTAATGCTGCATTTTTTCTGTTATAGATTTGAAATAAATAATATAATACAGTATAATGATATAATTTATATAATAAATAATAACAAATACGACACACAATGAAACAGGTGAAATGAGTATTATACATTATTTGTATAGATTTTAATGAATCACTTGTTTTGATTTAATTTATAATTTTTGTGTGTTGCTGTATCTGTTATATTTGATGAAATCGGTTAAACAAGATTTTCATAAAAATGTTTCTGACTGCAGTACTGATTTTAAAACTCCTATCTTTAGGATATTGTCTAGGTCTGTCTAAAATTTCTTTAAATTAATGATGATCCGTCATTATGTTCTGTCATTTTGTTATTATGTTTTCTGTTGATCTAGAACTTTATCAAAATGGTTTAATGTATGGTGATAAACAAATGGATAAAGATGAAAACGTTGCCTATCTAAATTTGCTGCAGCCAATGCTGCTATTCAGTGTTCCATTATCTCGCATTAAGGTGACGTCATTGTTGCTGGACAAATGCTTTTTCTTTCATACTCAATTTAAAATCTAATCTTTGTTAATCATTTGGCTTTGTTTATGTCTTTTCATATTGACCAAAATAGTTTTTTTTCTGTAAATATCAAATCTAAAGCTCTCTTTTCATTACATTGTTCATTTTATAGATCTCTTATGGGGAGATTCGCATTTGGAATGAAAGGCTCGTTAAACTTAATATATATAACAACATATATACTGCTAATGAAAAAGACGGTGATGTATTCTTTAGAGAAAGCAAACAGATATCAGATCTTTCCCAAGCTACAGAGGATGTCAGAAAATTTAATGGTGATAATAGTTTCACAGCTAACCACTCTATCATTATCACGTATATAAACGTCCCAACTAAATATGGATACATCTCAAGGTACAGTACATATCAAGCTGTGCTAGCTTCCAATGGAACAGCTACCTATGCTATTCTCAATTATGTGCGCATAGATGACTACGGTGCTAAGGTTGGTTACCGTGAGGAATTTTGTGGTGAAGAAACATTTGTTTCACCAGATGATAGCCGAAGCTTATTAACAACAACAAACATTGACACAAAAGGAAGACATGTGTTCTTATTAACCAAGAAATGCAACATTTTAGGTAGGGAAATTGAAAGCATCTTTTAGCCATATTTTTTCTTCTCCGACATTCCAATTTTTCATTTTTTGTGTCTTTTATGATTTTGTGGGCAGAGGGTCTAAAAAGTGGGAATGACGCAGTTGCTGGATTGGCAAACCAGCTATTTTTGATTCTACCGATAAAAATGAGATAATTCACAACTCACAGCTGAGAGCTTAATGTACATCTCAAAACAAACAATATCTATTAATAATATTAACGTTAATATTAACTTAAAACATTTACACGTACTTTTTCTTACCGAATATACCGCTGCCATCGACATTGCGGGTTTAAAAAATTAGTCAAGTAAGGTTTATTAGGAACTAACCTGGCAAATCCAGTGGATACAAACCATCAACCGGTGAATACAATATAACAAACAAACAAGCATTATAAACAAGACATGACTAGTATTAGAAAATAACCAAAAGAGATGGAAGGGTATGGTATGGATGATAACCACAAAGTAGCTGGAGAAAAATAGGAAGAAATGATTTCTTTTCTTCTGCAGAGTTATATCCCTATGGAGTTGAAGAGGGGCATTCACAAGTTGCAAAAAGCGATTCTGTCAAAGAGTTTATATTGAAGAAGCCACTGATGTTTTTATCAAATCCAACTAGAAGCCTGTTTGTAAGTTTTTGTTTTTGTTTTCCTGTGATTTATTAGTAATTTCAGCCCTTACCACACTTAGGCCTATTGTTCTTAAGTAACAAATAGCAAATATAGTTTTTTTCAGTGCCCTAGACTCACCTTTTTTTGTAAGTGGTTGCAATTAACACTGCAAACGATTGCATAGGTGCTCTCTATATTTAGCCAGCCAAGACATCAATGTCTACCGACCTTAAATGTTTAAATGGAAGTCCGCTATGCAAATTAATACAACCTTCGGAAGCATGATTTTAAGTGGTCAGAAGTATCAGTATTGTTCGAAAGTATCAACTTTCATTTTTATTGACATACACATTTTTTATATAGGATCATCTAAATTTTGCCTGAGGCTGGATGTGCTTAGTTTGCTCAAATGATACTTATGACTACCTATGATGCTTCCGACCGTCTGCATATGAATTTGTGGCTGCCATGGGTTGTTGATGAGCTTATACAATGATGAAACGCATCCCGTTCTACCGAGATCTCATGAAAATAAATTTAAATTTATATGAAAATATATACCTTCAATTCAGGGCAGCTCCCTATATAACATTTCTTTCATAGAAAAACTTTTAACAGTGTAGTATCTACCAAAAACAGGCTTATACGTGGTATGTGTTTCTCACTTTTAGATTACAACGGGTGCAGTTATATCAGCTGACGAGCCTGTAAAGCTTAACAAATTTAATGTTAATTACACAAATAAATCTGCTATACCCATTCCAATTCCTTACAAAGCAATTTTTTGCTTCTCATCTTCACGTGTTGATGGTTCAGATTATGGGGAGATTTTTTATCATGAAACTTTTGATCGGAATATATCTGATCAGTTTACAAAAGATATTCAATCTCAGATAAATACAAATTTCAGGGCAACGCACGTTGTCATTGTTACCTTCAATAACTTCAGACTTTACTCTGATCCAATAAATGTTTATACTGCACAGGTTGTTATAGCTTCCGATGCTAACAGTAGCTTTGCTATATCCATTTGCAAAAGTACCTCGAAAAAAGGCGTACATTTTGGTTTTTCAGAATTCTATTGTAATAGTGGTAAATTGCCTATTTATTTAAATAGTTTTTGGAAAGGCAGCATTAATTATTTTATTGGGAAAAAAGTTGTTTCGCTTACAGATGAAAGTTGCAGGAATACGAGTCTAGGTAAGAAGAGTTTAAACTTAGCTTCAGCTTTTGAAAGTCTGTTTTATCCATTGTTTAAATTAGCATCACTTGGTTAAATTAACATTCACCTGTAAAAATGAACAACAAAAGTGAAATCCTATTTGATTTTAAGAGTAATCATTTTTATAATGGACGTTACACTTTATTCTATGAATTCAAAAATTGTTAACAGAATAAAGAAAAACTATACATTTTAAAGGTTCCACATATTTTCATTTGAATGTTATAAACAATTTAACTCAACATTAAATATTGGAGATGTCTTGTTTCTTATTACAGTATTCTATCCTTATGGAGAACCGTACGGGGATAAAAGATATTCACCTTATCATACTAGAGCACCTATAAAATACCGTAAAATAGAACTGCAGAAGTCAATGTACATTTCCCCATGGATGGTGGAAGCTGTTTACGTAAGCATAAAACATTAATTAGCTTTATTTTCTATAATAAGCACTTGATTCATACAGATACATGTAATTTCATTTTTTATTTATTTTCCAATCAGATTCATATAGGAGGTGGTATCTACATCGACACACTACCTGCATTGTATACAACAAACTGTGGAAAAAATGAATTTTGTTTAATGAAAAAACATTCTTTGAAACTTTATCCATCTAATTATATTTCTTCTAATTTTGGTTCTATCTATTATCGGGTATTGACAGACAATATGTTATTACAGAGAGCAAGTCATGAAATAAGTAAATTTACTGGAAGTGAATTTGTAGCTATACAAGCAATAGTTGTGTCTTATATTGATGTGTCAATGGAATGTTCATCTTGCTATGGCACTTACCAAGTAGTTCTTGCTGCCAATGAGACCGACACATTCCTAATTCTTTATTACAAGAAATTTCAGAGTTCGTGTATATACTGCAATCCTGGTCTAGCTTACGTTGACCCATCTTGCGATGAAATTCAACTTGGCAGTTTACAATATGGCCAGTTAGATAGCTCCAGTAATACAGGCATAAAAGGAAAATATATATATCATTTGAAAATGAAATGTTCAACTGCTGGTAGGAGAATTTCCCTTTTGTACACCGTTAAGATCTTGTACATTTCATTCACAATTTCTGATCAATTATATTTCATGATAAGCTTGAATAAATGATTTTAAAAATACAGTTAAATATTCCAGATGCCTTTCTAATTATTCAAGTGATTTAAATTTTGTTTGATGTTTTAGAATTTTTCCCTTACGGTGTGGGGAGTGGTGACAAACGTAAAAATAGAACAGGTCCGCTATATTTCCATCTTGATACACCATTTCGACTGTTTAACACAGATGCCCAAGACATCTACGTGAGTACTCTCTAAATTTTGTAACTAGCAACCAACGTGGATATCAAATGATGTGAATATGTTACTATTACGTTAGAATACAATATTTAATATTCTGCTTTGATGTGTTTTTTAGATTAGTGACAATGGCATTGTTTCAGTTAATGAACCTTTAGATGATTTTCATTTAAATTTTCCAAACGAACACACATTAATTGTTCCATATGGCTTAAACATGACTGCCATCGAAAACGGAGATATATTTTATAGAGAAACCCATGATCCCAACATTTTGTCGAGAGCATCAAAGCAAATTAGGAAATATGGTGTCGAAGGATTTACAGGAAAAATCGGTATTCTTGTAACATATCTTAATATGTCATATGTGGAAATTCTGAGTAGAAAACATGATTTTCAAGTATTTCTAGTAACAGACCTCAAAGAGACTTATGCAATACTGTTGTACAAGAGGTTAGATATGTATGATGCATTTATTGGCTTCTCAGAAGGCTTCTGTAACGGAAAGTTCTTGAATGACTCTATAAACAGTAAAACAATGAAGTCATCATCCAATATTGGAGAGCCTGGAGTTCATGTGGTACCTTTGCATAGCAGTAATTGTGTTAAAAATAAAACAGGTACAGAAATTATTATCTTTATTGAAATAAAAACCAGTTTGGTTTTAGCTGATTTCATATGCTTTGTTGGAAAGTCCGGTTTCCCTGTATTAATTAATTAGGTTACAGTGTCTGGTTTGATAAAAATGTTGCTATCTGTTTGTGTCATAACGACTATAACTTACATCAGAGGAGAATTCTTAAAATGATTCATACATCAAAATTACTTAAAGAATCAGATTCAGTTTTTATTTATTACCATATTAGTGTTGATTATTTAGAATTATAATTCATTATGTAATTCAATTATCAAATTGAATATATTTATATTGTTTGTCAGTCTAGTATTCATAATATATAATTAGAGTTTATCATGTCATAGACCGGTTGTTTTTGTTTGCGACGTTTCGACAGTTACTACTGTCATCATCGGGCGTTTGTAAATGAATGATGTAAAGTTTATATATGTTTTCAGTAGGATCGAAATTAGGATCGAAATTATTTCGGACCTGGAAGGAAGCAATGTCAATATTTCGGACCTGGAAGGAAGCAATGTCAATAATTTGTTTTGCGTAGAGCTGGAAACCATATCGCAGGAACATTATACGATGTACTATTAATACTGGAATTGTTTTTGACACTGTATATAGTCTCTTTGACTTTTCGAGCAGTCCATCCTTTTTCCTTGTCAAGGATCTTTCTATTCTCCCAATCAAACTTGTGGTCATTAGTCCAACAGTGGTCAGCAATTTCGTTTTTGGTTACATCGCCATTCCGTACGGCTCGCATATGTTCTTTGATGCGTTGCTCAAATGTTCTTTTTGTTTCTCCTATATAAACTGATTCACAATCACTACATGGAATTTGGTATATCACGTTATTTGTGTCGTTCATTGAGATCTTGTCTTTCGGATGAGATAATATGTTACGAAGAGTTTCCGTTGATCGAAATCTGCATTTGATGTTGTGTGCACGGAATATTCTTTGTAAAGCATTACTGATACCAGATACATAAGGAATACTAATAGTGGTCACCGGTTCTTGTTCTGTTGATTCTTCGGTATACCTATACGACCAATAGTCTCATGCACCGGTACGCCGTTGTACGACTTATCAAAATACGTAGCAAAGATATTATCATCATATACACAAACTAACCGATGCAAGAATTCAAAAGAGTTTTCCGACTTTGTTAGAACAAAAACTGTCAATGTTGATGAAGAAATGGTATCATTCGATGTTACATCACTTTACACAAATGTACCGATAAATGACACGATCAATATAATTAGAGATTTAATCTCTAATGACTCAAACTTTTCATCCAAAACGAAAATTCCACCAACAGAATTTTTGGAATTGATAACGCTTGTATTAACAAAAACGTGGTTTCTATTCGATGAAACTTATTACACTCAAACAGATGGAGTTGCAATGGGAGGTCCGGCATCTTCTGTAGTTGCTGAAATCTTCATGCAAGCGTTTGAGTCCACAGCCACAACAACCGCTGACAAACCCCCAAAAGTATGGAAACGTTTTGTTGACGATGTTTACGCTATAGTGACACGAGATTCATTGAATAATTTTCATCAACATCTAAATGGATTGCACCCGAAAATAAAATTTACAATCGAGCAGGAATCGAATAATTGCATCCCATTCTTGGATACTCTTGTAAAAAGAAATCAAGACGGAAGCATTTCAGTGAACGTATATCGTAAACCAACACATACAGACCAATATCTAAACTGTAACTCAAACCATCAACAAAGTTGCAAAGAAAGTGTTGTTGCATCGTTAATAAATCGGGCGAAAGATATTGTTAGTAATGACGATGATCGTGTTGAAGAAATGAAACATATCAAATCGGTTCTCCAAGCAAATGGATATGACAGGACGATTGTTAGAAGAGTTGAAAATAGAATAAACAATACTCGAACTTCAAACACCGAAGAATCAACAGAACAAGAACCGGTGACCACTATTAGTATTCCTTATGTATCTGGTATCAGTAATGCTTTACAAAGAATATTCCGTGCACACAACATCAAATGCAGATTTCGATCAACGGAAACTCTTCGTAACATATTATCTCATCCGAAAGATAAGATCTCAATGAACGACACAAATAACGTGATATACCAAATTCCATGTAGTGATTGTGAATCAGTTTATATAGGAGAAACAAAAAGAACATTTGAGCAACGCATCAAAGAACATATGCGAGCCGTACGGAATGGCGATGTAACCAAAAACGAAATTGCTGACCACTGTTGGACTAATGACCACAAGTTTGATTGGGAGAATAGAAAGATCCTTGACAAGGAAAAAGGATGGACTGCTCGAAAAGTCAAAGAGACTATATACAGTGTCAAAAACAATTCCAGTATTAATAGTACATCGTATAATGTTCCTGCGATATGGTTTCCAGCTCTACGCAAAACAAATTATTGACATTGCTTCCTTCCAGGTCCGAAATATTGACATTGCTTCCTTCCAGGTCCGAAATAATTTCGATCCTAATTTCGATCCTACTGAAAACATATATAAACTTTACATCATTCATTTACAAACGCCCGATGATGACAGTAGTAACTGTCGAAACGTCGCAAACAAAAACAACCGGTCTATGACATGATAAACTCTAATTATATATTAATTCAATTATGTTGTATTTAGAATAATGTTTCCCTTTGTTTTTTCTGGTATTGTTTTAGATCTTTATCCTTTTGGTGCTGAAGTTGGTGATCACTTTGTCAAATACTTTGTTTACAATGACATATTGACGCTTAAACTTCGAAAGCCTTTTCTCTTGTTTTTATCTCCAGTCAATGAAATTTATGTAAGTTCACAGAAAGATCTCGTTTTCATGGGTGTGACTTGTTCAAACTGTTATACATTATTTCCTCTTGCAACAGTTTCCATTTCTAGATTTCAGTTGATGGTGCTGTTTCATCAACTCCATCTGGTTTTTCACAGTGGCTGCTCTTTGAAGAAACAGTTTTATATTTGTTTTTCGAAAACTCCAGATTTGAATTTGATAATGTAATATATTACAGGGAAACTTTTAATCAGCATTTATTAACCAAAGCAATGGTTGATATCAAGAAATACAACAGCTCGATACAGTTTAATGCTACACACGCTATTGTGATCACTTTCATCAATAAGAGATATTATAGTGCATCATTTGATGATCAAAGTTCATTTCAATGTATTCTTGTATCTGACAATGTTTTAACATTTGCAATATTAAATTATCCTATTATTGATAAATTTGGTGCTACAAATGGGTTTTATGATCGATTTTGTGGCAAACAGATATTTAGGTCGTCTACTCAATCAAGTCAACCATTGTCTTTAACATCAAACATTGGTATCTCTGGCCGACATGTTTATTTCCTTTCCAAAGATTGCAGATTTAGTGGTTTGTGAGATTCTCTTATCAAATAAATAAGAAAGCACTTCCTCCAATTCTTAATAATCAAAAGGTTTTGTACAGTACAGCCCGAAAAAAACTCTAAGCGTTCGCGTAAAGTTATCTTTCACAAAAAGTCTTTAGTTAACATGCAATTAAATGTTTTGTTTAAACGTTGAGTTCTAAACGTGTCCTGTGTGTCTAAACACAAAAAATTATAATAGTGACTTCATGTAACGTAAAACTGTATGCAATTTGTCTTTGTTTTCATAAAAAAAATGTGTTTTTTTCTTTAAAGGTCTCTTAGAGGCTGTAGTGTATTTGTAATGTACAAATTGTACCGACACTTTTCGATTTTGTAGAGCTCTTTGCATATGGTATAGCTGCTGAAGATAATCTCATGAAAAGAGGTGATAACTCTTACGAAGTAATGAATTTTTCAAAGGCAATGATTGTCACTGGTAAACCAAAAACAGAAATATATGTGAGTACAGTCTTTAATGGATATTTTGTTAAGGTTTTTTATTTGAAAATTTCGAGAATGTACTTTAAGAGTTTTCAAAATTGAAAACTTTTTTTCAAAACATATTTTCAGTGTTAAATACATGATCACACTGTTTTATTGTTGCCTTACATATAGATAAATATTAATGGTTTTGTAACAGAGGACTATGGTATAGCAAGAGATACAATAGACATTCCATCTCAACATATTATAGTAGCTGCTTATAACATAGATTTAGATACTAGTTCAAATGGTTGGATATTTTACAGGGAAACTACAGAAAGTAAAATATTGGACAAAATTACTTCATACATATCTCTGTATAGTTCCAAACTGTTTGTGACAAAACGTGCAGTTATAATAAGTTATATTGATGTTCCTGCTCGTGCGAATGCATTTTCAAAACACACCATGCAATTAATTTTGGCTACCGATGAAGAATATACATTTGGAGTTTGGATTTACAAGCAACTTGACACGATTAATGGTGTGGCTGGATATTCAATTGCTGAATGCAAAGCAAGAAAGATAAGACCCACGTCAGATGGCCGTCTCCTATCAGAAGATAGCAATGTTGGTGTTAAAGGCTTGTACATTAGAGGATTAACGTCGAGTCGGTGTTTGGAATATACAAGTAGGTGTTTATTACAAATTTCAGTCAATCTCCAGAGTTGTTAAATGAACGAAAGTGTCAGTTTCTAGTTGATTATCAAGTTATTGATCAACACATCCTTTGCAGTTATAATAATATAGCCAATGTCTTTAGTTTTAATCGTTATGGAGAATTAAATAAAAATAAAGTTAGTATAATGTTTATATAAAGATAAAATGTAAAGAATCTCGTTATTTTACAAGACAACAATGAAATTGGAAATATTATTTTTTCAAGATTTTTATGCATGGGGATTATCGGCCGAAGATAGTCGTTATAATGGCGATGAAATAAAATTAACAAAACCCATGATGTTGTTTTCACAAGAGGAAGATATTGTTTTCGTAAGTATCAATTTTTAAACCTGCATATGCGAATCCAGTCAGTTGTTATTTACTTTCTGTTGTATTATCATCCAGCTCCATATACATATACTGAGTTTCCTCAAGGGAATGCCGGCTTGAATGAGTTTTTCCATATTCCGAAAGAGTTTACTATTTGAAAGTTTATGATTTACACTATATTTCAAGTTGATATTAAGTTGATATTAAATATCAATATTTAAATATGCATGGAACAGTCTAATTTTTCGGATCTTGCTTAATAGGAATTTAACCTATGAAAATATTTTGATTTGATTTCAATAATGTAAAGTTTATTAAGTGATTAGATCACTCAGCAGTGAAGGTCAGTAAAGTAAGCAATGACTATAATATTATACAGAAATGTTTACCTTACAAATGTTTCTTTATTGTAGGTGTCTTATTATGGAAATATTGTGGTCAACAGTAAAAGTGAACAGAGTGATTTTAATATCCCACATAAAATAACTATACTATCGGCTTACACAAGCTCTCATTGTTTTGAATGCCATGAGCACAGTGCGATATATTATCGGGAAGAATTTGATCCAAACTTTTTACTGGAAGTTAGTACTGCAGTGCGTATTTATGACAATGCCACCTTTGAAGGAACACATGCTATTGTTGTTTCATGGGTTAACATTGGTGCTAAGTTGAACACATTTCAAGCAGTTCTTATTACCAATGGAAAAAAAACATATGCAGTATTAAATTATGTTTATCTTGCTCAATCCGATGCTATAGTTGGTATATCTGAAAGAGCTTGTCCTTTTTGGGCAAAGTACTTCATTTCCCCAGACAAGAGTAAAGAGCTAGCAAAAACTTCCAATATAGGAGTTAAAGGAAGACACGTACATTTGCTGACTGGAGGTTGTGAACAAGCAGGTTTGTTGCTCATTAACCAACAAATAAGAAATAATCATAACATTTATGATACCATACATTTAATATGCATGAAAGAAAAACAATTATTATCTTGTTAAATGTTTTAGAGTTGTATCCCTTTGGAAGTGATTCTGGTGATATGCTTATGAAATCTGGCGATGACTATGTTGAGCATTTTGTGATAAAAAAGCCAATGCCCTTATTTTCTAATCTGGCAAAAGATTTGTTTGTAAGTATTACTTATTTTGCATGTTTTTTGGGGTTTTTTTTGCTACTATTTACTTCACAACTATCAATTTGAAGTTATGATGTATTAACAACCCTTACTGGAAGTTTTAAAATTCTTCTTCATTTAGAACGAAATATTATAACCATGTATCATAGCATGTAACTTTTGTAGTACTTATGCACTTCTTTAGATCAGTGTTAATGGCTTTATATCAATAAACAAACCTATTTACCATCCTACAATTGACTTACCTCATGCAAGAAATGTATTGCTGTGTTATTCTATGGACCTAGACACAACAAGAAATGGCACAATTTTTTATCGAGAGGATTCCTCTGCCTCAATATTGGAAAAAGCTAACAAAGATATAAATAAACTTGTTCCCTTCAATGCAACAAATGCTGTTATAGTTACTTATGTCAATGTTGCTGCTAAGAATCTCCCTAATAAAACAAATACATTTCAAGCTGTTTTGGTAACTGATGGAAGCTTTACATTTACAATTCTGACATACCTAAAACTTGATAGTTCAGGAGCCATAATTGGTTATTCAAATGGACTCTGCTATCACAAATCATTTAAAAACCCGTTTACTAGCGAAAAATTGGTCTCGTACACAAATATAAATGTGATGGGTCGTTCAGTTTTTAAGTTATCTGTTCAATTTTGTTCTGGAAATCGTGCAGGTGAGATCACAATTTCTTATTATATTTATTCACATTATTGTTTTCGAATTCAAAGCAAATGCAATGCAAAAATTTCCTGTTTTTTTTTTCAGAACATAAACATTTCTCGTAATTGTTCCATTTCTAGTTGCTTATCCATTTGGAGAGAAAAATGGAGATTTACATTTGGACAACAGTCTTGATCGTTTCCATCTGGCAAAATCAATCTTATTCTTTTCAAGTAAAACTTGGAAACTTTATGTAAGAAAGCATTATGTTTTCTTTCTTAGGTGCTGTTTACATGGAACCCAACATGAAATTTCCCAATTTGAATATTCAAACCGGTTTAAAAGTGTAAACAGCGATATTTCAAAATACGCATGTGCAGTTGACTCATTGGCCAGGTTCTGTTTATGGAAGTTTACTTTGCAGGCGATATAAAAATCGTTAATCTCATATGGGGAACCATGTAAACACCGGTTTGGAATATACAATCTGAGTTAGTTTGCAATATCAAAAAAATTTTAACTTTGTTATTATTATAGATTAAGGCAGAAGGAGTTGTTTCAATTCATGGATATTATGGCACAATTTATGACACCTCCATACCACATACTATATTAGCTATCTATAGCAAAGACTTATCAATAAAATACTATGGAAAAGTCTACTACAGAGATATATTAAATTCTTCCTTCCTTTCTGAACTTTCTGAAGACGTAACAATGTATACAGATAGGGATTTTAATGCGTCTTACGCAATAGTGATTACATATAGCAATGTTCGAACTCGTCGTTCCAGAGATCTTAAGCACAGTTTTCAAGTCGCTTTGGTTACTGACGATCATTCTACATATGCCATTCTGAAATACTTTAGACTTGATAGTTCAGACGCTTTTGTTGGTTTTTCAGAATCATTCTGTAATTACAATAAACTCATTGAACCACACTTGAGTCAAACTTTAACAGAGTCTTCGAATGTTGGGGTGCTTGGTCAATATGTATACAAACTAACATCTAATTGCAGAAAAGGAGGTAATTATCACAAGTCAGTAGAAGAATAGTCATTCTCCTATGACGATGGTTAGGAAAGAATTATTGAGTTTCTTTACTTCTGCTTCGAAATTGAAGCTGCTGTCTAATGTTCCATTGTAATTTCATTTCATTTTAATTTAAAATTCCCCTATGGAGTTATATTAAACATGTCAATTGCATTTATTATATTAATCCCTATGAAAATAAAATAGGATATGTTTTTCAGATTAAACGCATCAAAATAAGCCATTCACTGATATTGATTTAATGGCAAATCCTCCATGACTTTCTGATTGCTTATTTTCTTATTGTCATGGATTATAACATAGGGTGTAGATAAAGAGAACGTGACATTTCTCCAATTATTTCCAGAGTTGTATGCATATGGTAAAGAAGCAGGCGATCGATTAATGGAACCTTGTGCTGGATGTTATGAACATTTGGTTTTGAATAAATCTTTCCTCTTATTTTCAACTCCAGCAAAAGACATTTATGTGAGTTTTTATTCCATCCATACTCTATTGTTTATTTCACATACCTTTTTCTCGATCAGACCTCAGTAACACAAAAAACATTTGACTGAAGACTTTATATTGATCCACTATTATTAACTTGGTTTGTTTGTGACTATGGCATCATGTGTTTATTTAACAATGTTTAACGTACTTTTTCTGAAGTTTTACTTTCAATATTATCAACATTATCAATATTATAAACATTGTCAACATCATCAATTATGAAGTGTCAATGATAACACCTATCATATTTTCTAAGCTTTTTTAAGATTAATGTTTATCGAATATTTTTTTCTAACAAGATGCGATTATAAAACTGTTTGGCTGATAGTCCCTTGTTTTTGTTTAAAATAATGAGGCTTAACACAACAATGTTCTCATTAACCTAGAGAAAATCCTAGATTTACTAATATGATGCTATATTTCCTATAATTTTGTCCTTATGCTTATTAACATGACTCAAATCCAAAATCAGGCACTTTTTCCCATTGCTCTAAATGTAAACAGATACATGTTTACATCATGGGGTATAAAGTCGGTTTCTTGGACCCTTCCAGTATCAAGCAAATCTTTAATTGCATCAGTGACAGAAAATAAGTTTAATTATCCTGTATAAAATTTCGACAAGAATAATAGTAATAATAATAATAATATGTACTTCTTACTGGAAAGATGTTTTTAGAAATTATATTTTCTTTAAACATTATTAATGTTTAATGTCAATAATACGGCATAATTTTATTTTTTTACGGCTTATTAAAACCTATTGGCAGAGAGGCTCTTTATTTTGTTTCAAAGAACGAGGCAAAACGCAAACGTTTGACCGGGTGAGTCAAGGATTTCTGCAATTGTTGAATATGTGAAATACGAACACAACATAAAGTGGACATACAGACAGAGTTGACTTAATTAGGGGATATTGTCTGCACATGACAGGTTTATAAAGAATGTTGTATAAGCACCTTCCTGTTGATTTTGGGTTAAAATGTTGATAGGCTTTACTATATTTCAAGCAATTAGATAAAGTACTTTATCGGAGAAAAATTAGGGGAAAAATTTGGTCACTTTTCCCTGACTAACATTTCATGAGCCCGCAATAAAGTTCATAAAAAAGAAAGCACTTCTCGGGTAAGAAGAAATCAATGATTTTTTCCCTGAAACTGTTATTAGATAAAAATTAAAATTCAGTAAAAGTAAAAAATTAAAGCATAAATTCTCATCAGCATGACAACATATCATATTTACCAAAGTAAAGTCATTTTAGCTTCATTAAAAAAACATTTGCATTTTAACTTTGTGTGCATTTTCTATAGAAAATGCACCGCACTCTTGAAAATATTTTCAATAAGCACCGCAATTCATGTTATAATGCGGGCGCTTTCCAAAAATTATGACATATAGATGCATAACGTGATCAATTATTAGCACAAAACTGTGTATTCAACCATAATAGCATCAAGGTGATCATAAAAATTAGCTACTGTTAACAAAACACAAAAACTTAACTGCATTTTGCCAATAAATATTTGAAATGGAATAAGTATTAAAGATTATGATGAAATGAAAAATATATATACAATATGAAAAATTAACACAGGAAATCAAACAATTTTAAATAATGGCTAACTATACCCCTGCTGGTAGTGAAGCTGTGATACACCAATTATCCAGAGCTCTAAAAGCATCTATCCATCTATCTCCTCCCCCATTCTTCCAGTATACACAAAAAACTAACTTTTATAATGTATTTAGAACTGTATTAAAACTTGCAAAGGCTTGTATTATCACTTGTATTAATACTTGTAAAATATGATAGAAGCATTTTCATTTTTCAAAGTAAGTTTCTTGCTTCTTCACTTCACGTTGCCACATTAGTTTAGAAAGGTTTTAGAAACGTTATTCAGAAAACGGTATTTTGACGCCATTTTTAAAAACCGTTTTCTTGAGCGAACCAATTATAAATCGAGATTTGATGGGTGGGGGTTGATTAAACGGGCAAGAAACACCATTATTTTAAAGGGAGTTGCCATCGGGCGCTATGAACTGTGATACTGACAGACCGACTACTGGCCTCCACTAAACACTGGCCTCCACTAAACGCAGCTGGTACACCATTTTGTTGCTATTTACTGTTGTAATGTAAAGTTTGTTGGAGAATAAGAACGCCTAGCGTCCCATTGTATTTCTCGTTTAGCCCAGAAATCCCAAAATATTCTTATTAACCTTACAAATTTTTATTTTTTTTATCATAAACTTGTTAGAAAAACTACCTTAATGGTACTAATTTTCATTGGTACTAATTTTCGTGGATGGCTCGTTTGAAGATTTTTCGCGTGTATTAATTTTCGCGGATCATCAAAAATTAAGTAATTTTTTTGAAGGTTTCAGTCAGTTCCAAAATCGAAAAATTAAAAACAAAAGAACTTTGATCAACATTAAACTACCTATTCACTTGTTTCAAAATTTTAAGTGAAATGTTACAATATAACTACTCAAATAAATCAAACACGTTGCGCGCGCCATCGTCATCCGCATTAGAAACGTATCCATTGGCACCATCAGTTATGTCATCGTCATCACATGCAGTTGTGTCATCGTCGCATTCCCATTCTGATTCATCATCACTTACATCATCTACCCTCCATCGGTATGAATCGAGCTCTTGTGGAAACAAGGAAGCTAGGCTCAGTGTTTCCCTGGGTGGAGCAACTTCGATAAGCGGAGAAGAAAATAGCAGTTATTGTTACTAAATTAATTTGTATTTTTGTCCCTAAGTTGTTATTGACATAGGGGTGGAAAATTCTTAGAAATTCAGGGTTTTTTCGCAGGTATTAAGTTTCGCGGATTAAACAAAATTGAATTTTTCGCAAGTACAAATTTTCGAGGTTTTGGGCAAAAACTGCGAAAAGCGCGAAAATTAATACCCGTGAAAATTAGTACCATTAAGGTATATTATATTTACTTTCGAAATTATTAATAGGTGTCAATAATTCTACCTATAAAAAATGATTAATGACTTCAAAGAATCATGCTTATTGTGAATTTTGTAGATAAGTGTCAATGGCTTTGTATCCATCAACGAGCCTTTACCTATCCATGTAAAAAGACTGACTGCTGAATATTCCATTATTGCACCATATATGATCGAAATGGATACAACTAATCATGGAAAAATTTATTATCGCGAAACATTTGAGTCATCAATACTCAAGATGGCTTCAAAAGATGTTGAAAAAAGGTTCACCAAGCATTATGATGCAATTCAAGCAGTTATCATTACTTATGAAAACGTACCTTCCAAAGAATTCCATTTATTTACCCAAATGTTTCAGCTGGTATTGGTTACTGATGGTGTCAAAACATTTGGTATCATCAACTACATCAATATCGAATCGTTATCTGGTTTAACCGGATTTTCTGAGAAGTTTTGTGACATTTTTCCCTTTTCCAATATTAATAATAACAAACTGACCAGGAATTCTAATGTTGATTATAAGAACTTATATGTGTACCAACTTACTCGAGATACCTGCAACGGATTGGGAACAGGTATATAACTCTTTCCTAATTTTGTTACAATTACAGATTTGATACTGAAGCACATTTTTTTACTTTAAATCAAGTAGCATTTTCCATTTTAAAAGTTTTTCCAATAGTATGTCTACTATTTTTTTCACTATATATAGATGCTATTCAGTGTGGAATTGGACAAAGGTTAGGGCAGGATGTCAATATACACTGTTTGTTTATTTAATGTTTCCCTTTTGAAATATTTTTCTTTATCATAGCCATGAAAATGCAATATTTGCATGAAATAATTTTGTCTTGTAGAATTTTTTTCTATTATTATGTATTATGTATTATTATTATTAATGTTTACCCAGGATAGCCTCCTCAGTTCTGATAGAACTGTTATCAATAAGGGTCCTGCGAAGGAGGTACTAAAGCATTTAAAGCCCCTTTTTGGGCCACGGAAGCCGCAAGTATATTTCAACCGCTCAACCAGACAACCCTCTTAGATATCAATTCCGCTCTCAAGTTGAGTGCTAAGCTGAGTGGATCGATTCACACTGTTATAGTCGCTGGCATGACTCGGCCAGGATTTTATCCCTGGTCTCCCGCACTGAAGGCGAGCACTCTACCACAATGCCACCAGTTGGTGCCTTGAATGTTTCATCAAAATTTTGCTTTTTAATTGTGAACTTCCTTAAGATTTATTCTTTGACGTTGTTTGTTGTTTTTTTTATTTCGCTTTTTTTTTTAAAGATTTGTATCCCTTCGGTTCATCATCCGGACATACAGAAATCAGTGGTTATGATAATAAAGCTATCAAGTTTACATTGAAACAGGATATGCTGCTTTTCTCTAGAAATACAAGATATTTAGCTGTAAGTAAAATCATAAAGGTTCGACCCTTTAATGTTTTTGTGTATTTGGCAATGATAATGCAGTAACATGTGATATCCAATTGCAGTATCTTTAGAAACAAATATAATGTCTTCAAAAAGTACTATACGATGATGCAAAATTGAAAAAAACATCTTTCTCCATAGATAAGCTATAAATATTATTATTTGTATTTTAGGTTAACACTAATGGTGTGATTGCAATAAATACTATCTACAGTGCTAGAACAATTAAGCTGCCCGTATCTAGCACTATTTTAGCGCCATATGGATTAGATTTCGACACGAGACATGGTGGAGCCATTTACGTTGGAGAAACAGATGATAAAGAGATACTTGAACGAGCAGCAAAAGATATAGAGTTGATAGGAGTTGAATCCTTCAACACAAAATATGTTGTAATTTTTAGTTACATCAATGTTCCAAAGTATAAGGATTCACTAAAGCGCTTCACATTCCAGGCTGTCCTTGCAACTGATGGCAATAAAACTTACGTGATTTTAAATTACAAACAGCTAAATAGCTCGGGTGCTACTGTTGGCTATTCAGAGCCATTTTGTGGTTGGAAACTGTTTAGTCAGCCTGAAACTAGCAATTCAATGTTGACTTCTACAAACACTGGTATTCCAGGAAAACATGTGTTTTTACTGACTTCAGAAAGATGTTTAAGGAGTGGTATGTTGTTTCTTAGATAAATTACATTTTATGGAGAATGAATAAGTTAATGACTTCAGGCAGATGTCGGAGGGGAGATATGTTTCTTTGACTATCATTGGGAATGAAGAATATCTGAAAAACTTGAAAGTATTGCTGTATAAATAGTCATATTCAAATTAAGGAAAACACAGAAAATTAAGGGATTTTAGATTTTGACATTTTATGTGTGATAAAATGGACTGTCAGTACAATTTTTTTTGATCAAAATTGTTTTCTGGTACCATAGAGGGGATTGAACAGAAGGAGACAGAACTCTTAATTTTTCTATTATTATGATAATGACTATTGTCAATAATAGGTATTGCATATTTGTTGAAATTATATCTATTTAGATCGATTTGAATCGGACTTTTCTGAACCTCTTTGTTTTTCTATTCATTTCGGTATCTCTTTGATGTTATTCGTGATGTGCTTTTTTCCATTTTTTCGGTGAAATGAAAACTTTTCAAAAAAATAACGGCAATTTAAAAGCTAAATGACAGCCATTGTATCAGATAAGTTTTCTTATGTAGGGTCACACGTATTACAAAAATTAAGATCTTTATGGGAAGACAGAATAGAACCTATATTTTTACATAGTTTTGAAGATATATGATTTATCTAATACTTTCAGTCCCTATATCTTTCATATTATTTGCGCCTCCTAAGTGGCGTGCAATAACACAAGAATTCAAAAACCACAGGTTACTTCCGAAAGGTATCCGGAATTATAAAACCTAAAATGATTTTGTTGTCGTTGTACAATCGTGACGTTTTTGTATAATTATGACATTTACTTCAGATTATGCGTTCTTAGTACGAGGATTAATAAAAATGTGATGGTAATTTCATAAATTTAAAATTATGAAATATGATAGCAATTACATTTTATTGAGCAGTTAACACTTCAACACTTCAACGCGTCTACAATAAAGCGCATCACGGATGAATTTTTTAAGTTCTGTCTCCTGTTTTATACCTCCATACTGTTACAATTGAAAACCAATAAAACAGCGATAAATGGGCGTAAGTCAGCGGCAATGATTCGAAGTGTGCATAATGTTTCTAATATGATTTCATTATAAAAATGGTTCTGGCTCGAGAAACTTGGTTTGCAAAAAGTCAGAAATCAAATCAAATCACAAATGAGAAGAAGAGGAAAAATGAGAACACTAATAATAATACTAATAATACTTTATCGGGAAAAAAGTCGAGTTTGTCGAGAGAAGCATATTATCATAATTTCCGTTTTCAGTCTCTCTCACCATAGGGTTTGTTTGCAAGTTTTTCTTTTATGCATTAGATAACATTCTTATACCTACACACCCCTCGATGAGCCGCAGATAAATATAAGTTAAATTATTTAAATGTAATTGATGCATTAGAAATGTATCCTTATGGAGTCGACGCTGGTGATGAAGAAATGATTAAAGGTGATAATGATGCCGTGTTGTTGCAACTACAATCACCAATGTTATTGTTTTCAAAAAATGAAAGTCGAATTTACGTAAGTCGAATTTACGTAATTTATAATTTTAATTAATCTGTCACGTGATATTGAGATTCATTTCCATTGGTTGGTTTTGCATTTTCTTTTATAATGGGATTCGAAATTCTTACAATGTACTTTATGAAAATACAAAAACAAAGAAGCATAGAGAACTATTATCGAAACAATCACTTCTCTATAGTTTTCGCAGTTGCCAACTGGGAAAGGAACCAGGATGTCGTGTTTGAAAAATTAAAATCGAAACTTCTTGGCAGCGTTTATTACAGTCTTTTCAAAATTGTATTGTTATGCACAGGAGACGAAAAGACATAATCTGAAGTTACCTACTTTAAACAGAGCATAAGTAATAATAAGCATTTGAGATTTGAGCTAATGACATCTCAGCAATAAATGTCCATATGTATCACGATAATTTACGCTTGATTTTCACACTTTTCAACACGAATTGGACAAAAGAAATTACATGGTTGTTACTCTTTTCATAACTCTAGGAATTTATCTTTAGATTAACACAAATGGAATTATTTCAATAAACACCAGTGTGACATTCTCCATTAATCTTCCTTACCACCACACAGTAGTGTCTCCATATCATTTGGATTACGACACCACTCAAGGTGGAAACATATACTATCGAGAAACAAATCACAAAGACATATTGGAGAGTGCTACGTTAGACATAGAGAAATATGAAGCGACTGGATTTGTCCCAACACGTGCAATCATTGTCAGTTATATTGATGTACCTTTGAAGGAAAACAATAAAGAGAGGAACACATTTCAAGTAGTTTTGGTATCAAATGGAACGTTAACTTATGGAATATTCAACTACGATCGACTGGATAGTACTTCTGCATTGACTGGGTTTTCTGAACCTCTTTGTTTTTGGATGACATTTAGAAGTTTATATTTCGACTCTGATAGCCTTAGTTATTACTTGAATCAAACATCGAATATTGCTGTTGAAGGAAGATTTGTTTTTATTTTGACTGAGGAAAATTGCGAGCAATCTGGTAAGTTTACTTCTTCAAGGATAATAACAACATCCGTTCTTATTGCTTTTGTTACCCTCATTTTCTCATGTAATACGCCATCACACATATACATACTGTTTTGCAGTGAGTGTAGGGATAGTGGCTTTCCAATTTTAGTTTTTCTATTTGCATTTTGCTGTTGTAGGTCACATCAGCTCAAGCTGATATATTTTTAACCGACCGTACCAAATAAAACACATACTTTGTTGCTTACTTATCTTTGACAAAATTTTCTTATTAACAATAATAGATTTTGCATATTTGTTGAAATTATATCTATTTAGATCGATTTGAATCGGACTTACCAGAAATGATAACAGTTACCAGGTTGGGCTACGATTTCTTTGAAATGAAATGGTTTCATGATGGAACGGCAGTAGATTCCAATCTTCAAAAGTTTCCTTTCCATTACGTGGCATATGTAACGTCCCAAAAGGATTGGAATTCTGGAAAGTACAGGTTTTTCTCCAGATATGCTAGAATAGATGGTCTGGACCAAAATAAAACATACAAGGTTGAATTGTTCACAGAACGTCGTGGTCTGTATATTTTTTCTGGACATTTCGTCACATTGGAAAACATCAAGACTGTTGGTTATGGTGAGTTGCTAAAATAAAATTGGATCATTCCCATTGGGCACGCATCCGTCCTTCAGACGTCCCGTGGACGTTCTCTCGTCCACCTCTCTTCCACGTACCACTGTGGACGTCCTTTGAACATCATTTTCAAGTCCCTTTTGGACATCCTATTCGGGCGGACGGATTAGACTTCACTTTCAACGTCCCTGGTTCGTCTCCGGGACGTCCTAACTGAACGTTCCTGGGACGTCCTTCTGCCTACTGGGTTCCAAAAAAAAAATCTCGAATTCAAGATCTTCCGAAGAAAAATCGAGAAAAAGTTAATTATAAAGTTTCCCCAAACTTAAATATTCGAAGACCTTTTTGTTCTATGAAGTTCTATACCTTAATAAATTAACAAGACTAGTTAACAAGTTTTTCTGTTCTTATCTTATCTTCCATCTTTACAAGTTCGATTTTCTTTTTTAGAATCAATTTATGAGACTAATGTAGCTCAGGCTGGAACTGAAGCATTGCTGACATGGAAAACACCTGTGGATTTGATTCAAGATATAGTTCCATCTCAACTCCGGGTTTATTATGAATATCAACAAAGTTGGATTCGCTCGAATGTTTCATTTACTACACAGATTTGCGAAAATAAATTCTCTTTTACTGGTGATATTGGTTCAATGCACATCATCAAAATATCCCCCCTTGTAGATGATGTGGAAGGGCCTTTCCTTACCGTTAACTATACATTTATTGATGGTACGTCTTCATTTCGATTTTACCTTGTGTGCCTTAATGGCCTCATTCCAGGACTATAATTTAACTGATCTTAATATTACACTTTTTTTAGATTCCACGGATGATAGCAACACTAATATCACGATAATACTACCAATATCTTTGGTAGCATTCGTTTTGGTAGCCATGTTAATAGTAGGGTTCAGTTGTTATCAAGGACGTCGAAACAAGAAGTATAATAACCTTCTTCTTAGTGGTGCAACCATTAAGGTACGTAACCGGCAAGCACATGACGTCGTTTGAATGTTATATGGACGCCTTTTCAACGTCTCAACGTTGTTTGGTAGTTAAAACGACTTGCGTGCCTGCTGTGTAAATTTTACGATAAACATCACTGTGAACATTATGAACGGTTCTTACAATACTTCCAGGATAAGTAAATTCGACCAACTTCAGAAAAAAACGGAAAGTGCTGCTTTATTTCTGTACTTTATCACTATAGTTAGACCCGGATGGAAGTATTCTTGAGCAATGCAGTGATTTACCATACGATACCAACTTCGAGTTCAAACGTAAGAACATTAGTCTGGTGCGCATAGTGGGAGAGGGTGCGTTTGGTCAAGTTTGGATGGCTACAGCTATAAATATCGATCAGTTCCAGCCACGTGTAACAAAAAAATTCAATTTCATGAATCTCTTGCTTAAAAGAAAAAGAGACAAGAAAATAATAGTTGCCATTAAATCCTTGAAAGGTATGCAATCTTGTTCGTAATAAACACCAATAAAATTATAAACTCAATTGCTCCTGTCAGTGAACCGACGCTTAGACAGATAGGCTGTTGGTTTTGTATTGTACCAACTTTCAACTGTCCTGATAGAAATTTGATTATGTGTGTTCATATATTTCTATAGGTAACGCCACTATAGAGGAATATAAGGATTTAGTAAATGAATTAAAATTGCTCATCCACATTGGTGAACACAGAAATGTGGTGAATTTACTAGGTGCTTGTACACAAAGTAGCGATCTTTTAGTTATTCTTGAATATTGTGCTTTGGGTTCGTTGTTGAACTATTTAAAATTAATTCGAGATGATTTTCAACCGATGTGGACCAAAGAAGAAGGAAAAAACTTGCACGAGTTAACATGGCTCTGTGTCCAGGTGGCTGATGGGATGGCTTTCCTTGAAAATAAAAAGGTGAACAATGTAAACAGAGCTTTACGAACCATAACTGTGCTATGAGGAGGTTTTTGTATCTTTTCCCTTACAATTTTAATTTCATGGTCTGGAAATGAGACATTAACCGTACGTTAATATTCCTTGGAGGTTCATTCATTGGCACCTTTTTGATTTTGATTTGATAAAGGTTTCCTATTCTTTTGCAGTGTGTCCATCGAGATCTTGCTGCACGTAATATCCTTCTGACGAATGACATGGTTGTCAAGGTCTCAGATTTTGGACTTTCTCGACATACTCACAAGAAAGAGTATTATAAAAAAACTTCCGACGGTCTGTTTCCTTTCAAGTGGATGTCTCCTGAAGCTATCCTGTATCAAACGTATACCACTAAAAGTGACGTGTAAGTTGAAGATATACTATAGTTTCAAGTTTGTTTCGCTTAATTTGTTTCCACTCATTTGTTTATTTGCCGAATAGATTCCATACGTTAAATTGGCTTCCGATCCAAAATTTCAATTTCAAATCGTCAATCTAGGACAATGATCCTAGGCATTATAGAAAATATCTGCCCTTAATCCGAAGACCTGATTTTACAAGCTTAGATGAGTGCATCGTCTATGAGGTTCGTTCCCAGTGGGCACGCATCCGTCCTTCGGACGTCCTCTCGTCCACCTCTCGTCCACGTTCCATTGGGGACGTCCTTCATCTTCAAGTCCCTGCCCCTGACATCCTATTTGAGCGGACGGATTAGACTTCACTTTCGACGTCTCCGGACGTCCAAACTGGGTTATGGGAGAAAGCAAATGTGAATCACTGTTTTATACCGCTCTCCTAGTCAGTGCTTAGAGCAATTTTCTCTGTTCAAGCAAAAACTGGAGGAAACCATTACAACATTACAGCAACTTGCCATATATATCTTTGTTACTAGAAGATATCAATGCGAGGAATGCGCATTGGTGGAAGGATGGTATTATTAACTTTCAAGACGTTGAATTGAATGATCTGATGACATCAAGTCATTGATGAGCCCACTCATCTTCTTTCGATATCTGCCTCGTGTATTTATTTGCTTTTTACTCCACAACTGGTTTCATTTTTAATCGGGGGTACTCCCTTTATTATTTCCCACATGTGATTACAGCTAATATTTGCAAAGATTGGTTTCAACATTTTGTATCCTCCAGTTTATGAACGTTGTATCTGGGACTTTTCCGACGCTACCTCCATTAGAGGTGCACTCGATTCAATTTATTGAGTAAAAGCTTTTGCTTATCTGAATGCTCGTGAAAGAATCGAGTTTTTAACAAGCAGTATACTAAATATTTGTATAATAAATATTTGCCGTAATTTCATCCCAAATCCAAAGTTTACAGACGTTACATTATGCACGGAAAAAATCTTGAAGATTTGAAATATTTCAATTTATTTCGCTCTTAAAGCAAACTGGCAATTCAACAAGAGCATCGAAAAAAGTTTGCTGCATCTCTATTGACGCAAAAAGATGTAGGTCTATAATTCATCGCTTCTTGAACAAAAAAAAATTATCCAAATACCTCCCATTCGCCACAGCAATGACATTATTACAGACACTTTGGAAAAAGCAAATATTTAAGTCCTTCTTTGCTGATAAGTGATAGCAAACTCCCATGCTCTGTTGTTGTGACGGAACATCGTTTAAGCAAAGTAAATTTTGATGCAACTTAATTTTATCAATTATACGTTCTCTTAATGTGAACAAAGCGCATGGTTGGGATAATCTGATTTGTATTTTTGATGAGTCACTAATCACACCTCTCACTAAAATCTTCTAAAATCTTTTCCCGCCTGCTGGAAAAGGGCGAACATAACTCCTTATCTGAGAAATACATGATTGACCATTTCTATTTCTATTTATTTAGATGTCTTTTATGCGTCTTTTAGACCTCTTTTCTCACGTATATTTTCAATGATTTCAGTTTGACTGAATGTAACAAAGACTGAAAGGTCACTTGTTGAAGGTAATGTAAAACACCATAACGTTTAAATATAGAGAATTATTATTCAAGTATTCGGTATCGAACGATGTATCATAAATACATACATAATAACATTTTCACATAAATAAAATAATACTGAACTTCGAATGATTAAAGATTTTGCGTGGAATATTAAAAATTTCATAATTTTAAAACTTGTAACATTTTAACGTGGCAAATAATAACTTTGCACTTGATAATATACTGTAGCTAGTGATATTCATATCATCCAGTTTTTTCACGTTGATTAAAAGGTAATCTCCAAACCCTCCAAATACCGTAAACGGAAAGCTTTTACAAAGAATGAAAAAACACTGATTTAAGAGGATTTTAAGCAGGTTTTTAAGAAGAATAAGGAAGAGGTTTTAAAAACGATTTGGAAAAGAGGTTTTAAAAACATTTCGGGAAAGCGGTATTTAAAACGTTTTCGAAAAGAAGTTACGAAAGCGGACATCTGAGACAAGAAAAAACCCTATTAAAAACCTCTTTGTGCCGACTGGGTACATTTAGGCTGCCATAAAAAATATTTTGTGTTCATGTCCACAAAAATCGCGGTAAATAAATTTGGGTAACAAAAATTATATACAATTTTTACCCGCCCAACTCTCTTTTATTGCGTCTTCAGAACACAAACACAACTTATCTTTGATGGCAGCCTTAAGTTAGCTAGGTTCTCTTGAAAACAAAACAAAAAAATAATGACATTTAAAAGTAAAACATATAATGATAATTGATAGAATATTTATTATTAATAATATTTATTATTATATAGCAGCAACCTTTTTTGTAAATTCTTCCATAAAAAAGAAACAAATAAATAAAAGGAATGAAGTAGTATTTCAAAATCAGAAACAAAATAAATTCAAAATGATGAAAAATATACACAACAATTACCAGCTAAAAAATGAAAAACAAAACGATGATGATTGCCCTAATAAATAATACCCAGTATATAATATATAATTAACAGCTACATGCTGGATGAAAAAGTCAATCAATTTCCTCCATAAGAAAAACCACTTAAACGCCACAAGAAAAACCCTTTACGAAAGCGACTTGGCAAAGTTAAGTCAACCCCCTCTTCTCTTCGTGTTGTTCATCATCTACCATCTCCCTACAGTTAGTTGTATAGCTATTTCGAAGATAAAAAACTTTTCTCAACTTGATCGGGATTTCTCAAGAATGATTCGTGCACCGCTCAATTGTTGTCCATTAGGTATGACATATGTAAGGGTTTTAATGTCAATCCATCAATACACACGCGAGGAGTTTTTCCTGATATCTCAAAAGCATTTGACAGAGTGTGGCATGATGGTCTGGTCTTTAAATTACAAATGCATGGTATCACTGATCCTCTTCTATCGTTGCTCCGTGATTTCCTTAAAGATAGACTTCAGAGGGTAGTTCTGAATGGACAGGCCTCATCTTGGACGCAAATGCTAGCGGGTGTTCCCCAGGGCTCGATTCTTGGCTCACTTCTTTTCCTTATATATATCAAACCTTTGCTGATGATACCTGTCTGTTCTCTTTCGTGGACAAACAATTATCTTGTGCAAATATAGATTGAACCATGACTTGAATTGTATAAGTGAGTGGGCTTACCAGTGGAAGATGTCGTTTAGCCCTGATCCATTAAAATCAGCGGTGAAAGTTTACTTTACACAGAAAAGCACACCTGTACAATTACCAAATTACTTTTTAATGATGTTTTAGTTTTGAATCAACGGTTTCAGAAACATTTAGGGGTTGTTTCTGAGAAAAAGTTAGCTTTTGGTCATCCAAAAATGAAAAGACATCCAAAGCAAATAAGAGAATCGGAATTATCAATAGACTAACGCCCTTTTTACTCTGACGTACATTGTTAGATATTTAAATAGCTAGACCTCACATAGACTCTGATGATGTTGTATATGACAGTATGACACTGCAGATCCCATTTGCTCATGAAACTCGATTGAAAGCAATAAACATAACCTACTGCATTGCGCTAACTACCTTCTAGAACGTTTACAGACACAAACAACTGTGTAATCATTTGTGCTGCTATTAAATATATTATCGCTAGTGGCCGATTTGAAGGTTCCCTTTTATTGGTTCCTTGGAGAGGTATAAGTGTATATGAAACATCTTTGTTGTGTTCATTATTTAATAAAAACAAAAGTTCAAGTAATAAAGCTTTTTGCTTTATTCGCTATCTGAGAAAGAAGTGAATATTTTTTTGTACAAAAATATTCACTCGTTGTTGTTTCGCTATCAAATTTATTGTACGATTTTTATTAACCAGTAAACTTTATTATACCGATACGAAAATTTGAAACATCTGACTAGACGAATATAATTTCTTGTGTTTATTTTCAAAAGTGTTCATTCGAGTTGAAGAAAGAAAGTAATTAAGTTATTAACCTGGAGTTTTGAGTCCTTGGCTTCCCGTTTGTTCCGTCCGTTGGTTTTGCTACTGGGAAGTTGACTTACTGCAAGTGATACGCTTAGCTTTGTTTTAACTAACCCGAGGCCATGACATACGACATGACTGAGACTCGAATACGGGCCTCTGCGGTCACAATCGAAGGTACTATTCACTACACCATCCCTGCACGATAAAGTTACTATGACAACAGTGCTAAGAACCTGTATTTCAAAATACACGTCTTAGAGATTGAAACGTTTGTCGTTTCTTATTAAGTTAATGGACACAAAGGAGGAATAGGGAGGACAACAGAAAATACACCTAATAGTGAAAATTAAATGTTTTATATAATATTGTTTTTGTTGACAGGTGGTCTTTTGGTGTAATGTTGTGGGAGGTGTACTCGCTTGGTTCTACTCCATACCCTGGTATTAAAAATGCTTCCATAGTCAGTCATTTAAAGTCTGGTCAGAGAATGGCAAAGCCTCAATTTTGTCCAGTAACAGTGTATGAAATGATGAAGCAATGTTGGTCTATACTATCTGATATGAGACCAGCATTTGCAGATATACGAAATAGTCTGGCTCAAGTTGTTCTGAATAATGTAAGTTGTTTTGTAGCTGCTGATGCGTTCGCAACAAATCGTTCAGTCATATCGAACATCTTTAGCTTGAACAAAACTCTTGGTCACTTGAGCATTCGGTTGCCGTAGAAAACCTTCGAAATTTAAGGAGTTGACTGTTACATATTGTTGTTGGCATTAGAACATACACATCCTAAAAATCATAAATCGAGATTACAATGGTGAATTGTGGTTCGAAAAATTTGTACTTTCCTGTTTTTACATTCTATCCGAAGTAAACGAATCTGGGCTTCTTGTCTTCTGGTCCCGCCCAGTATATCGAAAATGCAAGAAGTCCTGGAGACGAGGTTTGAAGTAAACTACCAGATGAATCTCCCTATGAAAGGTCGGGAGTGTCGATTCATTCTTATCTTATCGGGGGAAAAATCGGAGAAAAATTATGGCGGGGAAAATATTGGTCATTTTTCCCCGCTTTATTTTCTCCATAATGTATTTTAATTTAATGATTTTGTGTTCTTAGGAGAAGGTTTTCCATAGTGGTCAAGTTATAAGCAGAACATACGGTATTGGTCATTCTGAAGATCAAGATCATATTAAAATGTTGAACTCGCAAGTCATGGAAAATGAGTAAGTACAGTTCTTAAGAAGAAAAATGTCAATAACAAAATCTTTTCAGAAAATTGTAAATTTTCTGTTTCTACAATCTTTTTCTTTCAGTTATGGATTGACAAGAGTTGAAAATGGAGAAGATGATTACCTAACCTTGAAGAATGTAGAAGATGGATGTTCACCAGCAATGATGACCAAGAAAGAAAAGATGGTGAGGTTTAGTGACGAAATCACATATGTATACATGAAAGACGAGGATGAAGTTACCATGAAAGATGAAGATGACCAAGCTAGCAGTGAAAATACACTTGTAGCATTCACAGATGCAAATGGAACGCGAAATGGAGATACGACATGTTTACCCAATCGGTGAATGCTTACGTATCTCCATGCATTGCATCAATTCGCGTTTTCCAATATTAACAGAATTCTCGGAAAAGTATCGAACAATGGAAAAAGAATTGTCCAAAAATTTATCTAGAAGAAAGGAAAAGGAGATAGGAAAACAACATTTTTAGAGAAATTATGACGTCACAAAGAAACGCCTTGGTCTTTATTTGAAACTCTATCATTCAAACTATTATGCCAATTGTCAGCATCACCTCACAGTTTACTCAGTTACTCAGTTTTCTTATTTTTTTTTTTTTTTTATCAGAACATATAGCAATGGACATTTTAGTTTTCGGGTCAGTTTCAAGTTCCCACAATTCAATTTTTTATATAAGAATTCCATCTACCTTTGAGAATGAGGCAAACGTTACTGACATATAAAAAATTCTGAGAACAAAAATTCTAGGAAGGTTAGTTACCTGATAAGATATTCATATGAACTTCTTTACCCAGCTTTGTTTGTTCCATTAAAACAACGTGTAATTTATGCTGTATATATATATAAATATTAAAGTCTGTTCCAGTATGGTGATGTATCATATGATACTAAGAGTGCTCAATATTTAAAAAAAGAGCATATGAAATATATATATTGAAGTCAAAATTACAACATAAATTTGCAGTGACTCCGAGTTTCATGTATTCTCTGCAAACGTCGTCAAACTGTCATACAAGATGTGAACGTATCAAAATAATTTCCCTATAATTTCAAAGTCAAACAGTTCAAAGAATTCGAGAAACAATACAAAGCTCACAAAATATTACTTAATACCATCAATAAGGAATTTGTTTCTATGACGACATTTCGAAATGAGTTCCGTACGTTTGTTTAGAAGACCATTAGTGTTAGCTCTGAGAATTGCTACTTTTTCACTTAGGCATAAATCACATCTTCTAGTTCCGCATTTGTACGGTGTTGCGTTTCGTTCTACCGACCATTTCAAGTTGTAATTCTTCTCATCATCTTTTAGTTTCCAGATGTACTTGGAAAGTTCCGTTTTATTTTCATATTTTCGCAATCTGAAAGACTTGGTATGATTGTTGAATCGCGTTTTGAATTCTGCTTCGCATGTTCCGTAATAAGTTGATATATTACCTTCAGACTCCACCTCGGCTTTGTAAACAATACACGTGGATAAACATTTTCCATTTAGAGGACAGTTCTCTTTAGATCGACCATTGCAAGGTATGATGATTGACGGATAGAATTCTACAATGTCAAATTTGATGAAACGTGCATTCGATTTATTATCAATGTTTTTAAACCAGTTGAAGTGTCTCGCCATTGATTTAATTGGTTGTGGGTGGTAATACTGACATTTATGGTTTCCAAGTATTGCTTTGCGACGATACCGATTTCCGACTTGGCAGGATATATAAATCGACAAGGGAGATTGTTTTTAAAATTTTCCTTATTTAGGAAAATTAACAAATTGGTCCATTTTCTTTTCAAGGTTTAATTTTTTTGCAATTCTTTTTCGAAAATCGACACGATTTTCTTTTTTATCGATGCGTTGGACTTTTGGTAACATATCATTTTGGAAGTCTATAAGTAAGTGGTGTTGTGGTGGTGTTAACGTTGATTTGAAACCAAGTTGCTGGTTTTTCTCATCACTGTTTGGTTCTTCTTCATTGTCAGGTTTATCGAAAAAATAAGATTTCCATCTGATTCATTTTATAACCCTCAATCACCGAAAGTCTATTAAACTCCAGCCTTGCTTACGCGCACTCCATTTCGCCTATTAGCAACGATACCATTGCTATCATCAAATAAGCTTTTCAATGGAGATCATGTTTGGATCCAAAAAGGAGAAAACCCTATGTTCGACGTAACTATGGGCTGCTTCGACGGTGTGGAAATATGCGAACTTGCCGGCTTATACTTTTTGAACAAACTTTCAAATCTTGTAGATAAAAAACAAATAGGTCTGTATTGAGACGATGGACTCTGTGTTATTTACGATCCAAATGGGCCTAAACTTGACAAGCTTAGAAAAGAAATTATCAAGATATTTAAATCGGAAGGTCTTAACATTACCATCGACACGAACTTAACATCAACTGACGTTTTAGACGTATCATTTGACCTAAACGCCGGTAGATACCAACCATTTCGAAAACCGAATGACATGCCATTATACATAAATTCCAAGTCCAATCATTCACCATCAATACATGGACAGCTACCAAAAATGTTCACATAAAGAATTTCCGACCTTTCTTTCCATGAATCGGATTTTAATAAAGCTAAAGGCATATAAGAAAATGCTTTATCATCAAGTGGATTTAATTCGTATTTGAATTACCAGCCAGTGGTAGATCAAACAGAACGACGATCAAGAAATATTATATGGTTCAACCCTCCGTATAATAAACAAGTCAAAACTGACATCGAAAAGAAATTCTTGAGGCTTGTGAAACAGCATTTTTCGAAAGACAATTAGCTGCATAAGATTTTTATCACAATCAAGCTCAGCTACTTGCACGCCGAATGTGGAAAGCATTATAAAACAAATCAACGCAAAAGTATTAAATTCGTCCACGAGGAAAGATCCAAGACCTTGCAATTGTCGATCTAAAGAAAACTCAGAGAATGAGCTCCTCAAAATCGCGGAACTGGGGGAATCCTGTTCGGTGCAACAACAACCGAAGAAGAGCAAAAACAGAAGCAAAAATCAAAGGTAAAAAAGGTGAGTCGTGAATCATCTAATACAAGAGGATCATCCTCAAGTGATAGTGACCGAAATTCTCATTCTGAAAAGGAAGATCAGCAAGACTCTTCTGACGACGAGATAGCTCCAAAGTGATTTAAAATCGTCACTGAACATGAATTACACATGTGGCGTTTGCCGAAAGATATGGCAAATTATGCAACCATGTATATGAACATGTACATATGTTATAAGGATTTAAAGATCAATATCCTTGAAGAAATCCGGTGCCAGATAATCTTGGTAAACCGAAAGAGTTGAGAGAGTGTTAATCAGTGAAAATGCTGGAATTATATTATCAGAATGATTCAGTGGATCAATATTTGAATAACGTAATAACGTAACTCTAGCCAATTTCTTTTTCCTCAAGTTAATTTTTTTTTTTTTTTTTTTTTTTTTTTTTTATATATCTATATATTTTTCACTTTTCCGGGTCTGTGCTCCTAACGATATCACCTTTGGTGCTTTGCATAGACACTAGTTTATTCTATATAATTTGTATGTTTGTTGTTTGTTTAAAAAAATGAGATACACAAATGGATATTAGCATTCTCCTTACGACTGTTCTTCATCACTTTTAAAAGATTTAAAACATTTTACAACGCGAGGAATTTCAAGTGCTGTCAGTACTTTTGAAAACATCAAAATATTCTGAAAATGCAAAACTTATTACATCTCATTTCTATAGCATTTCTATCGCCTTTAACCTTTAATCAGAACCAAGCTTTTAATATATAGCGACAATAGTATATATCACCCAATAAGGTGATTTGAAGCATTAAAGGTTGCTATTTCATTCTTTCCCCATGGGTAACTATATTGATAATCATGACACGAAAGATTTGTATGCATATTAATGCCCCCACACTTCTTGTTACTTACTGGAGCAAAGAAATTTTCTCCTGGCAAATATCCGGAAAAAACTGTTTCAAATTTAAGCTGTGACCAAATTTGGTCTTACTAAAACGATATCTGCGAAAGTCTTCTACCAAATTATAACAAATTGGGGGAGCTTTGGCTATTACAAATCGGAATAGACGTTATTACAAATCAGGGCAGATCGTTTTATTACAAATTGGGACAATTTAATTACAAATCGGGGCAGGTGAAGAACAATTATCATCTAAGCAGCTGCTCTGATCTGAACTTTATTATTATTATTATTATTATTGTTTACCCAGGATAGCCTCTTCAGTTCTGATAGAACTGTTATCAATGAAGGTCCTGCATAGGAGGTCCTATAGCATTTACAGCCCCCATTCGTTGGCATGAATCGGCTAGGATTTGAACATAATCTCCCGCACTGGAGGCGAGCACTCTACCACAAGGCCACCAGTCGGTACACCGTTATTGCCTTGCAATGTAGTGTTTATCATTACATTGTTGTGATTGGTTAATTGACGCCTCCCTCCAATAAACACCACTCACATACAGAACACATATTAAATATGACTTTCCCTTCATTATTAAATGTGTTTCTCCTGATACATTATGCCGCTTAAACTAATCGTTGAAGTACATAAATCATACACCGGGAATGAAATGCCTGAACAATTAGGGAGATAATCCGTATTATGGAGAAGATTGAAACTGCGTCCAAAAGCAAAAACAAAATAAACTAGATGGTCATATGATCAAAGGGATTTCTGCTTATACCAGCTGATCATATGACTCTTAAATCAAGCAAGTATTGATATCACTTAATTACTATTCCAAAATATTTATTCAAATAGTTTAGTGATGTGTGACAAACATAACAAGGAATGCTTGGCATGTCAACAATAAATGCAGTAAATGCACGCGATGACGGTAACTGTTTAGACTACAGCAATATAACGGCAAAGTTTTTGTCTAATAAATTCATGCTTTTGTCGTTTTTCAGGATACGAATAACTCGGGAAAACGCCTTTTTCTCCGATTTCTTTATTACGATGGCCGCCGAGTCAAAGGGTCAAACTTTTCACAAACAGTGCGCGCTTCCCTACCATTATTCTCCGCGTCTTCTACAAGAAACAGTTAATCTAAAATCATGTCCAAAAATGTGTTTTATTCTCAGAACAAATGTTGCTTGTCATTGTTTAGAAATAAGAATACCTTTTTGGAGAACATTTTAACATTCTGCAAATTTTGCCTTAATAAAACTATAGCTAATTTCTTTCTTTCTTTCTTTTATGACTGTTTACCCAGGGTAGCCTCTTCAGTTTTGATAGAACTATTATCAATGAAGGTCGTGCGCAGGAGACCCTAGAGCATTTTAAGCTGAGTGGGTCGATTCACACTGTTATAGTCGCTGGCAAGACTCGGTGTTTGACCCCTTACCTCACGCCCTGGAGATGAGCACTATACCACTAGTCGGTTACAATTTTTTTACATGTTTTTGAATGAATATTTACAATCCGTTAGTGTGAAAGATATTTCCGAGAAGTAAAATAACCATTTCAATTAATTAATGTCAAAGTTGGGAATGAATGGAACTAATGTTATTGGACATCGAAAATTAAAACAGCATCGAAAATTTAAAAAAGTTTTGTTACTTTAATTTAGTTACCTGGCAATAATTAAGATGAAAAATAACGACGATAAAAATCTCTTAAAATTCAGCGATTTTTGCATTGGCGAAATAAAGGCCGACGTAACATGCGCAGGCAAAAAATTAGGTAAAATAAGCCAATAAGATAACGTAAAGGCCTGGAAAAAAGGCGATGACAACTTCAAGATTATATTATTGATCATAGGTATGTACTTTCATACGAAAAGGACAGACAAAAGTGTTTTTTTGAAAAACTATTTTTTATTAAATTTAAAAAAAGTCATAAATAGCAGTTAATAAACAAATATGCATTCCTAAGCCTTCACAAAATGTCCCAGACTTGTCCAGCACAGTTCAGCAAATTCTATAAATTCCGGATTATCACTCTGCAGGATTCCAAACTGAGGATCCTGAAACTCCCCACTTCAGAAAGGTCAATGGTTTTATGATGACAGGAATGACGGGCACGAAGTACAACGGTTGGTTGTGTAACAAATACACGAATTCTGATAAGTGGTCGTAGGGAAATATTAATTGGTGGTAGAGGAGAACGCGCACTGTTTCTGACTATGAAGAGACCGCAGAATCGTAGCAGGCACGCAGTGTAAATTTCCTGGAGAGTGCAGAGAATAATCATAAGAGAAGCGCGCAGTGTTTCTCGAAGTGCGCGCAGTTTGACCGTTATGTGCTATTGTAAATTATTTTTTACTGGGCTGATATATACAATTTATGAAAGGGGAAATTTAATGAACGGCTATGATCGACCCCCTGGATTGACCCGCTGATCCCCTAAATTTTTCGCTGTCGTAATGTAGAAATTTCACTAAGAAGGTTTAATCAACAAGGAAAATTAGATGTTTGATATCAAAACAGTATACGTCATTACAACCCAAATGGTCTCTTTTGTGACCAGCCAGCCTCCTCGGTTACCCGCAGGACCTTCTTTATGACCTGCACCCTTAACGACCTTAATGGCCGCAACCGGAAGACTGCAAAATAGCTAGACCGTTTAACCCATTTCAAATCAAAATTGCTTGAACCAGTAGCAAAAAATTTCAAAATATAACGCAACCAAACACGGTACTTCACCCTGAGCAACCTAACGTGTCAGGGATTTTCATAGAATATTGCGGAATTATATAATTCTTGCGATTAAATAACTTTTCTTCGTTTTTTGGTGGATATTTTTTATGGATATTTTTCCGGATGAGACAAAATCAATTCACGGAAGTTAATTTTCGTGGATAAGCGAATGTGGCATACCGTATTTACTCAAGTGAGCGCCCGGGGCGCTCATTTAATTTTGGGTTCTCAAAGGGGGCGGGAACTTATTTGAGGGAGGCGCTCATTAAATATATAAAAAACAGATTTTAAGTACTGAAAACCTTGTTGTAAAACACCGTTATTTACAAAAGAAAAATAGCACTACTAGCTTAATTAGCTTTATTATAGAACTTTTTATTTAATTCCCAAATGAGCGCCCCGTTTGAGAGAAAAGGGGGGCGCTCATTCGAGGGAGGCGCTCATTAAACATATCACGTCAAAAGGGGACACTAGTTCGATGCTTTTTCGAGCATAGACGCTCTTTCCAGTAAATACGGCATATTTGTATAGAAATTATTATTTTTTTTATCAAAGAAATTCCAAATTTCTACAACGCGCAATGATGAACATGCGCGATTTATTTTGCACTATTTTGATGATTTTTACTATGATACAAATGCTACCAATCCCATCATCTTAAAATTGTTTGTATACAGTGAAAAGAAGAAACGTGTACAGAAAATCACTCGTAAATTTTGAAAAAAATTGGAATTAATTTTTGTGTGTTGGCATTATTTGGAATTTCCGCAGGAATTATCGACAGCATCTTAAATCCTTGTATAAAAACAATTAGTAATGAAAAAATGTTGTTCTCCACCAATCAAGACATTTAAAGGACACAAGTTATTAGATGACTTTCCAAGTCACATTGTGTTAATATTGGTGTTCTTTGCTCAATAATTACTGAATGTTTCAACATGGAATTTGATATTAATGCCTATCAAAACATCATGTTGGTGCATTTATTATTCTCTTGAAAGGGGTCTCTATATGAAAACATGAAAATAAAATATATATCTTTAGTGTTGTGGCTATGAGAAGCAGCATGCAAATCTGAAGTAAAATTACAGATACGCTTATTCTATGTAATTCTACCTTACTGAATCCTTTCCCATTATTAGTGGCGCTGGTGGAGGGGTGAAAGAAATCAGACAGCTTTCCTTGCAGCTATATATATACTGAGCAAACAAAATGTAGCAGGGAAAAAGTAACAACACCTTATAAATTGTACTGGCAGCTGAGAACAGTACAATACAGTGCTGGGCATAAAGAATTGCAATAAAAAAAGTTTATATACAATTTATACAAAAAGTTTATACTTTAACAACCCATGAAAGGCTTTTGCTCCTTGCTTTCCTTGGTGCTTTGAATGGAACGTAACGCAACGCATGCAAAGCATTCGCGAACGTATAGTCTGAATTCCAGGGCTTATGCTTAGGCGCAAATTTCTTGATACGGCAACTGGGCTATTTTTGAAGACACGAACTGTTCCTATTTCAAACACCTCGCGTATAACGCGATTTGAAAAATGAAAACATTAAAAACAGATAAATTTTCGACAAAGAAATTAAAATAATTGTAAATGCCCAATGTTTTATGAACAAGAGGTTTCATATGTTTCATATTGATTTTTAAGCACAAAGATACGGAAAGTGTCTCGTCTTTGTTATTCAAAATTATGATCATAAGTTTTAACCATTTACCATGTCAGACACAGTTTGCCTCTAAGAGGACAGTACATTTCACGTTCGAAGGTAAAAAAGAACCAGAATAACAAAGAAACTTATTTTCACTGCAAAGTACAGAATTTCACTACTGCGCACTAAAACATTACTAATGCGCACTTAAACATTACTTCTGCGCAGTAGAGAATTCACTTGAAATAGTACACTCTCTGTAATTCCAACATCCATGGGGCCGAAAAAATGGTTCCCTTTATAGAGAGTTCACTGACAACCCATTTGATTGTCTTATTCTTTTCCAAAAATCTAATAAAGGCTTCCTTCGAAAGAAAGTAAAATGTGTATAAAATTATGGATTTCCCTACTTCAAAGGAAACGCACTGTATTTTCCCTTTAGATTCACCATCTAAGAACGTTCCAAATACTTCGGAAAAGTGCGTAAAAAAACCGAGGGAAAAAAATCATCTATAGGGAACGTTTCTAAAACATTTAAATTCATGCTTTAAAAAATGATTTAGGAAATTTCCCAGGAGCTTTTATCTTGATGGGGGAGAGTTTAGCAAAACAAAAATTAAAAATTAACTGCCATATTTATTTTAAATACAATTTTTTTAAATACAATTTTCTACCTCCTGGTTTCCCTTTTACAGTTAAAAGTCTGTATTTTTCCTACGAAGTCTGTCTACAAAAATTCATTTCAATATTCAACTGACCATGGAGATCAGACACATTGATACCAACAATAACAGTAGTAGAATTGGTGAATGTACACAAGAAGAAACAATTCATCTAACGATTAATGATTTAGACATGACTTTTCCAGGCATAAATCATTCAACTTTGGATTTACAGCAAAGGTGGAACACTGATCATGTGATATGGCGAAAAAAAGACAGAAACAACATGCTAAAATGGAAATTACTGATATTTTCTTGAACGACTTTCATTCTGTTGTTTGCATGTGTAGCTGTTTGGGAATGTTTTTTTGTATTTTCACTTCAAGTAAGTAAGTAAGTAAGTAAGTAAGTAAGTAAGTAATCATTTATTTAGTTTCTAACTCTCATACTTACAATTACAATGAAAGAAAGAATAACTAGGAGACCACTCCATATAGAAAATTCTAGTCAAAGGGAGTGGCCACCTAAAAAAAACAAAAGTGATAAAAATGATAATAACATATGTAATAAGCTTTCGTCAATTAGTCAATATATTGAGAAATAAGATACGATTTAGTTAAGACTTTTAATTTTAGAAATGTAAGCACAGATAAGTCGTCAAGTTGAAGATGGTTTTGAATGAGATTCCATTGGCAGATCGACTGATATTGGATGGAGAATTTACCAAATGAGAAAGTCTTGAATGGGGTTAACTAAAGAACCTACGTTCCTTCCGCGAGTATTATAATTCAAATCAGAGCGTTTAAAAATCAAATTGTTGCGAATGACTTGGGGGAGTTTATCATTAAGAACCTTGTGTATAAAAGATACATTTAAAAATTTTACAATGTCAAAAAGCTTAAGGAGACCTAATTTCCGAAACAGAGGGGATGTATGAGCTAGCCAGTAAGCATTACAAATAGTACGTATTGCACGTTTTTGTAGCAGAAAGATACGCTTTGTGACTAGGTTTTCCCTTTGACCCCAAACCTGACAGGCATAAACCATATGTGAATAAAAGACAACATAATAGACAGAAATTAAAAGAGGTTGTGGCATAAAGTGACGAAGTTTTGCTAAAGCTCCATTTGCTCTTCTTAGTCTGTAAGATAGCTTGTTGACATGCACAGACCAGTTCAAATTTTCATCTATATGGATTCCAAGATATTTAAAGGAAGAACTCTTAGACATTTTTTTACCGTCAATCTTAATACACAAATTAAAATCAATATTACGACGCTTGTGTTTAAAAAAAACATGTTCTGTCTTAGTTGCATTAAGAGAGATTTTGTTTGCATTCAACCAGTGCATCAAGAGTTTCAAATCGATGTTGACCCTCTTAGCGAGTTGTTTTATATTTTTACTACAATTTAACATATTTGTATCATCGGCAAAATGGAATACAGAAGAAAATCTAACTGCCGTATGCATGTCGTTGATATAAATTAAAAACAATAAGGGTCCCAGCACTGAACCTTGAGGAACTCCATGAAGAATAGGAGAAATATTTGAACTTTGACCTCCAATACAAACGAATTGCTTTCTATCAGTTAAAAAGGAATGAAACCAATTTAACGCATTACCTCTGATACCATAATGATTCAGCTTAGCAAGTAGTATTGAATGATCCACTGTGTCAAACGCATTTTGTAAGTCTAAAAATATCCCACATGCAACTTCCCCATTATCAAGCGCTTTTAAAATTGTTTCAGTAATGTTAATCAGGGACAAAGTTGTTGAATGGTTCTTACGGAATCCAAATTGCAATGGGTGCAACGTTTGATGAAATTGAAAAAACGAAATTATACGCTTATACATTAACTTTTGAAATATCTTATCTATATTAGATAATAGGAAAATTGGGCGGTAATTTTTGACTTCCAAGGGCGAATCTTTTTTGAATACTGGAATAACCTTAGCAAGTTTTAGTGCAGTTGGGTAGGTACCAGAGGTAAAGGAAAGATTGATTAAAGAGGAAAGGGGAGTACACAATTCAAATTTCAGTATGAGTTACGAGACGGATGATGACAAAACAAGATCAGAAGAACGGAGATGAAAAATATATAAAACAGATCACAAAAAGGTAAAATTCAAGCCATTTATTTGTTGCTTTCATTCATCAATTTTACTTGAAATTAAAATAAAGTTTCAAAACAACATCTTTGACAGCTATATCTGAAAAGTATTAAAACAAGTGACATTCCAAGTTGATTTTACTCAGCGCTCTATCACCGAGGCTTTTATCAATCTAATCAAATGATCTCATTGTTGTTTTGTAGTTTCCCTGTTGACTGTTTTTGAATATTGGGAAAGAAAAGTCCCTTATTTCTGTCTTTTGCAGTAGTTTATTCTCTGATATGATGCATAATTAATTCTAGGCTAATTTAGCATCGATTCATTTATGTGGCGCTGGTGGGCCAACTAAAGCGGCAATCACACGCTGCGGACTAGGTAAACAAACTAATAAAATACTTCAATATACGCAAAAGCAAAGAAACACTATGAGTAGTCTTCAATGTTATTGACTTGATTTGTTTAGGTAACAACATTCACTCTTGGTATAAGAAGTAAAGCCATGGAAATATAAGCTTCTATAACACGGATCAATCTTTACGGAGGACGGATTGTACCACATTTACGCTCAGGTATAATTAAAAATAACTTCCACATTTTCTAACTAAATGGACTCGTATCGTTTAAATTATTATTTAATTCTTTAATGGCTTAAAATTCAACTCAATGGAGGTATTATTATCAATGGGGTCATCCAGGTTGATTTATTGCTTTAAAACCATTATTGAGGGTTGTCATTTGTGTAACGAAAGCTGCTGACAGCAACCAATCAAATCAGCAGAGAGGATTGGTTGACACTCTGTGGTTGAACTGGCGAACTCATGCACAAAAGGAAAACACTCCGACAATGTAGCAATCGTTACACACAAGGGCGTGATCCTCTTGATAGAATGCATTATCTTTCCCATCAGCTTCACGTAAATCTGACTGAGTGTTTTCTTGTAAAAACCAATTTATTTATAGATGTACCTGTTCAATAATATCGCCAAGCCTACAACGACCTATAATTTCTACATTCTTAAAAATCAAAAGGATAAGTCGGCTGTATCTATAACAACTGGTTTATCGTGTCATTTATGTACGCGATTCGTATCCATAGCGATCAGTCTGCAGAAAGATGATATTATCTCTGCGGCAAATGAAGGGACGAAAATCAAATTTAAAATGGCGTGCGATAAAGATTATTTTGGGGCTACGCAATTGGTACCGCTGTTAATCGCCGTGAAAGAATCATGGCGCACATAACAGCCCAGATATTCCTTACACCCAGCAATCAGCGGATCTAGAGGTATGTGGAATCTTGTAAAGGAGACTGTTAGCTAAGCATAAAAGAAAAAACTGCAAATAATCTCATCGGTGATACAGAATAAAAACAGAAATCATATTAATGTGCACCTCCACAATTTTCGGCATACCACTATGGCCCGCCACTGGCAATCTACAAATAAAAGTCATACCCGTCTGTTGATCTAGATTTGTACATATATATATATTTATAGTATATTTATAAGTAGGTTTTTTTTAATTTCAACATTCCCAATGAAGAAATAGCGAAGTAAATAAAAACCGATGAAATTGAAATATAAACAAAACATTTTCAGTTTCAACAGTCATCAGTTTGAGTTCAAATTTAAATAGATAAAATTTTCAGTATTTTTTAGTGACTGCACAACGAAATAAATGGACTTTTTTTGGTTTATGTTTGAACGGTCAATGAAGAGATTTTTGATTGCACTCGTAGATCCTAACAAATTACATCTTTGCCGATAGTTTACGGGTGCCGACAAGAGGACACGCCAAGAAAACTTGTATTGTGGGTTTTGCCAAAGGTGCTTGTCAGGTTCTGAATTGCTCTTAGTGTCGATATGTTCGTTTCATCTAGTCTTGACTTTCCTTATAGTTTCGCCAACGTAGGTTTCACCATAAATATGGCATCTTTCGTAAGTATTGCATGATAAGTATGGATTCTTCTTAAAGTAAAAGTAAATGACAGATTTCCTTTGTCGTCCATTACATAGAGTCATACTTTGTTTCCAGTAAAATTGTGAAAAACCGTTTTGAAACCTTCTCATTTTTAGAACAGTATAGAAATCCGAGCAAAATAAAAAAATCTTTTGATTAGCAACCTAAAACAGGCAACAACAAGTAAAGGAGACAAGCGTTATAACGTTCATTTTTCTAAAGTTACTGGTTCCAGTCATCAAAACCTATAAAGAAAAGTAAAAGCAATGCATACTTGCATGAAATGATAAAAACGACTCTTGATTGTGCATCAAAAGGTTCTCAATTGAAGGTGCCAAAGCTACCTCAAAATCTTCCAGAGAATATTGCTAAAACCCCTAAGGCAGACAAGAAAGAGTTGATTGCAAAGTATCGAGGTTTCGGAAACAATACAGGATGATTTAGATTGTATACTTTTATCATTCAAGCTACACTTATATAGCGAGCGATCATGACGTAACAGAAATTACAAAATCAGTCTTTTTGTCCTTCTGAATAAGTTTTCACCAGGCTCTAGATATAAATTACTTATGCTCTATAACACACAAGGTATAACTCGTTTATTTCCTTTCTCTAGTTTATTGTTAACTCACCAAGTAAATTAGAATCTACGCAACATACCTAATGATTTATTTTAAGTACAATCCTCTAAAATGATATCCTAACAATCCAACAAGAATATTTTAGAGAACAGCTTTGTTTAGGTATAGAGTTCGAAATTCTTCATTGCACGTAACACATTTTTGCATGTCTATTTGTCATTTAGGGCTGCAACGTCTTGGCAACACAAACAGTGAATTTCTCTTTGCTCGACATGACATTTATTACAAGTGCACCAAAGTTAATTCCCAGTTCTTTTTCTTGTTTGTTTTCGTTATTCCCTATTTCAATATCATATTCATGGGAAAAGTCTGGTTCTTCTTCATCCAAACAAGAGGAAATCGTTTTTTCTAGTTCAAAAAGATAAACTTTCGGGCTCTTCATCACGTCTACTATTTTTTTTTTCATCTCTTCTTCTTCACATTCAGAAACACTTTCCTCACCATCGTAATTTTTCCGACAAACATTCATTACTAGAATCACTCATTAAGGATGACATTTTATATTATTGAAATCAAGGATTCTTCTCACCACTGACATTTTTTCGAAAGCAATGAAATTCGTCAGAAAAAAGGTTAAGAATAACGCCTTTGAATTTCAATTTGAATTTGGTTCAAAAGAAGGTGAGTCTAAATAACACAATGAGTTTTAGAAATATATTTTTTGAGTATTTTGTTAAATATGTTATCATATTATTTGTAATAAATTTTTTTGAATTTTTAAGTGAACCAGTATGTTGCTTGTAATCTCAAACTTCACTTGATGAAAATAATTGATTTGTTATAGTAGGTTGTTGAAACATCCTTGTATGAGTACTTTTAACTTGACCCAGGAGTAAAAAGGGCACGAGACCTAGGTGCGAGGTTGATGAGTGAGACCGCTTGTTATTTAGCGAACTTCCATCTTGCTAATAGAAAGCAAGTGGTTTATTGGTCAGCGCTGGAGCAGTTGAGCTTCCATTAGCGTTTGTCCGTCCGAGATTTTTTGTCCCCAGTATTTTTCAACCGTGATTGCGTTTGGAATGGTGAACTACTTCATAGTTTGAATAATCTAATTAGGGTAAGTGCGGCCTCTAATGCTTTCCGTCCAAATGTTGTCTTTACCAGAACAGAACTACACAACAAATGCATTCCGATAGATGTTATTGATATTGAAAGTTTCAATCTTATACTGAAATATTATCAGCCGAATCTCCAACACTCAAGATAAGAAAATTCTTATAAGTAACACATTGATTTTGTGTGCGAAACTGAAACCTTTCTCGATCCCTTCTCCGAAAAAAACTTTTCATCCAGTAAGCAGCATTAGGCCGTTTAGATTACTTCGCGTTTATCAAGCGGTAACAGTGGCGGACACCTATAGATATAGCTGTAGTATACGTAATTAGATTAAAAGTGTTGTTTTCGGCATCTCATGAGTAATTAATGTCTCCAAACTATGCTTCTTTTCTTACCAAAAAGTTGTTCTTGTGCTGGGAATTTCTGGAAGAGAGGCCTTGTTTGAAGGGCGTTGTGTCGAACTTAAATTAAGCATAAGAGGCCGGAGCGTGCAATGAGCAACGAAAATTTGCCCAAAAATCCATTTTTAGAAATGAGGACTATTAAATTTAGAATTTTTTGAAATTGGCCAATTTGGGCACATTTGACAGCTCGATTATCCAGCCGCACAGTGCTGGATAATCGAGCCTAAAAAATCGTTCCATGCATTACATAGTGGTGACTGCTAATAACATTTTTGAGATTTTTTTGCCAGGGATTCAGAAATACAACTTCTGAGAAATTTACGTTTAAAGAAAAATAACAGGAATTTCGAGAGGCTTTTGGGTTTTCTAAAATCAGTCCACAGAATCTGCATCATTATTGAGACGACAAACTACTTATAATATTAAACTGCTAAACTAAATTGACAGAAACAAAACGTCATTATCGTGACGTATAAATTTGCGCCTATAATGATTCGATGACAAAAACGTCGTGACTTCAACGCAAAAAAGCGTCGAAATTTCTTCTCTGGAATCAACGTTGTTTGTTTGTTTGTTTCTTTTGCTGTGGGTGGGTCTTTAAAGTGAGCTTCAAAAATTGTAATTCTGTAACAATAGGTTGTTCGATCCATCCAGTTGTTTTTGAGATCAGTGGACCACCCACTGGAAATTGCATAAAAGAATTTTCTTATATTTTCTGTAAACGTTTCCTCCGTAGAACAAGTCTACCATTTTTAAACAGATTTCTTTATCTGAAAAAGGGGAAACTTATTTCGATTGTAATTTCACAAAGCTTCGGTGAATGTTTTTGAACCTTTGGATATTTTGTTCAAAATTTGGAAAGAATTAAGGGAATATCTATTTAAGGTGGTAACCCCCTCTAAAATGTCAAAAAAATTAGATTTTACGTTTAAGAGATACTACAAAGTTTTGAGAAAGTTTTGCAGATGATTTTTATGTCGTGGTAGCCCTCTGTTCGCCACAAGCTGAGATGAGCATAAATATAAGCAGGCTTTCTATACGCATTGATAATTGTCAGAATAATATACAGACCAGCTAACTTTCCACGGTCAGTAAATTAATGGAGGCGGTAGTAATAAGTATTATAAGTTCAAAATAATAATAATAATAAATTCTGGTCCACATAATTCAAATGCATGTTACACGCAGTGAATTGTCCTGAGTCTTCGAACTCAAAATAAACTTAAACTCAAAACTCAAAATAAGTGATACCCTGGGTAGTTCAGTATGCCTTTATGTCCGAAATTCAAAATTGCCATTTATAGATTTCCTTATAATCAAGCACTTTCAGGAAAATTTTAATTGCAAATGATAGGTGTAAACCATCTTCAAATGTTAATATCATGTTATTAGGTCTCTTAGATGTTTAAGGAATCAAAACTCATATTATATACCGAACGCAGCGGCGGATCTAGAGGTATGTGAAAAGCCTAGAAGAGAAATGTGTATTATGTGTATTTATCATGAATTAGTGATGATTTCCACTAACCCTTTCAGCTTTCAAGTATCACTTATCCTTAGTAACACAGATGAAAGCAAATGCGAATACTCATAACTTTTCTGCTCTTCTTTCATCTATTGTGAATATAAACCTTTGTACCCTTTCAATTCATTCAAAACTGAGACATCCGGTTTTCTTTAAAGTGCTTATTTGTTCAAAGTTCACTGCCTTTGTTAAGTGGTTGCTTTTGAAATGATTATATATTCACTGAGATGGTTTTCTTATATGTTAAAAACTAAATATTTCTCATCGATCAAAAATGGTAGCTCCTTCTTTTGTAATTCTTTTGTAACCGCTGCTTTTAAGTTCATATTCGGTAATTTTTCTAACTTGTTATAATATGGTTGCTTGTTTGGTTCAAATATCAAATTTGAGAATGCGCAACATACCCTTGTGAATTGGTGTTTTGTTATTAAATGAGCCATTTGTTGATTGCCTTTCATCACGGTTTATAGTAAATTCTCGATATTACGAACCTCGATATAACGAACCTCGATATTACGAACCTCGATATAACGAATCTCGATATAACGAACCTCGATATAACGAACCTCGATATAACGAACCTCGATATAACGAACCTCGATATAACGAACCTCGATATTACGAATCGAGTCTCTTTCCCCCTCCCTTAACAAATCTTCTTAAAAACTCTCGATTTAACGAATTCTCGATATAACAAACTCTCGATATAACAAACTCTCGATATAACGAACTCTCGATATAACGAACTCTCGATATAACGAACTCTCGATTTAACGAACTCTCGATTTAATGAACTGATTTCTACCTCCCATCAGTGTTCGTTATATTTCGAGAAACTCTTAAAGTGGCACTAGCTAATTATGGTGTCCCTTCTTGTATTAGTACAGATAAATTAGTCCATTTTTGAAGTATTTTTGGTCAATTTTGGCATCTGGAAATTAAGAAAATTTTAGCTCGATCAATCCTTGCCGTAGGACAACAATATTCACTCCTCAGATTTTTGTCTTTCATCCGATCCAACTGTGTTATAAAATACAATCTGCGGATCTGCACAGTGTTCTGTTTGAAACAAATAACAAAACTATTTGACTGGTTCGTGAGGTTCGTGGTCTACCCCGGTTGAGCTTGTAGGCTTTATACGACGAAAATTTGCACAATCATCAAGGAAGAGATTTTAGCTAAGAAAAACTGCTAAATGATTTCTCCTACCACAGTATTCCTGTTAGAAAACTTAATGTTTCATTTTCTTTATCGTTTCATATCAGGTATTGTGTACAATATATCGATTTTCATTGATTTTGGCCAAATTTTCCTTACGTCAATTTTTTCCCCAGTCAAATTTTCAAATTCCTTAAAATTTGTTCGAAAAAGACGCAAAAATCCGTGAAATTCCCGTATATTTCTTCTTTATAGTGCTCCCACCCCACACCCCACCCCCACCCCCCTCCCATCACTGGTCCAGGTGGTTAAATAATATGATATATATTTATTGTTTTAAGCTAAAAATGACCAAATGTAAACAATGGCTGTTAAGCAAACCCCAAACCTTTTGGGGAAACCTTTTTCAGAATATGTATTCAACAAATTGCTTCCAGTTTTGATGCTGTGAGAATCAATTTTGTTGGAGACGTAGATGCTGTAACACTATATGTCGCAAAATCGCCACAATATGTCGCAAAAATGCAAAATTTACACTATATGTCGTAAAACTTATGTTCACCATACTCTTATGCTGACTGAGAGGAATTGAACTACCGGTTAAAAGACGTCACAATGACATCATAAGCTATTCTTAGAACTCGTCATTTTAGGGTTAGATCAGTTGATAAAACTTGACACAAAGGTGAAATACTAAATTATTTGTGGGGTTTTTTTCAGCTTTATTGAATACTGGCAAAAAAGTATTTATCTTTCTGTTCCTTTCTACTAACGTCATGTTTAATAACGTTGCATTAATAACGTCTAATGGCGTCTAATGGCGTATATTCACCTGAGTTACTTTATAAAAAAATATGAAATAATTTTTTGCGACATACATCAATTTAAAAAAAAACATTTTTTAACAAAAATTGTCATTTTAAATATAGTGTTGAATTTTGCGACATACAGTGTTGTTGTTGTTTTCTAGTTTTTTCTTTCTTTATTTAACGTCGATATACTACATAGTTGTTGCTAATTAAAATCGGCGAAAAATATTGTTGTTGTTGTTACTACCTTTCAAAGCACGAATAGCCATTGTAAACATAATGGATGAGGCAAATGTAAATCGTTATAAATTCCCAGGTCTGGAAGGCTGTTGTCATGATCTATTGTCGGTAACCATGAACCATCTAAATGTATTTTATTGTATATACTCAATTTGATCACGTGATAGTATAATAATTTTGAACTATTGGATGTTTTTTGTCGTGTGATCAAAACCGTAAATAGCCTATTGAAAAGATCAAAGATCAAAGAAGAAATGGATAATAAGTTTTTATAATAGGTTTCCAGCCTAGGGAATTTTCTAATGACATAATTACGATAAATAATTACGATAAATAATTACGATAAATAACACACTAATTAGTCATCATGCTCAACTAAAAGTAAAATTATTTTCTATAAAAACACATGTCTCAAAGCAAAGAAATTAAATTAATCTATATTTTCTCACGCATTTAACAGATCTAATGTCAAAGTCACAGTGGCGTAATTAAAACACTTGTGATTAAATTAATCTGAGCTTAGCTACCGAATTCACACAAGATTAGTTATGATGTAGGTGTTAACTAATCTTCAGTGTGACTTGGGCTAATATTCATTCTGTGCATTCTTACCACTTCTTCTCAACAGTCTGGGAGACAAGAATAGAAAACCACAATGATGGAGAAATTGGTTACTTCGTCTTGGTATCACAAACGTCGATTACACTCATTAAACTGTTTGACTAACCGGCAGCGAAAAACCCCTCTCGTGGGGGAAACATTGTCTTCGAACCAAATGCATTAGTCACGTACCTCCGAAGTTTAAAGGTGCCTTATTAACTTCTTAAATATGGTCGTATTTCTTTCGCGTAATGCAGATTTCGTCAATTCAATGTTGCAGATGATTCGGTATGAAAAGAAAAAGTTTCAATTAATCATCGATCACTTCTTCACTTTCAACAAAATGCAAGAAGTTTGCGATAGTGACGTGACGAGAGAGAAAACCTCGTGAACCAAACGCGCTTATATATGACTCGTCACACGCATGTGTGCTTTCCCAAGCATCCGACAGTGATGCAGAATACGCAAAGAAACTTTATTTCCGTTATCTACGACAATGGAAACAACTCGAGATTGTTCCATGCAGTGATTTAAAGAGCTATCATGTAAAAGATCAATTATTATAAGGATTAGAAGCGATAGGCTAACAGCCAAAGTGATGTAATTCATGAAAAGGTCTATTGGATTATTCCTTAAAATTGTTTTTCTCAGGTCCAAAGGTTGCGATTCAACAATCAGCTGGTTATCTGGTCCACTTTTTTTATAAGAACATAAAGGTTTCGGAGGTCTAAAAGTTAAGAACATGCTAAGAACATTCTCGAGACGTTTATTCTTAAGAAAATATTTTTACATTTTACAAGAAAACATCTTTATAATAGTCAAGAATATTATAATCATGTTGCTAACAACAGTATCAACTGAACTCCATTAAAATTCGTTGTTCGAAATTTCGATATTCAATAGTGTGTAACTAAAGAACACAATTAAGAACATTTTAGGCTTCAAAGTTGAAAAGGTTAAGAACGTTTAAAGTCTTCATCAAAGTTGAGTGTTATTATAAAAAAGGTAGAAGAAAAGGAAAAAGAAAGTGATATTTTAAAAACGAGACCATAATGACTTTATAAAAGAAGTGGATGACAGCATAGGTGGAGTCAATTAAAAACAACGAAGTGTCAACGCGTTTCGGGTGTCAACACCCATTTTCAAGATAGAACTTAATATTTTACAATGTTTAATAAAAGATATAGTATGAATGAAACGAATAATTAGCTGATCATAAGATAATTATGTTTTATCAAATAGGAACAAAGGCATTGACCGAATATTCCTATTTAATGGAGGCGTATCGCTCATAATTAGCAAGCTCTCTTTTAATTCGAAATCAAAAGAATTACTCCCATTGACGGTAATTTAGATAATTGACGGTTTTCACACACCCGTAAATGATCGCTAACAGCACTGTTGCTAGGTAACACATTTTACCTGTAAGTGGAGAGCGACCAATGTGCTCTCCAGCTCTTACCTTCAGGTGGCGTGATGTTTCACCGAATATGTAGCGTTGCAGCTACTGCACGTAAATTTATAAACCACGCTTGAGACGAGTACAGATGGAATTTTGCCTTTGAACCTGAAAAGAGATGACAATCGACAGGAAGTTTTAAAAATGACGTCTATCTGACAGCATTTAAGTGACCCCTTGAAAATGTTTCTCAATTTAGACTGTGTATCAATAGAAACTTCACCAAGGCACGGAAGAACTATGATAACTCTTTTCTTTTCAACAGTATCAATAATGGGCTTGAGAAGATGTTTTTTTGTGTAAGAAGGTTTAAAGCAGTTGTCGATAAATCCAATAGGATAACCGTTTTTACGAAAGATATTTTTCAACTTTACTAATTCCTGATGAAAAAGCGACCAGCTTGAACAGATACAAAAACAACGATTGACCAAAGTGTAAATCATGTTGAATTTATAAGTTTCTGGAATGAAACTGTTAAAGTGTGTGTATAAACCACTGAACGTGGGTTATCTGTAAACTGAGGTGACAAATGCACTATTAGAACGTGTAACGGTGATATCGAGAAAGGGCAGACTGTTATTATTTTCAGATTCCAGAGAAAATGAAATTGGAGGATGACACGTATTCATATATGCGTGAAACCGTTGTAAGTGCTCAGGAGACTTAAATAGGACGAATATGCATCCACATAGCGTCTGTAGAATACTGGTTTAAATTCTACAGGACATTCGGTAAGCCACCTTTTTCGTAGTAACAAAGGAATGTATTAGCAAAAGTAGGACCTAGAGGAGACCCCGTGGCCACACCATCTACTTGCTGATACAACTTTTCGTTAAAAATGAAATGGGATTCATTAGTTGCCAGTTTAAGAAGTTTTTTAAATTCAATCTTATTCATTCCTGATACCTTGTAAACGTCTCCAAATAACAACTCGGTACAGATATTAATCGTCTCTTCTAGAGGTATATTGGTGAACAAGGAGTCCACATCTAGACTGCCCATATATAATTCAGTATTTTGTTGAATTATCTCCTCAGCAAAAGAAAAACTGTCTTTAACTGTAAAATCATTATTGGGAAGCGAAGAGAATAAAGGAACCAAAAACTTGGCTAATTTGTATGTGGGCGTACCAATTCTTGATAGAATAGGGCGCAGCGGTGGACACCAATCTACACACGCCTTATGCACCTTACAAAGCCCATACAGAATTCCTGGTCTTGTGCCAGCGGGTTTAAGTTTTTTGTAGTTTTCCACACTCAGGCCTCCTGACTTAATTAAATGTTGGTAAATATTTGAAATTCTTTTCTCTTGATTGACGGAGACATTAAGCAACTTACCTTCCTTTGTATTCACTAGCTAGCTTCACTAGCTTGAACTTTGTTTAATCTGCAAGAAGATCCTCCATCTTCTTCATGTACGTATTCCTATCAATGGCAGCTACAGAATTTCCTTTATCAGATTTTTGGATGACAATGTTAGAATCTTGAGACAAATTGTTCAAAGCATCAATTTCAGCCCGAGATAAATTACTAACAGTAGTGCTGTTATAATATCGAAATGAGGACAAGGCTGCTTCCTTAATCCTAGTTTTAGTGAAATCCAAATCCTCATTGGAGAGGATATTCAGGCCTTTGACCTCACGATAGAGCATTTCATAAATAATCACAAAAGCTAAGTGGAATAGCAAAATTAGTCCTTTGACTAAGATAGATTTTTCAAAATCTGACAAAATTTTCCTAGAAAAATTGAAAATCACTCTCTCGTTTTTTGGTGATTGTTCCTTCATTAAATTGAAAATCTTCTTTTCTTGTATCTTTTTCTGCTTTTCCAAAATGACATCATTGCTTCCAAGGAAAACTGATGAAACATGAATAATATCAATATAGTTGAGAGAGCTTTTCAGTTCGATCTGTTTAGTGTTGAAATCTCTCTTCAGAGTTCTAATTCTTGACTTTTTCTGAATAATCTCTTCTTCAAGTAAAATTATTTCTGACATTTTTTGTACGTAGTAGTGTTCCTCACATTCTTGTTCGCTAATCGAAATTGAAGAAATTTAGGAGTCAATCCGTTCGTCCGACAACGCAATAAGAAATCCAGATCTAATTTTGCTTTACGTAACTTCAAGTCGGTTTTTTCGAATTTCCGAACCTGTTTCACTGTCCTTGCATCATAGCGATTCCTCGATATCTCTGATAAAGATGGGAAGCAAAGACGCACCAGAAAGAGAAATACGAGAACTGCCACTCTCATGAACATAATTGTTATAAATTTTGGACATCGACTTACGTACAAAATAATACTGCGACATCAGTATGAGCTGTAGCGTTGTTGATACATTAATACAAGAAGTTGATGACAGCATAGGTGGAGTCAATTAAAAACAACGAAGTCAATTAAAAACAACGAAGTGTCAACGCGTTTCAGGTGTCAACACCCATTTTCAAGATACAACTAAATATTTTACAATGTTTAACAAGAGGCCCTGGGGCCTGAAGGTCAGTGCGGTTGGGCATACCAGAAAAGTAGTACACGTTACGAAGGACAACTAGAACACTTATAACACAGATAACATTCCGCGTGTATTTACTAAATTTCACAACCTTTCTCCTGCGGCGGCAAGAACTACATTCTATTCCGAATTTGATATCCTTTATAACTGTAGATTTTCAACCTGAAGTCCTTATACTGGAGTATTGAATACAATTATTCATGTATTATGAACTCAATCTATTATAAAAAAATGTTAAGTACAATGTAACAAAATATGTGCCAAAGTAAAAAACTGAAGAATATATACTTCTCACGTGACAAAGTTAGCTATGCAAAATTGAGCAATGGAAATCATTTTGAGGAAATATCTTAAAGTAAAAAATCTGGTCAAGTTCAGATAAGGCCGATAAGAAGTTCAAAGACTTCGGACAAGTCCAGGTAATTCTGACAAGGTCAAGTTTTGAGGAGGAGTTCTGGCAGCAGATAGGAGATAATACGATAGATGATGCCACCAACAAAGGACCTAAAAAATAAATTATATAACTGTTATACAATCTCAGATCCACTAGTGATGAATTTCTAACTAATTCTCACAAGTATTTTTAGAAATTTCATTAATTTAAAAAGAAAGTCTGCAATATCCCATATTTTGATGATCTCCCAAAAGTTAATGGGCAAAAATTCACAAATTTGAGGTCAAAAGAAAGTGTCGTAGGAATATTCGGCTTAGTTGCAGTTCACTCCTGGAACGATTATCTTGCCCTGCAAAAATGAATCATAATGAATCATTCTTTGGAACAATTACAGGTCGATAGTCTGATCCATAGTAGCAGTTTTCGTGCAAATTTAATTTCGCGAATTGATATAAAGTAAACTTTTCCCAGGAATTTAATTTCGTTAATTTCGCAAATAATTAGTCTTCATATTTTTTTAAAATTAAATATTACCATGCATACGTTGACAGACATTGAGGCAAAAAAGTATTCTTTCCTTTCACAAGAATTTAATTTTAAGAATACGTGAAATCCATTTTTTTCCAGTGAAATTTTCTTACCACTTTGAAGTATATATTTGGTATATATACAGTAAAGCCTGAAAGAAATTGATGCACCTCTGAAGGAATGAATTTTTACATAAAAATGCAAAAGATTTGTAAAGTCTGCTATATGTCATAAGTCTTCAACACGATTTGATAGGGAAAGCTAACAATCTTAAGTGGAAATGTAAAGTTTCTTTCTTTCTTTTGGATCATTTTTATCAAAATAAAATGATAAAAAGTCTTTTATTCTCCGATTTGCTCTGACAAGTTCAATAGAAACTCCATGACAGTGTCGTATTTTTGGTGAAATTTATGAGAGTGTATTAGGAAAAAATAAAATTTTTAGTGCATAAACGAATCGCTTTATACACCGACAAGCTCTCCTTGCAGTTCACAGCGTTTGAATTTGGTCCTTATTATATAATTGGATCTTATTACATTGTTACATCACATCTTGATTACGTAAACACTAATTGTATACACCGATATGACGTGACGTGACGTGACGTGACGTGATTTATTATTCAACACTATGAGTTGAAAGATTTTTGTGGTGTTAATATTCGAACAATGAAAAGGAGAGCCACCGACTTGACAATTACATAAAAGCAACAAGAACCTTAAAAGAAGAAAAAAAGATAACGCTCCTTCACGGGAAAGAGATTACCCAATATCAAGTTTCATATCAATATCAATTATTTTCAAAACATAACGATACTTCTGTTGTTATTTTTTATTAAAGAAAACACATTGTATAAACATTTTTTGAAAGTTATCGAGTTCGTAGATAAATCGTTATCTATCAATTAAGATTAGTTAATGAAGTCATTTATAGGAAAAAGAGATATCAACAAGCGCCACATGGCAAAAAACGAGATAGCAGCTACATTAACGCGTACCATTGCTTAACATTATTGAACCCCTCCTTGGATTTGGTCCTCAAATTCGAAATCAGCAGTACAAAATTGTTCCACAAGTAAATTTTCGTTAGAATTGAACAATTTTCAAAATTTGGTGCAAATTTGGCCTAATTTGCACTTTTTCGACTAAATTATGAAATTTGGCTTTCAAATTCAAAATTAGCACTATCAAATTGTCCCACGTGCAAATTTTCATTAGAATTGAACGATTTTCAAAATTTTAGTCCAAATTTGGTTTAACGTACCGTTTTTCGATTCGACTTTGATTCTTGGGACTAATTTGGGCTTAAAAATTGGAAAGGTAAGGGGGTTTCGGGCGTAAATGATCGCTGCTAACAGCACTGTTGCTAGGTAACACGTTTTTACCTGTAAGTGGAGAGCGACCAATGTGCTCTCCAGCTCTTACCTTCAGGTGGCGTGATGTTTCACCTGAATATGTAGCGTTGCAGTTACTGCACGTAAATTTATAAACCACGTCTGAGACGAGTACAGATGGAATTTTATAATGACTTTAAAATGTTTTCATCAGGTTAATTACCAGCTGTATAAATTTAAAATCAAACAAAATTCATCAGGAGAAGTTATTTTAATTATATGATATTATTATATATTATTGTATATTAATTGTGTTTTCCCCAGCTGTGATAGATGTATTATAATTGCCTTTCATGCAACCCCATGATCGAAGAGAGCTGTAGTAGACTATTCTCGGGATTTCTGTTTAAACACCGCATTATTGGCAGTCAACATGTTTCGGCCACCGTATTATTGGCAGTCAACATGTTTCGGCTTGTGATACAATTCATAGACGACCTTTTTTTTTTCTCATATGAACGCAATGTAATTTTTATAGCATCTCAAGAGGGGCGAGATCTTGCCAAATAGAGCGTAGAAAAGTTATCCCGCTAACCACCGATGTAATTTTTATCGATATGAACAGCCTCTAAATAAGGTTCTACATTGATTTTCGAAATAGGTAACTGATTTCTTACTCTCCCAAATAAGAATATAGAAGTCGAGGAGATTGAGAAAAATTATTGAATTCATGCAGAATTTGGCCAAAATCGATAAAAATCGAAAAAAATACATACGATAATTGACACACGAAGAGACTTGTTATTTCTACGTTCTTTTCTACATTCGTTATGCCTCAACTTACAAACGGTCAACGTTTCATATATCTTTACCAAGTAGGCTAACGATACTATATTTATATACTGTGTAGCTTCTGTTTGTGTTAATTTTTCTTTCTTTCTTTCTTTCTTATTGCAATTTTATTTCTCCCTTTCTTCAACGATTATAGCTTTGATATTTGCTAGCGTTTCCGGGACAGACAAAAATATCTTTTTTTTATATGAAACAAGTAAAAGTTGTATATATTACAGTGTCTCTGTTGAAAATATATTTATTCAGTTCAGTTCAGTTTGGCTGAACTGAGGCGGGATAGACGTATTTGTATGATTTTAATTACAGACTTACTTTTCATCTCCGAGAGAAAAATTTTATGCACAAACAAAATTTCTATTTTTTGAAATGAACGCTCGTTTCCCCAATAAACGCCCCCCTAAAATAAAAAACCCTGAGAGGTAAGTGAAACGAGTAGTTAAATTAATATTATTCAAAACTCTTAAGAAACAGCTTAGAAAAGAATTGAAAAGAAATAGATCATCGTTAAAAATCTAGTCCAAACGCATGTTTTGCTAATGTTTATGAAATGGTTCGATATTGATGTATCGGCAAGGAAACTACAGTAGCAGATGCTGAGAAGTAAAGATGTTGTCCCGTCCAATTAATTCAAATTTGAAGGATTTTGGAAACTTCATACATTTTTTCAAACAGGAAAATATGACTTTGTTTTGTCCAGTCGAAAGAAAAAGGAAAAACGATAAAAAATGGTTTACTTTTATTTCGACGTAATATCCTCTTACAAGAGAATCTAAACACAATGAGGAAAACTCCTTTTTTTATTCTTTATTTTACTTCCCAACAAAAGAACAATACAAATGTTATGACAAAAAATAAATTCTTTATGAACCTATTCATAAACAACTAAAAGGTCCAGTGGACAGCTGTGAAACTTAAAGTGGTCTTGTGAGACTGGTGAGAATGTTACGAAGGTCTTTTGTCCTGATATATTGATAGTGACGAAAATAATAATGAGGAATTAAATCTAAGATGATCAAGAAAACCACACTTTTCTATCTCAAACTCTTTACAGAGCATATCTGTTTATTCAATTAAAACTTAATCACAGGCGTATCCTTGTTATGCCAAAAAAATAGAAATTAAGTTTTCAAGAAACAGAAAAACTGACAATTAGTCGAACCACTTAAATGAAAAAGTTAAATAATAATAAACAAATGCTTTTCGTTAGGAGTGGATTTAATTGGTTAACAACTTAATAGAAGTAACTTGAAGAGGAAACCAATAGAAACACAGGTAATTAACAACAATCAGTTAATCAAGATATTTAATCATCGCCTAGCTACAACCATATGCGCCAGTCATATGATTTCTGATGTCATATTGATGAATAAAGCCAGAATTTGTCAGATAAATACAAAAAAAAAGAAAAAAAAAAAGAAAGAAAAGAAGTTACTTTCAACTTAAAGATTAAATAAACGTGGTTTTAGGAATATTATTTGGATTTTCAAGAATAAGATAGGAAAAATGTCTATGGATTATGTAGTTCCAGAGCTAAAAAAATATAATGATTTCATAGCTACCAAGCTAAACTTCGTAGAGTATTACTTTCCAAACAATATCTTCTTTTTTCCTGGTGGACAAAGGTGCTCAGGCAACGATGACGGAATTTCATCATCATTATTCAATTTCACATCCATTAAATACATCGCCAAGGCAAATTCTTCTTCATCCAAATGACCATCTTTATCAATATCAGCTAATGTCCAAATTCTTGCTAACGTATTTTTTGGAAGCTTTGATTTGACCATCGCCTGCTTGGCTGCAGCTCCTGAAATTTTTCCATCCACTGGATTAAGATCCAAAAACATTTTATCGTACCTTTCTTTGTTACCAGCCGAAGTAACAACCCATTGACTGGATCCAGCACCTAAGTTGAATCCTTCAGCTGCCCCTGTAGCAAATGGATTGAATTCACCAGCAGTGCTAGCAAAAACACCACCTTTGACAGTTTGCTCGTTATCTCTCTGTTCAGCTTCTTGTGGTAACATTGTCATCAGTCGCGAAATGTCGACGGCCAACATTTGATCAACCTTTTCAATAAGCTTTGGTCTCAAGGCAGGGAATTTAGAAAAATCATGATATTGTAGATTCTCCTGCATTCGCTGGATGTTGGGAAAATCACCAGGCGAAATTTCATGCTGCATTTGAATACGTCTAAAAATATCTGGTAAATTTTTGATGAGTTCAGCTTTCTTTTTATCTTTTCCAAACACAGATGGCATGTCTTCTCTTAATGCTGAGATGATGTAAGCATGGACCTGCAACAACGAAAAAACAATAGTTTAAGCTTTATGGAAAGAGGAATTCTCAAAAACACTAAGGAAATCCATACGAACACTAAGCAAATCCATACGAACATGTTTGAGATCCATAGAAATAGAGATCAACCTATATACAAGGTTTTAGTTTCTAGATTCAAGTTGTAAGAGATTTCCATATTAACTGAACCAACAACCTTTCACTTTTTTAACATGTCAAATTTAAAGTTCTTCTTAAAACTGAAAGTGAGTAAAAAAATTGGTGCTTACACTTAGTGAAATAATATGGTTATTACCTTTGCCAATCGAGCCCTTTTTATCAAGTCATTTAATTTTCTTAATGCAGCATTCTTTGGTAAGGTTTGCAGATCATGAAATAAATCATTTTCTTCAAGTTCAAACAACTTTCGGTTGTCGTCAATCTGAAGAGGTTGGTCCCAAAAGGAACCGACATATACTCTTGTTACTTCTGGAGTATTAATTACTTTTCCTAGCGACCACATCATGGCACCGTACACTCTCATCAACTGCTGCGTAGATATCATATCTGCCTTGTTAAGGACAATGCGGATTTTATCATCAAATCCATGTAATGCTTCTATGCCACGTCTGAATTCATCTGATATATCCAATTTATGAGCATCAAACAGTAAAATAATTCGATCAACTCTTTCTGCAAACCATTCCAACACACCTGTGAAATCATAGCCTCTACTAATAGATTGTTTTTCTCCAGACAAAATACCAGGAGTATCTATGAGTGTAATTGTTTCTAATACAGAATTATTTGTCTCTGAGCAGGAAAATCTGTTTAAAAAGGCATTTCCAAATGCTGAAAGTGATCGAAAACTTCTTTGGGAGTCTACAACTAATGCATTTCCAGGAATTACTCGATCATGAGCACCATGCATCACAGCAGTAAAACAATCAGTAGTTGGTTCTGGACCGACTCTCATGCCAGGAAATTCTTGTTCCAACAAATACTTAATAAAGGTGGTTTTACCAGTCGAATATTGCCCAACCAAAAGAACCATAGGCTTATTCAGAAAATCACTGTCCTCGAGCTTTGGGGAATGAAATTCATGAAATTTGTAGGCTTCCTCAAGTGGCAATAACTTATCTTTGTAAATCCTTTGTAACCCTTCCGCGACTGAGTCGAAGACCTCAGGAGTTTTTGACTTTTTCCCCCAACGAGACATCTTGGAATCTTGTCAGTTGACTGGAAAACGATGATTAAACCAACCAACTTCAATGATGCATTGCTTTACAGCAGCTGACAGATATAACCGGTAATGTGTCTTGATTTGATGGACAATTTATATTCACATCTTGACGCACCGCCGTACAAAACAAAGTCCACACATGGATGTTTTCAGGGAAATGCCCGTCGGCTTAATGATGACTTTAAAATTCTAGATTTTTATGTAATATAAGATATTGGGCACAGATACACAACAAAATTTTACTTGAAAACAATTTATGGGCATACTATTGAGAAAGAGCACGAAATCGATTAATATATATCTTATTCATGTCAATATAACCCCCTGACGAATTAATGCATAAACATCTTATTATAATTTACCGATTGTCTGGAAACCTGAAAACAAAAGATAGAAGAATCCCTCCTCGTATTAATGAAACAGTTGCATGGATTATTTTTATTGGTAAATTGGTCTAAAAACCTTTACTGGCAGGTTATATGAACTTCAGTTAACCATAAAAAGAAGAAACCATTATTAACAAAAATCAACTTTGCTTTTTGTTCCAAGAAATTTTACGTGACATAATGGTAGATAAATAATGTAATACTAGCTGCCTGGGTAAAAAATTTTTACCGATGCAATTCTCGTTCAGTACAAAGCGAAAGAAACTTTACGTTCGATGTTATTTTCATGTCCATTTTTAGCGCATGTCTAAAACAAAATGCGTAGAATACAAAGTATTTTTAATTTAATAATGACTTCATCATCATCATATCCACCACCACGCGTATAAAGAGTTTCTGTCTGGCTGTACTTCACCCGGCCGGCGGCCATATTATAAAAAGAACTTGTGAAATAAAAACCCTCCTCTACATGCCACTACTTCTGGATGGAATAAATTTATTACTCTGTATCATTAAAGACAATCTTTAATACAAAACTGAAGCAAAAATATATTCATACCTCCTTGTCTATTTATATGGCACACCACATTTAATGCAATGCAATGGTTTTCCCCTTTATACTAATACGCATATATATATATATGGATACAAAATCGTTGCCACATTTGTCTCTTTAACAACTTTTTCGTTTTTTCGTTTTTTCAATTAAGACTCTCAACCAGGGCTTAAAACTCTTATAGTATTAATATATAGATGTAATCGAAATGAAACCAGTGGTGATTTATCCCCTGAGTTCATGTTCATGTGAGAAATTTGTACACAATGTTGTGAAAATAGTTTTTCACTGTGAAAAATTTACATATCTTCTCACAGTTGTGTTTGAATCCCAAACCGAAAGGTCATTTTTTTAACTCGACACTCGTGTATTTATTATGCATTCTTCAAGTTGGCATGTGGTCATTTTTGGGGACTGGATTCCGCGAATCATCATTTGTTAAACAAAATTTTAATATTGGAAATTTTGGAACAATTTTGTGAGTCAAACTTTCGAGTGGCAAAAAATCACAAATTTGCGAAAATCTCTCTCGTGGGTGAAAGTTTCTCCTACTAAAGTAGCACTTGACATGAAATCAAGGGTGTTTTTTGCAGTGAACTGAATTTTTAATTTAATAAGAGATTAAAAATCAACGAGTGCAGAACTGGTTTTTCATTTTTGACTGCAGGAATTCCTGCAGTAGGACTAGAGTAGGACTACCCAATCAAGAAGTAACAGCGCATTTGTGCTGGTGACACAAACTGCTTATATGTTACTTGTTGTTATTTATTGTTGGCTTTTGAAGTTTACAACTTCAGAATGACTTGCTTTTGCTTGCTGTCCTCACAGCAGAAACAAAGTAGCGGTTGTTCAGATATAACCAATCCCCAATATCAAATATGTGGTTGCTACCGTATGGACTGCTGGTAATGTAAGTCTTAAAAAGTTTTGTGTGGATTGATTTTTGCAATGGACTCATTTCTGTATGTTCAGAGCGATCTTAAGTATTTATAATACTTATTGCATGTTTTTCATGTCTTATTTTTTAGCGAGGAGAGAGATTTGAAGAAAAAAATTCCTTTAAGAAAAGGTCATGGGGTCATTGAAAACTATATATTCATTGTTTAAAATAAGTGAAAAGATACAGTTAAAATTAGAAAATTTAAAAGAATATCCTTAAAATCCTCCAATACCAAGTTAATACACAGAAGTTGAATTTTTAAAATGGCATTTCACTTGGATTAAGCTCAGACAAAATTCACAAGATACATTCTTCAGTTCTTGCTCAATAACAAACAAGATATGACATTATAAGTTACAAAATATACTATAATACTAAAACACCTATAATACTAAAATACCAGTGCCCCCCCCCCCCCCCCCCCCCCCCCCACACAAAATTTTTAGAATGCGTAATTATTTCAATGGAGAAGCTGCCAAGAACCAACAGCGATAGAATTTACTCTCAGGGTGGTATACAAGACCAGAGAGGTACTTTAAAGCAGTTTCCCTCCCGCTCTCCTCCCATAATGTTTGAAGATCGTGATTATATCAATTGGGAGAAGGATATACAATAAGATTTTGGCACTTTGAAGACTTTTTTCCTTAATCCCTGTTCAAAATTCATTCCCTCAATTAAATGATTCTTGATGAACGTGGCTTTTAAGCAATGAGAGTAAGCAAAGCACCCTTCTTGAAAACTGATCAAAAAGAAATCAAGGTAACATTAAATATAATGAAAATTAAATAAAGAATAAAATTTATTTTCCGAAAACCATTTCTTACTTGTCTTGCCAAACTGAGAGAAGGATTTCCTAAACTTGACTGTGCTGCAATCTCTATGTAAAACACAGCTTTGAAAAGATTGGAAACCTATCTGCAATCAACCATACTCGATGACATGGAAAATGAAAAATCTTATGATTTTTCATGGATGTTCATAAACATATATGACTGGTAATTTTTATCTTATTGAGGTCTCCAACCAATTTGTAGGCATTAATCACAGCAGGAAGAGAATGTCTGGCATACTCAGTCAGCACAAATTGCCAAAGAAGAGAGTTATAGTGTCTACTAGCACGTAAACTGTTTCATCTATTTCATCTGTTCCATCTGTGATGTATAAATGGTCCAGATCATGTTAAAACATGCCTCTCTAGTCTTTCATCTTCCGTGCATTTTAAGCAGTGGTTATGAGTAATTAAGCAGCCATATTTTGGTTAAAAGATGTATATAAAAATATTCACCATTAGCTTATTCACCAAGTAGCTTAAATTCATTTTAAGGCCTTTCAAAAATTCAAGATAAGGCATTATTTACATTTTTTGTTTTTTGGTATTGTGGTTTTTTGATATGATATTTGTGATTTTTGGTATAACTGTTTTTTTTTTTTCTCCCAAAATAATTAAAGGAAATGAACTAAATGTCACCAAACACTATTGTCATCAACAAAATTAAATCTGTTATTACCATCTAAATAGGAAGGTGATGTATTTTGATGTATAACTTTCACAACAACATTACTTATGTATGGCTTTATTATCATCTGTTTTTCTGTTTAGAAAAAAAATAAAAATCATAAAATAAAATTATAAATAAAAGAATGGAAAATTTATTGCAGCAGACACACAGGTATATATATCTTTATCAAATTCATTGGCGGTTCCTTTCAGTTTAAGGACTTTTCCTAAGTTCAAGTCTTTATATTGTACATTAACTATGAAAAATTGGATGGATGAAATTTGGACAAAAATATTTTGGTCAAAGTTATTTGGTCCAGTTTTTTGGGTGTGACAAAATTTAGTCAAACTTTGTTTTCGCTCTTAAGCTGCATGGTAGGTCAGAAAAAATGCTGAGAAGACCAAATAAAAGCTTAAGTTAATGATTTTGATATTACAAATTCTTTTGGAAGGATGGAAGTTTTTAAAAAATTGTTAAATATTATTAGCTCAAAGAAATTCGCAAGTTTTTGAAAGTTCTTAATTTTAGTTTGTAGTGCTCATCAACTTGACGGTATAAATATCTTTGCTGATCTTGTAAGGGTAGCCAATTTCAGTTTGAACAGTCTTCTTGACTGCAAACTTAAATACCTTCAAAATGCCTTCCAAGGTAAACAAAAAGAAAAAAATATTTTTTAGTGAACTTTCTCTCATATTTTGGCATGGTATTTACAGTTCCCTATGTAAATATAGTAAAATAAACATATTTGTATTCATTATTTTCAATGAATGTTTCCTTTCTAAGTAGCACTCTCTGCTGAACATCAGGTGAATATCAGTTTTACTCTAGTTAACTGTTGTAATCAGTTTACACACAATGTACTTTCCAATCTCCGCAAAGGTAATGGATCAAGTGGGAATTGAAGCACCCACAACCTACAGTTTTGCTGGGCGATTGCCCTACGGAATGCGCTACTGTCATTCCCCTAGTTCACAATAGAGCTTATGCTCAATGCTTCCAGTCCAGGACCTGAATCCTGCGAACCAGTGAAATATCATTGAATTGATGCACAGACAGAGCTCAACTACCATCCAACCCATTGACTTTGTGGTGATTGTAAAGCTTTGTACATTGGGGAGAGGCATTAGTTCAACAGTGTTGAATAATAACCCGTCGTCAGCCATGTGATATTGACTTTGGTTCAATGAAAAAGCTTTGAGAACATTTTTGCTAATTTCTTTTTATAGAAATCTTGAACATTTACATCACTATATGACATCACTGGGAAAATATCAACAAGACAATAATGAAGGTATACCTTTTGTATAAACAATTGTTTGAAACAGTGGAGTTATTTTTCGATAATTTGTTTTGATACAGATTTAGAAAAAAACATTTCAAAGTTAATTGACAATTCATATGAAAATTGTAAGCGATTAGAAGAATTTGTTTTCAAAGAACCAGTACAAAGACGTCAAGCATCAAAATTGTAAGTTGAACTTACATCTTCTCCTGACTACCTTGGGCAAACCTGCAGTGCTATGATGTTGTTTGAAACATAGCTGTTTTAGGGTTTCTAGACACATATACCCTTCTTTGCTATCCCAACCCAAATAACCTGATATATCCCTATGTTACTGAATTATGTTTTAGATATTTATCATGGTTTTGTTTTCTCCTCTTGTTATATCTATCATATTATAATTTTAGGAAAGTTGACCAGATTTTCTATGATATTCGGCATATAGAGTCAGGTTATAAGACATACTTGCAAAAGAAAAAAAACAAGGTGATTACTTCGAATTCCTCTTCAGTTATGTGAACCTTTCCACACTTTGTATCGAGATCTTAACATTTTAAGTGTGCCTAGAGATTTTAATAAAGCATGGTTTATGTGATCTATAATCATCCATTTAATTGTCTTACCACTGGTTTAAGTCTTTAAACACTCGAAAGTAAAATTGACCTATTAATACCATAATTTCTTGTAAAAAACTATTATCTTACTGACAAGATGGGGTCACCATTTCGCAGATTGTTCAGAACATCATTTATTTTTTCTTTATTGTTTCAGGCTAATGAAGAAAGAAGGCGAGAAGAATTGCTATCCATGAACTTTACAACAAATGTAAAATGTTTGTTATTATTTGTGAACAAAACACCCAGTGGGCAAAATCTTCAAAAATCTCTGTGGAGGAGTGTTTTTTATTGAAACAGCAGGCAATGTTGCATGCCATTCCTATAGAAAACACTCCTTCATAGACTTTTTGAAGATTTTGCCTACTGGGCAGCTGTTAATTATACCAAGGAAAGTTTTCCAATGATTAATAAAAAATCATTGAATGTGATTAAAATATAATTTATTAATGAGGGACTATAGATGACGAAAATGAATCGAGCAATACTTTTCACCCTTTTTAAAACCAATTGAATCTGCCATTAAAAGTAAGAATTCATTATAATAATTAGCTTATCAATTTCTCTGAAAGGGATATTTGGTACATGAAAAAAATAATGATTTTTTCTTGAGGCCGAAGAGTTTATAATTTTTTCTTTAACGGAAAAAAGTTCCGCTGTCATAAGTTTAGAGGCACTTTAAGATCGTCCCTTGTTGTAATTGCGTATGTACATGGTGGTCTTTGTAATTGCCTTTAAAAATTGATTGTGTTTGTGGGTATACTTCAATCCAACATGTCTTAGGCAGAAAGTAACGATACTAAAATTGCAATGGATTATGCTTTAACACATCACGATGCATTGCAAAATGCAGACCGAAATGTTGGACAAATGTTGTATACTGGCTCAAATGCTTTGGAACAAATGAGAAATCAGCGACTATCTTTAAAGGTACCATTTTTGTTTGGTCTTAGTTAATTTGCTTGTCTATTTTTTATGCTATTTTACATGGAGTGGCAACTCATGGTTTTATTTCAGGGTGTTAGAAAACGAATGTTGGACATAGGTAACACGCTTGGACTTTCAAATACAGTTATGAGGATGATTGATAAACGAGGCACTCAAGTATGTTGAGTTAGTTCCAGCTTCTTACTTTTTGTCATTGGCTATACAGTTTTTGCACGTCGCGGCGTCTGTTAAATCCAAGGAAGATGCAGCGTTTATTTCAAGACAAAAAGTAAAGACGTACAGTCAATTCTCGCAGTGTCGAACATGCGCCACCACAAACCAAAATCTTGGTCCCTTAAGTGTTTCGTAGTCTTACAAAAGCTCTCGCTATTTCGAACTCAAATATTTTACTCGGACCCTTGGGAGTTCGGTTCATACGCGAGTTGACTGTGCATTCTTTGGAATTTTTCATTGTCAATTCCCTGGTCTGGATGTCTATCATAAAGTCTTATTGTCGGTATCTCTAACTTAAATAGTGTAACTGTCTAATTTTTGCACATTTTTTGATCACATGATGGTAAATAATTTTGTCATGTGATCAAAGTGTGAAAAACAAAGTTTGCCTATTGAAAAGTTCAAAGAATAAAATGACAATGAGCAATAACCGGCAATAACCAACTTAATTTGAGGTCCGAATTGACCATGGGTCATGTGGCAAAATGTTAGGGACTTTTGTGTCTTCACCAAAAACTTTAATAAACGATCGATATCTCGGTCATCGTAAACATGTAAACATTTTGCTGATCATATTTTCGAGCTCTATAACATGGTACTACTCTCAGTTTGTTATTCTGTAATTTAAATTTTCATGAGTGAAAAGCACTGCTATATTATTTAAACTATCTTGCGAACAAGTGGCCTTTAGCTCAAGGTTTTTTTTCGCGTATCTGCCAAGTGGGCTCCGTCCATACGGTACTCCGCAAAAATTCTCTTGCTATATAGAAATTTCTATAACCTCTAATGATGATTTCAATTTCTATGACGTAATAAATATTTGATCTTGCCAAAGGAGCTCCAGCTTTTGGTTTCTTTTGTCATGCTTATTACGTAATAATTAATCACTTTGAATAGGGAGGCTTTGGCTTTTCCATATGTATGAAAGGTCTGTTCGTTTTTTTAAAGTGTGCCAAGCCGGTTCTCCATTCAGACATTTTTCAGCTCAACTAAAAATTCAGCGCTTTAATAGTTATTTAATACTTTAATATTAATATTCGAAAAAAAGGGGTAACCTTCAGTAAAGGGATAACCTTCAGTATTCGCCTCGTTTCGAATCATACTACAGTCAACTCCCGCCATCTTGAACGGTAGGGGCCGAGTACAGCGTTCGAGAAAGCCAGAGGTCTTCTCAATGAGCGGTATGCTGCAATTGTTCTTCGAGATAACAGATGTTCGAGACAGCGAGAAGTCTTCTCAGGTTGGAATGTCGAAAATTGTGGAGGATCACATTAACATAATTTCTGTTTTAAGTCTTTAGTCAGATATATCACTAATGGGCGAATTTGAAATTTTTTCTTTTATGTTTTAATAGCTAAAACTCACTCTACCACGAATGCCTTAATAAATAGTATACAATTTTTATTCCCAGCTCTTGATTCTGGCAAGTGTATTTGTGCTGTTCTAATCGATCTTCAATTTTACTTTTCAAACTTAGACATTATGGCATTCGTGGTTTTATCCGACCGTAAACAGTTTGTCACTACGTCTCGTGTCAACCCCAAGGTTCGGTTCTGGGACCTATACTTTTTTATTGTGTGTAAAGGATCTCTATAAAGCTATTGTATACTCGACTGTTAATCATTTTGTGATAAATCGTTAAATCATTGTCTAAAGGGGTCATTATAGATTTGAAATGCTTAACAAATTGGTTGAATGCGAATAAAATCTCGTTAAATCCTGCCAAAACTGAATACATCATTTTTCATAAATTAGACTTTATTCTAGCCACGTAGTAAAGTATCTTGGTGTCTTTACTGACCAACATTTAACTCGTGTGGATTTTGTGTCGGAAAAATTGAAACAAGCAAATGATGCCTTATTAGACAGGGAGGAATTTTAGAAGAAACTGGCGGAGAGGGTAACCGAAAGTTTTTCACTTGATTAAAAGTCCTGGTATGGTCAGGTTTCATTTTCCGCCTGGGTCCAAAAAAAGTTTGGTCCTGAATGTCACGTGATAATGACGTGAAAATAAAATTCTTCGATATATAAGACGATATATAAGACGATGAATTTGTCTATATCTAACTTGAGACATTGTGTTTCTTAACCAACTTTGGTATATCTTCGTATAACGTTTTATTAACATTTTCGGACCCTAGAGCTCCCCCTTTCCTCTTTTTCTGGAACTTAAAATTCTGTCTTTTTTTGATTTTGTGAAAATGTGTAATATTCTTTTCTTACATGAGCTAATAAATGACAAATTGCCTGATTCTATACTGAACATTTTCACAATCACTTTTAATGCTTGTAACCGTCCAAACAGTCGTATGAAACCAGATCTACTTCTTCTTCCTCGAACATCGACAGTTTCCTTTGGTACATACTCAATTCAGTACCAACGCATTCTCTTACCAAGGTTTTGTTCAGTTCATGATATTTCTGCACTGGCTGACCTATCTAACTGACTCACCTAACACACAAAGTGAAATTTTACTTTCTGTCATCCTATAGTATCTAACACTTAAATAAACCTTGCGCTGGACGTACTTTTTCAATGCTTGATCATGATTCAATATCAATTAGGAATTCGTAATTGTATATTTATATATCTGCATTGTGTATGTTCAACTGTGGCCACACCTCCTCTGATTAAATTGTTTTTCCTACTGAGGTGGTTTCCAGTCATTCATTCACATTCATTCATTCTTCTCCAAAAATTTCAACATACTCCCTAGTTCCGCCGCTAATGAGCATGATGGGATGGCTATCTGTTTTTTATTTATTTCAGGATAAATGGATCGTATATGGTGGAATCATTTTAACATGCATTATTATCTTTTTAACTGTCAAATACTTGACTTAGAAGATTGCGACACTGTCACGTCACGTCGTGTCACATCGTGTACAGACGGAAAATGAAAAATGATTGTAGGCTGAACAGTTTAGCACGGAAAGATTAAACTGAAGAGGCTGTGAGAAAAAGGAACTTGGAAATGTTATTGAAAGTAAAGAATAAAGAAAGCAAATACAACTTCTTTATTTACGTCAACTGCATCACCCTTCTTTGCCAAGTTGCTAAAAACGAAAGTTACGAAAGTTAAAGTCTATAGACCTTTGCCGAACTTCATTTTCGCCTCGTTTTGATGCTTTGTATTGTTTCACGGTAATTAATTGACTGTATGTTTTGCTTAACTGCAAATCGCATTGGGATAATTTGTGATAATCTTCATCGAGTTAAGAACGCCATTATCGCTTTATGAACATCTGAATAACTAGAGTAAACCGGCCAAATTTCCCTATAAAACAGAAAAAGCAAAGAAGTTTAGAAAAATTGCGAATGCCCGCTGTGTTATATGAACAAGTTGAGGTTTCGTATGCTGAAGTGTGATTGAAAAAAAAAATAAAACGTGAAAACTTATGAAACCCAAGTATCAGTATCAGCATAGAAGAAGAAGGAAGATGCAAATAAAAAAGCTAGAAAATTCTTCCTTCATCTTTGAACGCAAGTAAACAGCGCGATTTATATACATCTAAGCAGGAAATAAGCATCTAAAAAAGGCGGGAAAAAAAATAGCCCGCCGCAACATTTTCCGTGGTGGTAGTGTTGGAGATTCGTCTAAACGTTAATACGGCCGTCATATTTAAGGAGCCATCATGATATTATGATGATTTGAGTAATAATAAGAAATTACGAAATAGGATATTTGACAGACCAGATGAACCGTAAAATTCCGCGCGGACGGAAAATATATGCATTCTGATTGGCTGCTGGTTAAGATTGAGCAGAAAAAGTAGAATGCTATTCAACTTTTTTTTTGTCTTCGCGGAGAAAAACAAAAAGGAATCCCCCATTTTTCACGTGCGGAATTTTACGTTTTATCAAAACCAGGCTTTATGATCACTGTTGCATAAAAGATGATAACGATCAAAAATTATTTGACAAAATTAGCCTCTCTCCTCCTCTTGTGTTGCAAGGTTAACCCTCCCTCGTGTATCATACATATTGGAAACTTTTCTGTTAAAAAAGCATAAATTGAATTTATAACTACCATATATTTCAATCATCAAAATAGTATTAAATAAACATTTCACTTGACACAGGGCCGAGAAAAGTTCTTAAATGATACTTTCATTAAGCAAAAGTCTGTACCTTCCTCTTTTTGCGCACTAGCAATTCTCACAACGCACATTTTTAGCAACTAAAAAAATTGAAAAAACGAAGCCCGTAAATATGATGAATGTTTCGAATTCCGAACTACGCGCACGCTGCGCAACGATAGCATATAAATATCAAAAGTTCTACAGAATTCAGAGATTTGAAAGTTCTAAGTTCTAAAGTAACGTTCCAACTCGAAAAATACTGTTTTGCTATATATATTATGAAAGTCTTCCATTTATCGTATATCGCATCTTTTCGTCATGAATAATGCAAGAAAATTTTCGAACTCTCTGTTTGTTCTCTCTTCTCAACTCACAATATGTTCACCTCTTTTGGAATCGAATGGAAAACAACACAATATGTTTCCTCCCTCTTCCAAAAACAAATAGAAATTTTCTCACACTTACCAAAAAGTTTTTTGAATAAAACCCGCTTTCTCCTCCTCCACGCCCCACACAATTGGCTTTTTCGCCCCGAATGATGCGCATGTATTAATTATTAGTGGCTGAAGTAAATTCATGTTTTGGATAAAAATAACCTAACATGTTGTCCTGTTATTCTCATTATAAGGAGAAGACAATAAATTAAAATTTTCATAAGATCTGCGCAACACAACACTGTTGTACTACTTTTACTTCAAAGTCCTGGTTTCAAAGTGATTCTGGTCTGGTAAATTGTTTGAAATAAAGCGCGAAACAAGTTTCTGACCCCGTGCGCAGCGCAGTCTGGAAAACAGTTAGCTATAAAGTTATCGTCACTGGAATAGAAGGTTGAAGCGGTGGTAGCACACTTTCACACTTTGAAATCCCTTTCGCGGAAGAAATTATGGACTTAAAAAAAGTTTTAGAAGCCACTGTATCGCCTGGTAGGTTATTTGTAATGATAGTATTTTAATTTTAATTTCTTTTTAAGGAATTTTCAAATATAGCTTATGATATTGAAACAGTTGTTAAATTGAAACTGACTAAAAAGCGTTAGCTAATGATTTTATTGCACATTTTACAAAAACATGACAAGTTATTATTGTTTAGAAAATCCTCCCCTTCCTTCACAAAAATGAAACTAACTTTAAAAACATTACTGTTTGAATATATATTACCACAGATTATTGGATTTTGGGGGTCTTTTCTTTTAGAACCTCAAAATGCATTATCAGACCAGATCCATAAAACTTGAGGGACTTTGGTTGCAACATACAATCAGCGACTTCTTAACAAATTTGGGCTTAGTTGCAGTCCTGTTACTACTGATCGGTTCCAACCTGTAATGGTTTCAATCAAAGAACTATTCATGTTCTGACTCGTTCTTTGCAGGACAAGATAATCATTACGAGGCTTGACTGCAACTCAGCCCAAGTTTGTTCCCAGTCAGTCCTTGAGGACCTACCAAAATGTCATTTGTAACCGTTGTCATATGTGTCTGTGTCAAAGTAGACAGAGCTTCTTCATTTGCTGATGTTGTTTTCTTGACCTTGATTTATTTCCTTCGATAGCGGGAGTTTTTCCGCAGAAATCCAAAAGCTTTTGTTGCAAACATTTTACTTAGCACACATGACTTATAATCTAAGAAATATGCACGTATACAAAACAAATTAATAAGACATTTACATTTTACAACTAAAATCTTTCCTTCTGACCTAATTAATGAAAATACTCCAGTTTTTTAACTCGCCATGAATATTAGAAAGATTATGTTCCGAATGAAAAACGTGTATTTGCAAATAATTTTTTTTTTCAAATCGAACAATTATAATGAAGAGAAGGTGTCTTCAGAAATTGCATCAAGCTCAATACTTGATTCACCATCGCTGTTGTCTTCAATTTTGTTTAAATGATTAAATTGGGATGTATTATTTTTTTGCACTTTTTGCGCTGACGAATTTGATCAAAAATGTTGAGTTATAGCTGTTGTTTTTGATTTTCTTAAGTTTGGCTGGTGTTTATTAAACGTCGGCACAGCCGAATGCTAGCGTTATTTCAGAGGGCTGGAAATGTAAATTGTTTTCCAGGCTTTACTGTATGTATGCTCTTTTCTGACAAGTTAAATGTATGAGCTAAAAGCAGACTTTGAAACTTGAAAGAGGGACAAAAGATTTCAGATTATTTTTCATTTTAGATCAAAATGAATTGCAAGCTGCACAAAAGTTTTTAGAAGAAGCTGCCTCTCAAAATTTTGTAAGAATATTTTTTTACTTTTTACTCTTTTTTTATTATATTTTTAGAATTATAAGTTATATTATCAGCTAAATTGTGTATTTTTCAGCCACAATTTCTTGCTGCATTATCAGAACTGTTAGCCAATGCAAGTGAAACACCTATAGTACGACAAGCTGCTGGAATTCAACTTAAAAATTGTCTTGTTGCCAAGGATTCGTCAGTCAAACTAGCTTATAATGAACGATGGTATGCATTAGCTGAAGATGTTCGGAACAAAGTTAAAACACAGGTAATTAACACTACTTCTGATATTTAATTATTCACCTATTATATGGATGTTTTGTGGCAGATCTTCATGCAGTAAACTTGACAGTATCCATAAACGCGCACTTAGAGTGGTTTATCAAGATTTCTCTAAAAGCTATGAAGAACTATTACAATTGTCTGGGTTTAAGCGTATACATGAGATCCATTTACGCTACCTTTTATGCGAGATATACAAAACCCTCCATGGGCTGAATCCCTCTTTTATGAAGACACTATTCATGGTCAAAAACATCCGTTACGGTCTGCGAAACTCAAATCTTCTCTCTCTTCCTCCATCAAGTTCAAGTCGCTTTGGCAATCAGTCTTTTTTATTTAGAGGAAGTCTTTCGTGGAACGCCTTACCAGATAGTGTCAAGTCTAAACCTTCATTAGATGCTTTTAAACTCTGTCTTAAATCCATTAACTTAATCAAGCAATGCAATTGCAAACTTTGTAGGGTTTTGTGATAAATTTTAGCTTGACGAGTTGGTATTGATTAGTTCATTTTATATTTATCATGTATCTTGTAAACTACGTAAAACCAACATTAAATAAATTGGGAAATGAAATGAAAGACATTCACTGTCTTTTTTGAAAGTGTAAAATGTGCTGACTGGTGCCTTCTTGTCCATCATGCTCTAAGCAGAATTGTTTTTAGGTTTTCCTTGCACTTGGTACAGAAACAGCTAAACCATCATCTGCTGCATCATGCATTGCTGGCATTGCATCGGCAGAACTTCCACATAATTTATGGCCTGATCTTATGAACAGCCTTTGTGAAAACACATCAAGTCCAAACAGTACAGATGCTGTGAAAGAAGCTACATTGGAAGCAATTGGTTATATATGTCAAGATATTGTAAGCATAAATGTGTTTCACATATTTTTTCTCACCCAACTTAGAAAGAATCTGTACAGGTTTTTTTAATAAGCAATCCAGTTTGTAAGGGTAAAGGTCTAGTTGAGCCAAAAAAAGAGACTTGCTTTAAGTATCTCAAGTGTTAAAATTGATCTGCTAATGTATTTTTGGATCTTTAAACTCCCTTTCCTGTCACATATCCAAAAAGAAACTCATTTAAATGAATAGAAAACCATTTATCATCAACTAACACAATGTTAGTAGAAGTATATCATCGTTTTTAATATTTAAACCTTTTCAGAGAAAGCTGTTGGGCAGAAAATTTTAAAATGCTAAGCAACCGACTAGTCAATTTGAGGTCTGAAAACTCCCCCATTCTTAACAACTGAATGACTGAATTTGGTGTTGCGTTGAAAAAACGTACTATAATTGCTCAAGTGATTATTTTTAAGTGGTAAGAATCAAAGAAAATAGATAATATATAATGTTTTAAAAGAAGCATCACTGAAAAAACCTGTTGATAAGGCCGTTGTTAGTCAATATTTCATTCATCCTCAAGCACATGCAGATCAGGATGAATGCTAATAATAACACATGAAGTTTATTATCAAGACTTTTTCCCAAAAAATGAAAAAAATGTTAATTTTATTACAATGGTTCCTTAATTTTTTTTTACCATGCTTAAGCAAGATTAAACTGAAGTATACAAACCTAAATTATTCTAAAAATGGAAAGTTGTTCAATAAACTGTATTGTAACTTTCTAGAAAAACAATTCACAGTGAAATAATAGATAATAGAAATAAAGGGTACACAGCACCGTAATATTTGTATGTATTTGTTTATCTCAAATTTAATATGAAACTTCTTATTATTTTTCCCTTACCATTTTCTAATTTCTTGATGTTTAGGATGTACAGTTTTTATCGGGATATTCTGCTGTCATTCTTCGGGCTATTGTTAATCGTATGGGTAATGAAGAAGCAAAGTGAGTACAAAATTTTTCTTTTTCTTTTTTTTTTTTTTTTTTTTTTTACCAAGTCATAATTAAAGGCTTTAGTGTTAATAAGTTTTGTTGTTGTTTTATCATTGGTAACTACTTTATGTATCACTCCCAACCAATAGAAAGACTTCTTTGTTTTAGGGTTTGGGTTAGTCTCTCCTATCTTTCGGGTTGCTCTTTAAAATAGTAGTTCCGCACAAAGTTGTTATCAATCAGCTTCACTCCCCATGTCATTCTTGAAGTCATACTAAGAATTAGCATCATTCACTTTCAATAGTAAAAGTAGATTGAAAGCGAAACGTTTTGTCTTTAAAAGTTACGTTGGAAAAAGTTTGGATAAAAAACTTTCTGACAAACCTTTTCAATGGGAAATGCTTTCCTGAATATAATCAAAGCTACCGATAAATAAGTTTTTTAACACATTACATTTTTCAAATTTTTTTTCATAATAACTAAAAATTATTCCAATTTGTGCTATCTCCATTTTCCATTACATTTACTAATAGTTAACTTTTTTCCATTTTTAGTTTGAATATACGTTTCTCTGCTACTACCGCTTTTCTTAACTCGCTGGAGTTTATAAGGGGCAACTTCGAAAAACAGGTACCATAAGTTACTTTGTAAATTTACTCCTTTTCGATAAGCAGGAGAAAACGATTCCAACATGTTGGTGCAGTTTGAACAGAGTTGCCAATGTTGTTTTTATGTATCATGATCAGCATTCCAAATAAAATGAATGAAAAAATTTCAAATCACTTGATAGTATTAATATTATTGAAGTCGCTATCCTAACAATAGATCAGAAATCCTATTACGACAGAAAAAATCTTGCCAATGGCGGCAACTGGAGTCCCCTTTAAAGCTGGATTTTGGGCAAAATATTATTACTTTGAAGAAAAAATCTGATGACTTGTTTTAAAACTCAAGATCAGAAAGGGGAAAAAATTGGACCTCCGTTCTCCTTCTATTCAAGATTGTGGTTGAAACTGTCTTAACTTGCTTTTATTTCATTGCTTTAGGATGATAGAAATTATATCATGACAATTGTTTGTCAAGCAACACAATGTGCTGAAAATCGAGTGAGTTTCTGTTGCAAATATTCTATACACCAAAATTCTACATTTTTCTGAGTGTCAGATTGAGTAGCATTATGTAAAACTTATTACAAAATATTATTGTTTACAGGTTAAAACAGCTGCCTTACAGTGTCTTGTAAAGATTGTCACCTTATACTATGAATATATGGAAACTTATATGGGCCCTGCACTTTTTGCTGTAAGTATGAACTGTTGAGATCAGTAAAGTTGATTTGTCTTATTTTTAAAGGTTCTGTTCTGCAGTAAAACAACCATGCTTTAAAACATTCAATATACATAAGTATTTATAAATATTAATGTTTTTTTCAAAAAATTTAACACTTTCGTGAAGTATTGCAGAAATAGTGCTTTAATTTTTCACCAAACGTACACTACTATGCTGCATCTTGAAAAAAATTTCTAAACTTGAAGATGCGAATCGTGACATACTAGTTTTGCAATATGCGAACACCGAGTTTCTTTTTCACATATTTTATTGGAATCTTCTTAAAACCGGCAAGATCAATACACCTTCCAGAATTCATGTTTATATGTTGTACATACGGACCTCTTTTTGATGTATTACGTTGATTCACAGTTAATTATGTAGGTTTTGATGACCAAGTGACTAGATTTTTTTAGATTTTTGGCTGAGTATAACATCTTATAATTAAGAAGCTACTAATCAGGGATGCCATAGTGCTATTTAGGAAACCGAAAATGTCAATGCCAATGATCCACACAGTTCACGTCATTGCATGCATCGACCGGCTGATATAGTTGGTTGGGGAAAAGCAACTAAAACAAAAAAATTGGTCGGGGTAAAGTAACTTATTTCGGGAAAGTGACTAAATTTTTCCCTGATTTTTTATGCCCGATAAGTTATATATTTTGTTCAAGTAGCAAATCGCAGTGGGACAATTTTAGTAAATTTTCAACACAGAAACAAGGCCCGTATGGACAACTAAGTCAGGATGCGACATATAAATTCGGGAAAGATGTACAACTTTTATGACTGGAACCATCCAGAGGATAATCAATAGCTGTAAAGCATGCTAGCTTTGTTTTATTTATTGTGTGCATTGTGAACCACAATCACCTTGAGGCTAACAAAACTAATATTGTGCGAAATGGGAATTCAGAAGTCATAGCAACAAGATACTTGGAACCATCGTGACAGCCAAAGTAACAAGATTTAATTATTTCAAAATAATTAGTGACGTATTGCATTTTTATTAACTTCATTAATTATGTGCGGTTCCTCTCAAGCAGAAACAGTAAAAGAAATCATTTTTCCAATTCCCTCAAGAATTGGAATTGCACAAAAATTCTTCTAACGTGGACATTACGTAAAAGCAGTTTTTACATTTTCACCAAGTCATTCTTCTTACGTTTCACTTCACACTCATTCGCTGTCTGTCTCATATATTGCTTCCCAATTCGAACTAACTTCTAAATCCGAGTCTGGATTTAACTTTAATCTTGGATGATCTAAGAAGCACTTTCTCTGCCATAGCTTTGCGGATAGTTCTTTCCAGAACGATTTTCATGTCGGATAGGATCCGTCCATACACGAGAACCAACGTATCCAATATAGGAATTTATTTACAACATCAAAGTATTTTGCATATATAATTATGGGTAATCATCACGTGACAGAGCTGATAAAAGGGCAGATTTGTTAAAATAAGATTCACAAGTCGATAGTATTTTGCGACCCAACCCCACCCATAATGTACTCTAGTTGTAATGTTTCATTTTATTTTATGTCATGATTGTAAATCTCTCTTGCAAACTTACTAGACACACTCTACTTCCAAAAAAAAATACCTTATTGGCCCTTTTTACTCCGGCCCAATGGCATTAATTTTTATGACTTGGCGTTAAAAGGGATGGTGTTAGATGTTTGTCCGTGAGAGTTTGACCGTGAGATTTTGCAAAATGAAGCTAATCTGGTATGAAATCTATCCGCAAGGTGTGGACATGGCCTAATCCATGTTAAAGTCTGCTGGTTTTCTTATGTTAAGAAACCGGAAGTGAATAAGTGTTGTGCAATATGTTTTAACCACCTGCATTCTGGTCAATATTCTTCGTGAATTTGAACATAATTTCTGTGATGGTTGTTGCTGGCACTTCTGGTGTAGCTATAGCATTAGAAGATCTTATATAATGGATAATAAATAAAAACCAGGTCATTCTTGCTCGTAATGAATTTCACGTGCATTCGCTAGAATGGTTATTATTTGTTAATCCAAAAATGCTGAAATTTGGAAAAAAGACTTTTAAATTGTTTGTTTGTGAACTTAAATCTTTCATTTGAGCCCATTGTGGAGTATTTGTGGAGAACGGCCCCTGTAAGATTTCGTTACTCAATCCGTTACCAAGTTTTGGCAGTGATTGGAAAGTACAATGTGTGAATAAAGTTTACAATTTAAGGCATTGGTGTTTATAGATCACCGTTGATGCAATGAAGTCACAAGAAGACGATGTTGCATTACAAGGCATTGAGTTTTGGTCATCGGTATGTGATGAAGAAATTGATCTTTCCATTGAAGCTGTAGAGGCAGAAGAAAATGGCACATCTCCTCAAACATATAGCCGTTTCTATGCTAAAGGGGCTTTACCACATCTGGTACCACTTCTGTTGCAAATACTTACAAGACAAGAAGAGCACGATGATGATGAAGATTGGACACCGCATAAAGCAAGTGGAGTTTGTTTGATGTTGTTGGCTTCATGCTGTTCAAATGAAATAGTTCCACATGTTTTGCCATTCATTCATGAAAATATTAACAAGGCTGGTCCTGAAAATTGGAAATTTCGAGATGCTGCTGTTATGGCATTTGGTAAGTTGATTATCTCTTCATTTTGATGAACTTATGAGCTTAATGTTTTTTTTTGTTGATTTTTGAAAAGTAGTGGATAGATCTTTTCATTGTGATCTTTTCTTAATTAGGCTCAATCCTGGAAGGCCCAGACACAGAATCACTGAGTCCTATTGTGCAGCAGGTAATTATTGCTATCCAATTTTCTGGTTGTCAGTATCAATTCACTAGTACCATTTTTAGGCCACATGTGGTCCATTCAAACTAATAAACAGGCCTGCCCTTTTAAAATATCGTATATATTTAAAATTACGCACATCAAATTATGTAGGTACATGATTTTTTTATATCGTTGAAGTCAGTCTCAAAACATGAAGTTTTTACTCCCATATGTATGATGATATCACATCCTGAGAACGCAAATACAAAATCTTTCATTGGGTTACGAAGGCTATTAAAACTGAATGGAAAAACCAACTCTTAATATCATAAATTTCCTCTTGGAATTAATTGACAAAACCTTTAATGAGACTCTTATGTGGGATTGGCATCCTTAGGAAAATATTGTCTACCGTGATCCATAATGACGCTGGACAATTAAGCCTACACTAGAATCAACCGCGGAGTCACTCTTTCCCCAACATAATCATCCTAGAGAGTTCCAGTTGACTGCTCTACCTCCCTCTTGCACAGCAAAGTTGGACTAATGTCACCTAGTTTCAATTGAACAGATTTGAAAAATGATATCACTTCAAAATTAACCAATCAATTTAAACACTAAGTTTGTCTGTTGAATAGATGTTTTAAAGGAAGAGGGCATTAAGAATACAATAACTATTATGTGTATATTTCTACTAATATAAAATCACATAGGCACAACTGAAAAATAAACTTTTACTTTTTAATGTGTGCAAAGAAAACTCATTATCACCGAGCTTGTACTTTTAAATGAATGAGATGAAGAAAAAAATGTTGCCAACACTGATTTACTCAATTAAATTATTCTCAAACAAAAATTGAGTAAATTAAAAGAGTGGGAGGAGCCAAGCTAGGACTTTCTTTTTCACCTGTTATTTTAAAAGAATCTTAAAATAACAACCCAAGTTTTTATGCTCAATGCAAATGTTTTTAATACAATAATGTCTCAAAAGTTTGTTCATATTTATTTTTCTTTCTTTTTTTTTGATTTATAGAATGTGAGGTGCGTGATGATACTGATTGTAGATGCACAGATGTGCTTGTGCCCGAAAAAAAGCCAGGCCTGAATACACTGCATTTTGATTTTCATTCACTTGTTAAAAATAAACTGTCGTTTTAATTGTTGTTTCGATTTTACAAACTGGAACCTGGCTACAAAGGCAGGTCACGACAGATAAATCTACTGTACAATTTTGGCCGATATCAATAGGGCTCTATTTCAAGTATGTACAACAACAGCTTGCTGATCACTGTTACGCTAAGCTTAGTTCGTCCACGTCATGATTATTAAAACGATTAAAAACAATGTGATAGAAACTGGCATACTACATTTTTTTGTGAACATTTTTGTTTAATCTAAGTTCTTGTTCTTTGTAGAGTACGAAATTTACGCACTTCCCAATTTGTGAGGCAGATTCTAAATTGCTTTGTTATTGTGAAGTACAGTTCAATAGAAACTTGTCTGCTGAACATAATTAGCTTTCATGAACAGTCACCATCTTTAGAAGTTTACAGTCTTTTATTGTTTAACGCGAGGTTTCATAAAAATTTCTTTCAAGTTTCTTTTGAACTGTTCTTTGAACATTAAGGGGAAGTTAACAACATTAGGTAAAATAGAGCTTCGCATTAGCAAAAAAAATTGCCTGTGAACTTTAGATGATAATTCGAACTCTGCTTTCACATTTTTCAGAAAACTCGAAAGCACCCAGTTGAGTTAATATCAGGTGATTTTTTTCTAGTGCACACTCCACCTTCACAAGCAGCATAGTGTTAAATGTACTAAAAAGATAGACCCTCGGCTCAAAATCGTAAATTAATAAACTTTTTATGCAGTAGGTAATTTAGGAAGTTTTGAGATTATATATTTCTTGGTACATATCTCAAATAAACACCATTTTTAAGCATCAAAGTAGACTCAAACGTACAAGTTATGTCTCATTTTCAGATGCACTAACTTTGTGGTGCAGACCTTGTCAAATTTGTTTGGGTCACTGAGGTAAGTGGCAGGCTATGGCTTGTTATAAACACTTCTAAGAGTTTTCAGCATAGAAAAAACATCAATGATGGTTGATTTCTAAGGTTATATAAAGAAAAGCTTGTATTATACAAAAAACATGATACAAACATTTCATGATCTGATTGTTGTAAGCTATACCGAAGTACATCAGTATTTGAAAACGGATATCTGCTATATGATTTTCTTGATATCAATTAGATGTCAGATTTGATCATTTTTGCAAAGTCACAGCCATTTGCAGAGATTTGTGCTTCTAACCAAACTTCAACTTTTTCAACCCAACCTCAACTTTTTAGTTTTCAGTAGATAATTGACCTTGAACAACTGTATCTTTTAACCTGCGTGTAATAGAACATTTCTATTTGAAATAAGGAGTCTTTTGAAAATACTTGCAGGTGCTGTGATGAAAGTTGGTATCTGATAAAATATGGAAAACAGTGCATTGCTATAATTTTTCCCTTTCTCCCTTTAATTTGCTTGTGTTCCTCTCCTTGTGACATTATTAAAAGTGCTATAATAATTATGGCAAGGCAGTGTTATTCTGTATACTTTGATAAAAATTGCTAACCGATCTGAGCTCCTGACAACTACGAAAATAATGAAACCTTTTTGGATTGGGAATTCCCATAATAAGACTTAGAATTCAGCAATTGATTATTGTTGGTAATTTTTGTTGTTGATCTTTAAGTTTTTGTTTTTACAGGGTATGCCATTTTTACTTGGTTTGATGAAAGATAATAATATGCTTGTCCGCGACTCAGTGGCATGGTCTCTTAGCCGCATCTGTGAACAGGTGCCCGATGCTGCCTTAAATTCTGCAAATATAGAAAACTTGTTAAATGCACTTATTGAAAATTTGGATAGTGAACCACGGGTTGCCACCAATGTTTGCTGGGTATGTATTTTGTATGGTTTTCATAATTTTTATTCAGCGGTTGGATTGTATTTTTGACTTTATTACTTGTACTATTAACACTCCACTTCACTGCTTATTGTAGATTTTAAATGCCATATATTCTCTAATAAACGTCCTGGTTGGATTGTATTTTATCTCCATGTTTAAACTGTTTGAATGTTGTTGTTTTTGTTGTGGTGAAACTATTTCTGTTAAACACCCTTGTCAATTGTAGGTAATATTTGTAATATTTTAAGGATACCTTTTCATTTTCCTAACAGAACTGTTTCAACTACTTACATAGCCCTTTGCCTCCTCATACATTATGTCCAAGGATTTTAGTTTATATCAGAAACAATTTTCTATAATTATGAAGCATTGAAAGTTGCAATTACTTTGGACATTTAGTTATTGACACAAATACATCTTTAAGTCTGCAGTGAATTGAAACTGCCTTGAACTAAGTTATTTGCTTTGATCACCCAACCTGATCATGCCCTTGCTAACTCTATGATGAAATTCATAAAAAAACGGCTAAGATGGATTTACCAGTAGGTCGCATACATGCAGCCACATCCAAATATGATAAACCTAATTTTATGATATATTTTCTTCAGGCATTATCAAATATGATAAACCTAATTTTATGATATATTTTCTTCAGGCATTATCATCACTAGCAGATGCTGCTTACGAAAATGCACAACCAACATCCGAGGATGACGAAGAACCAACTACCACAGTTTTATCTTCGAAATTTTCCTTTATAGTAGAAAAGATAATTGCGACAGGAGATAGGTGCATTAACAACTTGTCATTTTTGTTCCAATTATGTGCAGTCAACTCTCGTTATCTCGAACAAGCATTCGAACATGCGTTATCATTTTTTCTCGATCTCTTGAGAGTTTGAGAGCTGGAGTTGAATGTAACTCATAATATCTTTTAATCACTTTTAGGGGTGATGCACACCTTAATAATCTTCGCAGTTCTGCATACGAAGCAGTTATGGAGCTAATAAAAAATAGTCCTAAAGACGCATACCCTACGGTTCAATCTACTATATTAGCAATATTAGCCAAAATGGAGGCCATATTGTCAATGGAACAGTCTGGTAATCAAGTTGGTGATCACAGTCAACACAATGATTTCAAATCTCTCCTATGTGCAACTCTTCAGGTAAGATAATTTGTCTGCTAAAAAGATGTTAAAGTAAGTTCTATTTCTGAATGCTTTCTTTCTTCCCTGACGCAGGGAACATTACGGAAGCTGAAACGGGAAGATACATGTCAAATTGCTGATAATTGTATGAAAGCTTTGCTGGAAATGTTGAATATGAGCAAAGTTGGAGGTGTACAAGAGGATGCATTCATGGCTGTTGGTACTCTTGTTGAATGTATGTATTCCTGTTATTGCCATCTTCCTCTGTTGTTTGTTTCCAATAGTTCTGAACATGTTGAACATATCAATTCATTATTATCAATAATAAAGTTTCATTTGACACAAATCAATTAACCAGCCTTTGAAAAAGTAATAACACTGCTGTTCTTGAATTCTTGGTTGAGTGCATTGCATTCATGTTTAATTCTTCTAAACACACAAATTACGAAAAAAGAATATTTTTTTTATGTAGGTGTTGGTGATGGCTTTATGAAATACATTGAAGTGTTTAAACCTTTCCTTATTGCGGGCTTACAGAATAGAGCAGAGTATCAGGTAAGATTTATTAATATAAAGTAAGTTAAGCAATTTGACTTTTCTGAATTTTCTGTTTATTGTTTGTTTATTGTTTTTTGTATCTCTATAAATTTTAGGTTTGCATATCAGCAATAGGAGTTGTTGGTGATTTGTGTCGAGGTCTTGGTCAACAGATTGTTCCTCACTGTGATGAATTTATGCATTGTTGCATTGAGAATTTAGCTGTGAGTAACATCATTGACAATGATGTTTGGATTTTCAAACTATTTGAAGACTTTGTTTTCAGAAGAGCTTTTGTTCTAGCTGCAATCAGGTGTTAAATGATTCATACTTCACACCAAACTTTTGAATTTTGTTTTGTTGATGGTCCACCACAATGTTCTTTTTTTTGTTTGTTTTTATCAGGATGATACAGTTCACCGTTCTGTTAAACCTCATGTCTTAGCATTATTTGGTGACATTGCTCTTGCAATAGGCAGTAATTTCACCAAATATGCAGAAGTCGTACTAGCTACCTTGCAGCAAGCATCTATTGCTCAAGTAGATAAGGTTTGTTTATTCTGTGGTGTCATATTTTGTTGCGAAGGCTGTATAGAAAAAGCAAAACTGGAAAAAGAATGAAAGCTGATCCCGAAACAAATAAATTCAAAATACGTGTGTGATAGGAGTAAAGCATGAATATGCTGTTTTAGAATGACTACGATATGGTTGATTATCTAAATGAACTCCGAGATGCTTGTTTGGAAGCATATACCTGGCATCATCCAAGGACTGAAGGGTGAAGATGATAAAAATATCAGCTGTGAGTAGTTCTTTCTTCAAAACAATTAATCTTGTTTAAAATCTCTTCTTTAAATTTTCTTCATTTTTTTTTTGTTGTTTTTTTGTGTTTTTTGTTTTATAGCCGATGTCGATGTCGTAAAGCAACATTTAGAACATATAGTGAAATTTATTCAAAGTATTAGTATTGACCCTGATAGGACAGACAACCTAGTTGGTGCCTGTTGTGGTTTACTTGGAGATATTTGCACTGCTTTTGGTGCCCCTGTTCTCCCCTATCTTGAACAATCATGTTTTCAAGATTTGTTGCAGGAAGGAAGACGCTCCAAAGTTTCAAAAACTAAAACATTAGCTGTTTGGGCTTCAAAGACTATACGAAATTTGAGAAAATGAGCTCAATGTGAGTATTGTTTATAAACATTTTTTTTGTTCTCATGACATCTTAGGTTTACTAATGATCTAAGGAAGTTAGTTTACTAAGGAAGTTAGTATATAATGCAATTTACTTGAGGGGAACCTTTGGAGTATTATAAGTCTAGACAAGACTCAACATTTTGTGAGCTTTTTATTAATTCCAATTTTATTTGAGTTTTGATGAGTATTTTGTTGTTTTTTTTCTTATTCTGTTTGATCTTGACAAATCTGATTTAGTTGTGGTTTTCTTAATCATTCCCACCCCTTTTATCTTAGTACCACTATTTGCATGTTACTGTATTCCTTTTATATATTAGCAATCAATATATGGAACATGATTAAGGAGATTTCGTGATGTAATTATAACTGTCATCGTAATCATATTCATTTATTTTCTTTGTTAACTTTTTTTCTGTTCTTTTAAGTTTTTTTCTCTCACATTAAATTGCAGATTTCGTGTTCTAATGTCAGTTCTTATTACAGTCTGAACTTTAATGTCAAATTAATCTGTTAAGGACGACGGTCTGTCTTTAGTTGCTTATAAATGTTTTAAAAGAATGTTATTCATATCTCTCAGTGTAATCATTTCGATGTTGACATACTTAGCTCAGTTTAAATGTGAAATTTTCCATATTTGTTATAATGGCCTGAACAAAAAAGTTATTTTACAAATTTTTTTTTTATTGTCATTACTTTTTGTATTTGTTGCACTGAACTTTAACAGAACATTAAAAGAATAAAGAGATTAACTGATAATTATAAAAATAGTAAACTTTTTTAAATATAAGAACACTTAACTTTGATGAAACCTTCGAACTTTGTTAAGTTTTCATCATTGCAACCTAGAAATGTTCTTAACATATTCTTATTATTTATCCATAATTTACTATTTTAAGTATGAACCTGTTATGAAAAACTATCCATGTCCCTATGTGGACAGGTGCGGTCATTATCACTTATGAAATAATAAGGGTTCTTAAACTTCTTAAACCTTAAACGCTTTTGGTTCGTTAACTTTTAGCCCATCGAAACCTTATGTTCTTGTGTATCGTTTGTTTTTATAAAATATAATATAATACTTTTAACGTCTTATATGTTTCTATGGCATCTCTTTATTTTTTCAAGTATTTATCTCTTGTGATATACGGACAGTGTAGCTACAAATACTTACGTTCACTTTCATTGTGCTAAAAATCAGGCACACAGATATGAAGAGATGCGCTCTAACAATGTCCGACTTAATGATTGTTGTTTCCTTTTGTTCGTATTAATTAAATTCATATTAACATACTTAGCATTTTGTCAGGTTTGACGTTTCAGTACTTCCATGGCCATTCAAGTGCTTTGTTTGCGTCGCGAACATTTCCTGTGGTTTTATCTCAATAACACAATTGTTTTTTGAAAATTTGTTAACAGTTCAACAAATTTTTTTAAAGACACAAAATATGAAAAGAAACTGAACGAAGCAGATTTTTCTGCTATAAAGAAAAGATTTAATTGATAAATTTGAACTGTGTTCTCTTTGTAAGTTACCCTAATAAAATTGATTTTCCATATGCTGGATGTAGATTTTATCTGTCATGTTGTCCATTTTTTCTTCATCCATTTTAAATGTGAATGAGACAAACATCCTCTTAGAAGATAAATTTTGCACTGAAAAAAATTTCGAAATCTCTTAAATTCAGATCACAGAGACTTCTTTGTTATGTTTTCTGTGTCGAAATGGAAATAACGAACACACAAAGATAATGTCAATCCCTAATTATTATTATTGTTAAGGTCCTTGCAAGTATTATATTGTCCCTTCATGTCCACCTGGAATAACGTTTGATAAAATCTTTCGTATTTACAATTTACTGATAAAAACAGATTTATTATTTTGATTACACCTGGTGACAAGGAGAGTAAATATCATTCAATATATAACTAATACCGAGAAAGTTCAATTTCGATAAAAGGTATTCGACAGTTCTAACATTATTTACCAAAATGTCTATTCCGACAAGTAGGAATTTTCGTTTTGCCTAGAGTCTATAACTTTATAATTTATTTATAAACTTTTTTTTTAATTCTTATATTTTGTAAAAAAATTGTTATTGCTCACTAAACATTCTTTTTTCTAGTGTGTGAAGAAGATTTTATATTGTTTTACTCTTGAACCATAAGGCCTTAAGAATTCATTAAGTAATTCATCAGATTTTATTATGTCATGCGTTAATCTGTATGACGTCTCTATTCCATTATTCATCGATATACTTTGCGATAAAAAGTTCGTTCAACCGCAAGTCATTTGCTTAATTACCATTTCGTATGCTTGTTAATGAGACTAAAAATCATTAATAAGGCGAGATAAAAATATGCTGAGCATGTAATTTTGCGATCATTTCCCTTTAAGTTGATATCAGTAATACTAGACATTTCAATGTTAGATCTGGAGTCTGTTATATGAAGGTTGCACTGCACCGATCAACATATTTGTAACATTTTTTCAAATATTTCACCCTTTTTTTTTTAGATGGACTTGTCTTTAAATCTTTTATAATAATCAAGCACGAGATCTTAAGATTTAATTGTTCAAACTTAATAGAAGCAGTGCAACGTTTTTCTAGCTCTCTTTAGTTTTGAGGAAAGTTCTCACGAACTGTGGTTATTAATGTCAAAACTACAGGAGAAGTTGTTCTTTCATTGCTATTTCAATTTACTTACAATACCAAATATGAAACTGAAAAACCTGATTCTATATGCATAGCAAGTGTTAATGCGGGAAATTATATAAGATCGGAAACCAACATAAATATTATTCGAAATAGAACGCCAGTTGATTTTTAATTTTCCGTATATTAGACCGATTTTTTTTTTAAGTTTTAAGTTTTTTTTATATTGACGATATCTCATTTTCTTCTTTGAATAATATATAATGAAATTTTTGGTTGTCGAGGAGTTGGTTTTCCTAGGGTTGAATGAAAAGGAAAGTTTGTGGACGAAAAGAGAAAAAAGATTGTCACAAAATGAGTCACTTATAGCAAAATGATTTCGAGATTTTCTTTAATGGTCGTTCTATCCTTCTGAAAACACCTTAAATGTTCTGTTTGAAACTGCAAGTTCACATAAATGTCACATAGGTTTTGTTACAAAGTATACGTTCTGTTGATAAAACATTTTGTTGAAAATGATTAAACACATTACTCATGACATTCATTCGTTATCATATAAGGTGTTACGATGCTTGCTGTAATCGATGAATAATGTTATATTTTCTGCTGATTTGGCTTTTGTTTTGTTCAATTCACACATATAACATTTTAATTTTTATTTCGTTGTTTTCTTTCTTTACACATAGTTGTGATAAGCCTTAGCGCCATGACACGGCAATCATTTTATTTTTGGCCGTCAAAAGATCACATAATTCGTGTCGAAGCCTCTTTAAAAGGTTCTTTTGATGGCTACTGGGGTTGGAAGCACTGTTTTCTCTTGTTTATCGATACATATTTTCCTGAATTTCTGTAAATAGCAAATGATCAAGCTAAAATCGACTCCGTGGTATTTTTATCTCAATTGGTTCCTTTTTCCCCTGATTACCTAGGAGAATAGTTTAATTTCGTCTCCTAACAACTGGGTGGAGTTTTCATTGGATACAAATTAACTTGCCTGACGACTCTCCTCCTGACGACTCTCCTCTTGTGAAACTATTAAGTAAATAGACGTTTTGTCAAATTAATTTCCCTAATCTTTTATTTTGTTTTCTTTGAGATTTGCTGATAATGATATTATAAGTGAATAATGTTCTGTTTACACTATGTATTAGGTGCAAGTCAGCACCAATCGATATCGACCTATTTCTGTGGATTTGGCTAGTTCCCCCGGTCTACGACTTCTGCAGCTTGTTTAGATACCTTCACTTATATTGTTAACAACAATAGCATTAACAATTATATTTTGCGGTTTTTTGTGACGATTGTCTCTAGTGTTCGTGAACAATTTTACGATGATAGTCAATGTTGTGTTAATTGAAAAAGTGTATTTTAACTCTTGACTTTAGCTCTATCAAGCATAGTGGACATGCGTTGTTATGATTTACGTTTCTAATGTAACAGGCAAAGAACGTTGTGGACATGTGTTATGATTTACGTTTCCAATGTAACAGGCAAAGAACGTTGTCACAAAACTGCGCCTGCTTTGAATTTATTTATTTTTTTATATCTTTTAGGCGTGGATGCGAATGTGCGAGATTGCGAGTGCGATATGAATGCGAGAGCTACCGACGTGAGAGTTATCGATCTACCTACCTACATGGTGACGAATCATTTCAGATGTACATCTGGTTGATCGTGTGTGCGGAGTGAAATGCGTGATACTGAGACGAGACAAAAATATTCAAAAGAAAACCCGAAAAATGGTCGGCAAAATCAACGAATTAATACGGAATTGCTTCAACACTACCAGGGACTCCTTGTACTAAACTTCATTCTTCATGCTGATTGCATATTGTTCAGTTCTGTAAAAGGGATATTGTAAAATTAATAATTCTGTTTTCCATGAGATTTATTTAAAATGTTCTTTAAAAATTAATTTCTTGGATTCTTTCACCCAACATTTCCCCCGCTCTTCCGAAATTATGAAAGTTATTACCTTCGGAGATTCAAATTCAGGAAATAGAGCAATATTTTGTTTCACGGAAGTTTCCAGACGGTACGGCAAATTTCTCTGGAAATTTTTCAAGTGCTTAGGATTTTCAAGTTGCATTACGCGTTCGTACAACGTATATTGAAATAGCCCTGCTTTTTAGAGTTTGAAATCTATCAGAGTTCATAATGGATCGAAGTATGTCGCTGTTGCCTCGGGAAAATTTTTTTATTTCGGCCTGCATTTAAACCCTGGATGTGCAGTGTTCGTTTACAAAAACTTATGAAAGAACTGTTTTTAAATCGAGAAACGACAACTATGTTCATTAAATTTCAACAACAAACTTATGACTCACATAGTAGAATGATTTTATATGAAATCTTTGATTCTAATAATAGTTACTCCTTATTAGGAACTTATGAACGAATCTATGATAACTGACCAATCAATCGTTAGTTGTCTGCTGATCCGAAAAAATTGATTGGTTAAAGAGAACAATCGAACTTTTTAGTTTCTCTTCTCAACAGAGTTAACTGATTGGTTTATAAAACAATTGGGTTTGTTATGATTGGTTCGTTAGTTTTGTGTAATTTGAAATGAAAAGCGACATCTACGTAATTCATCACGTTTAGGTTTCAAAAATGTTGTTGGAAATATTATAAATTGGCATATGTTCTCAGTAATATTTTTAACGTTTGTTTGATTAGGAACTGCACAGGGAATTTTATGAAGAATTACACGAAGATTTAAATTGTGTGTAGATTTTTTGATTAAATATATAGAAGACCTTAGAAAGATGTTTCTTGAAACTGATGCATCGTATGCATTGCCTTCATCGTCGATATTTCATGAGTTGCAACGCATCCATGACACTGGATACTTCAGTCCAGTGCATTCGCTAGAAGATAAATTTCAGCAGGTATATATATATATAAGTGTGTGCCTAAACTCACTCCTGCACACTCGACTGTAAGCAGACATTAAATCAGACAGTTCAAACGAATTCTTGTTGTTTTGACCGCTTAATAGTTTTGAGCATGCTGTGTTCATTTGTAAATAAAATAGAACGATATCTGCTCTGTTCTCACAGTAACTTCATAATTTTGAAAAACTTACCTATGAAAATTATGAAACGTATCATCATTTTAAAAATGATTTTGCAAAACTCAGCAACAATCAAAAATGGAAATCGCTACTTTAATTCTAATCTCCGCAAAATACTATTTTGATAATTCACAGATATTTAAATGATGAACGGCAGCACTCTAGAAAATTATATCAACGAAGCTTACTAGCAAGATGTTTCATAACCACAAATACTCTCTGTTCAACACGAAAACCTCATTGGTTTTCTCGGAAATAGAGAACATTATAGCTAGTATTTTTCTATCTTATCTGCTATACAGCTTCTACAAAAAAATCGTTCGTGCATTTATTTTTCTAATGTTGTTTTGGTTTGTCTGTTATTCGTCTAAAAAATCCATGTTTTTGTAATTCTTTTCTAATCTTGTTTTAAGTTCCGCTATTTATCAATCAAGTCTTTTACAGCATTAATAATAGTTTTTATAGATTAATTTAATTGATTTTGGTCTCATTAGGTAATACTCTGAATTATTTCTATTTAATTGTAGAATCGCTTGGAAATGAATCGTTATCTTGGCAACGAACCTTGTAATCGTCAAAATCCACTAGCAAAAGACAAATATAGTGAAACAACAGTGGCATGGAATGAATTTTTACCACCCGATGAAATGGATACAGATGTAAACAGTTTATCACATGATATTGAAACATTAAAGCCTTATTTTGACCTGTATTCAATGGACAGTAAAATTCATGCTGTACTTCCTGAAACACCGACTGAACCAAAATACTCTGATAGCACAGATTTGCCAATTTTTAAAAGAACTAATGTATCTCGTTTTCCACTTTTTCAAAACTCAACTTCCATAGAAACCTCTCTCTACTCGGATCATGCATTACTCGTCAAACCAGTCATTCTTACTCCACCTAGTTCTCCAGAATCTGTATCCAGTGGAGGAAGTGGAAGCACTTCACCACGAGGCATCAAACAATTAAAAGGTAGTCGTATAACAAAAAGTCGTGTTGGTACAAACTCTACAAAACTACTTGATTCTATCACATTAAATCCAGACAATTCTCTTAACTTATCAGATTTAGCCAACCTCGATTCCAAAAAACGTATTCATAGGTGTCAATATAATGGTTGTAAAAAAGTATACACAAAATCATCACACTTAAAAGCACATCAACGAACACACACTGGTGAAAAACCATACAAATGTACATGGGAAGGATGTCACTGGCGTTTTGCAAGATCTGACGAGTTGACGAGACATTATCGTAAGCACACTGGGGCGAAACCGTTTAAATGTTCAGCCTGTGACCGCTGCTTTTCACGATCCGACCATTTAGCTTTGCATATGAAACGTCATGGAAACATTCCTGCCAATAATCACAGTTCAAATAATAATAATAATAATAATAGCAGTGGCAACACTAGGAACACTGGTAGTCTTTCAAATAATATTGTTAATCCTCCTCCCAATTGACAACTCGAAGACAATCACCCTTCATTTAGGCTAGTATTTATTGATAATTCACTTTTATCATTATGCAATCTTAGTTTCATTATTAAGAACTTTTTTCCCCCTCCTTATGTGCAATTTCAGTTGTTTTTTTCTTTTCTTTTTGAAAATCCTCCCATAGCTGAGGTAAACATTCTTTTTTCCATGTGGTGGAAAGGAAAATTCTGACAATGAAATGAAAAGTAGTGTTAACTTCACTTGTCTATGAAAGAAGAACATGTTTGAAAAACTAAACATTGCACAAATGATACTTTTTCATATTCCATAGAGCACATTGGTGAATCCATTGTTCTATTGAATAGAAAACCCTATGTTATTTTCTATTCATATCTTTTTTTTAGTTTTTGAAAACCAGAGTAGAGTTTATTGATCTTTTTGCTAGCATGTCTAATGAAGTGAAAGATTGGAATAGAGTAACCATAATTATTAATTTATTTTCCTTCTATTTTAGTTTTTTCTTCAATAACCTTATTTTATCACAAACACTAAAATATCAAATTCATTTTTGCATGTTAACTTTTCCTAGCAACAAAGCAAGTTCTTTGTTTTTAAAACACTAATGAGGAAGAGAAACTACCACTTTAACAGTGTAAACGGAAAAATGAAGGATTTTTAAACTGCCCCTATCCTTATGCAACACAAAATCACATTTTATTTACAATCTTTTTATATTTAATTTGGTTTACTATGCTATTTGAACCAACAATAAAATTATTATATATATAAATAAATAAAATATAAATATGGTTATTTTTCTACGTTATTTATGATGGATATTAGAAATAATTTTTGTTTTCGAAAAAAATACTGCCAATTTGTTCATTTTTTTAGAGATTTAAATTTCGTTTGTGTTTTGGCAAGGCTTCAAATTTCGTTCTGTTACGTATATAGTTTTGACAAGTGCCCTGATTCTTCCTTGGTAGAGTTTTTGTGTCGTTCAGTTTCTGTGCTTGAAAGATTGTTTTCTTTAGAGGTAGAATTATTTTAGGTTATTTTTTTATTATATACATCAGTTATTCTGTTTTTTAGTTTTGTTGGGATCAGATTTTTTATTACACTGTTACTATACAAAACAGTATTTTGTGTGCTGAAACATAACAGATAACTGTTATCCATCTGATAATATTTGTTTTAAACAGTGACAGTCAAACTGCTAGAAGATTAATCACTTGCACCTCCTGAAAAAACATTGACTTTTAATGTCTAACATAACAAACTCAGTTCGTGACACTATAATCCTCCCTCAGTCAGCTTGCGCGAAAACTTTAATTATTTTTGATCCAACTTTTTATCTTTCAACTCGAAGTGGCTTTCACTTTCAGTCTGATGCAATGTTTTTGTACTATATTTGTCATATATAGTTAGTTACATTCGTGATAGTAATAGTGTATGACATAAATCTCTGTATATAATGTATAGTAGATAGAACCTTGTAAATGTTTACAATTGTATATCAAATGTTGATTTTGAGACTACCCCAAAATCCCACAATCTTAGAAATTTCAGGATTTAATTACTTTTTAATCATAGTTGTCAGATGCAAAAAATTATTTTGAATCTGAGCCAGAATGTAACTAAAAATATTGCAATCGTTGAATTCACAGAATATTTCGTTGGTCACAATATCAGTTTTAACGATATTTTCTCTCATTCTTCACATACCATGAATAGCTCTCCTCATTTCGTCATCTTAAGAAATAAAATTTTGACGTCATCATAATTTGTTGTTGTAGTAAATTATTATTATTATTGTGTTCTATCTCTCTTTGTATTCTTAGTAGGAAAATTAATGAAAAAATGAAATGATCAAACGTAAATTACTTGCTAAAAAAAGTTTCTTCTTTTTTTTGTCCTCAAATGATTTTGTATTTGTATATTTTTAATTGTTTACACCTGACTCAACAGAAAGAGTTATACTTCTCGCAGATTTGGTCAATTAATTTTTCGTTTCGATGTTAACACGTCAATAAAAAATGAAACTGTGAACTCAGAGGAACAACATGATTTATCTGGTTTGAAAACTACGAAACTGATCAGCTGTCTCGTTGTTTTGATTCTTAAAACAGCATTCGAAACTGAATATCCAACTATAATCTCTTATTATTTCTTAAAAGCAATTGAATGAATATTTCATATCCCCCATAAAACATAAATCCGAATTATTTTCCTTATTGTTATTCTTTGGTAAATATTTTAATTCTTTTTCCAATTGAATGTTCAGACTTCAGAAACTTCCAAATATAAGGAAAGTTTTCGGGATTGCATTTATATAATTCCGATAATTCAACAAGCATTTTGTTCATCCTTGCAAATCCGTCTGAGAATTCGAACCCTGATTTAAACGATAAATTATGATCCTGAGAAATTAGGACTTGGAAGTTTTAATTCCCCGGGAAGTTAGATTGGTGCGCTAAATTATGCTTCTTGATTATCTCTAAATTGCATCTGCGGCTGAACTAAACTTAGTTAAAATAACACTTCAATTCCAAAATGTAATCGAATAAGCTCTTGTATGATGGCCGAGAAGTGCCAAATAACGCAAAAAAATAAAATAAAAAAATGCATACAGAAATATAAAAATACGGACGAAAATATAAATATGGTCCGAAAATTAGAGACAAAAATTAAGAAATGCAAACAAACAAAATTAATAACGCAGAGAAAAATTTAAAAATTGCAAACAAAAATATTTTTTGTTCGGTTATATTGCCAGCGTGGGGTTCCTTTTCGTTATTTATAGCACATGAATGCTAGTAAAAAGAGAGCTGTCTTCTATCTAGGAAGATTTTCCCTTGTGCTCTAATTTCATTTTATTTTTTTGTCCGCATTTTTTATTTTTTTTGTCCGTAATTTGTCACGTTTGTAGTGACGTTTCAGGATATTATAGATATCATTTATTTCGAGTCAATTCAAGTTTACAGAAGCCATTCAACTTTACATAAAAAACAAATATCAACTTGGAAATGAATACATTCTCTAATGAATTTATAACATAATATAACTAAATGTTTCTCTTAACTGTGTAGCAGCTAAATTCAATAGCATTCTCACTCTGTCGTACACAATTATTTTGAAGCGTTTCAATTTGGTCAAATTCAATGCTATCCAACTATCAAAATGAACCCAGGGTTTCGATACTTATGGATGGCGACAAATCAAAAAGGCAAGAGACCCTGAGTTCGAGGTTGAAAACGAATCCTGATTTACAGGTAAATTAAGACCCGAAAGATCTTTATTTACTGGGGGACATTTGAGTCTTAAGTTCCCTGGTCTTAATTTACCACGACACACCGGTAACTTTTTCTTGTTTTGATCTAAAAATGCTCCCGTCTCATTTGACTGAAAAATATTTTTATCTGTCGCCTTGGCATAAGAAAAAGGATATGCTCTGTTGATAAAATCAGTTTGTTGTTGAATATTTTGAGGATCAATGATTGTACTTCTTGAAAATTTTCCGCCGCCTCTTCGATTAAATCGATGGGTTTTTTTTGAAAACCAATCGAATTATTTGTTTACACGTCGCATAAAAAATCAAAATTAATCGAATACCTTATTGGCTCTTATTCCGTCGACCCTTGTGGCATTACTTTTGGCTTGGGGTTAGTTTAAATGGTCAAACTCATGGTCAAACTCTCTATCATCTTATTTTGTATCACATTTCACTTATTAAATAATCATTTTTCCTGTTGACTCGTGACATTTCGCGCCAAAAATTGCTCGCTGTCACTATTAAAAACCACTCCTTTCGAAATGGACAAGAACAAGTTCATTGGAAAGATTTTACTAAGACGTTTTACAATCTGGGGATAGATGCGACACTATGCTTCGAAATGCGGGTAATACTGGTCGAATTCAATTAGTTTGAACTTCAAAGTTTGGTGAGACTTGGGTTAGAATTTCTTGAAATCAAATTGTTCATAATTCGCTCTTTTTTCAAAACATCAACATAACACAATGCGATTGGTTAAACTCATTTCGCCGCATTAAGGAAGTTGATTGGTTGACGTTACTTTCGATAAATTGAACAAGTCTAACTTTCAAAATGTTAAAATCGACACCCAATAAATTGAATTGAAAATCCGCTGGCTGATACACGATCAAGATTGTCGAATTCAACAAATGTGATTCGATCAATTTGGTTGTATATCATCCGCTTTAGATCATATTTTTGGTCATATTTCAAACAAAACTAAATTCGTTTTTCCAATTTTTCAAAATAATACCTTCCGTTTCAAATAGTGTTCGATAAATCGAACAGGTTTTATGATGGGATAGAAGAAAAAATCAGTGTGTTGTTCATATTTCTTGATACTATTTCGGTATGTTCAAAACAACCAGCAATTCATTCACATTTTTGACTTCATTGATAAATTTCTCGTGGTTCATTCATCAACACTTGAATCAATCGAAATGTAAACGCGAACTTCTCGACCAATATAATTTATTCATGAAATGACGTCATCTATAAATTTTCCATGAATTTCCATATTCGTCATCATTCTAACATTCGGTCACGTATGATTTTCAAAGTTATGGCCTATGTCAATCATTTCTAGACGTTCCCTACACATCTCCATTCTTGCAACCAAGCTTGGTGTTTATGTCACAGGAACGAATGGTCCTGACGCCAAAAGTAAATTTCTTCTGGTAAAATGAAGGTGATGAACAGGAGTAGATTTGGTGACAAAAGACGCCACTTCAAACGAACTCTGCGTTGACGATCTACAATTAAACAGAAGAGGTAGTTTCGAACTAGGACTAAAGAAAGGTGGTTTTAAAGCTATAGTTAGGAACTACTAAAAATACGATTACTATTACTTATCGAGGACCTGTTAGACGGTAAATTATAAGATAAATTAAACTCAAAGAAGAAACTTTTTTCATAATTTAGGTAACATAAACTATTCCGATAAAGTATTCCGTAAACTAGTCTATTTTTAATTTGGAGAATACTATCTAATAGTTTACCGTCTAACAGGAGCTATAGATAAAAAAGAAAACATTAAAAATATGATTATTGTAAAGTTTATCAGTTGTTAGATATCACAAAATGAAAAGCAATGAAGTATTCTTAAATCGCGTTGAGAAGCATACTCACGTCATTGAGATGTTATCAGTATCATCATCCACGTGACACGCACCTTTAACATTCCATAGTTTCACACAGTTATCAAGACCACCTGAATGTTAACAAAAAGTGCGATTTGAAGCATTTGAAGCAGGAATTAGCAAAAATTAGAAAACGTTATCGCCGCATGTAAAATACAGACTAGAATCTCGCTCAGGTGTTTTTGTCGTGGATCGAATGGAATAACTCATGGGCAATGAAAACGTAGAAGCAAAAGACTAGTACAAATTTATACCTGATGCAAGAATATTCCCGTCTCTACTAAATCGAAGCGTATTTATTGCAGCGGTGTGTCCATTAAAATCAGCAATTGGTGCAGCTTCAGCGATATCCCAAAGAAGGATTCGATTATCAGCTCCTACAAACGTAACACGGTAACATAATTCCATAATGTTTCGGAAAATTAGGCGCACTGAGGCGAAATACAGTAACCTGAAATACCTGCCGATGCGACGTATCTTCCGTCAGGTGAGAATTGGACACTCAAAACACTTGCCTAGTGAAGAAATATCCATTGGGAGATCACAACAAATCTCAGCACAAAGCAGACCACACCTTTAAAAAAGATGACCTTACCTTATGCCCTGTGAACAGTCTAACGGAGTTACCATTCACTAAATCCCAAATTCTCACTGTTCGATCTGCTGAACCAGTGGCAAAATAGTTTCCGTTCGGATGAAAATCGACGACCTAAACAAAAGGAATGCCAATTTCTCCACCATCACAAAAGAAAGGTGCACACACAACAAAGAACAAAAGGAAGATAACAAGTAGTTACTCACATTGACATCGGATAAATGACCAGCAAATATTCGTAATGGTTGATGGTTTTCAGTGCACCATAACCTTGCCGTGCGGTCGTATGAAGCTGATACTAGGTAATAACCTCGTGGTCTGCAAAACCAATAAAATATAATATATTATCTGAACGATTAGTAATCATGATTGGTAGAAGTTTTAGAATTTATCGAAGGGTAAAGTAAACCTCGATAACTTACGAAAATGCCACATCCCATACAGGATATAGGTGTCCTTTTAATGCCATAAGATTTGTGAATGTATGCATACTCCATAGACGAACTATAAAAATACTGTTTAATTAAAAACAATATGTTTAAAGTACACTTACACAACTTCTTTGGCAGGCAGAGAACAGAATACTACTTGATAAATACAAGAAATATCATCTTTCAAACATTTATACTAGGTATACTCTTTAACCCATGGACCGTCCAGAATTACTCTTTCAATACAATAACATGGCCTAGTCTCTAACTTTAACCTCGTTCTGACGCATTCCATTGTTTTTTTGATTTTCCAACCTTCTCACTTACTTGCAGATCTTTATTCTCCATAGTTTCATATGATCGATTAGAAAGAACATTCATATGATCGATTAGAAAGAACATTCATATTGAGAATAGGTTAACTTTAAGATATATATTGAGAATCAAAACTCTCACAAAAGGGTTGATTTACTGCAAATAGTTAGATCGAGAAGACTGTTACACTCTTTGAACCTGTATCAACGAACTTTTGTCGAAATATAAGTCCATCTTATTACGTCAATAGTGTAGAGATAATTCTCACCTGTTCCATCTTCAGAACTGGATGCGAGAAAGCTGTTATCTTTGTTAAAACTTAAACCATATACTGGTCCAGAGTGTCCACATAGTGACCGACATTCAGTGGCCGATCTAAAATTTTCAATCAATAAAATGGAGCATTAGCTTATCAATTTTTTGGACTTTTCACATGGTTACTTGATTTAGCGATCTTGCCAGTAATTAGCACTTGGCACTTATGCGAATTCTCATGATTACGTGCCATACCCCACTTTATTTATCTAAAATGACTTATATGGAATGTAGAAACAATGTCATGTAGGCATTTGTAAAAATATTTCAACCAATAACTAAAAGCTGAGCGCGTCATAGCAACAAAGCCCGATTGAAAATTGATCAACAAAATCGATCTGTTAAAACAGTGCACAACAGAAACTCTCAAGAAGAGAATTTAGTAAAACAAAGAGAATTTTGACTGCCATTAAAATAGATCAACTTACTTTTCGCTCATAATACGTTCTAGCACGTCATCAGCTTCTTTATCAATTTTAGCCAATTCATTGACTGTTTTTAACGTTCGTAACTTTTTAGATGTTAAGGATTGCACTCGTATTGTTGAATCTTCAAAACCAGCAGCCGCCAAAGATGAACTTTCGTTGATATCCACACAACTCAAACTAAAAATACAATAAGCGTTAAAATAGTTTAAACATGGCACCAGTGGAAATACTTTTTCACACTTAAAATACATGATTTAGTAGCGACCAAGTCACAGATCACTAGCAACCAACGGACTTACATGTAAATTATAGATAACTTCTCATGCAGTACTTACTTGTCTTGAGTATGGAGAAATGTATAAAAACAAATAGAGGGGATTTTCTCAGGGCCAACATGGAGTCTTTTACTGATGTCTTTGTAAATGGCTATTTTCAAGCGTTTATCACTATCTTTCCTAAAGTGAGAGGAAATGCATTACGAAGTCTTTATACGGAGACAACATTATTAGGATCTGCTTTCATTTTTATTTACATTGATATGGAAAATATGAATTAAGATTGTATTCTCACATCTTTGGATAAGGTACTCGATCTGGTTTGGGCGCATTAGGGTCAGCAGCATGTCGCTTCTTCCCTTAAAAAAAATAATCAAAAAAAATTTAGCATACACCCGATAGAAAAACTAGAACACTCATGTTTGAGTGCATTTCTTCTTCAGATCCACACATGATGATTTATAATGTAATGTTGAAACGCGATGATGGACTATCAACTTTAACTTATACATTGATAAAAATGGTGTGATAAAAATGTCCTTTACTGTTACAAAAACTTATCAAAGAATATACATTGTGAAGCGTTAATATGTCCAATGATTAGAACTTCAAAACCCCCTTTCCTTTGTATGAATCAACATCAAACAAAACCCCCTTTCCTTTGTATGAATCAAAACATCATACAAAAAATCAACATCAAACAAAAGACTACCTTCATCTCTTTTAGACTTTTTTTTCTGAAAAATGTAATAATAGCAAATATAATTATCCAATTGTATCCTGACAATCAAGTCTATAATCAATAAGTTTACTTTTCACAAAACAAGTTGTAATAATCCTGTTTTACTTTTGGTTTTTCTTTACTGTCTTTATCTGTTGATACCTCATCCTTTTCATCATCACTGTCACCATCGTCAGCCAATGCAGATAATAATTCAGGTTCATGAAGCAAACCAAAGAACACTTTGACTTTGTTTGCTGAAACAAACATTGTAGTTTGATAATAACACTGTAACACCGTAATTGCTATTGTAGCATTGTTCTTGAAAAGAATTGTCACATGCTACTCCTATTTCTTTGACACCAAACTTAAAATAAAAATTCTGTGAAAAGTGAGAGTCCAATTTATGCTGTGTATTAATTAACGTGAAAGTACAAATTACAAGTAAAACTAATGTTCCTGTAAATTAGAAGACGGTTTAAATAATTATCACATAATAATTAATGCTTGCTCACATTTAAATTAATCAAAGTAATTGATTGTGAAGTAAAAAAAAAAATGATTCTCCTCATAAAAAAAAAAAAAAATGTAAAAAAATACTTTTATACCATCAGGTGCAGCCTCTCCAGTCAAATATCCAGTTGTAGCCTCAATTGCTCGCTTACTTCTTGGTCGACCATCAAAAACTTATACAAAAGAAAATGCCAAGGACCATTATTGTGAAGAAAATTCTGGAAAATCTGTTTTTCAATCAAAAAATAAGACATAATCTCACCATCAAGGTGAAAGTGTTGTTGTATTAGATTTAATAAAACTTCTTGTTTCTTCATCTAAAATAAACGTTTGTCATTAAAACTTGTTGGTAGCACCTGGCGAATAATATCTATTTCGAATAAATTACTTGAAGGTATTTCTTCAAAACGTTAAACGATTCCCTTGACATTTTGATCACATATTTGCTACTCCTAAGGAAAGAAAAATAAAGTTTTATCGGCAAATGTTAAAGGAAGATTTATGAAACAACAAATTTACACATAATGAATTCAAAGTGATTGACTGATAAACTGCTATTATATAATTCTTGATCCAAGTGTAAATTGAAAATGGTTCGAAAGCATACTCAAAAATGCATACCTGAATAGATTAAGATATTCATTATTTTGATGTAGATGGTCTCGTTTCTTTAGCAAATGTAACTTTGCTAAATCATCGCGTTGGTAACCTTCTTGAAACTTACTGAATTTCGTGTAAAATTTCTCAGCTGGAAAAAAGCAACACTTAACACTTAAAATAGCAGCAGCATTGCAATCTAAGCAGGAAAGACACAATATGCTCGCACAAACAAACAGCAATGTACTACGCTCCTAGGGGAACTAAATTTAAAAATGCAAAACAAAAATAATTGGAAAATTGGAAAATTGGAGAATTTGAACAATTTTTGGTCCCCTGTCAGTGTTCTAATAATCGGATTTCAACTGTATGACTGAAAAAGTTGTTTTGGCAGAATGAATTGCTTGTTGAATTTTGTTGACCAGTTAATTGAAGCCACAGCAATGTTTTTAAAAATTTTAATAACAAAAAATTATGATAACAGATTTTTATACTTGGATAATTTTTTAGGGCTTTCTTCACAACATTACCAAATAACAACAATATTTCAACAGGGGTTTGCGGAAGTTAGCTGTCAATATAATAGCATAATTGCAGTGTAAATCCAAATGGTTTACACATTGTTGTTTAACAATGGTTATATTTAATATTACTTAACATAAAAAAGAGAGTTACCTTCCCTTTCATAGCCCTTGTATACACATTCCAAATACAAATGTACAAATGTGGGATACAAAACTAATGATAGTTCATGCTATAAACATCAATGAAAAAACATGAGTTCAGAGCATATAAAACAACTAAAGTTTAGTTTCCAATTATTCATATACAACCATACAGCCAAGAATTTTCAGGATGACACATGACAATTACTTTTACATTTGCCGCCATAATTTAATTTAGAGTATTATAAAAATATCTGGGAATTTTTGATTGCCAGCTACCAGTGCTTAATTTGATGGTCACTGACTCTGCTCAAACACGACCACAGGTAGTAGAAGTGAATTCTACTCCCTAGTGCTCATCAGTGACCAAAATTACTCTGTGGAGATTCGGTTGTAGGGCTAAAAACTTTTTCCGCCACTAGAATTTGATATATTTTGAAAACGATAAACGCCAGAGTCAATTATAGCAGAGGTCAGGTCCGCGATGACAATTTATTTGCCGTCCTAATAATCTACAATAATTCATGGCTGCAACTAAAATACAACTAAGCTTTGCAACCACAATTTCTGGGAAACAAGAAAGACACTGCCTTCGGATTTAATGTCCAAACATAGTCATGGTCACTAAAACAGCTTTTATACCTTATGAACATCCAAAGACTTTTCAACAAAGTCTTGAAGTCTAAAATATTAACGAATAAAGTAGAATAATTTTCTATAACCTTTTCTCCCTTCCATCTACATTATAAAAATGAAGATGTTTTATAAAAAGATGTTTTAACAAAATACAAACCCTGAATAGTATTCCTCATATCGCAAAGGGTCACCATCACTAAAACATCAAAAATAAAAGTTGAATTATATAAAACAAAGGATCAGAAGATAAAAAATACTAATAACAACGACTATGGTACCTTTCGTATTCAGACAAAACATTTGATAAATCTGTTTCTGGTTCCACTTTGATATTACCTTCAGTTGCTACTGCATCAAGGCCAGCTTCTTTACGCAATACCTGCTCAGCTTCCTACAATGAAATCAATGCATAAAACCAATGAAATAAATTACAAAAGGACATGCCAATGAAGAACAAAAAAGTTTTGAATGAAGTTTGCACAATGAACATTAACATATTTATGTCTTTAAAGTAAACAAACAAATATAAGCATCTCAAAAATGCTGACGCAACAACTAGCTGCCCAAATAAGAAAAAAATGTAAACATTTGCAATCCTTGCCAGTGGCTGGTGAGTCAGCAGAGTACTGTCAGTCTCTGCTTATATACTCATTTATTGCCTTTAATGAAAACGAAGAAATGTCAAATTTACTAAAAAATAGTATCCAAAGAATAAACAACAATGTTTTAAAAATTCAAGCCCTATCAAATATAAAAAAGGCAACGTCTTCATGTTTATTTTGAAATAAACCAGATAACAGATGGAAAATAATTATAAATTGTGTCTCACAAACAAATAATATAACATAATTATATTATGATGGTTTCAGGGAAAATCAGTACAAGCAGTACAAACAACAAAATTATCATTATTTGTTGATTATTATTGATAATGCTCATTATTGCGACTCATACTGATTTTCCCTGATACCATCACATATATACCTTTAAATTCTTTTTCTTAAGAAACTGTAGCACTGCCAGCAGCGATTGTTTTTCGGTATCAGAAATATTCTTCATCATCTCTCTTAAACAGTTCTTATTTGTATGATTTATTAAGGTTTAGTAACACTGAAAATAAATCAAAGATGAATTTGCTTCATTATAACAATGAAATGTAATGTAAGAAAGGAATACCCTACAAAGATTACATTAGAAATAAGTTTTATAACCTTCATACTATTATTGACGGTAAAATTGACATATTAGTTATATCTGAAACCAAATTGGACGAGTCCTTTACTTCAAACCAGTTTATTTTACCTGGATACCGACCAGATAGTTTAGATAGTTCTAAATCTAGTGGAGGATTGCCAGTGTATGCTAAATCAGATAAACTAACATGCCAACTTACTGATCACATATTTGATGATGGCTTAGAAGTCATCACCTTAGAATTAAATTAAATTAACAAGCATGCGCCTCATAATAATAAGCAATATATTACTTAAGATCTCAGGAAAGCCATTATGCTTCGATCAAAATTAACACAAATTATTGTCAAAAAGTCCAGAGTTTATTGCTTGTTATAACACACAGAAATTGACAAAGAAATCTTGTTGTGAATATATAAATAGGAAGAAAACTCTTTTGTGTGACAATGCTTCCCATCCCAACTTGAAAGGTTCCTGGAATTTATGTAAGCCTCTTTTTTTCCGACAAAGGTAGTGTCACTTGAGAGAGGATTGAACTCTTTGAAAACGAGACTTTAGTTTCTGACGATCTTGAGATTTCTCTCACTTTCAACAAGTATTTTAACACAATCACTGATAGTTAATATGCTAGATAATATGAGCAAAACCAAAATGAAGTTTTATCTGCCATAAATAAATATTCCTTGCATCCTAGTGTCATCAAAATCAAGGAACGTTTTCAATCTTCAGACACACATTTTGATTTTGTTCTTACTTCTGAATCTGAAATCATCAAAATTCTACAACAACTTGATGAATCTAAGACTGTTATTCCTATAAAAACCTTAAAGTAAGCCAAGGTTATATGTACTCCTACTTTGAAAGCTTGTTTCAATGCCAACCTTAATTGGGCATCATTTCATCATTGAAACAAGATAATATCATTCCATGCCACAAAAAGGCAGTAAGCATGAAAAAAGCAGACCCATAAGTATTCTCTCTTCCATATCCAAAGTTTACGAGAAAGTCATAGTAAATCATCATGATGACTTTCTCACGACGTGTTTTTCAAAAGCTTTTGATTGTTTACCACATGATCTTCTTATAGCCAAACTTCACGCCTATGGTATTGGAATGCATAGCCTAACATTCCTGTTTAGCTATCTTACAAGGAAACATAGGGTACTTAGTGGATTAACTTTTAGTGATTGTTTGGATTTATTATTGGGTGTACCCCAGGGATTAGTGCTTGGACCAATACTATTTAATGCTTTTATAAATGATCTGTTTTTCTTCATAAATGAAAATGACTTCTGCAACTTTGCTGACAATAACTCGCTCTATAAATGCAAAGAAACTCTGGAAATGGTCGTCAATGCTCTGCAATCAGACCTCTCAACTACATTATAATGTTTTGAGACAAACTGCTCATTCGCAAATCCAGAAAAGTTTCAGTTGATATTTCCAGGCATGAGAAAAACAGAACAAATTGTAAAAGCTTTCTTCAAATAATGTCAAATAGTTAGGTATCACCATCGACAGTCAATTAAGTTTTTATCCTCACATCTTGGATATCTGCAAAAAGGTAGACTCTAAAATCAAGATTATATTGAGTATAAGATCATTTCTGAACCAGAAGCAAGCAAATATTCTTTTCGATACCTATATTTTATCTATAGCTTATAGCTATTGTCTGCTTATTTGGATATTTTGCAGCAAACAGGCACATAACCTGATAAAAACACTCATTATAGAGCCCTTGGAGCCAAGTGTAATTCTTAACTCCACTTACAAAGAGCTTTTAAATTTATCAGATTCTACACCTAAATATGCACAAAATCTCAGACTAATGCTAGTGGAAGTTTACAAAAGTTTACACTCTATATAGGCCCAGAGATTATGTGGAACACCTTCAAATCTCACTCTCACAAATTATAATCAAGAGGGAGAGATACCATAAAACTCCCACTAGCTTCAAACACAACTTGCATTAACTCATTCGATTTCAGCGCTGGACTATCATGGAACCACCTTCCTGAAAGTATTTCAAAGAAGCTCAAAATGTTCCCCGTTTCAAATGCCTTATACAAAACATTGTAATTAACTGCAAATGCAAATTGTGTGTTGTTTATTAGTCTTTTCATTATTACATTTTTGTCTTTGATGTTGATATTTTTATATATTTGATTTGTATGAGTATATATTATTACTATTGTAAATACCAACTTTAAACAAAGTATAAATAAAAAATAAAAATATCAATTTTTATGCAGCTGCTTCAAAATCATAATTTCAGACAAGAGCATGTGCGAATCTTTCCAATCAAAACAAAGCAAACATTTCCATCTAATGAAAAATGGCCTAAGTTAATATTAGAGATTTGATAGCTAATCATTGAAATGTATCAAAACGAGTATGCCACAACAGAATCCATCTGTTTTTCTGATCAGAAAGTCATGTGACTTGACTTTTTTTTATAGCCAATGAATAGGTGTATTGTTGGGCCCCAGGCCCCAAATTTTTAAATACGTCTTAACTTGGATGTATACACCAAAGTTAGGAGGTATTTTTCTTTGTCATTTTAATAATGTTTAATAACTTTACACAAAGTTTCTTTGTGTTTTCATGTTAAAATTTATTCCTTTGTGAATGAGTAAAGTTTCTTTCAGGCTGTTCTGTAGAACTCTGTAGACAATTGAAAAATCCTTAATGCAATTTTTAGCAGTGGACATTCTTGAGCTTTTGAGCTACGCATCTAAACTGCCATTTCCCATCAAACTCTCCTGATAAACAATCACAAAAAGTGGTAGACTATCCACTATCCGGACAGCGTCCTTATATCTGGACATTACAACGACATCTTACAAACACCTGCTATAACTTTATTAGCCTGGTATACACCACACCACTCTTAAAGAACTTTTATTTGTCTCTCGACACCTGAATGAAAATAAAGAAACGTAGCTAGCTTTATCTGTAATTTGATGCATTTTGTTTGATTTTTAGTTTTCTATTCTCAACCCATCAACTTCAGTATCTTTTCTTTGAAGATTAGATAAACGGAGGCGAAAAGGAACAGGAGACGTCCATGCTCAACATACAAAATGTTTTCTCAACATGCGAAATTTTCAAAACAATTTTGAGATAACACAGAATAGTAGCATTAGAAAGTAGGTACCGTAAAACCACGTGCCGTAATAGTCCCAAAGGAAACACACGAGACGATATTTCTTTTCTTTACCACTAATTAACCTTAACCTACTCATAACATTTTCATAACTATTACATCACGATGTAAACAAACTCTGGTAATCAGCTGGTTATTAAGCATGGCGCGAGAACAAAATAATTGTACCGTGGAAAGGAAACCCCCCTATATGGAAATCTGCTTTCAAAACAGGGATTTAAAAGTCATGATTTGAAGTCCCATGGCCAATCTTTCCGTTCCAGTAGTAAACCAGATGTGGGGCGATAACATAGCACGTGTGGTGAATATCAACAACTTCATTTCAGTCATGTTTTTGGTGTTTGGATTTGTTTAAAGGGGTTTCAGACTCATCTTGAATCTACCCCCAATTATTAAGCGATATTTCAAATTTAAACTATTGGGTCAAAAGTACTTACTCTAAGCTTCCATAATAAATGTTGATTAATCGCTTCCATATAAACATGTGTCGAGAATATAGAAGCATGACCAGCATATATGCCCTTACCTTAATTATATTGTAATTTTTTTAATTCCTGAAGCGGCTCGTTTGAGTAAGCAGGCAAAGAGTTGAATGTGTCATTATTGGCCAGAGCTGATATATTTTAGCTAAAACATTATAGCTAAAGTAAAGGCTATAATAATAGAGATATGAGTTGGTTAACAACTTTGGATTCTGATAGAATAAATTTATATAGGATGATTCACGTTCTAAGATAAAAGAAGTCTTGAAAGTAAATATCGTAACTAACTCGATGAGAATATAATGATATTAATTACTGCACTCACAAGTTTCAGATCAAAGGGATTCTAACACTATAATGAATTCGTGCTAAGACATCATGAAATATCTTCTGTTTTTTCGGTTTTCAGTTCAGGGATAAAATACAGACCTGTCCTGCTGCGCGCGCTCTCTACCTGCCCCAGAACTCGACAGTTTGTAACACGCGCCGCCACTTATAACTGCCACCGCAAGTTAGGTGTAACCCCGGGTTATATTCTTATTTGCACCTATTCCGCGCATGCCTTTGTGACTCAAAATCGCGGTTTGAATGTATCGATGATGAAGTTGACTTACTGCCATATTACGTATAGCATTGCTCTAACTTGCGCAAAGGCCAGTTTCATGTCAGTCGATGGCATCAAATGGGCTGAAAAAGTGTTTGAGATACGACTTGAACACGGGGGCCTCAGCGGTCGCAATCGAAGATACTATCCACTGACTACACCATCACTGCATTGCCCAATCCAAAGTAGCCCGACTGAAAAAATGCTATTATTACGGCAGGAATGTATTCTGACAGCCTCTTATCTATAATAGCCGCGATTCTTAGCTCTTTTCCCGGCTTCTATGAATTTGGATTTGATCGGATTGAGTATTCAAATTCAATCAAGAGAGCTGAAACTCTCCGCTAGGGTTTCTGAACCACGTAACCTGGCCGTCAACGCTTTGACAAAAGTTTGGACACAAAGGAAATTGCATGGAGACTGTCATGTTAATAGTTTCTTGTATAATAATAAAAATCATTCATAACCACTATAGTGCCACAATAGTTACCACAACAGTGCGCCAACCACCAGTCGATTTTGATTAGTTTGCAACTGTGCAAACTATTTGTTTTCTCGTGTATTTTTGTCAATCGACTTTAAATAAAGCAAATGAATGAATGAATGAATGAATGAATGAATGAATGAATGAATGAATGAATGAACGAACCATCATCATCAGGGACCTTACGCAAATACGACGACAACGATTACGGCGAGTTGAGTGAAACAAAGGATTCGTTCTCCTTGTGGATTTCATTTAGAAAGTCTATTTCATACTCTACCATTGGGAAAATTTTGTCAGTTATTTACATCATATAAGCACATTTTCACGTTCTACGCACACTGCAAAAGTTATGTTTCGAGGTCGTACTGAAAACAAAGACGCAAGAATACAAATATCTTGTCTTGCTTTTATTCGGTTTCGATAGTCATTTCTTTCTTCTTAGTTCATATATCAAACTTTTAGTTATAACAGATTAATAAATGTTTGATCATTCATTGGTTTTTGATTCATAGTTTTTCGGATATTCATGGATGATAGTTGTTGTCGCAGTTACGTAAGGTCCCTATCATCATCATGATACTGTGGTGGTGGTTGATCACCATAGCGACGCAAGTGCACAAAAATAGTCAGAGATGCCAAAAAGAGGTTCTATCTTTCGCTAGATGTGAGAGAAAGATTGGCGACAATAAATCGTTCTGGAAAATAGTTAAACCAAATTTCTCCGAAAAAGCATGTAAAAATAAGATAACATCATTAGTTGAAAAAGAAGAAGTTATTCATGATAAATCAAGGATGAGTATTTTGTGCATATGGCCGATACTCTGGAGATTGATAATATTCCAAAAATATAGCAAAAGAATATAGCAAAAAAATATAGCAAAAATTACTGAAATGAACGAAATTTATGAGATTATAAAATCGCTTGTCACCCAAGCATAAAAAGTATTTAGGACAAATTCTCATACACGCAGGAGAAAATGAATTTTGTGACAAGAGATAAGTTAAAAGTTCATGTCAAAGCCTTGAAATCAAATAAACCATGTCGTGGGGGAGAATATTCCTGCCAATGTTCTTAAGGAGCATATTAATATTCACATTTCTCAACTACAACAAGCTTGAAATACTTCTTGTGATCAGTGCGTTTTCCAGAGTCTTTAAAACTTGCAGAAGTTTCGCCACTTTTTAAGGCCAACTTAAGAATGGCCAAAGAAAACTAGCGTCCTGTTAGCAAACTGCCAAACATGTCCAAAGTTCATGGATTATGTTTGAGGAGATAAATGCCTTCACGCAAGACAAACTCTCTCCATTGTTATCTGGATTGAGAAAGGGATACAGTAGTCAGCATGCTCTTTTGAATCTTATTAACCATATACAAAGGAAATGATCAGAAAAAGTATTCTGCTGCTGCTACTCATGAATTTGGATGATCGATTGCATAAATCACCGGTTGTTACTAGCAAAGCTCCAGGCTTGTGGGTTTTCTAATAATGCACTTTCCTATGTTTGGAGTTACTTGAGGTCTCTTTTTCAAACGGTAGGAGTTGATGGTGCATTCAGTCCATGACAGGAAATACTTATTAGCGTATATACTAAATTCTATTCTATAGGATTGATTAACCCAAAGAGAGATAAAAAACTTTGTTTGAATTACCATGCGACTAAGACAACTAATTTTTCGTTTAAATAGTTCTTGGATACTTAAATTCTACTTAAAATACCAGTTATCAGACCCCGTCGATCGCATCAGTTTCAAAAGTCGTCATGCGACCACGATCAATCCTACAAAAATATGTTTGTGTCCACTCAGACTTAAATGGCTATATATATTTGGTTTCCAATCTATGACGTCTGGTTTTTCAAACTTTCTGAGAGACAAGTTTTATAATATCATACAAATTAATTTGCCCGCTTTTTAAAAGATACTGACACGCCTTTTTCAAAATGTAAACAACACACAATTTCGCCTTGGCCGTACAGACCTCTCTTGTCTTGAAGCGTTTGTTTCGCGGTAATTATTTACTTATATATTTTGTTCTTCAACTTCAAATCCCAGTGGGACTAAGGTAACTTTGAAAACAGAAACAAAGTTCGTATGGACAAGTCATTCAAAATGCCACATATAAACATAAATTACGGAAAATTCGGGGTCCTTGTTTGAAAAGAAAAAGAAACAGATATAAGATAAAACTGCAGACTTTGTGAATTTTAGAGAAGCAAAAGAAAAATTTGATTGCGCAACGCAATTCATCAAAGAAATGACGTGGTTGACAACAACAATAAATAATACTGATAATGACGTATTTCAACCTCAAATATTTACATGGTTCTTCGTGCATATGTAAACAAGAGCCTTGCAGCTTGAAGGTCAGCGCTAACAAGAGACTTACGGCTTGAAGGTCAGCGCTAACTTAGACTTTGTTCATGCATGATTTGATATTGGATAAACCTTCACACTGAGGACAATTTTTATGGTAACATCAATTTGCAATGCTTTCATAGACTTCATGGCACAACAGTTTCTAAACATAGATTTTTGAGCACAACCTTTTTCCTAATGCAATTTACAGGGAACAAGGGATTTCAGTAATATAAGAATTGCTATTTTGTATCTAATTATCTACATAACGTTTTATCATCGTCACCATACTCGCTTTAGCATCCCTTTCTATTGTTTCTTGGTCATGTCGACATCCACAGCTGTTTCTATTGTTTTCATTTCAGATCATGCATGCACGTCAGTTGACTTGTTTCTTCTTTTTTTTAAAAGAATGATAAAATGTACGAAAAACTGCTTGGTTTGGGTTTTCCTAATTTTCAATCAACCTGACTATTAGTGCCGGACATCTGAAATTAAATTGAGTTAAATTGAGATGTGGGGACTTCTTGTCCAACGTAGAAAAAAACACAATATAATAATATCCAGGGGCCTGGTGTTACCACCAATAAAACTGTAAATAAATTAACAAAACATAGAAAAGGAAAACTTAGAACAGAGTAGACAAAACTGTAAACAATACTCAGCAAAAACTTGGTAAAACTAACACGACATATAACACATCGATTTTATGTTAAAAACGAATGCTGTGTTAAACCTAACGCCATGGTTGTTGAACGCTTGTAGCGCAACATTGGTGGGTACACAAAATGCGTTAGCCAAGTTCCATTCATCGCTGAATGCACGCGGACAGCTTTTTCTGGAAATTGAATGGAAAACATTTTGTGGCTAATTCAGCAGATCATTGCTAAGCATTGATTGGTTAAATTTTAAAGCGAACTTCGACGTTTAAAACTTTCAACTTTCGTTTACCTCTACTCTGAATGTTGGTTTTTCCGCCGATATAGATGAGATAGATGAGGTGAGATGAAATAGATGATAAAATGCGCATGCGCGTGTGAGAAGTCACTAGACGTAATTTTTCTACGTCCGCCGCCCGTTTAATTATGCATAAGAATGCATAAGAATGCATAAGACATGAACTATTTACCGAAAATTTACGCTCGTGAATGAAAGTTGAAAATTTTCAACCTTTTTTCGTCCGCTGAGACATTATTGAACTATCACAATTGAGAATTACATTGTGTCGTCCGCGTTTTGCTATATAACAACACATTGTCTTTGACACTACATGGAGGATCCTCTCTTACACAAAGTCAATATAAACAAAGATGGTGTCTATGCTGCGCAGGTTAGCTAACCATTCTCGCACTTGGTTATCATATAGGGGTTTTGAAATGTTTTTTTTACATTAAACAAGAAATTTGTCTATAGTTTTTAGCAATATTGTTTGTGCACTGTATAATACAGAGAGAAATATATAGCTAGCTAGCAGCAGGTTAGAGAGGGACAATTCCAAAATTAGGCTTCGAAATTTGAAAAATCCACTCTTTATAACCTTACTGTTCCTAATTAGGTGGCTCGGGGATCCAAATTAAGAACACATACTCCTAATTAGCTTTCATTAAAACAAGAAGTACCTTTCTCTACATGTTCGATGCCATTTGGTTGCAAGTTTATTTTGACAACTCCACTATATACCGTAACAACATGATGATGGCATGGGTGACTTCTTGAGGAGAAACACCCAGGGTGACTTGAAACAGCGTAGAAAAAATGCAATTTCTCACATGGAATAATTAATGAAATTCCAGGGTTTTTTCAGATTCAGTTTGACGATTAAGCGCAACAATTGACAGTAAAATTTTCAATTAGGTAAGTTCTTCAGAAAAGTTGAAGATGGAAGAAGTGCCAAAAATCATCGCCTCAGTAAAATACACTTGTATCTTCAATACAGCTAATCAATGAATATATTTTTTTGTACATTTGTAAAATAGAATACCGTCAGAGTGCTTAATTCCAAACAGCCTTCCTAATTCCGAACACAAAAAATATAGTCTATAAAAATACAAACCACATCAATAATAATGCATACTACAAGGTTTGTCAATCAAACTAAATCCAAAACCTAACGAACATAAAACTTATGCCTTTAATAAATTGCCTGTCCCCTTGAGACTTGTGCATAATTTTACGAGCTCTGTGATGTAGTTATGTTTAAACGCATATATATTCAGAGATATCAAAACAAAATAGTGTAGGCCATTATTACCGCACGTGTGATTCTTCACACTGATAATTGGTGTTCAACTATTTCTTGCTTCATAAACATTTAAGTATTTGTGGCGATTTTGTTGAGTATGGATGTATATTTTGTTAACCAGACAGGTCTTTTTTTACATGTGTTCAGAATTAGGTAGGCTGTTCAGAATTAGGCACTCTGACAGTATCCAATGGAAGTATATAATTCCAGAATTTTATGTAATTAAAATGTTTCATTTTTTTTCTTCATTCGATCTATTCTGTCTTTTCGATTAACGCATTATATAGGCGTGCTAATTATTCTCGTAATCAAATCATTAATGTGTTATTGATGTATAACCGTGGAGTGTCGAATATGTCATTTAGAGTAATTATCATAATTTTTATTATCAGAATGCACCAATAACTTAGGAATGAACCACGATAGATTTGTTTTACAAAGTAAAAAGTACCAACTAATTCTAAACAAAAGTGTTATAATATTTTGTTTCTAGTGTATCTTAGGGAAGAGGGTGATAATGGTGCATTGAAAAAACAACAGAAGTTGGGTTCAATCTTTTATAAAAATATATCTTTTCAACTTGTGAATTACAAGTGTGTATATAAAGAGAAAGAAAACTGGCTACTTACAAAATAACAAAATCGGAACCTTGTGCAACATTATATATTCAAGTTCTCAGGAAATACCAACCATGTGTAAAACTAGCTGTTAATTTAAATTCACAGGGTTCGTACAGCCAGGGAAAATCAGGAAGAAAAAGGAGATTTTGAGAAAGTCAGGGAAAATAAAAAAAAATCAGGGAATTTTTTTTATCCTCTGGCATATTTTGGATCTTGTACTTGTCCATATGTTAGAGTGCAAATTGCAATGCCCTTGTTGATTGTCAATCTTGCACTTTTGGAGTCTCTTGATAAGATGAAATGTAAAAACACCCCATGTCGACACAGTAATCCAATAGCTATTTTTTTAGTCAGGGAAAATAATATAGGTTTTTGGAATTAGTCAGGGAAAATCATAGCCTTTTCACCCACTGAGTCAGGGAAAAAATATAGAATTCAAGGCAAAGTCAGGGAGGAAATCTGGAAACCTGTACAGACCCTGAATTCATCTTGGATGCTTACAATATTGTTTACATTTGCAGCGTAAGTGTAACCATTGTGTTCAATATGAGGCTAAAAATATGGCGGAGATACTGATCAATAGGGAAATTTATGTTATACAGTGAAGACCAGGCCATAGTTATTTCAATTTATTGGACTATTGTAAAAATCCAATAAAACTTTATAATAACAATACAACTTTTATAACTTTTGTTGTATAGCGGGTCTGTGCAAATGGTTTTAGCGCCTTTGGCTCTTGTTATCTAAACTATTACATTATCATGTTTAATGACTTCAGATAATATAATTTTTAGAACCTATTACCATTCTTAAATTGACAGTTATTATGTTTTACCAACACTCTCCATCATTTGATAAAAAAATAGAACTGGTGTTAACAAATTATGTTAATTTATGTTAAATACGTAAGTAACCCAAAATCACACATTATTTGTTTTGGCACTTTATGAAACGATATTGTTGTGATAATGTCACCAAGTCACCCTCGCACAGTAAATCTTAGGTGGTGTACTTTTAGAAGCCACTAGCGTGATTTTTCGATATTCATCCCTAACATGGTTAACACGGCTCAAGATGTTTTGTGTTGCTGTAATACAAATCCTAATTAGACTATTTCATTTTATGTTGGTGTGAAGGCGTAATACATCAATATCTCTCTTCTAGTTAACACATATTTTTGCCTTGGGGGACTTCAAGTTAAGTGTTTGTTATTGCGATTTTATAAAAATTGAAGCTTAATTTGGAGGAAGGACGCCTAACATAAAAATGAGTGTAAAAATGTGCTTAATTAGTGACAAGTCCAATTTGGTTTTGAAGCCAAAATTTGAAATTTGAAATTTGGAGTTGTCTCTGACTGGCTAGGCTAGCTATTTTGCTCATCTAGCAGTCCGGGTCACTAGCTCAAAAAGCACAGTTACTTCTCCAGGGCTTGCCAATTCTGTTTTAGGCAACACTCGCTAGCGTACAAATTTTACGTCACACTGTACATCAATGTACAGGTAAAACTGTGAGACTGTATGTTATTTTCAATAAAAAATATAGTTTCTATTTCCAATACAAATGAAATCTACAGCGATGGCTCTCATCTTCGAAACCAGGCATTACTGTGATTAAATATGGTATACCAAAGGTGGAAGACATATAATATTGAACTGTACTGATGTACATCAATCGTTTGTTTACGCGCTTGTACAGAAAAGTGATGCATGTACGCTACTTAAAGCAGTTGTATGTATACACCTATTTGGCAACCCCTGTTCTCGAACCGATAGTACTTCTTGATCAGGTAGTTCAAAATCGTTTCATTTCCCCAAAGAGACCATTATATGATAATTGGTTGTGTACATTACAACCTTGAGAACATCAAGCACGAGACTTTCCTATACGTCCCTGCCCTTTGTACACATCGCCCGTCGCTACTACCGATTGAATTGTCACAATGGTTCAAGAAGAACCATGCAACAGAATTACCTACTGTAAGTAAGTTAACTGAGAGTTTGAAGTGCTTGAGCTTACTACACCCTTAACAGTTGGTTCTTATTCCTCTGCTGAATTGCAACTAAGTATATATGTAAGCTAAACTTGATCGAACGAAGGTTAAATGCAGTTTGTCCGTCAATGACACAAAATAGGCTGATACACTACTTTTAAAGCAAACAGTAGTACAGTACCAAATACAACAGGTATGAGAAACAACACTGGTTTCAGTATTCACCACATACGAAGTTTCTAAAAGAACTTACGTCACTTCATTGAGGCAAGTCTAAGAAGGGAATCGAGGGTCCACTTGGGCCATGCGACTTGATAATTTGTGTGATCTGAAGCAAATGGTAAAACATATCATGGCATCAATATTTAACAACTATTATAGATTGGCCCAAAACTTGCTGCCAAAATTCCGCCTGTTAACAAATCATTCAAATATTATTTAGATAGAATTGAACACTCTCACTTGAACACTTGAATAAAACGCTTTCTTTTGAGGAATTTGAGACAGCATTAAGAAATTAAAAGGAATAAAGCTACAGGTTTAGATGACACAAGTTGTAATCTTCTCCTGGACCTTTACAATGAGCTTAAACTCCTCTTTTCTATGTATTCATTCAATTAAAAAAGGGGTTTTACCAAATGAACTAAAAATAGCAAAAGTAATACCTACCTTCAAAACAGGAAATATAGTGGAAGTAGGAAACTACAGACCCATATCCGTGTTACCAATTATTTCTAAAATACTTGAACATATATAATGTACAACAGACTGTACAACTTTATAAATAAACATAAATTACTTCATAAAAGACAATTTGGATTTCAAAAAAATACCTCCACAGAACACGCAATTCTTCAATTAGTTACTGATATCACAAAAGGCTTTTCTGAAGGTAAATATATGCTTGGCATATTTATCGGTCTGTGAAAGGCTTTTGATACTGTGAATCACGACATCTGGTTAAAAAAATTAAAGCTTTATGAAATATCAGGAACAACAAATGAATGGCTTAAAAGTTATCTAAAAAACAGAGAACAATACATTAGTTATACCAGAGAAAAGCTATCTCAAGCACTACTAATGCTAATTCATGTTTGCCGATGATACAAACCAATTCAAATCCGATAAAGACCAAAATACACTGTTCTGGGATATGAATAGAGAACTAAAACAAGTTTCAATATGGTTTAAAGCAAATAAATTATCACTTAACACTTCTAAAACAAAGTTTTCAATATTCCATACATTATATCAAAAAAAGAAAATTTTTGAGTGTAATTCCAAAACTGGAAATTGATGGAATCACTATTAAACATGATACGGTAACAAAATTTCTTGGCATACAGATAGATGAAAACCTAACCAGGAAAACCCAAATAGAGCCAATTTCAAAGAATATTGGTATTCTCTATAAATCTAGAATGATTCTAACGAAGAAGCAGCTGACTGAACTATATTTTTCGTTCATACATAGTCACTTATCATATGGTAATATTGTATGGGCAAGTACACAAAGAACAAAATTGCAAAAACTCCACAGGAAACAAAAGCACACAATCCGTGTAATAGATAATAAGGATAAATTTACACATTCAAAACCACTATTCAATGAAATGAATATCTTGACTGTTTTTGAGATAAATTTGTTTCAAACACTATTATTTACATTCAAATGTAAGCTAAAATATTCCACGATATCTATACAATTAAACCATCTAGGAAGTATACAACAAGAATAAACATGCTATAAAAGCCAAAAGTCAAAAACAAAGCTCAGGAATTCAGTATCCGCTATCACGCACCACATATTTGGAATAAAATGTATACACATTTATCACAAGTAAAAATGTTACTATCACTGTCTTTAAAACAATAGTTAAAACTATTCTAAAAAACCTCAAATTTTATTTATTTCTAAAAAAAATACTATCTAGCAAAAAAGAACTTGATTTTCTGAAGTCTGTGCACAGAACATAGGAAATGAGCTGACGGTTCTCGATGATAAGACCAACAAGGTCTTCTATGAGTTCTCTGAACTCTATAGTTTGTAATACTATTCTCTTACGACTATTCCTGACGGAAGATAATTGTATAAATCTGGAGTTGCAAATGTACACATCTTTTCTTATCTTATCTTGTCTTTGGCACTGAATTGAATTATCAACTTAAGAAGATGCGCAAAATTAAATCAAAAAGCTCAGAATTGTTTTTCATTTTCGACTACCTGATCGGAAAGTTACTTCCCGAATTTGAACTACCTGATTGAGAAGTAACTGAGCTTTTGAGCTAGCAACCTGGACTGTCCACATGTCATTTCATGAATTTAAGGTAAGAGCATATATTCTTGACAGGATCTATTCTTGTTGTTAAAATTGAAACAATTAATCAGTGAAAAAAATTAAAAACACTTAAAATGGAAGTAATGTTGACTCAACAGTTTCAAATTGAAATATCACTGAATAATTGGGGGTAGATTCAAAAGGAGTCTTAAACCCCTTTAAACAAATCAAAAAACAAAAATGAAAATTTTTTGAAAATTTTGCATGTTGAGAATAGATTCTCCAGGTGTTCCTTTTCGCCCTTCTGTTAATCTAATCTTCAAAGGAAAGAAATGTTTTTATATTTATTACTACTGTTGTTTTGATATTGTATTTCATATCTTATATCATTTCACTTTCACTCCGATTTCTTTTAGTTTTCTGATTTGATATCATGGGAAAGCGGGATACAAGAGTGGTAAGTGCATTAATTTTTTTATTTATTGTCATTTAAAAGGAGAAATTTTTCATAATTTGGAATTCTCGCTTCCGAGTTAATTCACGAATTGGATTTATTTGTTAGCTTTGTAATATAATAGCTGCTGTGAAAGCAAACTTAAAAGTGGTAGACATTCTGTCCCTGAACCAGTGAACATATGTGTTTTCCTTTGTAGTCAGGGAGTTCTGGTTTTGTTTCACTGCAGTGGTGTTTAAGATGAAACATTCACCACATGCAACACATATTTGATACAATTAAATTTCTTCTGAGTCCAGCTTCTGCTGCAGCAGCAGCCATCTTTTAACTCGAGTTGCAGTTATGCGCGGGCAGTTTTTAAAAAAAAAATTTTAATAAGGCTTATCAGATTTCTGAGGTTTTGCCCCATCAACCGAGTCGGATTTCTTTCTTAGAAAAGCAGTCGAACGTAGGACCCGAAAAGGACAATTTTGTGATTGCCGCCATTGGATGTAAAAAACTCTCCTAATTAAGATACTGTCAATGTTCCTCATTCCAAAAGGCCTTCCTAATTCCAAACGTATATTCCAACTGTCTGTAAATTAAAAACATTGCACATCCTGCACTGTCAATCAAACTAAAAGGCAAACACAAACTTCTAGTTATACTTGGTGATTTTGGTGAGTATGGATCTATATTTGCGCGACCAGAATCTTTGTTTATTTTTGAGTTCGGAATTAGGAAGGATGTTCGGGATTAGGAGCATCCTAATTAAAATATGTCAAGTTCAAAACAATCAGTTTTCCAGCACATGCGTCACAAATGCATCTTATATTTCCTCCTTTACTACACCGAACTTGAAGATGCACATATTCCAGCCACCATATGTTTTTCTTTCGGTGAATCAGCTATCGTGACAACCTATCGGTTAAAATGGTTTTATCAATTATGCCAACTAGGCAATCGTTACCAAACGGTCATAACTTTTGATTCTGCGATACATTTAATTAGACATTTTGTGAGTTGAAAAATGCAATTCCTCAAAATATTGATGAAAATTGAGGGTAAAGGTTTTCATATCCTTATTAGGAGATATTCAGAGCTTAATTAGGATATGATATTCAAATTATCTGATAATATCCTTATTTGCGCTCTTCCCTGACTGGAAAATACGGCTTAACTTGGATGTATACAGCTAAGTAAAGTTGTATTTTTCTTTCTGTTTTGCAACTAGTCCTGTTGAACAAAACTGCGTCACAAAAGCTAGAGAAAGGAGCACAGGCTGTGTTCTGACTGATCACGTCAAAATTTTGAGAATTGTTTGTGTAAATTCATATGAAATGTGGAAGTGTTTTCACTGTTTGTGATTAATTAATTAAAAAAATTAAAAAAAGATGGAAACTTACAATAAGACAGTTCATTAAAATTCTTGGTTCGCGTCCTCCAACCAACCGCTGTAAATCTTGATTCGGTAAAATCGCGAAAGAAACCTAAGCACAGTTAACGTCTCTGATTTCACATTGTATTTTTACACACAATCATGAAAATTCCAAAGCTAAGGTCATATTTTTGTCGTTGTAGTTTCGTAAGCACCCTATTTAACAACAAGTGCGTGCATGTGGACAAAAGGTATAAATTAAAGTGAAAAGTTTCTACCTTCTTTTGTATGCTGTTATTGTGCTGTTGTTGCTAGTTGGACAAATTTATTATTTAAAATGCGCCGTTCAAAAAAAAATAAGCAGTATGAAAGTCAGCAATTGGAAGCAGCTATGAGGGATGTAAAGAAAGGCAAAGGTATAAGTGCTGCTGCTAGAGAACATGGAGTTCCGAGGGTTACTCTGAGTGATAGGATCCTTGGTAAGTATTCACTCTGCTTGACTTAACTTTTGATTTGATGTTATAATATTAAATTCTTTCTGTTACTTTTAAATGATCATAAAGTAGTAACATTTTTGTTTTTAAAGGTAAAATTCAACATGGAGCATTGAGTGGCCCAAAAAGACAGTTGAGTGTGGAAGATGAGGAATGCCTTGTTAGGTAATATGATTTTATAAATCGAAATTGAAGTAAGAAAATGCACCTCAATTTTAAAAGGAAATTAAGTTTTCCACAGAAACATTTACAAAAAATAATATTGTGAAAGGAAGATAGTAAATAACTTATCTGTATGGTTTAGATACCTGAATGAATGCACAAAAATAGGATATAGAAAGTCGAAAGGTGTGGTAATGATGATGGCTGGTGTGGTTGCGCAAATAAGTGGAAACCCATTTAAATCTGGTCTTCCATCGTACCAATGGTGGCATGACTTTACACTACGACATAATTTGTCACAAAAGAAACCACACATGTTTTCCCTTGCATGTACTACTGTTTCTAGAGATGATGTCGTTGAGCAGTTTTATGACTCTTTCTTAGAGGTAATGCACTTTAAATTACTATTTTGGAAAATGTTACCTGTATGGATAAATTTATTGTAGGTTACATGAAAAGGATTTGATTTATTTCAAATGTGCGGTCTTTTCAGGTTCTCACCAACAACAGACATGGGTTTTCATTCTTGGAAGAAGGAGACAGAATTTTTAATTGTGATGAGACAGAAATGGAATTTGATGCAATTTCTCAATTTGTATGTGCAGAGAAAGGTACTAAATATGTACCTGGAAATTGCATAGGGCTGCATGAATGTGTTTCTGTCCTGGCATGTGTCAATGCTACGGGATCAGTTTGTATCCCTCATCTCTTCATCTTCACGTCACCATCTGGGAAGGTATACAAATAAGTAAAGTTTCTTATAAGTTTTTATGTGTTTTATTTTGGATGATAAAAAAAACAAACACCTTGCAGATTTAATAACACACACTGACTGCTGTTATATGTTCTTACCATAGATTCCGAAACATGTGCAAGATGGAGCAGAGGAAGGTGTTATGTTTGCTGGACAAAAATCTGGATGGATTAAGAAAGATATCTATCTTGATTGGTTCCAGCAGCATTTCTTAAAATACGCCCCCAAGGAAAGACCTCTTTTGCTGCTATTTGATGGTCTCAAAAGTCATGTCACGTTGCAGCTAATTGAATGTGCCGAAAAGAATGATATTGTTTTGTTTTGTTTGCCTGCTCATTCAAGTCGTCTTCTCCAGCCACTAGATACTAGCCTCTTTGGACCACTGAAGGCTGGATGGAAAAGGGTCTCTGGCATGCTTACGCATTTTACAGGTCGGGTTATTAATGAATTCAACTTTGTGAGAATGTTCAAGATTGTTTGGAACACGTCTATTGATACCAACATCATTTCATCCGGGTTCTTAAAGACAGGTGTTTTTCCCTTCAAAAAACTGTCTGTTCAACTACCCTCATCTTCTTCTTTATCCTCATCGCTAGCATCCTCACCAGTAGGTACATCAGCATCATCTCCATCACTAGCTTTATCATCATCATCGTCATCATTAGCCATAGTATCAATACCACAATCAATACCATCTGTGCCGAGGCGCTGTTCAAAAAAATTGAAGCGGTATAAAAGTCAACAATTGGAAGTGGCTACAAGAGCTATAAAAGAAGGCAAACCTATTGCCTTCAAAAAACTGTCTGTTCAACTACCCTCATCTTCTTCTTCATCCTCATTGTCTTCTTCATCCTCATCGTCAGCAGCTTTGCTAGCATCCTCACCAGTAGGTACATCAGCATCATCTCCATCACTAGCTTTATCATCATCACCGTCATCATTAGCCATAGTATCAATACCACAAGTAGCATCTGTGCCGAGGCGTTGTTCAAAAAAAAATAAGCAGTATGAAAGTCAGCAATTGGAAGCAGCTATGAGGGATGTAAAGAAAGGCAAAGGTATAAGTGCTGCTGCTAGAGAACATGGAGTTCCGAGGGTTACTCTGAGTGATAGGATCCTTGGTAAGTATTCACTCTGCTTGACTTAACTTTTGATTTGATGTTATAATATTAAATTCTTTCTGTTACTTTTAAATGATCATAAAGTAGTAACATTTTTGTTTTTAAAGGTAAAATTCAACATGGAGCATTGAGTGGCCCAAAAAGACAGTTGAGTGTGGAAGATGAGGAATGCCTTGTTAGGTAATATGATTTTATAAATCGAAATTGAAGTAAGAAAATGCACCTCAATTTTAAAAGGAAATTAAGTTTTCCACAGAAACATTTACAAAAAATAATATTGTGAAAGGAAGATAGTAAATAACTTATCTGTATGGTTTAGATACCTGAATGAATGCACAAAAATAGGATATAGAAAGTCGAAAGGTGTGGTAATGATGATGGCTGGTGTGGTTGCGCAAATAAGTGGAAACCCATTTAAATCTGGTCTTCCATCGTACCAATGGTGGCATGACTTTACACTACGACATAATTTGTCACAAAAGAAACCACACATGTTTTCCCTTGCATGTACTACTGTTTCTAGAGATGATGTCGTTGAGCAGTTTTATGACTCTTTCTTAGAGGTAATGCACTTTAAATTACTATTTTGGAAAATGTTACCTGTATGGATAAATTTATTGTAGGTTACATGAAAAGGATTTGATTTATTTCAAATGTGCGGTCTTTTCAGGTTCTCACCAACAACAGACATGGGTTTTCATTCTTGGAAGAAGGAGACAGAATTTTTAATTGTGATGAGACAGAAATGGAATTTGATGCAATTTCTCAATTTGTATGTGCGGAGAAAGGTACTAAATATGTACCTGGAAATTGCATAGGGCTGCATGAATGTGTTTCTGTCCTGGCATGTGTCAATGCTACGGGATCAGTTTGTATCCCTCATCTCTTCATCTTCACGTCACCATCTGGGAAGGTATACAAATAAGTAAAGTTTCTTATAAGTTTTTATGTGTTTTATTTTGGATGATAAAAAAAACAAACACCTTGCAGATTTAATAACACACACTGACTGCTGTTATATGTTCTTACCATAGATTCCGAAACATGTGCAAGATGGAGCAGAGGAAGGTGTTATGTTTGCTGGACAAAAATCTGGATGGATTAAGAAAGATATCTATCTTGATTGGTTCCAGCAGCATTTCTTAAAATATGCTCCTAAGGAAAGACCTCTTTTGCTGCTATTTGATGGTCTCAAAAGTCACATCACGTTGCAGCTAATTGAAAGTGCCGAAAAGAATGATATTGTTTTGTTTTGTTTGCCTGCTCATTCAAGTCGCCGTCTTCTCCAGCCACTAGATAATAGCGTCCTTGGACCATTGAAGGCTGGATGGGAAAGGGTCTCTGGCATACTTACGCATTTTACAGGTCGTGTTATTAATGAATTCAACTTTGCAAGAATGTTCAAGATTGTTTGGAACACGTCTATTGATACCAACGTCATCTCATCAGGGTTCTTAAAGACAGGTGTTTTTCCCTTCAAAAAACTGTCTGTTCAACTACCCTCATCTTCATCTTCATCCTCATCATCGGCAGATTTGCTAGCATCCTCACCAGTAGGTACATCAGCATCATCTCCATCACTAGCTTTATCATTGTCAGTTCAAGAAGGACGTAGAAGGAAGAATGAAAAAAGAAAAAAGAAAGAAGATAATGATGCTTGTAAAGAGTGTGGGATTGTGTATGACGTTGATGTTGACAATGTAGCGTGGGTCGAGTGTGATGAATGTGACTGTTGTTTTCAATTCACATGTGTAAAGAGTTGCAAACATGGAAAAAAGAAAGAGTTAGACAAACTGAAAGAGAAACTAGCGAGAAAAAGAGAAAGAAAAAAGCAAGAAAAACAGCAAGCAAAAGAAGGATGTATAAGTAAGAATGAAAGAGGAAAACGGAAAAAAGGTGATGATGTTTGTGAAGAATGTGGGGTTGTGTATGACGATGACAATGATGATGTGGTGTGGGTTGCGTGTGATGTATGTGACCGCTGGTTTCACTTCACGTGTGTAGAGTTACAGGATGAAAAGGACGATTTTAGTTGTCGATATTGTTTAAATTTATGATCATTTTTTCCTTTTCTTGTAAATATGTTTTTTAGATTTCATTTCATTCTCTCGCGTTCTTTATCTGTTTAAACTATGAATAAAAATTCATACGCATAAAATTACCTCCTCAAGAAAGAATATGCGTGAAAAAGTAACATGATTTCTATCCTTGCCAACAAAATTATTACCGTGCTTGGTTTTTAAAGTATCTACTTTGCTATTCTAACTGTTCCTTGTTTTAAAAATCTCGAGAATAGCTCCTCCAGTTGTTTGGGTACTACCTACCATTGTTCTTTTTCACCTTTGTGTATCAAATCTTCAAAGGAAAGAAATGTTTTTATATTTATTATTATTGTTGTTTTTATATTGATACTGCTCAATGACATCTTACATCATTTTGAACGTGAATTCCTTTTGCACTTATTTGATACTGAAGTTAATGTGTCGAGAATAGATGCTCCTACCTTATCAGGAGCGTTTTATATTATAGCTAATCTAATATCGGCCACCAAGTTTGAGCTATGATTACAAACAAATTGTTAGAAAATGAATAAATAAATAATATAATATAAAAAAATAAATAAATAAAAAAACAAAACAAAAACAAAGACCACAAAATAAACAACTAAATATTTTTAAGTATTTTATGGAGTAGGAGGTAGATAGGACCAAGCATAATTATATTGATCATAAAAAAGTTGTTTGCATAGGAATTTAAGACGATCAGGACTTAGAGAAGAAAGGTTCATGGTTAGATAGTTGATAGGTTCATGGCTAGATAGCTGGTATCGAATTGAGTTAATAACAAAATTAGTAGTTCTGGCTGAGTGTCTGGAAGAGAGTTTGAGAGCAGAGTTCCTAGTGTTATGAGTTGACTGAACAGATTGTGAATTTGAACTGGGGTTTAGTGGTCTTGCGAAACTCAGAGGAAGTGATAATTCTATCCCATCAAGAAATTCTCATAGAAATCCTGTATTTCTCTAACGATTTGCAAAATGCCAATTTTACAAAAACAGCCTTATTCACATCCAGCTTGTTAATAATATTTTGGATTTCGGATGGTGTGATGGGAGAAAAGAAAAATGAAGGTTAGGTCTTTTTCCTGATAACTGAAGTAGAAAACTTTAGTTGACTATTAGTTTTATTAGATTTGTTTTCTTTAAATGAACGAAAGGAACAATCAAAGTTGCCACTAGTGGTAAGTGCACATTACCGGGTGTAGGCACTCTATGGGTTGTTCTCATCAAATCTTCTCTAGGACCTTCTACACAGGACCCTAATAACAGTTCCATAAGTACTGAAGGGGCTATGCTGGGTAAACATCGATAATAATAATAATAATAATAATAATAATACAACAACATGAAAAATGTTTGGAAAAGATTTTTTGCAGAAACTTAATTTAACATTGCTCCTATGAAATATTTGGTTTTGATAAATCTTAAAACATAAAATACCAACAGTTTCATTTCTTCGAAACATGAATGTAATTTCACTGTCTCAAATTTAGCTATTATATTCTATACCTTTAAAAACAAGTCTTACGTTGCATGAATCTTTCTAAGTATTAAGTTCGAAAGGTTTGGAAATAAAACATGAAATGATAGGCATGTGAACTTATGCACTGTATTGCATCTCCTTTTCAAGGCATTTGATTGTTGTAAGCATTCATGATTATAAACATTCGATTGAGTGCTCTTTCATTGAGACATATACAGTTCGAATTAAAATTGAACGCTCATGAATATAACAGCATAATATTGTCTGGTTTTTCACCAATCAAAAATACTGATAAGACATGTATGATCAAGGATTTGGTCCGAATTTAAAAGGAGTGTTGACTTTGTTACATTCACACTTTTCTTTGTAGGCATTTGTTAATCCCATAGCTGCTGCACGAAGTGGAAGCCATGTGTCATCTGGACCTAGCATAAAAGACTACCTTAATAGACCAAGGCCATCCTTGTAAGTGTGTGTAGAAAGTTTATTATTAGTCATTTCGGGTCTATTGATTTTGATTTGACCTTCTGTTTTGGATGATTTATTGAATCAACTTGAAAACAATTTTTGAAAACAATTTTCCAATATTTATGTCTTCTGGAGTGTTATGCAGGAGTTTTTGATGGCATTGGACATACGTTGTATTACACACTTCAAAGGCTATGAATAATTTGTAAATTCAATCGAATGATTTAAGACCTTGTGTGAAAGTGAAAGTGAAAATTAAACGATGATATGTTTGTGTTATTGGGCGTAATTATGAGGAGTTTATGAAGCAAAACTTTTGCGTTATTAGGGATGAGGTGAAAGAAATGATCAAAACTAACAGAAAGAAAGGATCAAAGACATTAGAAGAATTTGAGAAGAAAATGCAAAAGGTGAAGCCTGTTATGTTCATGGTTGAATTTTTTCTTCCAACATCTGTATCATTGTAATCTAGTTTATAAAAGGAGTTTTAGGGTTTGAAGTTCTTAACAAACCACATACCCTTCTTACAAACACACAACACTCTCTACAAACATACAGCACTATCTGCCCATATCCAATCTCTCCAAAGAAACCATCTTCAGCAGATAGGGCTAATAAAACAACAGAATTTAAAAGCACTGCAATAAAATGGAGTATCCTAGAATCTCTATAATAACAAACCATGAAGGGAGGGGCAAATCTGTTCTTTATAATCGAGGGATTTGGTACGGTTTGTTAATGTAGAGGAAAGAGAACTTGGTTCGTTATAAGCGATGACATATAGATTCCATTATAACAGGGTTCTTAATATTGCGTGTTCACTGTACCGTAAATATTCCTTAAATAAGAAAGTCGTAACATGGGAACAGAAAAAGGTTTGTAACATAATGTTAGGAGAGTTCCTAAAGAATTCCTCCAGGTTTAATATTTTTGTTCGTCTTAGAGGATGTCTGCTTTAGAAAGGTTTCACTGTGCAAAACCATTTATTTGCCCTTATATTAAGCAGTCAATTTCTTCTCATGTTTTGTTACTTTTGTTCTCTACTAAATCGGTGAATGAAAAATCTTCGAACTTCCTCTGGACTTTCAAATATATAATAGTTAGACTAGAACTTAAGACATGATTCTGTTTTGCTTGCTGCACTACAATTGTTGACTACTGAACATTTTATGAGAATTATGAAAATCAAAATTGATAACTATTGGGTTTTGTTAATGATTATGGTGGTAAACTTTTACTATACTTCAACCAAATATATTTATTAGGACTACCGAGCGAAGCTAGATCGTGGAAGAGAGAAGCTTTTGAAAGTGAGTAATATTTAGGTCAAATTAAGAATGCAGGAAATTAGTGGTTAACATGATTTATTATACAAAGAGATAAACAAATAAAGACAACAATACAGATTAAAAATAAATAATTATTTTTCTTTTTAGAAGCATCGGAAACGAAAACACTCTGTAAGATATGTCTTCATTTAAAGCAGTCTGTAATTTACACTCCTGAGAAAGCAGTCTGTAATTTACACTCCTGAGAAACAACCGTTCAGATTTTGTTGATATACTAATTAGGATTTTTTTTGTCTTCTTTATATGGAAGCGCTCTTCCTCCACCTCTTCTTCTTCTTCAACATCATCAACAAGATCATCATCTTCGTCACATTCAAATGATATCAGAAAGAGGAAGAAACACAAAAAGAGAAAGGTAGTGAGCATGTTTCATTTCTCATTTATCTTTGTTTTTCCTGCATTTTGTTAATACTGTCAATAATATTGCTATTCATTGTCTTATCAGACCTTGTAGTTCAAATGAATACCTTAATGTCTTAATACCTTAAAGATTCAAGATCAGTTTGAAGAAGGGTATACAATACTGTAATTGATTGATGAGATATAATAGTTTGTTCTTCAACTTTAGAAACTAAAAAAGAAAATAACATTCTTGATGGAGGTACAACATATCTGATTTGATATTTTGGGTTTGAAAACAGAATGTTTTTTAATCTTATTCTTTATGATATTCTAGTTCAAATATCTTTAGGTCTGGATTTTTATTTCAGGGAGTTGATTACCATAAAGAAAACATAAAAAAGAAACGTCCTCATTCTTCATCTTCTGAAGGTGAATGGGAAGAAGTAGAAACTACAGGAGCTCATAAGGTTAGAAACGTCTTAGTCCTATCCTATCATTGTTAGAAATGTCTTAGTTCTATCCTATCATTGTTAGAAATGTCTTAGTCCTATCCTATCATTGTGGGGTTTTGGTTGTTTTTTACTACTGTGATGAATTCTGCAACAACAACAACTCATCTGTTTGTTTATTATAAAGGAAAAGCTGCTGCTGAGGTTGTAACAGAAGATAGGATTATATAAATCATCATTTAGAGTATCCAAATGAAATTACTCGAAAAAATTTTCTGTTTGATACATTCTTAGCTCCGCGAGGGAGAATTTCTTATTTCTTTTTTAAAGTTTGAATATAGTTAATTGTACTTGAAATGATTGAACACTTAAAATAATCTAAAATACTAAAATATACTTTTTAACTTTTAAACTGCTGGCATAGAGGTATCAAATTTTGAAATTATGCTGGATTAAGACTTAGTCCTTCCATTGATTCAGACTGCGTTTAGTTCCAAGGCCTCTGTGACCCTTGTTTGCCTTTACAGGATTTAAGATGGGTTTTATATGATTAAAAGAGGTGAGCCTCTAAGAAATAATAGATGACATATCCAAGCTACCCTTCACAACACTTCATGCAGTTGATGACATTAAAGAGAAACTTGATATTTTCAATTCCCTCTTTTGTGATATTGCAGAACTCTATTTACACAGCAAAAAATTCAATTCTTATTAAGAATGAATCTAATAAATATTTCACACTTTTCAACTTGAAGAACTGTTAAGGTATTTATATGAAGGGGAGAGGGAGGGGCTGGCTGAAAATTGTATTCCGCATTAAAATAAATAAATCATCCCGGTTAACTAAACTAGTCTAACTAGTCTTTTTGATAACGCATAATCGTGACATTCAAAATCTACAAAATGTTTTCTTTTCAAAATGTTCTTCTTTATTGTCTAACCACTACTTGTGAAAAGCAAATTTTACATGCAGTTTTTTATGATTTTTTATGATTCTCTAATAAGTTTGGTGTCCCGAATAATCTCTTTTAATGAGTCTTTCTGCCACACACACTGCGTTATGTCATTCAATGAAATGGAAAATGTTTATGTTACTACTTTGTTTAAAAAAAACCTTATTTGTTGCATAGGTCATACTCTACCTTGAAAGAATCTTTACAATTATCATATTATATCATAGAAAATCAAGAAGAAGAAAAGGAAAAAGAAAAGAAAGAAACATGCTAAAGATGATGATTATCAATCCGATTCTAGTTAGCTTATAGTATATTTTCTTACATTTTATAATAGTTTTGGATAATATTATATATTATAACTATTATTATGGCATGAATATGAAATGCTGGTATTTATGCTTACAAACATATGATGTTTTCTTTTATCTTATCTTCTACACAAGGTAGTAAACTTTTCATTATTGTTTTCAGTCCTGATATATATGCTATAAAATATCAATATGTTGTTTAATCTATGTTCTAAAGCATGTTTCGTAACGTTTATTATTTGTATGTATGTATACATGAATGTGTGTACAGAATAAAACCCAGCTACTAACGAAAGAAATTTTTGCAGAAGTTATTTTTGCGAAAATTATTTTTGCGTAATTTATTTTTGCGTTTTTCCCCTTACCTGCAAATTCTGCAAAAATAACTTCCACAGAATTAAAAGAAAAATTGTTGAACTGCAAAAATAAATTCCGCAATATACGATAACAAAATAAATTCTTGAAAATGTTTATGAGGGCTGGAAACTTTATTAAAAATATAAGAAGAAGCATTTTTATATTATTTCAAAATTTATTCGGGGTATTTCGAAGTGTTATCAGCAACATCAGTCCACAAATGTAAGAAAAATTAAAAAATAAAACATTAGGAGAAAATTATATACAAGATCGTAAAAGTCATTAAAATATAATTACAAGTCGAGAGTATACAAAAAGTCTTTTATGTGAAGCTGTTAGTAAATTTCAATGTAGTACACTTCTTGTATGTTTAATGTTGGCTGGTTTTCTATTAATAAAATAAATAAAGTTTTTTTTTACAAACAAAATTATTTTTGCAGTTTCTTATTTTGAGTATTTTCATTGATAGTCTGGCACATTTATGGTCTGATGCTGAAAACTGGCACAGATTTTGATAATGTTGTCCATCTGTATATCTAATATTTACATTGAGGTCCTAATCCAAAAAAAGAATTTGACACTTAATAAAAGTAAGTGTTGTTTCAGGACCAGACAACAGAGATATAAGAGGGATTACTGCACAGTGTCCAACAAGACGTAAATTTTCAGGTACATGATTTCATAATATGTAGGCGAAAAGTTGAGCATAGTTTGGGGCAGATCCGCAAATAATTTCCCAAATTTAAGGTCACAACATTGAAATATTTTATGTTACAGCAATTAGTTGGCAGTAAAACGAGATCTGTTGTACCTTTATTTATTTTCTATTTTTACAAGCCTTTCCCCAAACTCAATGTTGTATGAAATGCTGCTAAGTCCCGAACTGTTTTTCTTCAGTCTAAAAACATTCTGCTAAGTTTCTACACCCTCAACATTGAATTCAGGGGAGGGGAGATCTGTCCCCTGAACTTATAGGGGAAATTTCCCTTTCACAACCAATTTTTCCCCAATATATTTTGTGGAGGGTTGTAGTATATAATAAAGATAATATTCATAATAATCCACAATAACATCCAAAGTTGGATTGTTAAATTTCAACTCTATATTTTTCATGATAGAAAATTGAAACATGAGAATTGAAAAATAATGGATATTATAAAGAAATTCATCCATAACATTTGGTAGTTTCTGATGTGATGTCAGCGTTTCATTGTCGTGCATACCTTTTACTAGAGAAGGAACTGTTCAAACTACAAAAGTTGAGACTGTGGGTAAGTCATCAGATTCGAGCATTCTTTATTGTTTAATCCAATCAGTGATTAGTGAATATTTGAGAGTCAATGTCGCTCTTTTATATACTGAAACCTTCATTGAAATGAGACCATTTAAGTATTACGGCATATAGGTGGATGGGATGAGAAGGGCTCAAAAATATCGAAAGTATTTAAAGGAGTATACCAAATGAAATCTAGTGAAATCTATTCAAGTGTGGAAGTACGAGGATTGTCTTCAAATGTGGATAGTAGGTTCTTGTGTGGAAGTACGAGGATTGTCTTCAAATGTGGTATAGTAGGTTCTTGTCAATTTCTACGCTTTGATTTGTAAAGGGAATTGAAGTGCATGTCATTGATGATAACTTTTTTGAATGGTATGTGACCATAAATGGTCTCAAAGACACAAACTGGCAAGGTATGGATTTCTTTTGTATTATCTCTTAATTGCTTCTCACGGTAATCATTCCTAATGGATCAGGTAATAACTAAATGTATATTTGAATTCTATTGCAACTCTTAGATGGGAAATTCATTATTTCATTAAAGTTTAATGAAAATTTCAACGTGGAACCACCACAGGTCGTGTTTGTGACGATACCATTACATCCGAACAGTAAGTCACTAACATAAGTTATTTTGCTGTCGGTAAAATCCTGAAAATATCAACTAAAGTTGTTTCATTATTATGAAAAGATCTTTAACGTATTCATTTGTCGATTTTTTTACATACAACGTTGGTCCTTCATACTGTATTATTATAATTGGTGTCTGAAATGCTTTGCTTTGCTTGCCTGTTAGTTGACGAACTAAATGGATCGCTTTGTATTGGTCATTTGAAAGATTGGAATCCACAAAGTTGCATCTCTCACTTGCTACTCTCCATACAAAATCTTCTGTCTGACCCTGTACTTGAAGATGCTGTGAATACAAGAGCAGTTCATATTCTTCGAAAATCGCCGATGCATTATCAACAACTGGTGAACGAGGCTGTAATACAAACCCAAAGAAATGAATGTAAGCCAATGCTTGTTGTTGTATAGTAATCATATTCAAATAACGATTTCTCCTCACCTAAATTAATGGTGCAAACCTTTTGACTCGGTTAATAAGGTTAGAGTTACGTCATCATACCTCGTTCTTTCAAAAACAATTATATTAGACTTTTCACCGTAAATTTATGATTCATAGTGAGGAGAAATTATCAGTAAAACATACTCAGCTGCTCCCCCCTCCTTCCTTGTTTAAATCAGGTCAGTGTTGGATGTGTGGGATGCCTCTCTCAAGTGACATATATGCATGAATATTTATATGTATGTATTTAGCTTTTATTTTTCCGATCACACACCAACACGAGTTACATCCGTTTCGTTTGCACGAAGAACACATTTCACCAGCAGCTGACGAGGGACGAATTGATCAAGTTGATGAAACACAGGCGGAAAATAAACATAATAAACGTGATCAACATTCAAACTCTCCTAACCAGCATAAGCTTTCGTATGAACAATACCTTGGTTCTTGGAAATGTACTGGCACAACGAAAAGCCAACAAGAAGTCACGAATCCTTTTGTTAGCCTGTTAGATGACCGATTTAATCACATCGACTATGGGTTACTAAAAAACGAGCTCGACAAGGAAGTTTCCCGACAATTATCGGAACACCGAATGTTGATGCTCGGTCAATTCAAAACGGATGTTGCTAACAAAAGAGATTTGGAAAAATTAAAAGCTCATAAAATCCAGTTATTAAAAGACATCCATGCTAACAAACCAATCAAAAGTGAGATTTTCATTCGTCGTTATTATTTTGTTTGAAACCATTATAATACGTTCATACTAAGGGGGTGTTTAATATGAGGAACAGTCTGGATTTCCATTGTGTAACGGTGATTAGTTTTAAACATTCAAACCCACATCCAAATGCCCCGAACGTAGTGTCTCCTGAGCGCGTCGAAAGTCTTATTCTTTTGGATGATACTGCTACTATCAATACAGCTAAACAAAAAACACGAAAGGCTGTCTCACGGAGGAGTTTCCGTGAAGTCAGTATGGATTGAATTTATTTTGAGTCGATGAACCTAAATGTTATCCTCTTATTCTTTCAGCCCTGCATATATCTTTACCGACATCGCCTGTCGAACGTAACCGTATTGAAAATGAGGAAAATGAGGACGAGGACGAGGATGAACTGAATGTGTTGGAAACCAAAGAATTACTTGATTGGGCAGATAATCTTCCAATCTAAACTTACATGGTCATATGAAATTCTAGAAATTTAAAGTTTATAAAAAAACATTCTGTGTGTCCCGTTTGACCATGGTACAAACCTCGTGTTGATGTATAAACTGTATTGATTTTTGAATTGTAAAAAGAGGAATTTTATTTTTTTTGTACATTGTTGAACTGGAAGATTGAAAGTTTAAATTATACACAAGAGAATGTTTATTAAAGGCATACCGAACTACACAGGGTCTAGTTCAATTTAGTGGGTCCCACAAAATTCAAAATTTAAGCGAGAGCATTAACCAGTTTTCACTATAAATTGTGTAAATTTTCTACTAAAACAACACAATAATGTTTATACTATAATGTTATAGTTAACCATTTAGCAGAAAAATATGATTTTTAAGAGAAAGTTCTGGTAAAAGTGTGTCTGTGAAGATTGCTCAAAAAAGATAGATAGAACCAAGAAAAGTTCTGTAGAATTGGACGGAATATAACTAGAAATATTAAAGAATACATTTTTATTATCTTCGTTGCACTGTGTCTGTGCATTGAATATTTGCCATCAATTTGATCGTGATTCTTTATTAATTCTCTCCATGTTGTTTTGATTTGAAAACGGTCCACGGTCAGCAAATTAATGGAGGTTAATAAAAATATTATAAGTTCAAAAGAAAAAAAAAATTCTGTTCCGCAGAACTCATGTGCATGAACCACGCTGTGACTTGCCCCGAGTGTTCGCACTCAAAATACGTGATACAGTTCGGTATGCCATTAAGCAACATCTTACTAAGAAGAAAACCTGTGGATGAAATTCAAGGTTTATGTTAATAAAAATGTAATGGGAAATTTTGACGTCCTTGATGCAAATCCATTGATTTCAACACCTCTTCATCGCTACGACTATCAATATAACATGTGAATAAGGCATTTAGAATTCTCACTGAAATTCTCCTAAGAATTTCAAAATTCTCACTTTTGGTTCTCAATTTCGTTGAGAATATCAGTGAGAAAAGTATCAGAATATCGAAACTTTTCATATTTCTCTTACTGAAATTCTCACTGGTAATTCTCACTAGTGGAAACCAAGCGTAAGAGAAAATAGATCATGAAACCCAAAACTAAGGCGGCGTTTACACAAGTGTTTCACTTGGCCCGAAATAAAACTGTCACTCTTAGGTTCTTTGAGCAAACCTTTATAAGACTTATATGGTCAACACTTATTGAAACTCATTTCAGTCTGTCATTTTGACATAAGTGAAGTTTCACTTTGCCCTATGAAAAACCACACTGAGAAACATATGTTACTCATTTGGAAGAACCCACACTTTATTGTTTTTCCTGAACTAATTTCTGAAAATTATTGGCTTTGATTTGGTGTCTTCATGCCCGAAAAAGTACCGTTTCAAAAATATAATGTCAATCAACTTTCCATAGAAACAATACATCTGGGCCGGTTGTTCAAAAGATGAAACAAAATGAAGCCGAATATTTTTTTCTGAAAACAACTTTACCAAATCCGAAAACGTATATCATAAACACGTTGGTTGAATAACAAACCAGGGGGTTAACTTATAAAGTTGACTAATAAGACTTGAAAATAAAGATATGAAAACGGTAAAACTAATTTTTGTTACTTCTTTCAAGCAAGTAAAAGAATTTAAGTTCCAGAACGATCTCATTTCTGTATGTAAAAAGGGAATACTGAAATAATTGACTTCCCCATTAGAATTGAATCGTCATCCGAACTGTGATTCGATTTCTATGGGAAAAATATTGAAAGAATACCCATGGGACAAAATCGAACTCTCATCGAATGATGTTACTTCAACCGTCGTTTATTTTTCATGAACGTCGAGTCGAGTAGAGAAAGGTAAGATTTGCATATTTTTACTATACTACTTTTGGTAGACTCAGCAGATGCAATAATCGAAATGTTAAAGCAATAGTTTTGATATATTTTACATCAGTCTGATTATCTCTTGTGGCGGTTTCTTAAAATTGAATGAAATTTAGAATAATCCCTTTCAAAATCTGAAATCAGAATCCACTGCCTGAATCCATTAGGCGTGCAACATTGCAATTATTTTTTTCGCGAAATCCACGAAATTTTTTTAACTTTTGTAAAAAAACCTTCCAATGTTGCAGGATTTTTTTGTTTGAGTGTTTTTGATTTGTGTGGATCCCATTGCATTGCGTAAACTATCAAACGACCAGCCTTTTACCCCAAGTCAGCATGGATAAAACGCTATCTTTTTATGTTTAAGAAAACAAGTTGAACAGAAAAAAGGTAATTTCCTGAAAAGTTAACTTTTTAAACTTTTTTCACGAAAAATAGCTGGCTGGAGCAAGTATTTTTAGTTATGTTTTTTTTTTAAACTTTAACTTTTTTCGCTACAATGTTGCAGAAATTCAAGATTTTTATTTAAAAAAGTTAATTTCTTGAAAAAAAAGTTTCCAATGTTGCACGCCTATTGAGAGTATACAGTACCCATCTTTGAATTACACAGTTAAAGAAGGCATCGTAATGCATCTTGAACAAAGTATGACGTATGAATTTTTGAGATTAATTAAGCCAACTTAGTGCGGAAGCGGAAAGGTTAAACACAAATAATAAGTGTTATCAAGAATAGCCACAAGCAGCTTATGCAACATACGTTCAGGGCTTTCGAAGTAAATTTACGTATTTTCTACGAACGATTCCACATATTATCAACAGCTTTCAACCTATAGAGGACATAATAAGGAACAAATTCATTCCAGGCATAACTGGTGGCCACCAATGCTCTGACAAAGTCAGAGAGCTTCTTGCTTTTCTTGTAAGACTTGGTTGACTTGGTTTAGAAAACATAGCATAAATTTCAATGAAAGAATACGACAACTCGAAGAAAAAATGAAGCCGTTAGTGGAATCAGTAATGAGGCAACAGAATGTATATGAGCTACAGGAGGAAGAAAGAAAGAAAATGAAAGCAGAGGCAAAAGATATTCACCATCAACCAAAACTGGAAGAATTACGTAAATCTATGTCTGATGAACAAAAACGGCAGAATGACTTGATGGAAGAATCTGGGACCTATTGGTTAAATACCATACCTCTAGAAGATCATGATTACTCGTTGAATAAGCAGGAGTTTCGAGACGCAATTAGATGGAGATTTCCCGAATTTCTGTTTAAACGCCGTGTTTTTGTCTAGTAAGTACATCCAGCCTCGTTTTAGATATCAAAATTGCCTCTAATCATTCTACTGGGAGTTTTAGTAATAGAGGTAATTACTAAGTAATAAAGTTAAAACATTATTGAAACAATAACTTTCATAAAAACGAGGTTGGATGTACTAACTAGGTCAAAACATGGAGTTTAAACAGAAACTCGGGAAAGACACCTTGGCCACTTTCTAACCATCCAACAAGATGTGCACGAGGGATGAAATTCCATGTGGATCACTCAATGTCCTACAAAAAAGGTGGATTTGTAACGTTATACACAACGAATTATGCCAGATTTTTTAGACGAAGTGTGTCAAGACGTAGGAAGGTGGAACCCGTGTTGATGTCATTGACAGGCGAAGAGTTCTAACAAAGATCAGTGAAGCGATAAGACGGTGCAAGGCTGGATATAAGTGTTGACAGTTTCTGTATCAAAAGGGCAGAAGACATATCTTGATAACATCTTGAGTTTTTGATCTTAATGCAGCAAGATACATGAACCAGGCGATCAAACAATGCTATATGAAGAACGAAACAGAGAAAAAACGCCATTATAACGAAAGAATTCTCGAAGTAGAACAAGGTAGTTTTTCTCCGTTAGTTTTCAGTATAAATGGTGGCATGGGAAACGAATGTTGAACTTATTATTAGAGACTAACAGATCTTCTAGCTGAAAAAGATATTGTCAAAATCAGTGGTGTTATCTTGGATGAAGAGAAAAATCAACTTTGCTTTGTACGAGGTTCGAGAAGAATAAAATGTACACACGAGCCTCGTGACATCGAAATTGCCGAAACGCTGTCAAAACAATGCTGTTATTAGGAAAAAATCGATTGTATCTATTTTCAAAAATAAAAAAGAGATCGATGTTCTGGGTTAAAAAAATAAATAAATAAAAATAAAGGCATTTCACTTCCGTGATCGAAAGAAATGAGTTCGTTTTGTCGAGTAAATAAAAAAGTCTATTATGATTATCATCGCGTATATATATATTTTGTTTAGAATCCCGTGAAGAGTTTGGTAAGGTATGTAAAAAAGATATAATTATTTACATGTTACGTGCATCAATCACTCCGAATTCTTTAATTGGGAGATTAACCCGTTCATGTTTTTGAAACGAAAACTCTTCCGATGATCAGTTCTAAATACGATTTAGGAACAGTGCAATAATAAATTTTTTGTATTATTTCAACTGCCAGGGTAATTGATCGTATAACTGAAAAGTTATCAACAGGTGTATGCAACAAATCATTTATCAGTATATAAAGTATTGAAGGTAAGTTTTCAATTGATGTTTATTTATAAGGTCATGAAAAGAATTGAACTTCATGAGTGTAACGGTTAGTTGAGAAAACATATATCATATCAATGATAAGGTAATCGCATGGTTATAAATTTGGAAGGGATCATAGTGTAATAGAGTTAGGATGAACAATCTTTTTTTATAATGGTATATGCAACAGTTTTCACGACCTACTTACAGCATGGAAACGAAATAACACTTTTACGTCCTTTAAATATCTACTTTTAAATATATTTAATAGCAAAGAGAATGCCATTTCATGGTGTTTTGCAAATAATTTACTAGCGAAGGAACGATTTATGCCCAATTGCATGGTTTTATCAAAAGGTACCACCAGTTCAGATGGGTTCAGACGGGAGTTGCCAATTAGTTGGTCATGATGGAGAGGTTTCCATTCGAAGAGACAGTTGGTTTGAAAAATCTAATTTCATTATTCCTGAGATTACCGAGTTCACATATTGGTTGTGTATTGGTGTTGAACAAAGGCAAATAGTTCGAAAATAATGTTCGATTGAAAGGAAAATTTATTTGACAAGAGAAGAAATACGATTTGTCAGAATGTGAAAAAAATTCAGTTAATAATGTCGTTACCGTTGTTGAATGCGGACAGTAACGATGATTATTGCATTGTTTGTGAAAATTCCTTCGACACAAATAACAAAAAGATCGAATTCAAACAAAAAGGCTGGGAGATCTTCAAGTTAAAGTGCCAGAGATGGTCTTTAATTGACATTCCTAAACAGCACTAAATATATCGTTTCAAGAACGTTTTTGCAAAAATGAAGGAGTTTTCACTTCCTGAAGGTCATTTGCATAATGCATAACTTCCTAATAGAAGAAAAATGAAGAAAAAAATGATTTTTTTCGATGTAACCTACGCAGCTCAACTTCCATCTTTCCTGATTACGAATATAAAAAAATATTTACAATTTTTGTCGTCGTTTTAAAGTTATAAGGGCTCAAAAAGACGTATGTAGTAAAATCGACTAAAAACAGTGATGTTGAAAAAAATTGCATTTTATTGAAAGAGTCTTTATACTACTTTTACAATGGAAGTATATTACTCAATAGGGAAATGTAAAAAACCGAGGTTTGTAGAAGTCGTTTATTTACCGACTGGTGCCCTCGTGGTTAAGTGCTCACCTCCAGTACGAGAGGGCAGGGTTCCGATCCTGGCCGCGTCATGCCAGTGACTATAACAGTGTGAATCAATCCACTCAACTTAGCACTTAGCTTGAGAGCGGTGTCTAAGGGGGTTGCCTAGTTGAGCGGTTCAGGCAGACATGCGACTTCCGTAACCTAAATGGACCCTCATTGATAACAGTTCCATCAGAACTGAAGAGGCTATCCTGGGTAAACTTTAGAGATTTCTAAAGTTGTACAGTTAAACTAAAAGCTAAAATTCCAATGTTCAGAGATTTAAAAAAGAGACAATACAACGTATACTCCTACCTAACCAATGTATACTCTTACCTAACCACGATTAATCTTCTGAAATATAAGAAAATACCTTCACATTTCCCTATTAACTAAACTTAACAAAAGCAATACCTTCCCAGACGTTTTTATCTTTCAAATCTTTATTCTGCTATGAATTGTGGAAATGTCAAAACCCAAAACTCCACTTGTGCATCATGATACAAAAACCATGTTAATATGTATATAACAATGATTTACACATTCCTTCTTATATAACATTCATCTATACTATTCAATTTTCTAATCTAAAACAAAAAGATATCAATCAAACACTATCAAAACAATATAATAACGATCTTACTCAGTTTTCATTATATGTCTTCGTAGGTGGTAACGTAAGTCTCTCTCGGCATACCTCTGAATTTCTTTCAGTTTTCGTTGTTCTCGATATAATAAATCATGCTTTTCTGAGCCGGTGTATTCGTCGGGATTCTTAAAATATGCCCAAATTGCGATCTCACGACTTAAAGGTGTAGCTTTACTCATTTCCTCAGTCAGTCCCCATGTAGAGGCGTTATACACGAGGACTGGTTTGACAAGCGTATTGTAAAGTTTTAATCGTTTTTCGATTCTGACTTTCTTATTTCCTATCCAAATTTTATTCATATTATTTAGTGCTGCAATGGCTAGAATCGTACGACTTTTCATGTCTTCTTCATCACCGAGCATACTTGCAAGTTTAATGTCTTCCTCCATGCTTCCTGTTCTTTCTCCACTCTTTTCAAAAGCGTTTGTTTTGTTTTGCTTGTATTAACCTTCAGATTGCCTTCAACGAGAACTTCAGGAGCTTTGTAAGTTATTAGGTTTCGATATAAACATCTTCTCTCACGAAATTACAATTCTCATGAAAAAAATTTATTCATTCGGGATCGATGATGTCTTTACATAATCATATTCGAATAGATTAATATTGTTTCCTTTTAATATTGATCTTAGCTTTGGTAGTTCTTTTTTGAAGAAAATATTAAAGAATGTTCCACTTATGCCGTCGCCTTGTGGAGATCCGATGTTGGTGCTTAACTCATCACATAGGTAATCGTAATCGACGTCTTACTAAGAAGAATTTTTGCTATTCTTACTTCATCTTTTTCTAGGAAAGTTTGCAACTCTTCCAAAAGCTCTTTTTGTAATATTGTGTCAAAAGCTGAACTCGTATCATTTAAAATTCCAGTGATATATAATGTTAAGCCTTCATATCTTTGAACTTTCGCACACATCCACCATACGATGTCACTTCTTCCTTCTCTATAAGCGTTTTGTGATGATGATGATAAATATGCGTTGACTTTCTGTTTAATTCGGTTCGATAGTATGTTTGAGAGAAATTTCCTGATTACTGGTAAAAGGTTGATGGGTCCTAAATTTGCGACTGGTCCTTTTTCCTTATTTGGTTTAGATATAACTGCTAATAATGATTTTTCTAAGTCAATGTTTTCTCTTTATGCTCAATTACGTTGTTAAGGACTTCAGCAATAACCTGATTAATGTTTCCATACTTAAAGAATTCTATAGCTATTTCGTCGAGACCAGCTGCTTTTCCGGTTTTCATCTTCGTTACACATAATCCAATTTCTCTTTCTGTGAAAGGTTTCTTTAGTGGTTTATTATCTGTGTCTGGATGAACTGCTCGGTATTTTCATCATAAAATTTAGAACTGAAATAACACTTTACCATATCATGGATCTCTTTCTTGTCGGTAACTCTCTTTTTTTCTTCTTCATCGAACAGGAAGGTGTTTCCTTTTCGGTTGCTTCTCATTGATTTCACTGCAGAGAACTCAATTTCTTCTTCGTCAATTTTCCTTTTATTGTCTTTTCTCAATATCTTCTATATTTGCTTAATTCAACAAGTTTTTGGCCGCTTGCGTTCCTTATTCCTTTGGAATATTCGGCGAGACATAGTTCATATTTACTTTTCCTTCCAACTTTTGCGTTGAAAAAGTTACGTTGTTAAAGTGGTTTATTAATTTCCTTTCCTTTGATATTCTGAACCCATTACCATAGTGCGATATATCGGATGGCAAATATATCAAACGATGGCTCTTAACATCTATATCTATAGTATTGCTTGTTTTGGTTTCTTGTAAGCAGCACACGTCAAGTTGATGTTTTTCCTAAATCTCGTGCAAACTGTTCTTGTTTATTTTTCTTGCTTAACCCACGCACATCGAAAGTTCACATATTCATCCTTGATATTTTACTTTTCGGGTCTTGTTTTAATTTCTTTCTGTTTTGTTCTGTTTCGGATCATTAAACTAATGAACTACTTTCGTTTCATTTACGAAAGAGTTGTCGGATTCGTTACTTCCGCCGTCTTTATCAACCGTCAACATTAATAAATTAATAAATATAATGGATGGGTACACATTAATAAATAAATAAATAAATAAAATAAATAAATAAATAAATAAATAAATACGTCATTTGTAAATTTTTTAAAAAAAATACTTTAATGGGAGAAACTTTCGCGAGAGAAACTTTCGCGAATTTCGCGAATTTTGGGCAAATTCGCGAAAGTAAATCCCAAAATATTTTTCATTTTGGCCATTCGCGAAAATAAATCCCGCGAAAATTTTTCATTTTGGCGATTCGCAAAAATAAATCCCGTCGAAATTTTTTTCAAAAACTTAAAATTTTAAAAATGAGTTTATCGACGTTATCAATGAAGAAGACGAAGCAGAAGATGAAATATGGCAGATGGAGGGTGATGAGAGAGGAGCGTTTGATCTTTTTAAAGAGTTAGATGATGATGAATAGACACTATTTCTACTACTTTTATTCAAAAGAAAGTTTTGTTATTGTAACCGTTGTATTGCTCTTTGCTTTGTCCGGGAGGGTTAGCTAAAGGTTCCAACATAAAGCCTTGTGAAAGGATTTAAAGACTAAAAACTTGATCTATGAATAAGAAAATTTGTGAAAATTTAAGGCAATTCGCGAAAGTTTATTCCGTAAAAATTTTTCAAAATCTCCATTCGCGAAAATAAATCCCGCGAAATTTTGTCGAAAGTGGCATTCGCAAAAGTAAATCCCATAAAATTTGCGAGTTTTTCAACTCGCGAAAGTTTCTCCCGCGAAAGTTTCTCCCATTAAAGTAATAAATATCATTAGCATTATCAATTGGTTAAAATTGCGTATCCAACTCAGATCTAATTATTTGTGAAAGTTGTGAAGCAAACTTCCTCGTCGGCCTCATCGCGAAGACTGTTTGCTGTTTGAACAATTCAGAACTTTCACTCCAAAGCAAATACAAACATCTTCGATCAATCATCCATGATTTAGGTACAGAAGAATACCTTTTCCCTGATGTTGTCATACAGATACGCCTGAGTTTTTACCTTTGTCTGTGATTCATCAAAAGGTCTTAGGTTGGTGGCAGTGATGTTCTGGCATACTTTCCCATTCCTTAACCAAGGATATCTTTACTCATTTACGATTATCGATCGCGTTGGATGTCTTGAGTGACATGGAAAAATTTGTTTGCTATCTTTATGTAAATGTTATTCCCATGCTTCCATACAGATATACATCCCCTTCTTTTGTAATACCTTATATACTGACACTTTCCCTTTCTCGTTCCCATAAGAACAGACTATGGTGTCACAACCTTATACGAAAAAGAAGACACCTATTATCACGAGACACCTATAATACTCACAAGAAAAAGAAAGTCTTGGCTTATAACTACTCTATACAAATAGAATGACTGTCTGTCTACAAACAAATGGAAACGCTTTATAGATACACTGGGCTGTATCGCAAAAAAAACAATATCATACACCAGAGTCCAGGAAAAGCCATAACCATAGCTAAAGTATAGCTCCATGACAACATGAACATGGATAATCCTTTATTATTTGTATGACAAAAAACAGATTCGCGGACGTCGTTGTGCGGCATGCTATGCGATGTTAAATACACCAGTTTCTGAACTCCTGACAACAACATGCGTGGAGGAGGCCATTTGTTTTAATGGGTCTGGATCACAACCTTGTTAGAGAATGATAGTTGGGCAAAAACATGGGAGCAAAATTTTTATGATTTACTACTTTTGGACATTACCAGATTTGTTTTGATCTACCATCAAAATCCACGCGCTGACAACCAAAACATTCTGCAAAAACGATTTAGGATTTATTTTTTTCAGTTAGAATAACGATAATTATTATTATTATTATTATTGTTTACCCAGAATAGCCTCTTCAGTTCTGATAGAACTGTTATCAATGAGGGTCCTGCGAAGGAGGTCCCAGAGCATTTAAAGCCCCCATTTGGGCTACGGAAGCCGCAAGTATGCTTCAACCGCTCAACCAGACAACCCCCTTAGGTATCAATTCCGCTCTCAAGCTGAGTGCTAAGCTGAGTGGATGGATTCACACTGTTATAGTCGCAGGCATGACTCGACCAGGATTTGAGCACTGACCTCCCGCACTGGAAGCGAACACTCTACCACAAAGCCACTAGTCGATATGTCTACGATATGTATCAAACAGAAATATGATGTGCTGCAAAATGTTATTTTCGATTCGAAACAGCTCGATAAATAGCTTGATCATCGAGCAGATATCGTGTCAATTGGCTTCAAAGAACACTCATTTTCTCAAGGACTGCAGAAGATGTGGGTTATTCTTTATTTTTTCCGAAAATTTAAGCCAAATCTTTGAAGTATATCACGAAGTGACACAACATGAGAACACGGATGTGCAATGCAGCTACAGTGTAGTAAATAGTGGATATTACCTTCGAACACGACCGTTGAAAACCGTGTTCGAGTCTCAGTCATGTCGTATCTTGATACTTCACTCTGATGCGCTTTATAGACAGCGTATCAGCCCATTTGGAGTCATAGACTGACTACACACTAGCCTTCGCGCAAACCTATACGTATCTGTGGTGGTAAGTCAACTTCTCAGTTGCAATTCGGAGGGCGGAAGAACCAACCGTTACAGATGGAAGCTTAAGGACTCAAAACGCCGGGCTACTTACTTACTAGTTATACGGATCGTTGTCAATGATATCAATTACTTCTTGTTCCTACCTTTAATCCAATTTTTTTGTTGAAATACGGTCATTAATCGAAAGATGTCTGTTATTCACACAATAAATTACTTGATACTGATACTGTGTGCAATGTCTTTTACCTTTCTATGAGAGATTATTTTGAACTAAAATATTTATCGATTTTGAAACAGGAGCAGAAGTAAGAAAATCGACAGCACACAATAAACACGTTAACTAAGACGATAAATACGTTTTTCTAGATGACTGCAGGGGAAAATCGTGGGACATTTTTGCTTTGAATTGTTTTAAAACGCAAAATAGATAAAGAAGAAGAAGAAAATAGAAAATATTGTTTTTAGAAATATAAGAAAACATCTGATTCGAAATTAAGCGGTGGCGTTTTGACGCATTTTTGAATTTTAGGTATTGGAGAATATCATCATCATTGCGGTCTATACAGTACAACCCGAAAGAAACTTTATAGTTCCGCGTAAGTTGCGAAGAGTCGCCATCTTAGAGGTCAAAGATCTTTTGTTTATCTAACGCGAGATTTCAACAAAATCGCGTTGAAAATATAATGACTTCATCTAACAGCTAAAACTTTACACGAAAATCTTTTGTGTTTTCACATTCATCCCTTTCCTGACTCAATAGCCACTGGCAGGGATCACGAACGGTTATATTTTCTTCTTATTTGGACAGCTAGTTGCCGAGTCATCATTTTTTGAGCAAGTAATTTTAGTACCTGGCAGTATAGAGTCTTCTGGCAATTGATCATTATGATTGGTTAATTGACGTCATATGGCCGGTCGCTATTTCTCCGTAGTGACCGGCTTCATAAAAAATGCAAACAAAATAATAAAATGATGAGGATGACTCTACATTGCAAGCACAGAAAATATAAAAAAAACAGAAGGAAAAGGTGTTATTCTTTTAAATATTAGAACCAAAAAGTTTTAGCAGGGCTATAATTCTTCTCTAAATTATGTTGCCAGGTCCATCCGAACGACCGAGGTTAATATTTTCCAAGTATGGACAGTCTAATAAGGTTAATAAGCCGCATCAATGCAAAACGCAATAACGTAATAACGCTGATCGATGACAGGACTGTTCAAAAAATCCACAATAACATTTCTAGCAGGTTTCAAATTCTATGAGTGTCTTAAACAGTGTCCTTCATATAGTACCGCTTAAGCGAATACCAGACCTACATTGTTTTCAAACTTGATAAAATTGTACAAATGACAATTCAAATAGTAATCAAATTAAAGATTGAGAAAATGTTTTTGTTGCTCAATTAAGAAAACTACTTTCTCACCCTAACTAATGACGTGAGCCAAGAAAAGAAAAAATAATTTTGTGCTGATTTAATCATTTTTGCAGTAATCTTTTTGTTAGGGTCAATGAAGCAGAAGAAATGTTCCTATCGTCATGACGTTATAATCAAGACGTTAATACACCATTTTTTACTTAACGAGTTCATTTAACAAAATTGCACGAAAACTTCGACCAACATTCCTCAATAGATTTACAAAAAATTTACAGAACTTTGGTAGAAACAAAGACAATTCTTTAGAGAATTATACTAATGATATTTGCACGGACATTTTGTGTAAAGTGAACACGAAAATTTCGACCAAGTTCTAAAAATAGTAATTGGAAACTCGTGTATTAACGATTAATTATGCAAAACTAGAAAGTAGTTTGATCAAACTGGAATAATATCTAACTTGTCATGATTGAATATTTTGGGGTAACTTTGTGTGGTGACAAATGATTCCGTTTTAGTCCAGTCCATTTCTTGCTATTGGTGCACGCCTCACTACCAACTTTATGCAGCACTATTCCGATAACTAGTGCCATCGAACACTCAATTTTGGGCAGATTTGACGAGGGATTCAGAAATACAACTTCTGAGAAATTTAAGTTTAAACAAATTAACAGAAATTTCGAGAACTTTTCTAGTTTTGCAGCCGGTGCACGAGTTCTGAAAGGAGAAAACCGTTTGGTGCAACGTATTGCACCCAAAGACGCCCCTACGCCATCTCGCCAAAGAGGCTCTGGTCCTTATGTATAGAAACCCTGCTTATATTTATGCTTATTTGTTTTTGGAACGCTTGTGGCGAACAGAGGGCTACCACGACATAAAAATCACGTGCAAAACTTTCTAAAAACTAAAAGCTCACATCTCATATTATGACATTTTAGAGGGAGTTAGCCCCTTAATAATGGCCAAGCTATTTGAGTCCTAGTAACATGGCCACAGCCAACGCACAACACACTTTGTTCTTCTCGTGCCTGTTAGTGAAATGTAGAAATGTAGCTACCCCTAGCTACACTTTTGTGTAGTACCTATATCATCGTCACATGCTAACTAATACGTAAGCGAAGGAATTTCAGATTGCAGATCGTCAAATTAATCCATCGTCTCCTTTCGAAATCTTCCATTGAATTCCAAACGTGTTTGTCATGCTTAGAATTCCCTGTAAGCTTCATAATCTGTTGTTAGAAAAACGAATGATTATTCGAAATTGTAATTGTAAACAAAACAAAAACAAAACAAAACAAACAAACAAAGAAACCAACAACAACAAAAATAATTGAAATGATGATGGTTAGAAATGTGTATTATAATTCATTTGAGATTTCTCATCTCGTTCTGGTCAACAGAATTACATCGGAAAAAAATATATCAAAAATCATAAAACATCTAGCTTGCTAGTATCGTAATAAAGTATAAAGTACAATATTTTTACTTATAAATAGGTAATATTTACATAGGCTATGAGAAGGTTTTTATTTACAATTTTTTACAAACATTTACAAATGAACTATGTAAAGCAGTTTCGTGTATCTACAATATATTTATATATTTTTTAAATGTTCAGAAGAAAAGGCAACATTATCAGATCAACTAACAATAGATACCTCTCCTTCGTCGAGGCGATATTTTTTATAAATACCAGACATCTTTGCATAAAATTATTTAATGTAAATTATATCCTTTGCCAATTTGTTGAATTAAAAGAATACTTTGAAGTCACATATGACGTAACATACCTGTATGTCGACTGATTTATAGTTTAATTCAAAATATAGAAAATAACAGTTTGTAGATAGAGATATGTTTCAAACTATATATCGAGTCTTCTTCATTAATTCCTACATCCAAAATGTCATCTGTGTGTATTTGATTTAAAGTCATTCTAGCAAATATGATGCGACTGTGTGCAAACGAGTCAAAATGCATCTTTTACCAAAAACACGGAATATGTTCGGCGTATTTCTCTCTGTAATGTGTCAGTTTTGGTGCTTGCAAAACACAATTATGATTCATTAGCACGTCTGTCAACTCCTTCAGCTGCTGTTGAAGAAAGCGTATTTCGTTTTCAACTCGTAAATTGGCCATTTCTATCTCTTTTACATCCTATAAATAAAGAGAAAAACAAGAATGTTATTTAAAGCTGTGAAAGTAACAAAAACAACAAAAAATATGATATTTTTAGTAATTATGGTATCGTAGTCTACGGCCAGCTACCAGCCTATCATATCAATCGTTTGCAACGCGTACAGAACATGGCAGCTGCATACGTTCTTAATCGTTACGTCAATGAAATTGATACACCTTATTTATGGGTTGATTTTTTGGGGGGTTTCGAAAGATAATTGACAGGCGTGCACCGAAGTAGGACTAACAATTTCAGATTTGAAATAACCAGTTTATTCTATAGACCTTGCTTAAACGATACTTTAAGAATAGGTTTACCTTTTCAAGGTAATCAATTCGGTCTTTTTGTTTCTGCCGACATCGCCTTGCTGCGAGTCTGTTTTTCTCGCGTTTCAAAGATCTATTTTCAGGCGTTTCCTCCATAAAGAGCGAGTTTGTCGAGTTGATAATGTCAAGTTTTTTCTAAAGGTAACGCGAAGAAATTATATTATTGTGTGTTCAGATGGTCAGGCAATATTCATGCACAAGAATGAAATTAAAATGCCGACATAACGTTCCGGCAGAAACTTACAGTTGTCGGTTTAAGCGATATGTCGTCGATGATGTCTTGGGTGAATTGTTTTTCGTGGTAAACACTTGGAACATCTGGACTGAGAAGCGCTTTTGAGAATTCCATAACTTCATCTAACTCCTCCGTGGAAGCAGTTTCCCAAGAATCAGCCGAAAACTCGTCATCGTCTTCTTTTTTAATAAAATACTCGTCTTCTGTCATTTGAAATAAATTCGTGTCTTGCAGAAGAAACGATTTGCTTTCAATCACCTAACAAAGAAAATCAATGGTTTTCATGAAGATTCAAAATAATCTTAAAATTACGGTAGTTCCCAACACAAAGACATTTTTCTGGATAATTCTTCCCTCAACTGTTGGCAACTATACCAAACATCATACTAATACAAATTTTTGTAAGTCTGTCGCGCCAACATTTTCAACAATTAAAAGAATTGGTTCGAAAGAAGTTATTATGTTGAAACGAAACTTTTAGCGGTAGATAACGATTATGGAAACGAAATTGATTCAACCATTCCTGAATTGGTTCCGTACGAACACTGGAAATAACTGTCACAATCAGAATGAAACGAAGTGTTTAAAACTTTTTCGTGGTGGTTTTGAGAAAAGTTATTTGCATGTGTGAAGCGATTTAAAAACTGCAAATAAGTCTGCATTAATATTTCTATAACAATCCTTCCCATATACCAAATTACAGTTGACATAACAAACATGAACATGTGGTCTTACACAGCGACTTACCGGTGTGTGTAGCGCGAGAACTGGCATTTGTATTGATGATTGTGATAACAAGTTAAACTTGAACTACAAAAGTTATTAAGTGTGTCTTCAATGTGATGGTCAGCATGTTCTGATAAACATTTCTGTATCGCCATGTTTTTATTAACTACTTGCCCACGCCGGATTCTTTCTTGCTTAATAAAAGCTAATTATAACAGTGCAAGCTCATAACTACAAGCATTTGCCTACGCAATGTTGCTAATGGCAACCTGATATTGATTATTATCATATTAAGAAGAACTGCTTAGTTCATGTATGTTAACGGGTTTTTTTTTCCATAATCAGAATGTTGAATTTCAAGTATGTTTGCTGAAACATTATGAAATTACGAAATCTAGTTTTGAAAGCCAACCGTCTCGTTTTTCACGATTTTTACTTATTATTTACTTGTTCGAAACATAAAAATAAATTATGCGTACTTTTTAAATTATGCTACGTAATGCAAAAACATCCTACATTGTGGATGTTAATTTATTACAATAAGAACAATAGGATTATAGAAGTAACGCATAATTTGAAGCTGATTTACGCATATTAATGTAGGCTTTATAATAATAGAAATAATAAATGCTACTTGTATAAACGCCTACAAGCTACAAACAGAACTGGTTTCCATCTGCTTTGATATACGGTATGAAAGCTTTGTGAAAAATGTCGGAAATATTTTGGCGACATTTAGCACGTCGAGTCGATGTTTTTTGTGTGCTATTTATGACCGGATGCGCGCATCGTTCAAAACCTAAAGTCTTTCTTTAAGTTGAAATTCAGAAATCAATTGTCATTAGATAATACATATGATATCGGTTTATAAGTGTTAAAACTGAAGTTGTTTTGAACTATGAAGAGAGTGAAGAGAATTGGGAATGGTGAGTAGGTTTCAATTCAATTCAAGACACATTTTCCAGTAAGCCAAGTTGACCGCAGCATTGATGGTTCAAGTCAACATCATCTACAATCCTGTCCAAAACTCGGAAAACTGGTCAACAAATTGGAAGTCCTCCCTTTTCATGCTATCCCTCTCCTATTGACAATGTTGACATTAACATTGAGTGCAGTCAGCTGCCTACGGAACTCAGCATTGTGAATTTCCCTGAATTCCCACAACAAAACATACCAATTCACGATCACTTTAATATCATTTCCCTGATTTTTAAAAAACAAATCTCAAAATTACCAGTGATCTAAGTTAGTGATACAAAATTAGAAATTCCAAAATTTTGCTTCAGCACTGCAAAAACAAAAATTAAGTAATATCTAACAATTTTTAAAAAGTCATTCCACAAAATATAATTTGCCATGATTTTTTGCATACGACATCAAATAGTTTTAAGTGTTTAATTACAGACCGAAATGACTTGATAAAGTTATGCAATGTAATTCTGAACCTGTCAGAAGCAAGGATGTGTAAAGGTAATTTACCAGTGATGGTCCTTCAAACAGAATTGATAAAGACCCAATAAGTGTGAGGGATTTAATTTGAAGATGAATTTTATGAGGAAGTATGGAAGGGAAATAACTTACAGGCGATAGCTCAAAACCATCCTTCAAGAAAGAACTTCCTATCATCATGACTGCACTGTTTCGATCTTCTCTTATGCCAAGTGACATAATGATTGTACGGCTTAGTATGTTATGCCTTTATACACGTGCTAACTACTATCAATTCTGACATGTACCATTCACCAATTATATAGATGGAAACAGATATTTAAGGTGGAAACCAGTCTACGCAGACTATGAAATACAACGAACGACCAGAAGATTCCGTATGACGTCATACAAATATGTAAATTATAGACTGAACTGTAATCCAAAATATTGCTGTCATACAAAAAGGACAATTTTGAAATATCATAACTCTTTGAATATTATGACGAAAACAAACAAAAAAATAACATGAACAGCTTAAAAGGAAGAAAATCATAAAGGCTGAAACGTGTTATGTTTCAACTATCTAAATATATTTGACCAAAAGAATTTTTCTTTACTTTACTATATAGAACATTAAACCAAAATTCTTTTGTCAAAATTATGATTAAAAAATGTGATTTTGGAGATTCTGCAGTTGCATAATTCAATTTGGCTGAAGTTTCCATAAATTTTCCATAAATTTTATGTAACAGCGAGTGCTTCCTCAACACTGTTTCGTAACTTTTCGTAACATGGAAGTTTCAGAATAAAAATTTGTTAGTTTAGAAAGAAGTGGGTTGTGAGTTTACTTATATGTATATACAGACGGAAGAATTGGTAACCATCGAGCAAATAATGACTCGTGACATCAAAGGTCCTGTACCATCCAAATGTTTTAACACTTTCGAAAGTGTTTAAATTAAATTGAGAACTTAAAAAGATAGATAACGTATCGGCTTTGCGACGTGATAATGTGTCGGCTGTGCGACGTAACAAGACAATCTTCGTGTCTGTGTTTTGAAGAAGGTGTCGGACTGGTCGTTGTGAAAACAAATGAACGAGGAACAAGGACACAAACATACCCATTCACAAATAATATTATTCGTCGGCTACTGCTTGTTGTTTGATCTAGTGTAACTCGTCCTCTAGATCGAGTCTGAGCACATCTTAAATTATTTATTCATTCTTTAATTATTAAATTATAAAACTAAACTAAAGAAAAATATGATTTTTTTCGTTCAGTTGTTAATTGCTCAAACGGTATTCACGATTTAGCAATGCTGGAATGAGAAGCTGAATAACTTTGAGAACCCTATAATTGAGATAAGAGACAATTTCATCTCGTGTAGACAGAGGTTTCCCTTATATACTATATACACTACACAGTCTTTACTTTTTGACGACATGTTTTTTCTACTATTTGTTTTTTGGCTTATTCAAAACATGAAAACATCACCAGATTAGCAAACGTTTTTTCTCGTGACCGCATCATGTTACATGCCCATATGTCACATGACTCTAATTTCCATTACATCAGGAATTTTACCATTTGATGCGAGACACAACGTTTTCACATGGTTGAAATAAAACACCGTGCTTCTCAAAAACCAAAGATTTCCACATTCGAAAATGCTCGGTTTTTTTGTTTCCTTATCACTTTTAAAAGTTTAAAATTCCATGTTGCCATGGAAATTAATCGCTAAGTTTTCATTTTATTAATGGCGATGCAACCATTGTTTAGTTTGCAAATCATCATATTTAAAAATCTCCCAAGTTTATATTTTTGTTGTTATTGATTTTATTAGTTTGTTTCCATTGGTAATTTTGTGTGCATTTTGTTTTAAGTAATACGTTTAGCTATTAACTTATTTCATGCCAAACGTTTCCGTTGGTTTACATATCTCCGCCTTTAAGATAACCGTACTCGATCAATATCATCTTGATGACGATTAACTTTAGACTTTTAAAATTTTCATGTTTTTTTTTTAAAAAAGAAATATTTAATAAACAATGCTTAGTTTTTCGGATAAAATTTTCGACGACGGAGACGCCGTTTTCTTCCATTTTTCGTCTTTTCCATTTAACTCACTAAAGAATCCTAACTAGCAGAAACTTTTGAAACGTTATGGTATTTTCGTCACCTGGAGAAATTTTTGTCTACTTTTGTCCGACAAAAGTTTGTCGGATAACGCATTAAAAACTTTGATATTTAACGTCAATTACTAAACACTGATCATTATCTTGCGATTTAATTTTAGAATAGCAGCATAGTTTTAATAGACATTTAATTACCATTTAATTTAACGAAGTTTGTTTTTCCAAATGTCTTATCGAAAAAAAGAAAATGACTGCTCCTTCTGACGTGATCTTAAAAAGTAACTATCCTATTTATCTATATTAAAAAAACTGTTATGTAGTTATCTCCGCCTACATCTACCGATCAAACGTAATGGTGTGGTGGAGAGGTCTAATTACAGATTGCTTCATTTACCAGGATTTGCGAACGTTAATATTTTTGTGCCATTATCAGAAAACCATCTTTCTTCTTCTGTAATTGGTGCAATGAATTGAACCGGCTTCTCACGTTATAGCTACTACATGCGTTTTCAAAAAACAATGATTTTATGCATGGCGGGGGAGTTAATGATTTACATGTGCCAGAATGACATTTTCGTATGGTTTCTAAGCCCAATCTCTACACTGTTAATATATTGATCCTCGTTACTAGCAGGTAGCATAGATGTACTTGCCTTTTTGACATATGGTTTTTAATTTCAATGAAAATCCACAAGCCATGCTTTTACGTAAATCACTGAATTGAATTTGATTTTCCTGAACTGTTTATTAAAATGAATCTATTAAAGTTGATATAAAATCAATTCTTATAAAAATTTCTTTTACCTTCCTCATAACATATTTTCGACCAGCCTCAATTTGTTGATTTAGAAATCACAATACAAACATTTTGTTAAACGAGATCCTAAATGTTCTATATCCTAAATTTGTGTAGCTCCATACCAAAATTTTTTAAAAAATTTTAATTTCTATCAAAAATTTAATAAGGACAATATATAGTATATACACATATAACAGTATATCAAAACAGTATAGGAAGAAGCCTGGTAACGAGGTTGAAATCATGCCAAAACATGGCAATTCAAATCTTCTCGTTGTGAGTTTACGTCACAGTCATTGAGTCAACTAATCAAACATGGTTGTTATACACCATGTATCGCGTAGCACGAAAAACACGCAATTTTGTGACATTTTACAGTGGTTGTTAATGAAAACCGAAAGCACTGAAACCGTGATGAAGGTCGTTTTTTCTCTGTTTGATTGCTGGGAAACTGGTCTACTGGATTCATAAATGTATGTAATAGACTTCATGAAATATGTTTTAGTATAAAAAATTCCACTTAGCTCCACAAAAAAGCGTTTGTCTCTCCACTAATCGACTTAGTAAACAACCTGGGGAATATTTTTGAAGTGACATCAAGTTCAGTCAAGAAGGTTATGTTGAGTTAGTTTACCGATCTCTGACAGGAAATTATGTTGAAACATTTTAAAAATTAAAAATGCAATAATTTAAACATTTTGTTTCGCACTTGCTTCATAACAACAATTCACTGTTCATATTAGTTGGGAAGGTCTATTCCTGTCGCCAAGGTTACACTCATGAAAACGATCATTTCCTGTTCTTGAAGATTTCCCCTTGCTATCAATTCCAATCCTTTTTTATTGACGTTCAAGAAAATGATGAGGTTTGTGAACTATTTGTGAACTAATGAACAAAAAGAAATAGTGCTGACGTTTGCATGATCTGGCATGACGTTACAAAATAAAATATTACAAAGGATATCTTAAAAACATATTTTGTATCATCATACGTGATGTGTTCCTTGTGGAGGGACGTTATTCGAAATGGTTTTCATTTTTGAGAGGAACAATTTTCCCCTCCAATTAGCTAATTCAGGAAGAAAATATAAATCTCTCTTATGCATCTACATCCTTGGCAAAGAGGTTAAACAAGCATGTTTCGATACACTATTACTGATAAGAAAAGGAAATTCGTATATTCGTTATCAAGGGAACAATACAAAAAAACTTCTTCCTGTACTTCTGTAAACCTCTCACGCATCTTTCAAAAAATATCTTTTGTCACAGTATTTGGCCGGAAGAACTCGAAAGTCAATATAGACCTTATTTAAGAATGGATGCTTACATATCTATGATATCTGTGAAGACAGAGAGGAAAATTGTGAGTTGAAAATAATAAAAAATATATCTGGACAGGTGAGAATGTTAAGGTTTTCTAGATTGAACCATAACAGAGAATGACCCAGATTATGTAATTAAGTAATTGCATTTGTATCATTTTATAATGGTGTTTGAATAAGATAACCTTATGATTATCCATAGCGTTTAATAAGTAGCTTTATTTCATATAAAAAACATCTCTTACAGACGTCATATTTTCTTCAACTTATCAGAATTTAGATAAGTAACTATACATGCACAAACACTTACATTCAGCTTGTATTGTATTGTATTGTATTGTATTTTGGCTAAATGTAAAGGAAACATGGTCTGGAAAATAAGTTGAAAAGTCTTCATTAGACTTCATTTGTCTATATTCATTGCGAATATCAAACTCATCCTGACTGTTTTTATATATATTTCATTTGGGAACATCTCAGAATGATCCTTTAAAGTTTGGGCAAATCTGCTAAAAGGAGTGAAATCAGAAATAAAAAGTGATAAATTATGATTTTCGAGATAAACTAAGAGTTGTACTGGATGTTTCATTTATGGAGAAAATAATTTAAAATAGTAGTCCACAAACAAAAACTTATGAATTGATTCAGGAAAACTTGCCTCCTCAAAATATTTACTTCTTTAGTGTTTTAGAAGAAACCTGGAGTTAACGAGACAGATCGCTCGATCACTCAACCCTTTTGTCAATGTAAGTTTAGAATCACAGTGACATGAGAACTGATTAAAAACTTCCTAACGTGACAAAAAAACAGTGCAGTCAAAATAGCGCTGTCAAAAGTATCAAATGATTTGATCAGAAACATAATATAGAGTAAAACACTTTCCTTGGAGGAAACCTCTCTCCATATGCGCTTTCACATCTGTGCTAAGAAGGCTTAAAAGTACTTACTAACTGTGACATCAGAGTTTTGCTATGAAGTCAGTTTTGCTATAATACTTGCAGACTGTAAATCTATCATATACTAACACCGTTTTACATTTCCTCTACTTAATCAGAAGTAACAATTTAAAATAATGAAGTATCAGCAGAAATTCCATGTGGAAGATTTTGCGGAAGCGTATAATGGCCACTGACACTTTCACTTTCAACAATTCATTGTCTTAGATCGAATATTTACAATTTCCATGTCGCACATCGAAATTAAGAATGTCTTAAGCAAAAATTAAGAGAGTGGCTTAAAAGCAAATGTAAACAACGATACACGAGATTCACCGTTTCATTCAGCGAATTTTTTCGTAAACTCTGACAAATTCCATGATTTTAATATTCGATTTATTTTCAAATCATCCTTGGATTGCCAATTTTACAAACATTTTCTGCTAATCTAAGAATTTTCCGCCATCTTCACTCGGCAATGTACTGCCGCTGTCCTCTCTGGTTCAATATCTTAGTTATTTATTTGAAAGATTGGTTGTAATGCAATGCACGTGGTGCGACAATTCGACAATTTCAAATATTCGTAAGGAATAGTGTTAATGGACCCTGATCAGCTTTAGTTAAATTTCCGTATTACACGCCCATGGACCATCCAACTTGTATCAGCAGAAGAAATTTGAGAAATGATAGAAGTGGTATGAACGACTGGTGTTTATTTGGGTAAATATTTGCTTAAACGTTTTTTTCGAGGATTGTTTATATGTCGTCGCAGTAGAGATCCTCTAACCAAAGCAATGTTTTTTTTCTGGAAAGTCCCAGATTACATCCAAAGCACATACGTAAATACATTTTAAATTCGCATTAAGGAAAGAGAGAAACAAGTAAATCTTTTTATATTATATTATTATATTCATACCCGAAAAAATCTTGCAAAAGGTTAAACAGTTGAAAACAAAAATGCTGAATGTGAGCGTGAATGTTTGTTCGATTTACACTTTGGATTTTGCGGGGAAAAATCGTGCGCAAAATAATTATTATATATTTAATTTTTTTATTATTTTTCTTTATATTTGAATTAATGACGAGTTTTGACTACGTCAACATCCATTGATCGAAATTTTCTTTTTCTTTCGATTTCAATATTAATCATGCAGTAATATATTAAAAATAACTAATTATTCATAAGTGCTGATGCATTAAGATTGGATATGCAAGTTTGCTCAAATTGGTTTACCACGCTTTAATAAAAATTAAGCCTTACAAGAAAAGATAAAGGAGCAGGAGAAAATTTAAGATTAATGAATATAAAATGAAATAAATAAATAATAATAAAAATTCATGGAATTCGTTTTTCTTACGTACTTTCAAATACGAGAATTGTTTAAAAATTAATCTTTGAATCAAAGATCACCCACCAGGATCTATATATCTCTTTTATTTATACTTTTGGTTACAAGGCAGATAGTCAACCCACTCTTCATTTTAGAGGACCTAACCAACGAAAGAGAAAGACTGTTTATTTGACGTAATCTTGGTGTTTCAATCCTTCATATCTTCCTTCAATTGTGTGTCTGTTTGCGTATTTCTCATTGGTTGAGAGATAAAATATCAAAATATCATAATAAAATATCACATGTAGGCCTTCCATTCAGTGTATGGAAATAAAGCATTATTTTTATCTAAATAAAGTTTTTTACAAACTATCCCGATGTATTACCCTCTCGTCCACCTCTCGTCCTTTGGACGTCCTCTTCAAGTCCCTGTTGGACATCCTATTTGAGTGGACGGATTAGACTTCACATTCGACGTCCCCGGAACGTCCAAACTGACGTCCCTGTGCCTACTGGATATCAATAAATTTTGCCATTTCATAAATAAAAACGGCAGGTATGTACTAATATTTATTTATAATTGTATTTTCAGTTAAAACCATTTGCAAGTGCATATGAAATATTTACATATTCCAATGCATTTTAGCCTGAATAATAAACTGGGAAATAAAACTAACACCAAAAACAAATACAAATATGAACAAATATGTGGTAACTGGAAAGGAATCCATTTTACACAAGTTTCATAAAACAAAAGTATAGACCAGTTTTTATATGGCGATGGTTTTTTGGACAGGTTTGATTGTAAATTTTAACTGCTCACGAACAACTGAATTTCCTTTGCAGAAATACCATGGCCTACTTCCAAACTTCTTAAACTTTTGACATTTAAAATTTAGACATATTAGCTGCAATTTTGCCATTGAAATAAAATTTTGCAATGTTTTGCAAATAATACGAACGAAGATGGTTTGGACAAATTTTTTATCATAATACCTGTTTATTGATAGTTAATAAAATTCAACATTTTTATTACTCCAAAGTATTTTGCAACAACGCAAATATTCGGTAAAAGCATTTTGTTGGATTCCCTAAAGATTGTGAAACACACGTATTTCTTGATGTGATAAAATATTAGTCATGAAATTAGCCCAAGTCACACTGAGATTAGTTCAGATTGATTAAGGTTATTCATACGGCTTTTATCGATTTTACGCTTCCAAATTAAAAGGCCAGATCAAAACATTTGTTTGGCGATTGGTCGAACTTTTGGTCAGGGGAAACCGAATGACCATCTTCCAGTCTGAGAAGATTTCTGGGAAACACATTATCACTAAACATGCCAATGATGGTATTGATAAAAGAACTACTTACCGAGAGCTTGACTTATACCAATATTTTGAAATAGTAAAACAGGATCGTTTTCATGAACTCATTAACAGAAGTGACTTCCTCACAAATGAGTGCCATGACTCATTCTTTATCTTGAGGTCGTGTAAAAAACTGCACTCTTTGCAAAATTACTTTCATGTAGGTGGGTGGGTAACCCATTAAGAACACATGCATCAATTTTTGTAATCGCTCATAAATAGAACTTAGATGGAATTTTAAGTAGGAACAACGGATATATTCTTTTGTAACAATTTAAAGGTGCTGTCATTTCGCAATTTCCTTTTCCATAAAATACATTTTAAGCCTAATAAAAGTTCAAAAGTTTGAAATCAAAAGGAGACCTAAATTCATTGGTAAATACAGACAGCAGCAACAACAACAACAACAACAACAACAACAATAACCAAGGAAAATAAAAATAGGCAAAAATGTATCTGTGATGATTAAGACAGTTATTCTTGAATTTTCACAGACCGTTTGAGATTGTTATCACTTCGTGGGTGCTAATAAGCCATAAGGAACCAACATTTCATCATTAGGGTCTTGAAGACAACATCTTCAGACGATTAGGATGTAGTTAGCATTACAGTTTTAAAGGAAATTGGTTATCATTCGGTTGGCGTATATTTACCACAAATTCATTCATTAATTTTTGGTTGTTAATCTTTTAGGCGATTGCTAATTATTGTATGGACACCTACATACATTACATTTAATAGAGTATTTTAATTTTTTACTTCTAATACCTAAAAATGTTTTTGTAATGACAGTTAAGATATTTTCTTGTCAATGGATTTGCGTCATTCCTTTATATTTGAATTAATATTTATTTATTTATTTATTTATAAATCTTATATCCATTTATTTTGTTTATGTTTTTCTATTTGATTGATTTCATAATGTTCCTTTCATTAGGATGTTTCCGTTAAATTAATTCAAAACAAGTGAGTAAAAAGAACTCACGTACTAGTGAGTCAACCAAAAGCAGGACGAGCTTGACTTCTGACTTATTAACTATTCTCATAAACCTCGTTCCCAGGCTTTTTTTGTGTTCCTGGGAATAAGCTTAGATCCTCTTTGCAAGCGTCTTTTAAATTCTTTATTATTGATTTGAATATAATTGATGTCATAGTAGTTATAGATTTCACTGACATGCCCCCGATCTGTTTGATTTGTTTAATAATACTTAGCATGATCTTACAAAACATAGGGTTTAATTTCATTTCAATAAAATTTATTTTGATAAAATTGTCATTACCAACCTATATCTTAACCGTTGCCTTAACTTAAATCGAATCTAATGTTTGTGAGAATACAGTTTAAGTGCAATTTAAAGATCGTTCTTGGTTTAATGTCAGAGTTACAATTTAAAAAAGGCATCAAAATACAATATATAACATATGACGAAGAAACCTTGAAACATGGCATGATGGTAACTTTGAAACATGGCATGATGGTAACTTTGAACCATTGCATGATGGGAGCCTTCTTTCAAATTGCGCCATTATTGATACATCCAATTAATAGTTTTCATCCGATCTAATGAGATTTTCTGTTTGAATAATAAACAGTGGAGTTTCATCTAAACATCTTGAAATTTTACTTTTTACCATCATATTGCATGTTTCATTAACAAATATTTCCAAAGATGATAAAACAGAAGGGCCCTAGGAGAAAATTGAAACAGAGAACATTGTATGAGAGGAATATAATGAATATATAACTAAGTATATATAATATACAAACACCACCCTATCGATGTTATTAATGTTGAAAGAATGTCCTCAATGACATGAAATGAGACAAATCCTTAACAATCATGCAGGAAAGAAACATATTTTATCATCTGTTGTTTTGTTTCATCAAGGCAGTTCTCACAAGCTCCGTCAATGAATCCATACCATTTTTTATAAGATGTATCTCGTTTCGTAACTGCGTCACTTCATTCTTGACCTCTTGAACGTCACCTTTCTTCAACTTTCCCAGTTCAACGGCGATATTAGACCACGCTTGTTTGCTGTCCACAATATCTAAGTTGCTATGCGCGATACTTCGCTCTGATAATAAAATATTTTCAGCTTGTATTTGGTAGGTCCCTTTACTAAGTTCGTCGATAGTAGTGTGTTCAGATTCAATATAACTGGACTGTTTGTTTGTGGTCTTATCGTATTTTGTACTGGCTTTCGTGTTGTTTTGCGGCCATTTTCTCGATGTTTCGGCACAACTGCTGTTATCCGAACATTGTGAGTAAATACCTTGGTCCAGACCGAGAAAATTCGCCTCTTTTTTTGGTTTTGATTTTGTTACATTGTCTCGTTGTATTTCATCCACTGAAACAGACGGTACGGAAAAATATTCGTTCAAACGAGTCAGCCTTCTTGTTCTTGTTCGGCTGTAGTTTGACGCATTTTCAACATTTCGTTCATCGTTAGACGAATCCGAGATGTGTTCCGCAGTTGCGGTTTTTGCCGATGACCGTCTTACGCTTTCTCTTGAACTAGATGAGGATCTTGCATTCTTGACAAGGGAAGAATTCTCAATCACTACACCATCCAGATATTTTTCATCTACTGTTTCTTTGGATGCAAGCCATCCAACCTGTGTATAGTCTTCTGTTAAAAGTCTTGCAGGTGATGTCTTGCGAGGTCTGCGTCCAGATTGACTTCTATCTAAAGTACATCTGCGCTGAAATCGTGCGGGCGCTGCATTAATTACGCTATCCGATGGATGCATTTGATCATTGCTATCGAGATTTAGTGCCGTTTCCGTCGGATAATCATTCAAATAACTGACGGAAGCTTCAGAAAATGAAGTCTCGGAAATGTTGTCGTGGGGATGCAAAACAGAGGTGTTACGTGGGTCCTTATATTCATCGGAAGAGTCTCCTGATTCAATTTTACTGAGACAATCTTTTAAACTGTTAGTTGGAGAACTGATTTTTAACTCTTGATTTTTCAACCTCTTTTGCCACAAGGGTATTTGGTTTGCGCTTAATGTACGACTTTTCCCTGGTTTTCTCTTATGACTTGCACGTCTCTCATTTGTATTACAGTCGTCACTGACGCCACTTGATGTGTTTGAGTCATCAGATGATGTTGCACTCGGATAATCCTCGTTTTCTTCGATGATCGATCCCAACATATTCACTTCTGCTACAGATTTCTAAAGAAGGAAGTAAAAACGTTTGCATCATTTTAATTTAATTGAAGACATTCTCTGATCAAATAACGAAGAAAAGGATATTGAAAGGATATAGCAACTTTTTTTTCGCGCAGGTTTCACAAAAACAAAAACAAACAATGGGCACTGTCTTGAACACGCGCGCAAAAATCTTATGGAGCGATTCGTTGTCTTATAAACCTCTCGCTATCTCTAACATATCTCTCGGTTCCCTTGTGAGTTCGAGATGAGAGTGGGAGTTGAATGTATAAGAATTTTAATTTTAAATCTTTTTCTACAATATCTTTTAGTCAGAGAGTAATAATGTGTTCAGGATATACTTAAAGACACCACTTACATTTTTGTTCCTACTCAGGTCAAATGAAATTCCAAGATTTTGTGAAAACGGCTCACAAAAGTGTGGATAATGGCAAGCGACATCCTTGATATTTTCAGTGGTAAGATATAAAACATCACAATACATCAGAGCGCGTACATCACCATTTGAACAAGTCACTCCTTTTGGTTTTGAAATATCTTCTCCGAATAAATCTCCTGTCCCTGACATGAAAACATTTTTAGAACATCCGTACTACATTAATGGAAAATTGGGGATAATCTGGAAGATTGTTGAAGAAGAAATTATGAGGAACTTATGGACCAAAACATTTGGGACTTATACACCAATTGATCATCTGCCATTGATATTTACCAACTTGATCTCTAATTTGGATCCAGTTATCATGTTATAAGGTATAGTTATAGACACAATAGGTGGCTCAGCTGGAGAGTATTTTCTTAATGTGTAAGTATTATTCAAGCTCTAGTTCAACATAGTTCAACTATTCAACTATAATGAAAAACTAAATTATTTGTAAATTTCCTCAAGAGAATATCAAATATATGATAAAAATGCGTGGCACAAACTTAGAGGCAAAAAAAGGTGAACAAGTTTGCTAGAGAAAGTGGTGGGACTGATTTTCTATTCCACTTGGATTTACCCACCTCATTCAAGGTATAGAAAAACTTGACTTAATTGATACCTTGGATAGTGGAACATTCGTTAAGTGAGATCATTTTCTTATTCTCCTTAAGGATCCCACTTAAAGGCATACCGAACTACCCAGGATCTATTTTAATTTAGTGGGTCCCACGAAATTCAAAATTTAGAATATAGAATATAGAATATAGCAACAAACAGAGAGTACTAACCTGTTTTCACCATAAATTTAGTAATTAAGTGTTAAGTTTCTTCTAAAACAACACAATAATGTTTATACTATACAAGCCTGTTTTAGCAAACCATTTAAAATATGATTTTTAGGATAAACTTCTGGAAAAAGTTTACCAGAATGTCTGTCTGCGCAGATTGCTCAGAAAAAGGTAGATAGAACCAAAAAATGTTCTGTAGCATTGCACGGAACATAACTAGAAATATTAAATAATACATTGCACTAAACTGTGTCTGTGCATCGAATATTGCCAACAAAAATTGATTCGTGATTTGATCTTTTTTAAAATTTTTCTCAATTTTGTTTTGATTTGAAAACGATGAAGAATTGTTGGAATAATACAGACCAGCTAACTTTCCACGGTCAGCAAATTCATGGAGGCGCGATTAATAATAATATTCAAAATTCAAAATTCAGAATATAAAACAAATTATTTCTGGTCCGTATAATTCATGAGCATGAATCACGCTGTGACTTGCCTCTAGTGTTCGCACTCAAAATGTGTGATACCCTGGGTAGATCGGTATGCCTTGAACGAGATTCAAATGCTTCTCAATTTGGCCTGGGACAAAAAAAGTTATGCCAATTTACGTTTCGCTTCTTCAGTTAAAATCGAGCAAAAACTTTACCTAAAATGGCAACGATAAAATCTTTCTGAACGATTTCAACCGTCCCTCTTTGCACAAAGAACAACGCATTGATAGCATCTTTTTCTTTGATGACCAGTTCTCCAGGGCTGAAGTATGCTTTCTTGACCTTTAAAGATATCGCCCGTAAACATCCACGGCTAGCATGCAGAAAACATGGCAATGTTAAGAAGCTTCTATACAAATGTAATGAGATATCTGCTTGTAATTCATTTGGAAAACTTTCTAACATCTAAAAAGAAAACACATTTATTAATGAATGATTTCCCACTGAAGTGATCTGCAGAAATTAGGAGATTTTCCAAAAGCAACAACAACAACAACAAAAACAAACTAGTTTAATATGAATGTAGTATTTATTGCTGGTATTTTATATATTATGTATAATTGTCAACGTTGACCTAATGCAGTTTTTCTTGTTGGAAAGACATTTTTTTGGAAATGAAATACGTTCACGATTGGAATAAGCTTTTTTATCAATGCTGACGACAATATTACCTCTTCTGTGTTGACGCCTTTACTTATTGACCAATGAGAAATGAACCAATCTTCGATGCGTCGTCGCAAATCACCGTCTATTTGATGATGCCGTACAAACTGCTTTATTTGTGATGCCTTAGCATGAAACCGAGCTCTTGCTGCGTACATTTTCTGTATAACAGCTGTCATATTTCCGAAAATGGCGGATTGAACAATTGCTTAAATAAGAACGATTAGTACTAAGAACATATTTTGAGGAAGTGTCATTCACACACAAACACACACATGCAAATAGCTACTAGTTGTCCGTTGTCAGTAAAGGCTTCCCTATGAACATTGATTTGAAAGTAAAACATTGCACACGTCATTAGCACGATCGCAAGCATCATAAAATATTAGTCTGATAATATGAAAAAACACAAACATCGCAACGTCAAATTTCCATCAAATTTCCCAGTGAAAAGTCTTATAAAACGGGTTTAAAAATAGAGGCATAAACTTGATGAATCTTGTTGACCCTAACAAAAGAAGGTCACAAGATGGCAAATGTGGTTTGAACAATCCAGTTTACGTAACCAAATTCTACTCTAAATTTCAACTCAGACATTTTCTGTGGTCAATAGTCACATTTTTTTTATTTTGTCAGTATCCGATTTCATTTTTCCATTTCGCGCGACGTCGTAGTAGTCAACGGTCGTGTGAATTATGAAAAAATAAGCAGTGTTAATTTGAAACGGAATTCTAGATGCTTACCTCCCAGTAGAAGTACAATAACGGAAAATGTTTTTTCTGCAACAGTATTTGGCGAAATATTGCCGAATCCAACAGTGGTTAAACTTGTGAATACGAAATACAGCGCACTAATATATTGTTCCCCAGAATCTATATATATTGATTTTGTTTGGTTTGTGAATGGTTTTCCAACCTGATTACCTAAAGGAAAATTTCAAGAAAGATATTTGATTGAACTGAGGTTTTCATGTTAGAAACCGTTGAAACCGAAGTCAGTTGGAACTCAAAGTACTTAAATCCTAACTAGCAGAGTATAATTTTTTTCTCGTGGTCAACCATATTTATTTCAGTTCATCAAAAGATTATGGTGTAAACTTTGTTAAATTTGTTTCGGTCAGTGAGCATGCTCACGTGATACCTCCGTTCTCTTTCTTTTTCAGCGTGCGTAAGCGTATACGAGATGCTTTGCAGCTGGAGCTCCTTTGGCAAGATCAAATATATATATATATTAGAAATTTCTATACACAAGGGCAGTTGTTTAAGATGGATCGTTTTTCGTGCCGATTTTGATCCGCTTCGATGTCCCAAATATGCGGCAAACAGGCTGTCCCATTGCTTCGATTATTCCATTTTGTGATGTTTTTGAAAATTTTCATCGAGTCACAAAACTTCTTCTTGTCTTGTTTAGATATTAAAATTGTAATGAGAAAATGAAAATATAAACAAACACTTAAGTTTGATAAATTTTTTGAACATTAAACATTCGATTTGCTCTTGAAATTGATTTAATACGTTGAAACAATAACGGAGTATTTTCATCATGGTTATGAATCATTGTACAGTAATATTTGGTTTGTCGTAAGCATGTGATCCCATACATTTTTTAGTCAGCTTTTCCAGCTCTATCGGATAATACTACTTTTATTTAGTTATTCTGTGATTTTAATTATCGTGAGTATAAGTTGTGAGTGATTTATTGCTCAGTGAAAATACAGCTCCATCTCAACCTCATTGTTTCTCTAGGCTTTGGATATTTGGCTTGCCAACTTAGCAAGTAGCTTTTTCTTACGCCAAATACAAAAGCATAACCTTAATGTGCTTTATACCCACAAAAATTAGAATTAAAAAATCAACGAGTTGAAAAAGCTGTTCAAAAAATGAAACAACTAACGAAAACTCATCTTAAAACGAATATACCTTTTATGAACAAACTCGTAAATACCAGGGTCCAATGATTATGAAAATACTCCGTATTGTTTTGAACAGTACGAACTTGTATTAAATCAATATACGAATGACTATATTCAATTTAATGAACAAATCGAATGTATGTTAATATGTTCGAAATAATAAAGAAGAAAATTCGAAAATGTATAAGAAAAATGTTTGCGTAAGCAAAAAGAGCGAGCGTAAGCGAGATGTTTTGCAGCTGGAGCTCATTTGGCAAGATCAAATATATATTACGTCATAGACATTTCTATACAAGGAGCATTTTTTTGAAATGGTCCGATGGACTGTTATCCTTTTGCTTTGATTACCCAACCTCGGATATATTGTTTGACCTGATTTTGGTGCCGTTTTTGACAAACTTATCGAGCAATATTACGTAACTTTAGGAAGACAGTTTTACTAGAACTTCGTCGTACTGTGCTATTCCTAAGAACTTTGTTCGTTGTTTTATTACTGCTAGGTTCTTTATAATGTTAGATCATAAGTTTAATGTTTATAGGAGTACTTTGTATTAATTTTCTTGTCTTGTTTGGTCATTCACATTGTAGTGAAGAAAATAAACGACGGAAAATAAAATGTAAACACTGTTTAAAAATGTTTTCAATGTTTTCAACTTTTTTCTGATACATTTTCGAATTTTCATTTTTATCATTTCGAACATATTAAACATTCGATTTGTTCATCGAAAACGGAGTATTTTCATAATAATTGGGCCCTGAGTTTTTCATAATACAAAAGTATATTCGTTTTAAGATGAGTTTTCATTAGTTGTTTCATTTTTGAACAACATTTTAAACTCGATAATTTTTTAATTCTAATTTTTGTGGGTATAAAACACAGGTGATTCACTCAATGACATGTAGTCCCATTTCATCGTCATTCTTTCTCCTGCTTCTCTATGCTTTTGTATTTGGCTTGCCAACTTAGCAACTAGCTCTTGCTTATGCAAACCTTAATATAGTGATATAAGAGTTTTCGCCAAGAAGTTGGATGGTATGAAAATGTTAGATAAACACACTCAAACGTACCGAGAAGATACAGCCAGCCTGTTGATTTTCCACTTTGCAATTCTTCATAACCAATCACATACCAAATACAAGCAAACCAGTGAGCCAATAATGCGAACGAAAACATCATCAGGATCAGTAATGTTGCGGTATATTCGATATAACGGTTAATTCTGCGTCCAACACGAAACAGACGCAATAAACGAGCTGACTTCAAAAATGTGATGGAAGGATACTAAAGAAAACATGTTGTGTCAGCTCAAACAAGCCTATTAGCTATATTTTAATCAAAGCTCAGAGAATGAATAACTGGTTAGGAATTTAGTAACAACAACAAAAGAAAAGCTTCTAGATGTTTAATCAGCAGTCGTTTTGTGCACCGATATTGTTACATGAGCGTCTTTAGCGATTGTCTTGCAATCATGGAACCTTTATACTTAGATTCTTTCGGGAGTTATTAAAATGGCTTTGTTTCATCAGCTGATAAAATATAAAAGATTTCAAGAGAATCGGTTGATGGGGTGCACCGTAAATGTGAACAAAAACATCCACAGCCGATTTGAAATAAATTCCTAACCAGTTATAAACTTTGTTTTAATCAAATCATGTTCTTAGAAACTATTTTATATTGGAGCTGTTCTTATTTTTTCAAGTTACCGGTTAATGAGTTACGCATAGTTACATCAGCATCCGAAGTATTGAGGTCAGCTTACTGTCTGTCGTTGATGATACAAACGTTACATTTTGAAGTAGATTTGTTTTTTAAGTTCGTATCCCAGCAGTCACGCAATATCGTTCGAAGGTTACATAGACGTCTTCACAACGTCTGAACGCTGTTACATGGACGCCTTCATAACGTCTGAACGCTGCTACATGGACCTTAAAACGGGGTCGTGTGCTCGCAGGAATGAGTTTGACTGAAGAGCATAAACTTCTATAATAAACAGTGAAAAGGTCTTACCCAGCTCCAATTGACAAAGAGCAACAATTCAAAAGGAATAGCAGCTAAACAATCGAGGGGAAACCAGCCTTTAATATAGTTCTTTGCAATCTCCTTTGGATTTGTTATTAGCCGACCAGTTTTTGACTCAATATATGTGGTGCGAAAATTTATTACAATGTCACAAATAAAGATCAATTCGAAGGAAAGATCTAACAGCAAAATATACAGATTTTCCACTTTGAACGCTACGTTGTATGGCACAGTAATAGCTATGTAAGCCACTATTAATAAAATTAACCAATCCCAAAGCAATCTTGTACGTCCAAAGTGAAGCAGCATAAATTTGGGCAGTTTGGTGTTTTCCAATTTGTATTGTGGAATAAACTGGGACTCGGTGCCAACCTATGACCGAAAAAGAACACTTTTTTTGTATTTTCTAACTATTTTTGTTTTGTGTATTTTTTGGTTATTGTTTTCTTTGAAAATCATTCCCTGTAAACAGGAAATGAAGGTTTAAAAAATCTTCTTTATTTTAACTTGAGAAAGGTGGATCAAGATCTCACCCTCCTCCTCTTGCGATACTCATCCTCTTTTAATTTCTGCTTTTCAATTTCTTCCAGTTTAGTGCGATAATGCAAGGCCTTAAAAAATTGAATTTTATCCATTTGATGAAAATAGGGAATGTACCCCTCAAAAGTTAATTCCTCGTACATCTTCTCAATCCGTGACAAATAAACATATCTTTTATTTTTCAATTTCTGTTTTTCGTTTTCTTTATTCGTAACAGACCTCGTGTTTTTATCCATATTAAACGAGTTCTCGTTTCAATTACCTGGTTCTTAAGCAACGCGATGAAGAGAATATCCTTAAAACCTCGAGTAATTCACATAACAAAACCAACGTTTATTGTAACATTATCCTGCTGTTTGAATTTAACGGAAAGGGAATAAGATGTCAAAATAAAAATGAATTTACTTTACCTAATCGGATTGAGAAATTCGAAAGAATATTTTACTGAAGTTTTATGTACCTATAAATTCCAAAAGTCTAACTTTAATAATTAGATTTCTGCGTACCAATAAATATTTTAAATTGGTTTGCCCGATTCTGCAAAAATATTTTTTCCGCAAAAAAGGAATTTTCTTGCCATTCTTTTTTTATTTCCTAGTTTATTAATCTTTCACTTGTCATATAGACATAATATTGGGTAAAACAAAATTTTATAGTTTCAATAATTTTTATGGTGAGGTGGTTGACGTCACATGACATCACCATTTTCACATTTTCACATCACACTTCAGCCTCCAATGAAAACAAAATGTCCATTACACATCGGTATTAATGGTTGATTAATGAGATCTGTTGCAATTTCACATTGATGAAGATGGGTAACTCAAGTCAATTTGTTGTATATTTACCGAAAGAACTCAAATTTCTCCAAAATTAATAAATAAAGATTTCGAAATGTTAGAAAATGTTTGAAAAATTTAAAAGAAAACAAAAATAGTGCATTTTCCCCAATTTTAGGCATTGTTGAAAAATCTGGTAAATCTGGTATTTTGTCAACTAAGATCTTCAGCGGCGGATCTAGGGTATGTCAAAAATTGTGGAGGGACACATTTAACATAATTTCTGTTTTCAGTCTGCATCACCAATGGGTTTATTTACACGATTTTCTTTTATGGTTTAATTGCTAACATTTTCCTCCACAAATTTCTGATCCGCTTCTGATCTTCGTTCAACATTTTTAGATTAATGGATTATATGAAGTTATTCTAACTTTCTTCCGCAAGGTTCTTAAGGTCACGTAAAATATCTAGAAGTTACACTTGGTTTATGTGGGCGTAAAGTAGCATTATCCAATTTTCTCAGGATAAATATATATCAATTATTTATTCACACTAATGATTATAATGCTGCATTAGTCCCACGTTCCATTGAGTATGTACGCAATTTGTTTTTAATGTAAGCTTGTATATCTGTAGTGTTTCAAAACATGATTATGATTAGAAAATTCCCTGGTCTAGAAGCCAAGTTCTATTGATGATATTTTTAACTTGAACTGTCTAACTGTATTTTGGTTGTAACTAAATGCCATGTGATCAAAAGAAGGTGCACAATAAAAATAGCCTAAGAAAAAAGGACAATAAGTTTTTATAAACTTTTTTTATAACTTATATTTTTATAACTATGTCCTGTGAACCAGTGGACTGTCATAGAATTGATGCACAGACGGAACTTCCAACCAACTTCCAACCAACCCTCTAGCTTTGTGATGATTGTAAATCTGTGTACATTAGGGAGAGGCGTAGCATGCCCAAATGAGCTCCAGTTTCGGAAGTGATACTTTCATCCTCAGCTGTAATGGAACCACTGTGATGTAATTACATTGTAAGTTTAGCTACACCGAGAGAATGGGCTGAAAATGTAACTATTCAAGTAATATCAAACGCTCTTTTATTAAGAATCGAGTAAATCATCAATACTGATGAAGCTCACAACTACACAGTTGTGCCGCATGGAGAGTGCACGCAATCACGAGCCTGCAACACATAAATTATTGGGCATATCAACCAAACACATTTTATATCTACTGAATAGAATCCACCATTTTCTCCATAATTATGAGGTGGCGTCATTCCAGGAATATTCAAGAATGTCATAAACACATGTCCTGTCAATTAAATTCGATCGTCGAATAGATGAAAACTTTCTGAGAATCTTAAGGAGATAAAACAATCCATTCCAAAGCAGGTAGAAGTTGTTAAATTGGTACGATTTTTTTTCTGATATAAGTCTTCGGCCACCGTACCCTTAGATTTTTCTGTGTTTGGAGCTCGCGCAAGATGGCGGGATTTTATGAGAAGATTGTGTTGGAAAGTGTGGAAAATGCCAAAGATGTGCTGCTGCAAAATCTGACAGATTCAAATCGATCCTGAAGCCCCACAAGCGCTTGGTCATATCGTACCCAATCCACTCTTCCATATTTGTTGCTACGTTTGGAAACGATTTCCATAAAGACGAAAAGATTTACTTCAATGAAATCAGTTGTCAGTTCCAAATTAAAACGTGTAGATATTGTTCTTTGGATAGTTTTTGTAAGGAACACCCCTCCTGGAGGAAGGAGAAACAAATGGTGATGAAGAGCCCGAGGAGGTGAGAATATTCGTGTCGTGCAGTGGTCCTGAAGGAGATGAAATGGGGATTCCTGATAGTGAATATGAAATACCCGTGCTGTCGAAAGTCTGTACCGTTAAAATGATGCTGGTGACTCTTGATTTTCTGCACCGAAAGGCATCTTTGAGAAAGGAGGTGTTTTTAGTGTTTTTGGTAAAAGATAATGTAATAGATATTTGTGGTGAAGATGCTTTGTAACCATGGAAAGACCTAGTGACAATTGATCATTAATTAACATTTATGAATAATAACGTCAAAGGAGGATTGCGCAATGGCAAGTACCAAAATTTGGATTCTGTTGTTATCCAAGAAAGAAATAATTCAGTAGGAAAGCATAGAATTTCACATAAACAATGCAAATACAAATTGGCTTAGTCTTTTACAAATATTCTGGGCATCCCGAGTCAAAGAATTCTATATAGTGTTCTTTTGTTCATATCTCTCAAACTGCCTCTCTGGACTGTAGGAATCTCCACAAAACAATGAAACAGACATAGTGATGGAGGGCGTTTAGATTGTTGTTTTTGTACATTCTTTCTTATTTTTATTGGGTGAAAATTCCACCGTATTCCAAGATATTTTTATGCATTAAATAAATATTTTTTAAACACCGCTGCTTTATTGACCAGCCTTTTCTAAGGTCTATAAACTTTGTTTACGTTTTTCTATAAAAAAACATTTGAAAAGTAAATACACCATTGAGTAATCTTTTGCAGGTGTTAATTTCAGTTTTTTGCTCACAATCAATGAAATTGAAGTAAAAGGAAAAATAATTTAACATGAGGCGGACGTTTCTGTGTTACATTCGTAAAACATTGTTGACGTGCGAAAAACAGTGTTGACGTGCGAAAAACATTGTCGACGTGCGAAAAACATTGTTGACGTGAGAAATAAATTAATAATTAATTTGATTTTCCTTAAATCTCAACTTTTTCGTTTTTCGTTTCCTTCATATTATTATTACAAATCATCAATGAGAAAAACATTTACTAGAATTTACTAGAATTTACTAGAATTTGGGTTATTATCACGCCCATTATATGCTAAGCTCGTGAAAGGAATTGTATCCTTGAAAAGAATTCAAAATTGAGAATTCTCCTACTGTTGGTCTACTTAAAAATTGTTGGTTATTCTACTAATTAGTTGTGTTTCTTCTACATATTTCAATACGGACTGTAGTACATATTACTTTGACCCTATTCATACCGGGACAATTTTGTCCATTAAAACCGGGGCGGAAAAAATCAACCCACCTTTCATAAATCAGGAACCGCCTGAGCTAATGAATCTAAACTTTTCACACTGTTAATACACACTAACTGGAGCTATTTTGAGCAAAAATCAAACAATCAAATCCATTTCCTGGCTCTGATTAAGAGAATTACTATGGCGGGTATGGGCGAAAAAGGCGAAAAAAAGTACCTGGTATAAAACATGTCAAATTTTCAATAAGAATTGTTTTTTGAATATTTGCTTTGTAGAACCCTAATAATGAAGCTTACACAATTTTAAAATGTCAGAAGCTGGAAAGCCTTTATCAAAATCACATCAAAATTTTTACATTTTTGTTTGTTTACGTTACGCTAAAATTTGTTGAATAGCTTCTTCTGAATTGATAATTCTTTTTCTGGTTGATGACATTTTTATTACTCTATAATTCAACACATAATGGGTTATGATATATATAAAGTTGTAAATGCACCGCAAACATATAGAAGTCAATAAATATACATTTTAGGTTTAGCCTTTTAGAGATGAAGTAGTTCAAATGTATTCAAGTTACAGCACTATATGTATAAAATGTTGCATTTCAATTGTACAAAATAGCATATTGATTTCGGACCCTTCCCCAATGCAAAATCGCTAATCCAGAACTTTGTGGAAATGTTGACCGCCCCGTACAGACGACCTGAAAGAAGGGAAAATAAATTACCGGCATGATTTTTTTATAAAATCCTTTTCCGGCATAGGCTAAGGAACAACATCATGAATTTTCTAGGTTAACGGTCAATTATTTTTAAAAGTAATGCGGGTTGATTTTACCCGCCCCGGTATGAATAGAGTTAATGGACATAAGTACACATGTATTTATTTCAGTGAAGTAATGTTATTAATAAAAGCTTCCTTCAAATTGATGTGTAAATAAAATTTTCCTGTACATTTCTCTGCTAACAATGTCTAATGATAAAAATATTGCGATATAAAAATAAGGACAGTAAATCTTACAAAACCACCGATCTGACGTATCAAAAACGTCATGAAATGACGTCGACGAAAATGAAAATAGGATGGCGTTATTATTACGCGTTGCTCGTGTTATGGATCATGTTTTGCATGTTCTCTACTGATACGTAATTATCATGTGACCTGTTCCTATCCTAGCTAATACACGGTTTTTTTATTATATAAGAATACTTAACTTTTGACGAAGCCTTCGAACGTTCTAAAAATGTCTAAAAACGAGTCTAAAAATCAGACTAAAAATGTCTAAAATTCGAAATTCAACGGACTTGGTTGAAATTTCCGATTTTAATGGAGTTAAACAACATGATAATAGTATTCTTGTGTAAGACTATTATAATATATTTTTCCTGTAAAATGTAAAAATATTTTCTTGATGATGTTCTGAACTTTTAGATCTTCGAAGCCTTATGTTCTTATATCCGTTGTTCGTATAAAAACAAACGTGTGTCTTGATTCAATAAATTATCAACACTGGAATATAATGGTATTTCATATATCACCTTATCACGTTAATGTACAGTCGGGTTTCCGCGTGGTAAGGTTTCTACCTGACTTGGGAAATGCCAGTCTTCAACTGTCCATTCAGATAATTGTCCAGATAATATGTTGAAGTCGTTTAGTTTGAAACCATAACCATTCACACTAAGATCAGAAAACGTTTATCCCAGCAAGCACACGAACATTGTTTAAACGTCCAAAAAAAGTTCAGTGAGTCGACATAACGTTCGAACGGGCTCGCTGGGATGCTTATGTAAATAAAGAAAAGGAAAGAACATTACCGTCATTTTTCTCGCTACACCCGTCTTTAGTATGTTCGCTTGGTTTGCTGCTACCTCGCATGGAATTGAAATTGGCAATAAGCATGAACTAATAACAGATGTTTTTCTATTTATTTTATCTAAAAAATCTAACGATTCCTCCTTGGAACCTAATGATTTGATTTTATAGAAGCTGCTATAACGAGCCATACTTCTCGTAGTTAGTGGAGTTTTCTTGACATCTATATTGCCTCTCATCACACGCTGAAAAGCTCTGTCCAACATCTTGTGGAGCTCGTTTATATATATATATATATATATCACTGAAAGCGGAATAAATTGATAGCGATGAAACATTAAATGCAACAGTGTTTTATCAAAAGATCTGACACATTGAATAACCGAAAAGTCATTTTAAGGTGTTTACCCAACACAAGACGAATGCTCATGACAACGCTTTTCAATCGTCCTAAGATATTCAAACCCACAAAAATACCTCTCAGACATTCATGGTTTTCAATAAAAAATATAGTTAGAAAAGAAAAACAGTAATTCTTTAAAGTTACCTCCAATGCAATGATATAATGAAAACATGATTATAATTACTGCTTTAATTACTGTTTTAAAAAACATTTAAAATGGAAGCTTACAGTAAGTACTTTTGACCCAATAGTTTAAATTTGAAATAACGCTTAACAATTGGTAGATTCAAGATGAGTCTGAAACCTCTTTAAACAAATACAAACACCAAAAACACACCCGAAACGAATATTGTTTACTACTGGAACGGAACGACAGGCCATGGGACTTCAAATCATGACTTTTTAATCATAGTTTTGAAAGTAGATTTCCATATAGTGGGGGGTCCCTTCCCCGGTGCGATTATTATGTTCTCGCAATGCTTGATAACCAGCTGATTACCAGAGTTTGTTTGTTTCCTTTATGACTATTTCGGCACATGGTTTTTACGATATCTACTTTGTTATTCTACTGTTCCGCGTTTTATCTCTAAATTGTTTCGAAAATTTCGCATGACGAGAAAATAATAATATGGTTGAATATTATTATCGTTCCCTTTTCCCTCCGTTCATCTAATCTTCAAAGGAAAGAAATGTTTTTATATTTTTATTACTGCTGTTGTTTTGATATTGTATTTTATATCTTACATCCTCTTGAACGTAAATTAGGTTTCCTTTTTCATTTATTGGATACTAAAGATATGTCGAGCATATAGACTTTAGCAAAACAGAATATAGGAAGAAAGGGGACAGCTATAGTGTAACATCAATGATATTGCTTTTTTCTCCCAAAATAATAAAAGGAAACACAATACAAAATTCATCATCTGCAAAATTAAATCCGCACAAAAATTCATCATCTATGGATTTGACTTCTTCACACGGAAATTAGTCCACAGTAAATTAGTAGAGGGGAATTTCCATTTTTAAATTTATTCTACTGAAACAACAGAAATTTTAGTGTCATTTTAATTTGTGGATATTTTTGTTTTTAAACCTTTCATTTTTCATTTTGACTGAAATATGATCATTTCGAGATTTTAAATATGCAGTATAGTGAGTTGCAGTAAGTTTACGAATTTCAATGAAAAAACTAGACTAAAATACTAGACTAAATTTTCGCGATTTAACCAAATCGAAAATTTGATTCAATAGATACAGGCAGGAGAAGAAAAATGTCAAAAGTGTAATTGAACTCAAATGTAATAAAAAACCTAGAAATATAACCTGAAAAACTACGAATTGTATTTTTTTCCTTCCTGATAATTTTCGTGACATAAATTTCGCGAGTCAAGATTTTCCAAAAATTTTGAAAACTGTTTTGCTAAAGTCTATATTTTCACGAATTGGTATTTCAGAGAAAAATCGCAAACATTTATTTTTAAGCCTTTTATTTTGAACTTTGCAGCATTTTAATTTTGCAGATTTTAGATTTCCACCAAATTATGAGAATTTCATGGCATGAAAATTTCTTGCCTTAAAGTAGGTTAGTAAATATTTTTTCTAATTTTTTGGATGGATTTTATTTTAATGATGATGATGATGATGATTTTTTTTAATTATTTTAATTAATAACAGTTTTTAAAGCGGGTTATTTATCTACTTAATTGGAGTAGCGTAAAGTTGTGTTTAGTTATACAATGATGAAAAATAAATAAAAGATTTCACAATACTGCTGTTACATATTCACTTTCCCCAAATGAAAAATCTCTCTTGTTTAAAGCATAAATGCCCAGTGACTTTTATGGATGACCAGCTTACACAAGGAAATATGGTATTATGGAAAATGCATTTTCATTGATTTGTTTTTGTTTAATTTGATATCTAAATGAAAACATAGAACTGATATCTCAAAATACTGTTATTCCCGTTTTTAACGCAGCACCCCTCTTTTTAGCGCCTCTTTAACTACATCCCACCTTAATGATAAAATAATGTATTCCTGCTCCTTCAGCATCATCGACTTACCGGATGTGTGGACCCTTGGACCTTCGAAATACCGAACCCTGATAAAAACGGATCCTGAAAACTCCCGAATAATAAGCCAGAAAAACAGAAAAAATACTAATAAGTTCAATTTATGTCTTTTTTTAACAAAACACAAGATGTCATGTACGTATTTACTGCAAATGGCCTTATAACTTCATTTATCATTGTAAATTCATAAGAAGCGATTCTTCTGTCCCTTTGAATCGCTTTTCTTATGGACATTCGAATGTTCTCCATGTGAGCCACTCTTTCAATGGACGTGTTTAGATGTCGCTCTATATCCTAATATGTGTATTGTCTTAGATATTTTTGTTAGTCTTGCAGTTCTGTTTTCATTTGAACTGGTTTCCTCATTCCTCCACAGTTTACTTGTTAAAAACCCCCGCAAGAATTGACAAAATGTATGTGACAAAATGTAGCATTTTTTACCGGGATTTTTTATCCGTGATGATAGTGTTGCGAATTTTATTACGTCAATCTCAGTCGATCTAATACTAAGTTCTTTCAACGTAACCGACTGAGCCAACTGGATCGCGGTACCTTTTCCGTAAAATCAGTTGGATCGCGGTTAGTCCTCCTCTTTCGATTTAATTCGTCGGACAGCACGGAGCTCGATTCTTGTGGTTTTATCGAAATCTCGCTATATCAAAACAATCAATTCATTATGAGTGATGATCAAATTACTAACGATATTGTAAATGACATTGCAGAGGATCGGAGTGACTCTCGCAGTGGAATAATCGATGATCCAGAAACACCTGATCAGGGTTTCTTGGATGAGGATAGACGAAATGCTTCACCACGTGATAACGGGAGGAGCAAGAAGAGAAAAATAAAACGAAATAACCATGTCAAAAGGAAGAGAAGAGTAAGTTCTTCTTCTTCTTCTTCAAGCTCAGAATCAGATTCCTCATCGTCGGAAGAAGAGGAATCTGCATCAAGAACAAAGAAAAGAAAACTGGATGAAGACATGTTTCACGTTAGAACTGAGGAAGAGGTTTTCAAATATGAACTTCCCAAAAAATTGTCTGATTATGTTAATCATTACATGAACACATACATTCCTGATAAGGAATTGAAGGATAAGATTATGATGGAAAATCCAGTTCCTAATAATGTTAATGTTACTCCTACAATGGATGAATTTCTTCGGGATCTCATGAAAGATGAGAAAAAATCCCAGGAGCTTTTAATGGATTCAGTATTAGAAAAAGTACAAATTAAAACACGTGCTGTTTTGGGTCCACTATCCCGAATGTGGTCTTACCTGCAAGAGATCACTAAAGATACAGCAGACGATAACGAAACAGTCTCAATCGATGTAGAAAAACTATTATTATATACTCAACAGACAGTTTTGTTATTGGGACAGGCGTTCAATACAACGTCTTATCACAGGCAATTTAATGCTTTGTCTGTATTAATGTCTCAGGGAGAAGCCAAGAGTACCATTAAAGACAAGGCTGAAATTTTGGGGAAAAAGGGTGTACTGCTTGGCAAAGAATTTCGCGACCAAGTGATGAAAGAAAAAGAAGCACGGAAGAAGATGGATACCATCCGGTCAAAGCGAGTGCCTAACATCAACAGAAGCTACCAACCCTTTCGAACAGGCCCCTCACAAAGACAAAATTTCAAGAGCAGTGGGGGGCACAGCTCAAAATTTGTCTACCAACGAAGGAGACAGCAAGATGGCTTCACAAATAAAGGTCAGTGTACAAAAGAACACACCTGTCCTCAACAAATTGGAATTACCAGTCCTAGTACCATGCACAAAACTAAACAAAGTGCATCCAATGGTAAAAAATATGTTTTATGGAATAAAAATTCCAGAAATTCCCCTTGCAGGAAGGTTGAAATACTTCCAAAAATCTTGGGAAAAATTAACAAAAGATCAAAACATTCTAGATATTATAAAAGGTTACCAAATACCATTCAAAACAACACCTTTACAAATCAAAACACCAAGGAAAGTTCAAATAACAAAATCTCAAGAGGTACTAGTGGACAAGGAAATTTCAGAAATGTTGAGGAAAGGGGCAGTAACTATTTGTCAGAATCAACCAGAACAGTTTGTGAGCACTCTATTCTTAGTTCCAAAAAAAGATGGAGGTTTTCGCCCTGTCATAAATCTAAAAAAGTTGAACAAGTACATTCCCTACCAGCACTTCAAGATGGAGGGTTTGCATTACTTGAAATTCATGTTGCAACAAGGGGATTACATGTGCAAGCTAGACATGAAGGACGCATACTTCTCAATCCCCTTACACAGTATTTCCCGCAAAAAAGTACGCTTTCAATGGTCAGGGAAATTGTACGAATTTCTTTGCCTTTGCTTTGGCTTAGGTCCTGCCCCAAGGATCTTTACGAAAATCCTAAAGATCCCAATGTCATTATTGAGAAGACTAAATATTTTAGTCATCATCTATTTGGACGACATGTTGATATTGGGAAGAACTTTAGAAGAGACATTGATAGCCAGGGACACAGTAATTTTCCTGTTGCAACATCTGGGGTTTGTCATAAATCTGAAAAAGTCTGTGTTGGACCCTCAACAGAAAATAGAATTTTTGGGCTTAATTGTGGATTCTCGCACTCTCTCCCTGTCCTTAACTCAGAAAAAGTTGTTAAAGATAAAAACCTGCTGTATGGAGATGTACAAGGCAAACAAGGTGTCCATTTTAGAATTGACAAAGCTAATTGGACTCTTATGCTCAACGGTTCAGGCAGTATTGCCAGCCCAACTTCAATTTCGATATTTGCAACAACTTCAGATTCAGTCATTACATCAATACCAGTCATATCACCATCAAATTTGTCTGGATCAAAATTCCAAACAAGAGTTGTTGTGGTGGATCCAAAATTTAACTCTTTACAATGGAAGATGCCTTGTACAATCTCCACCACAGATGGTGATACAGACAGATGCGTCCAATACAGGGTGGGGGGCATCATGTCAGGGAGAGACAACCAGGGGGGTATGGTCAGAAAGGGAGAGAAAATTCCATATAAATGTACTGGAACTCATTGCAGTAAAATTAGCCCTTCTGAGCTTCACAAAAAACAAATTAGTGAAATCCATACATTTTCAAATAGACAACACAACAGCCATAAGATATCTAGAAAAAATGGGAGGAGTGAAAAATGTGCAACTCCTGAAAGTAAGCAAAGAAATTTGGGATTACCTGTTATACCATGGGATCACGATTACCACAGAATATCTCCCCAGCAAATTGAACGTGATAGCAGACACACTTTCCAGGGAGAGATTGGATTCATCAGAGTGGAAACTTTGCCCCAATGTGTTTCGTCAACTTTGTCAAAAAATGAAAATTCCCGAGATAGACCTTTTTGCTTCTCGCCTGTCACATCAGTTACCAAAGTATGTAGCCTGGAAGCCAGATCCCTACAGTCAGGGTACAGATGCGATGCAACAGGATTGGTCTCAAAATTACCTGTACGCTTTCCCACCATTTTGTCTCATAAGCAGAATTCTGCAAAAAGTAAAACAGGAAAAAACACCCAGCATGATGTTAGTCACCCCAACATGGCACACACAACCATGGTACCCACAACTTCTGCAGATGTCCATGGAAAAGCCTTTGTTACTTCCAAAAATAAACAATCTTCTCAAAGATCCTTTAGGGAGAGTACATCCCTTAGTAACCAACAAAACTCTCAGGTTGGCGGCATGGAAAGTCTCAGGGCGAGATTATCTTTGTCAGGAATTTCATCGACAGCTGCCAAACTTATCTCAAATTCCAGAAGGGAATCATCAGCAGGCAATTATGAATCGTCCTGGAGAAAGTGGGTTGGCTGGTGTACTGAGAGACAAATTGATCCAATTTATTGTGATCTGAATCCAATTTTGGAATTTTTGGGGGAACTGTATGATGCAGGTTATGAATATAGAACAATAAATTCTCATAGATCAGCCATTTCAGCTTATCATCAACCAATAGAGGGTGAAAAAGTAGGTTCACATAAAAAAGTCTGTGAATTACTGTCAGGTGTATTCAATTCAAGACCGCCTCAACCTAGATATACATTTATTTGGGATGTTCAAGCAGTTTTAGATTATATAAAACAGAACTGGTCAGATAACAAAAATATCTCTGACAAATACCTTTCTCTAAAGTTGACAATGCTGTTAGCACTGGTTTCAGCCTCAAGGTCAGTGCAAATTCAACACCTTCACATCTCCCAAATGGGCAGATTGACAGACCAATATAAATTTGCATACACAAAGTTACATAAGGGATGGAGAAAAGGAAAAACAGCCCCAAGCATTCAATTTTTTGCTTATCCAGAAGATGCCCAAATGTGTGTAGTTAAATGTCTTGATGAATATCTTTTGAGATCTAAGGAGTGGCGAGAAAAGGGTGAAACTCAACTGATCCTAAGTTATATAAAACCTCATAAGGAAGTTACAAGTTCTACAATTTCTTGTTGGATAAAAGATACTTTAGATCTGACGGGAGTAACAAAAATTGGTAATTTTAGTGGACATTCTACAAGGTCTGCATCAACATCTAAAGCTGAGCTGACAGGCCTCTCAATTAAAGACATCCTAGATCGGGGTTCATGGTCTAATGAATCGACATGGCAAAGATTTTATCACAAGGAAGTTATTCCTGTTGGAAAAATATATCAGAAAAAAGTTTTAGGAGGAAAATAAGGTTGCTTTAAATTGAGGAGGACTAACCGCGATCCAACTGATTTTACGGAAAAGGTACCGCGATCCAGTTGGCTCAGTCGGTTACGTTGAAAGAACTCAGTATTAGATCGACTGAGATTGACGTAATAAAATTGAAGAATTACGTCAGGGCGCGAAGCGCCCGCAATGTAATTCCGATTTTATAAGTAAAATCGAAGGAAGATCTAATACTGCCCTCCCACACCACCGCTGATGTTAATTCTTTCCTTTCTGTTTTTTCTTCAGGTTATAACGGATTCAACAGAGGATTTAAACAACGTTGGCGTTAAAATTGTTTGCTAGAAACACGGAACATAAGTTACTACAATTTGTGTATTTTTTTCTGTTTCCTTCCCCTTTTTTTCCTCCATTGATCTGATCTAAAACTTTTTTTGCCTTCATACATAAATGAAGGTGAAAGTTTTCCGAGCTCCAGCTGGTTCAGTCGGTTACGTTGAAAGAACTCAGTATTAGATCTTCCTTCGATTTTACTTATAAAATCGGAATTACATTGCGGGCGCTTCGCGCCCTGACGTAATTCTTCAATTAAGTTAACACAAAGATCATCCTCAGTATGAGCACAGGGCCTATCCTATTTCTAATCATACATGAACTAGGTCTAAGTTAGCGCTGACCTTCAAGCCTTAAGGCTCTTGTTCAAATATTCAAGTGATATTTTCAGTTACAAGTAACTAAAATCCTCCCTTTTATATATTTCATATATGTTTTGATTCTGATGTGAAGCCTTTAAAAATTCCTAGACTGGGTTCGTTCATTACAATTTATATTGTTTCGTGAAGGGAGTTTCACTTTAATTCTCTAAAGACTCTAAAGCGCAGGTTAATTTCCATTTCGTCCGGAGGAGTAGTAGTCCAAGGGTGTTTTAATACGGTATTCGCTTTCGCTGCTACTGTAAAAAGTATTCATTTCAAGCTCGTTTCAAATAGCATGTCTAGTACATTAATCATGCCTAAAATCGAAATGTTAATCTCATGAAATTAGTGCTCATAACAAAAATCTTTCCGATTGTTCCTAGCTGCAGTCTTCCATGTTCCTCGTTAGCAAGGCATAACCAAAATGATAACAAAACCATGATCTTCGATCGTTATATTTTCATGAACTAATGATGAATCTGAATTCATCTTGTTTTTATTCAAGAAGGTGTTATAACAGTAACTGAACTTTATCACATCTTATTTTCGTATTGTTAGAAAATTATTAAAATTTCAGGTGAATCTTTAAGCTAAAACCACACAGTGTATGGGCTAGTTTAAAACACAACTTCTTCCAGTTTATCATCACTTCAAGATCGTTATAAAAAAGAGTCCATGCCTGATTTCAAGAGAAGATAACGTAACCCAAAAGTTTAATTAAATTAAAAAATAAAATTAAAAACTCGAAAAATATTCGCCTTATTGCACTCATAACATAACATTACATTTGGCTTCTAACAAAAATGTTACGCTATTTGGAAAACCTTATAATCAACTTAATCCCCTTAACAAGGAAATGAAATAAACCACATACCGGAGGGAGATATGTTTACATTAAAACTTTATAGATGTAAAATCAACTTAAAGCTCTAATATTATTATCACATTTTCGGCCGGAGACGTTTTTACCAATGACTGACCTAGCGGATTTCTTCATGTGATGATATATATTTATAACATTGTCATACTTCAACTTAAAAGCCTGGCTTTTCTGACCGAAAATGTGACAAACACTTTATACTAACAATGTTCAAACATTGAAATCAACTCTTCATTTTTATGGAAATTTAAAGCAATATTTTCATTAGTTTTCTGACCATCATAACTACAAGCTGAACTTTGCAACACTATCAATATAAATGATTTACGCACAGAGAAAACCAACAAAATTTTGAAGTTTACAATACTCAAATATTCATGTATCTTCAATATTCCAAAACGTTGATTTTCAAGCATATAACTGAGAAAAAAAAACCAAAAATCGAAATCTATTGCATTAAAAACTGCTTTTTTGAGTTATTACAACAAACGGCAGGTGAGGCTTTAAGGATATTAAAAACAATAACAAATATTAATCAATAATTATAATCTTCGTTTTCTTAGTAGAAAGGTTTAATGAAATCTTATATTTTCCGATTATAAAACAATTTCGTGAAGGATATTTGCAATAACATTTCTCATTATAATGATTCTTATCCTCATGGGGGATCTCAAATACAAAGCTCCTTTTTAAAGTTTGATATGTTTACATTTTCAGAGAGATTAGAAATTAGACATTCAAGGTAATACTTACTGCTGCTGTTTGGCGAGATGTTTGTTCGGTTGGAAGGCCAGAATATTGCCTTTGTAAATGAAAGAGGACATCTCTACTGAACTTGCGAATCTTTGGAACTACTGTTGCATGCGAAGTTGACTCTATAACAGCGGTGGAAAAGAAAATGTATTGAAAATGTATTGAAAAAAATGCCTTGATTGATTATATTTGAAGAATTTCACGAGTTATTATGATAACCTACCTGGAAAATTTGGGTTCGTTAATTCCTTGACAATTTCTTTATGTGAAATCAAAAACAATACTACTTCGGACTTTTCATTCTTAATAGGTATAACATCTAGTGTGCAAAGAAATGAAGAACCTAAAAAGACAATATTAATAACCAATGAAATCACTCCAATCTTTCATTTCATTGCAATAGACCAAAACATGTAGCTGACAAATTTGAATCGAGCGAATAGATATTCTCCTATCCTCTAGTTGAATTCTAGTCGAACGTTGTCCCTGACATGTCAAAAAGATCTAGCAAGACCGTGACCAGTGTTGTATTTGTTTATTATTTATTTTGGTAGCCGTCTGAACGGAGCTTAAGTCCTGGTCGGCCCAGACTTCTCTATATCACGTTTCTTAAAGAAGAAAACACCCAGAGCTCTTCCAAATAAAGGCTAAAAATATTAAATAAGAAAATATAAATATAAATAAGAATGAATGCACTTCTCACCATTTTTCTTGTTTAAATATATTTCAACTTTGAATTCAAACATCTTGAAAAGGGCGTCTTTCAATCGCAAGACGTCGTTGTAGTCAGTTTTCATGCCATACAGAAATCTACAATCACAACTTTTCCCAAGGAGTTCGCTTCTCGTATAACCTGTTAACTGACAGAAACCATCACTGCAATATATAATTGGGAAGCCACGATGGTACTCTGCATTCCCCAAAACGAAATTACTCACTGGAACGAAAAAAATGAAACAGTTTTCAAAATACCTTCAACCCTTTGAATTTTTTATTTAAGCTATGTAACGTTTTACATATAGTTCAACTGACAATTTTCCCACCAAACCTAAGTAAATGATGCAAACCATATAAATATTGTATAGGCTATGTATGTTTAGTGAAGCTGAAGTCAAGTTATGCCTCGCCCTTTCAAACATTTTTATAAGACGTTTTACCGTCAATTTATAGCGAAGAGAAATTGTCCGTAAAACATGTGTTAATTCATCAAGATTCTGAATCGTTTTATCTTGACTCAAACAAAATTCATTGGATCAAGCGCATCAAAGAAATGTATGTCAATTCTAACTAGAAGCCCCTACACTTTAACAATTTCAGAAAAGGATCAGAAATGTGGATATATATTTCGCTATAAAGTAATGTTGGCAATTATAAAGACGTTTTTTGAATTTAGGTGGATAGTTATTAGAAAAGGAGGCACTAAGCAAGTAAATACAGCAAGTGCAAAAATGGAAAGTATCAGTAATCATTCTTAGCCTAAAATAAACCGCCGCTTACTCAATCTGATAACACATTTAGTACTGACTTGTTTCGTTGATTTTCAATCACTTTTGTAGGGTCGGTCAAATGAAATAATCGAAGTGTATAACACTTGCTAAAATAATCTAATAATTCGTTTTCGCAGGTAAAACAAAATTAATGGGATATTTTAACACCATTCGTATTTACACGAGCAATAATTAAGGTGAATGGCAACATTTTAATGGTCAAACTCTCTAAGGTCAGGTGGTATTGTAATTCTGACATTTTTATGGTCAAACTATATTTGCAGTATTACAATTTATATACATGTTTTTTTCAATTCGTGTTCATTTCTTTTCTCCTTTTAATTTATCATTTTGTAAAATATGGCCTAACACTTTTATTCAAAAACACTACCATTGGAAATACTGTCCAAAAGATATCTGGATGATCATATGGTATCATATCAGGTCACATGGTAATTCTGACAGTTCAATGTTCCGTCAGCTACATACGCCAATTCCACACATTTTGAGTGTTGTCTTTAACTTAGTCATGGTAGATCTTTTGATCGTTTGTGCTTTTATAAAATATTTTAGTTAATAGATGACTCTCAAATCATGCACGTATATAACTAATGGATGTTTCAACATCAATTTTTCATCAATATGAGGCAATTAAATGCTTTTTACACTTCAAAAAAAGTTTCTGTCGTTTTCGTTTTCTGCAGGGATCACAATGACAGCGAAATAAGATTTCTTGCAATCATAGACGATAAACACTTTGTGTGTTCATTTTCATATGCACTTTGTTTGTTTGACACAGGATAAAGTTTCTTCTGACACACATGTTTTTAAGTTTTGATTTTCATTTTCTTCCCTTTACTAGTCTGGTCTCAAGGACTATCAATTCTCACTATCACTATATAAATATCCATATATGTTTTCCATCATGCATGCATATGTTCTTCTCTTGCTTTGATTTCAATAATATTAATATTTCTTCGAGCAAAAAGATGGTCTTATGATTACAAGACTACATATTAACAGGTAGATGTGTCTGCAAGAAGTTAAAATGCTTCTTCTTCTTGTTCTTCTAAAAGCTTTAGCTAAGGTAATAGATGTGACAAAAGGTGTATAATCATATTTTACTGGCTTAGTTTGTAATGTTTTAAAAGATTTATATTATGAAATATCAAATATTCCTTTAAAAAACAAGATAGATAGATAGATAGATAGACAGATAGATAGATAGATTTTTTGAATAATAATAAAGTTTACAAAAAGGAAGAAATAGCAAACTTAACTTACCGCTGCCATCAAATTTTCTTGTTAAACTTTCTAAAAAGGAATTTCCCGGGACAATGCCTTTCTGTCGAAGCACCATTATCAACTTAGTTACTATACCTCTAAACGAGAAGTTCAAGGATAGGTTATTCAATCATAGTTACATGGTTCTATCATAAAACATGTTTCTGCTTAACGATATTTTTTCACTGCAAAAAATTATTAATATAGAAGTTTCATCACGTATGCAGCAGATGGTTCAACTTGAAAAGTTGCGGTATAACCATACGGTTCTTGTAGGCTAACGGATAATACCGATCAAATTTTGTCTCAAACAATGTGTTGAGAGTATGATATCTTGAACAAACTTAAAATGAATTAAGCAGCAAAAAGATTGAACTTGGCTTTTGATATCGTGAAGGGTAAAGGCCCTCTAAGCTCATTACAGAGAGTTCTCATAATTTAATGCTAATATTCTTTCCGCGAACATTTCTGTTGACAAAACTTTAAGAATTGTTGTTTATGTCCACAATTTTAAGTTTTTTCGAAATCATTCCACGTTCGGCATTGAACGTAATTACTTATTGTTGTTATTTTGTTATATTATATATGTATTATATATATTATATATTATATTCTCAATAATGTCAATAATATTTGCACTTATTTGCACTTATTACATAAATGAATAAATTTCTGATCTACTTATCGGATTTTAGCAAATGAGGTATCAAGTTAAAGGTATTGTTGCGCACTTTAAAATAAACGATAGTTATGAACTTCCATCATTTCCTTTGTTGTGTCGACCACACCTTGCCTGATCAAAATCACGTTTGTTATAAGACACGTAATAAGTGAAATTTATTACAAACGTTTGGATTATTTTTACACTTTTAAAATTGCCAATAACTAAGGAAATCTGGGAAGCATCAAAAGAAAATTGAAGTGAATCAAAACTGAAAAATGCTGCAAATCCATATGAAAAATAGAAATTTGAATAGAACACGAGAAATTATAAGTTGTGTCTCCTCCTCTTCACCCCCCCCCCCCCCCCCCCCACACACACACACACACACACACACACGATGTGCAGAGAATGACACAATTTGATAAGATTGGTCATTCGAATTGAAGTACCATATGCCATCAAGTAATGGATATCAGTTCTATGCCCGTAACATAAACTTTCGCATCTTAAAATGGTCCATCAAAAAACACATAAAAAACCCCTCCCAAATAGAGAGATCTTTTATATTACTGAGAGAGCACGAAGCGATTTGGGAGGCTCGGATTGTAAGTATATTTCACTTATGAAGTAATTGTAAAATTGTTTCTATTTCTCTATCCCCATCCCTAGTGTTCCCATCCCTAGGTTTAATACTAGTGTTTTATATCACATTGGTGCTGTAATGAAATATCAATGATAGTATAGTATAGTATAGTATAGATTCATCTAATGTCAAAATGGTATTGGTAAATATGTATTTGGTAAGTATTTAAAATGACTTTGTTGAATCCTGTTAAAACAGCTATTTTTATAGCTACAAATCTTAAAAAACATTATTATTGGCAACCCATGCAAGCAGGGAAAACAGACATCTGGTATGATGATGACGGTGATGATGATATGATGATGGATTTCAGGTATTATTTCAGGTATAAATTGTATTCAATTTATTGGTATTCACTTGGTACATACTTGGTAAGTATTTTAATGATTTTGTTGAATTAGACCTTCACAAAAGCAATGTTACTGGGAAGAAATTTTTGTGGATCTGCCTCTTGAACCTCAAATTGGAAATTGCGAAATTTATTTGTGGATAATGCAAAACGTAAAAATAAATTCGGCAAAAATTACTTTCACAAAAGTTTCTTCCTTCCATTTCTCAAACAGTTGCGAGCTGTTTTTATCAAATAGGGTTGATCTGAGATAAAATAGATGTATCTTTCTTCTTCAGCCATAACATTTAAGGTTCTATAAATAACATCAACATTAGGATTTGCGTGTTCAGGTGGAGTCATCCGATACATTCGATACATTTTGCGATTAGATGAAGCACCATCACTGGTGACTCTAACAACTTTGATTCCCACATTCTCTTCAAGAATGCTAACTGCTTTCCAAAACAAACTGAATAACTGCACAGAAGCAGCAGTGGTTGTAGCAAAATTTGCAAATGAAAACTTTAATGAGTTAACATTAGATTTTCTTGGATTTTCATCTCATCCATCAATGTTATTCCGTATTTTTCAATGGATTGGAATTTACTGACAATGCCACAAAGCTCCTAAACAACATTTTCATTAATATCATGTTTAGGAATATAGTACGAATATAGTTTTTATAATCTAGTAGGCGTCTTCGACTTGGAAGAATGAGGAATACACTGTTTGTTTTTTCATCATAACGTATTTCACCATACAGCAGCCAATCCCAAGCAATAACGTATGACCATTGGGTGATACCGAACACCTGTTTTTGTCGAGGATAGGTATTTTTGCTGTTCTTCCCAAAATATCTTCATAAAAGGAGGAACAGATTGCTTATCAGCACCAGCCATAAATTTAATAAGGTCATCACCAAGATTTTTATCCACTTCAAGAGACTTACACTTATTTTTCAACTTGTAGTTTCCTTAATTCATCTTTCAGTTGCTTGTTCTCAATTCTATAACTTTGTAGAGTAAGCTTTACTCTCTCAGGAGATGTAAGAGAAATTAGTGCTTTTGGTTTAGCTGGTATATTTGAATTGGATCTCTTCCTTTCCAAACTCATATTTTCTTTAGATTCAGCAGAAGTACAGGAATTACACTTTTCAAGTTGGCTATCGATTAAAACCAAGCATGATGAAGATCTATACCATTTACTTTGGTGAAGGCGTTGGGTTTGACTGAATCGAACAGAAAATAACTTGAGAACAGCATGTTCAACACAACTAGCAATGAATTGACTCGATAAACCAGGGCATAGTTTGTAACCTTTGATGTAACTTATTAGTTGTGAAAAGTGAATGTTTTTAAAAGAAGATTGATATAAAGTGTATAGTGGGTGAACTGAAGAAAGACTCCATAACAGTACTCGAATGACGTAGTTAAGATCTTCTGAGTTATTTAGCTCATACTTTGGTACCATGTGGATGGAATCATAACATGAAAGAGAAATAGCCTTCTCTCGGTAGCTTATTTGCCAATCTAGGAGTTCAAATTTCTTAACCTTGAAGAAAATTCATCAAATGACTTATCCTGCGTGTTATTTATAACATTGAGATAACATTCTTTTTTTCTGCTGAATTTTTATGGCTGAATCACGAGAGGTTTTTGTAGATGATGATGAAGACGAGGGAAAACTTTTAACTGGAAGATTTAAGGTCGGGATTTAAGATACACTTATTGTCGTGTTGCATAGCAATCTTCGGTGAAATGACGTTGACAGATGATCAAACTTTTATTACTGATTTGCCTTTTTAGGGATTCATCGGTTACCGTATCTTTTGTAATGATGTTTAGTATTTTATTTCTCCATACTGTCTCAAACTCTCCGTCACCAGTTGGAACTTTAAAGAGTGAAATTCCCTTATACTTTAGCCTACGAGAGACTGCGCAGCCGTAAATAGAACAATTATCACCTGGCATGTAACAAAATCCTTTCCAGAGGTTTCAGATTACACACAAATTCTAGCGAAAATGCGCCATTTTTAAAAGTTAGTGCACGAAGAAAACTGGGTTCTAGTGCAAACTAGCGAACAAAAGGATAAAAAATAACACACTTTGAATCACCAGACTATCTCTTTTTCTTATGACTATGTAATTATTTGAAACAGAACGATCATTGTAAGATAAAGTCGATCTTTGAGGATTATGGTTTTAAGCGAGTAATGAATAGAGCCTACACGAATTACGGAAAACACAAAAACTTTGATTGATGTAGTGTTTAGCAATAATTCTTAGAACATAAGTGATACTGCTGTAGTACCTGCAAGCTAAAGTGATCATGATCTAACTTGATGCGTGAGAAAAATAAACCATATAAAATACCAACCTCGTATAATAAGGTGTCGAAATTACGTAAATTATGAAAAGATATTAATATTTCAAACCTCGTGTGTACAGCCTGATCATGTTTCATGGAATAGTTACAAACGCATTTGATAAACATGCCCGATATATCTCCAAAAAAGTGAAGGGAGGTTATGTTCATGGTTGAATAAAGTTGTCAAAACCGAAATGAACACGCGTGACAAACTTCTACGTAAGACTCGCTAATCGAAACAAGAAAATGATCGGTCATCTTATAAACGCCAACGTAACAGAGTTACTAACCTTGTGAAGAAAGTGAAGAATCAGTACTATTGGAATATCAATAGTATCATTTCTAAGTCATTTCTGGAAAACAATAAAGCAACCGTTCCCCACATCAATCTCCACAAGAGATCATTCAGCATCTATCAACAAAAACGGGAAAAGTTCTACAGACAAACAAGTTGTTGCAGGCAGTTTCTGCTCCAATTTTACAGCCATTGCAAAGGAGATGAAACATATTGCAATCCCATTGAGAGATTTCGTATGGTCCCGTCCATCGATTGTTCGCAACTCCACCAAAACTCGTTTCAACTTTAATCCTGTAGAGAGATCCTTCGTACTGAAACAGCTCAAGCAACTTAAACGTAGAAAGGCATGTGGTAACGATAATTTACCGCCGGGATTATGAAAAGATTCCACTCACACACATCATTAACTTATCTTTGAAACGTGGAATTGTACCTAGAAAATGTAAAGTAGGGAAGATAACACCTGTTTTCAAATCAGGAAACCACGCTGATATTGAAAACTACCTTCCTGTATTAGTTCTTCCTACGCTATCAAAAATATTGAAAGAAGCAATTCATACACAGTTAATCACTTTTCTAGAAGAAAACAATCTTCTCAGCAAGTATCAATTTGGCTTTCGCTCTAAAAGGTCATGCGAGTTAGCAATAACGTACTTTACAGATCTGATTCGGAAAAGTGTAGAAAATGGAAAATATACTGGAGCCGTCTACATTGACTTGTGGAAGGCTTTTGACACTGTGAGTCCTTCAATAATTCTAGAAAAGCTACCGTCATATGGATTTGAATTGACTGAATTGTCATGGTTTACAGATTATTTATTTGAAAGAAGGCGATATGTCATGTTCGATGGTACAAAATCAAATACTGAATATGTCTGTTTTGGAGTTCCTCAGGGCTCAATTCTGGAACCGTTATTGTTTTTGATTATTTTCAATGATGTTGATGATACTGTTCTCTCCACATCATCCGATGACTTTACTATCATCTCTCCACATCATCCGATGACTTTACTATCATCGAAAATAAATTAAATGAAGATCTCAGTAATCTCAATACATGGTTATCAAGAAATGAGCTGCTCATTAATTTGAAGAAGGTTAAAATAGAAGCCGTGCTTTTTGTGTCCGGTAAGTGGTTGAAGAAAAGTTGAAAATCAACATCTGAATATGTCAATTAATAATACCAAGGTTAACAGTACAAACAGTTACAAGTACCTTGGTGTTTTACTGAATCTGTCATTAACGTTAAACAATCATTTGGATAAAACGATGAAGAAAGCCTCAATCGAGAGTGAGTTTGCTACACAAATTACGCGATACTTTAAATATGTGCTCTATAGATCGATGATATTTCCATTAATCTTACTATAATTCTGTCACTTGCTCATACTGTCCGACTAAATATAAAGGTATTTGGCGCTTTGAGAGAAGATGCAGACGAATATAATATTCTCTGGAAATACCTTCGATTCAAAACATGATAACTAAACATGCATGATTGTATCCATGGAAACATTTGTGAGTTGTTCGAAAACTATTTCGAAAAATAACAACATAAAAACGATACTCGCAACAATAACTATTCAATGGAATTGGCAAGAGTGAAAACTGAATTCGGTAAAAAAAGTTTATATTTTGAAGGGACATAAATTTATAATGATTTGCCATTTTTCATTCGATCAAAAAAATTCCCGGTCGCCTTTTTTGACCGAACTGAATAACTGTGATTAGTTATCAGACCAATTTTTCATTCTACTGTATTTGTGTCGCTTATTAAATTGCTTTAATTCTTTTTCTTTTTTTTAGTCTAATCTAATCGAGACCAATCTAGTTCTCGATTATCTTCCCTCCGATCTGTTTTTATGTTCATGTATTATATGAATATTTTGTATTATTTTTTATCAATTTACTAGTTTTGCTAATTTTTAACAACAGGACCCTTGTAATAACAGTATTACTGATAGTAATATCCTGTATAAAAATTCAAGTAACAAGGTTTTGTAGACAATTTTCATCTCCTTTTTACGACATAATAAATGAAATAATAAAATCAATTTCTACTAACATGTACATGCAGCTTATTGTAAGCCTATTTAATGCTCTTTACACACTTTACACATTTTCTGTTGATATAATTCTCTGAGGAGTCACAATGGCCATGAAATAAGATTTTTCCCAATACACATTAGTGCTTAGTGTATATACATGCATTTGGTTTTATTTTTAAGTGTGCACTCATTTATCAAAGCATTAAAATATACTAAAATTTACAAGTAACATTAACGTTTGAAAGTAACATTATTCTAACGTTGCCATAATGTTCTAAAGTTAACGTTAATAAGTAAGGTTAATACAATGTTAGAATAACATTGGAAAACGTCAAACCAATATACAACGTTAGTCTAACGTTGGATGCCGGTTGGGAAACGTTACACTCCTGCAAAGCGCTGAGGATGATCTGTCCGGAGGTAAAACAATAATGATACAGTAAAACATAACTGCAAATGTTTTGTTCACCAAATGCTGTTCTAATATTTCATTAGGAACGTATATATCAAAAATGAAACCGGCAAATTAACATCAAATGTTCTCTTCTTTCCCCCTCAAGCCAAATTGAAGAGAAGAAACTGGTTATGAAAATAGCAACAACAAGAACGTTTTGTGGTTTTGTGCTCCGACATACCTTGATTGTTTTATGTGTGCTTAAAATGTCGATAAAATAGAAAAGATCTCAAAAGAATCAATTGTCTGATATGCACCATAATGTGATCATCAACAACAAAACATCAACATCTGATTTGCAATGCTTTCCTAACCAGTTTATTCTTATAAGCTTCACTCAAACTAACCACATACAACCATATGATAAAAGCGAACGCAACAAGTAAACATATCAAGAAGATGTTATCAAGTCTTGTTTCGGACTTATCAATGGTCATTCAAATAAAATAACCATAAAAGAAATACACAAGCTTGAAATCTTCAAGACTAAAATATCCAATGGCGCCATATATATTTTTGCAGAAAAGGTAGAAAAGAGAGATCAACAATTTGATCTTCATTCATGAATGTATAAATCTTTTTTCTGATATGTGAAAATATATAGCCGACATGTGGTTCAATTCTTCTATACAAAAGCACTTAAAAAAGATTTTTTCGAAAAAGGAGAAATGAAATTTAACAGCAAGAAATATGAAACTTTTCGTACTTATCTACTTAACACCAAACACAAAGGACATTTTATCCGTCTCTTAAAAGTTCTTCATAAATCTTTATGATGGTTCCATATTCAGTTTTTTTCTGGCTATTTGAAAACATTTTGTTTTATAAAAATAATAAATAAATAAAATAATAAAACAAAAACGTTTATAACTAATCACAAAAGCTTCGATCAGCATTTTTTGTAAAATGGAAAGAAAAAACAACACACACAATTCCTTCAGCTGCGTGTTTGATATAACGTTATCAAGTTGTGATCATAGATCACTGATTACCGTTATATGGTTCTGCTTCCTATATTTCGTGAACTCTTAACACGTTAGTTCACTCAGAGAGTTTCCATCAAAACAATGGCTAGTGGAGTCCGACAGACGTCGCTGGAATTCCGTTTGTAAATAATGAATCTTGACATGGCCAAATTCCACCACAATGAATACAACTTTCACGAATTTTTTTAAACGTCATTAAAAGGTGGAAACCCCCTAAAAACTTTGAAATAGCCACAAATACATTTCATTGGTACGACGTAACAAATTGTGACCAAATTGTTTTCGGCATCTGATAACTAATTAATGTCCTCCAAACTACGCCTTTCTTAACAAAAGTCGCTCTCACGCAGGCCATTTTCTGTTTGAAGGGCGTTGTGTCTTAAACTTAAATAAAGCATAAAGGCTGATCTTCATTAAGCGAATTTTGGTCACGCGGGCGCTAGCGGGAAGTTCTGGGCATGCGCTGAAGCTGTACTTTCATAAAGTTGCGTAACATGGGCTGGTCGTAGAGATCGCCAAGAGAGTTCGAATAGTTTGAACTTTTTCGCTGATCGCTGGCTTGCTTTGACGTCATTATTCCTTATTAGCCAATTAAAATCAAATGTAGAACTGAAAAATGTTCAAAGTATGTGTAAAAAGTTATTCGAAGGAATATACAGGGAATGATAAGAAAAAAAATTCGCAAATATACAAGAACGTTTGAAATTTTGTATGTTAAGTACATTAAATGCTAATGTACAAGAAGTAAGTAAGTAACGGGAAGTTTAAACGTCCTTGGGCACATCCATTTATCTCAATTGCTCTTCATCCCGTCCGACAGTCAACTTATTAGATAACTTACCGCTAAAGATACGTTAAGCATTGCTCTAACTTGCCCACTGGCCAGCATGCGGTCAGCCAATGGCTCCTAATGGGCTGAATATGCTGCTTTCAAAGCGCATCGGAGTGGAGTATCGATTCCAGTTTCCACAGTAGGGATTGAATCCCAACCGCACTGGTGAAAACCGAAGGTGCTTCCACTACACCATCGCCGCAAACAAACGAAGAAAATACAGCAACAATAGCAAGTGAGACCACAGTAACTGATGAAAACTATAGTAAAATATTATACTGCAGAAATTGACTACACAGCTAATTTCGAAGAAATTCTAGTTGAACAGATCAGAGCTCATCGATGCTTGTGGGATACATCGTGTAGGGCTGTTAAAGAGATACAGAAGAAACAGCAAAGCTTGGATATTGATATCCAAAAAACCTCTGCCTCTCTCTTTGTTTTTCTTCAAAAGTACAACAAAACCAAAATTTTTGTATTTCTCTCCATGTTTACCACTGGCTTTGATTTTATACTTTTGACGCTCATATTTTTCTGGAATGGAGATCAGTAAATCGCTTGTTTGCTCGGGTCGCTAGCGCCTGTGTGGCCAAAATTCGGTAAATGGAGATCAGCTTTAAGAAGTCAGAACGTGAAATGAGCGACGAAAATTTTCCCAAATACCCATTTTAAGTAAATAAGGGTCCCGATCAACGCGCACGATCAATGCGCTTAGAAACCCTGCTTATATTTATGCTCATTTGCTTTTGGAACGCTTGTGGCGAACAGAAAGCTAGCACGACATAAAAATCACGTGCAAAACTTTCTTAAAACTTTGTAGTGTCTTTTAAACGTAAAAGGTCACATTTCTTATTGTTCAAATGAGGGAATCCAAGTAGCGAAATTCGCACGTTAGCATTCATAACTTCCGAAATTCGCATGTTAGCATTCGTAACTTGTGAAATTCGCATGTTAGCATTCATAACTTGCGAAATTCGCATGTTAGCATCCATAACTTGCGAAATTCGCATGTTAGCATCCATAACTTATAACTTGCGAAATTCGCAAGTGTACAAATTGCTAAGTTAATTAAATACTACATAGGCAACATGTTGCGCTAATGTATTCTTAAAGAAATGTGTCTATATTTTTTATAAAGTCTTAACTGATCAATCAACTAATGGCAAAAGGGGCCACCGTAAAAATGTGAAAAATAACAATCCTGCAACATCCATGCTGTAAGGTATGGCTTAGAAACGCTTTGCCACTTTGGCGCAAATGCTTATAAGAATGCAGACTGCAGACGTTGGAGAATTTAAAACCAAAATAAGACTCCGACTAAGTGTCCTTGCAGAATATGGAAAGCCTACTTCCAAAATTTGGGCTTCCTGTGACCTATTTAGTTACCGTAGTGTAGACTGGTATATATATATGGGATATTTTAGTCGAAATTTGACATTCTATAACTTCAACTTACTAAATTTTTCACGCTCTTTCCATTCACCGTATATCGAACAATATCTAAATGTTAGTCTTTAATAAATAAATAAAAAAAAATAATTACAACAAATATTACAAAACAAATGCAAAAGTTTCGTTTTTATTTTTCCAATAAACATCACAAATACCAGTCAAAATCATCACTATCACCATCATCATCTTCACTTCCATCTCCCATACAACTACTTTGAACTGCTCATTCTCCAGCGTTTACGTCCTCTGTATCCTACAACCAATCCACGGTAGTTATTTAACATCATGTGATCAAAAAGTGAGCAAAACAAACTAGTTAGGTAGGTGGGGAGTTAAAAGTTAGGATCCTACAAAAATCGTCGAAATATTCAGTCAAATACTGAAATATGGGAACAATTTAAAAGAGCAAACACTTCAAAGTGAATCTTTGCAAAAATCTGAATATCACACATAAAGCTAAAATATACATTTATCGTTATACAAGTTTGTGATTTCATATTTCATCAATACCAAATTTCCAACCATTTTCTTCCAGAGATATCTCTTCAATTAATCTCTTATTCAATCAAGTGCAGTTATATAGTGGATAATATATTCTAGAATGTGCTGCTTCATTAAATCAGGATTAGCAGGTAATTCTTGTAATGTCTTCGTTTCCATTGGTTTGTACATCATCTAGATTAGGGTCTCGGCTGTTGATATTCCTTGCTCAGAAAATGCTCCATGAAGATCGACGTTCTTGTTCAGCAACCGCCCAACCGCCCAACCGCTTGACAATCTTCCTTTACCACGACATCTCAATAAATTGATATCTTCTTTTCATAAATCTATGGACCTATGTTCATAAATCTATAAAGTTTATGAACTGTTGATATAACTGTGCATTTGTCGCAATGCAGCATGGATATGAGATGGATAGGAGCTTGCTTATTTGTGCTTAATCCTGACCTATGAAGACCAGTTTGTCGGTTTTTTTTCTCCATTAAATTTTAGATACATATCTATGAAGTTAGTTGGGCGCCAAAATCTTCTGTCAAGTCGTTGTGTTGTTTTAGATGTTTTATTGGGTATTCAAAATAGGCGTTTAAAAAATATCTTCTTTTAGATGTTTATTCGTTAGTCGTTTTAGATGTTAAGTGGCATTCCGTTTAGAAGGTCCAGAAGATGAGTGGTTGCAACCTTGTTACCAAAATGTTTAATTTTTGTGTCCAAAATTACACTAAAACAGATTTTCGTTTTGTATTAACATGGTACCTCGTCTATACTGAGCTGATCATTTTTTTTTTTATTTCTTACTGTATGTTACAAATTTTGCTAATGTGTAAAAGATATTATTTGACCAAAACTAAATATACTACCTAATCTGTGTTATTGACTGGACCTCGTGTTGAATGAGTCCTGCCATTTTAGCAGAAAAGTGCTGACTCTCGGCAAGTGTTTGGTCATGGTCTTTTCATGGTCTTTCACTCCATAAACAAGTTACCGGGACGGCAACTCATCTTCTCAGATGATCTACTTAAAAAGCTTCATTCTGAGTAAATAACCCACGAATAATGTGATTCTGAATACACAATTCGCAAAATTTGAATAACTAAATGTGAGCATCGGCAAATGTTGCAGAACGGATTAACTTCTAAAATGAATGAACTTCCAAAGCGAGTTAACATTTAAGTCGATTAATTACGTCGCAAGTCAACATCTAAAAACGACACGATAACTGGAGAGACGAGATTTTGGCGCAGAACTAACTTTTTACATTTCTTCATAAATGATGCAATCAAATAAATCAGTTTTCAAAAGTGAAAATTCTAATTATAAAAGCTTAAACAATCTGATTGGTTGAAAATAAATATTACATAAAAAATGGAAGATAGACGTTTTCGAAATACCGTAAAATTTCGAATATCAGCCCCCTGGTTATAGCCGCCCCGGATTTAAGTCCCAAAATTTCTGGTTTTATGGCCTCACACTTATAAGCCCACTAAAGTTTCTGGGTTTGAATTTATATTAGTCCAGGGCTTTCTAACGGGGATTTTACGCTACACTATACTTTTTTATAATCTCTTACCCAAGAATTTCGTTTCGACATTTTTCAATGTGATAAAAGGAAAGAGTGTGAAAAAATGAGTAAACTAGAGGTATAGAACATTAAGTTTCAACTCGATTATCCCAAGAAATCGTCGAAAGATGATTTAAAGAACACATAATAAGCTGACGTCAGCATTTGGTTTAAAGAGCCATAACTTTTTTGCAACGCAAGTAAACTATAAAGTATTTACCAACTGTTTGTTCCATTTTTTACAAAAAAAATTGAACTTTGATTTTTTTCTGACCTTCAAACCATGAAGTCATCAGTTACGTTATATTGGGGCGAAATCGTGAAAGGGCCATCAGTGATTTTGAATCAAAGGTTAGGATATTCGCCAGTTTTTCTATAAAAATTTCCTGTCTACAGTGCTAGAAAGTGGATGTTAAAAAGCTTTTGCTGGATTTTTTTATGAAATACATATAGTTGTTTTAATCAAAAATAAAAATAAATAGATAATGGAACACCACACAGATAAAGAAAACAAAAGAGATCGAAAAAAATGAAAGCATTTCCACTAGCTATTCTACTTTTAAGGTGGAAACACACTACTGTAAACGTATCTGTGAGGTTTGCAGCCATAGAAAATTTCTCATCGTGTATCTCAGACTGTCATGTAACGAGTGCACCACGCCAAGTTTTAGGATCCGAATCATCATCCCCAGGGTAAACAAATATCTACTGGCACTCCGCACCGCAGATATAAAAAGCGGAATATGTTATGTAAATACCGTGTTGCCTCCAATAAGCGCCCATGGTGGTTAGTAGAATTAACCCTCAGATTGATTTGCAGTGTATATTAGAGTTTTTATATTTTTAAATGCCGTAAAGGATAGTGATAATATAGTTATAATATAGTGATAATATAGTTATAATATAGTGATAATATAGTGATAATATAGTGATAATATAGTGATAATATAGTGATAATATAGTTATAATATAGTGATAATATAGTTATAATATAGTGATAATATAGTGATAATATAGTTATAATATAGTGATAATATAGTTATAATATAGTGATAATATAGTGATAATATAGTGATAATATACAAAAGTTAATACACAATTCCCCAAATGAATTTTAATACAGTTCAACATCGCTTTCATGTTTTTCATGTCTTCAGTTACTGCTCAAATAACGCAACTGCATATCTTACTGTATATCTTACTATCTTATCCGGCCAAGCTTGCAATAAGCGCCCCATCTTTTGGTTCCGCCTTCTAATAAGCGCCGTTCCCTTAAATTTAAAAAAAATTAAGCGCCCGAGCGCTTATTAAAGGCAATACAGTTTGTTACACGGTATATTTTTCTGAAACCTAATGCATTGCGAGTTAAAACACCTGACCTCAACAGAAGTCATTCAGATGTCAATATTGTTGTAGTTTTTTATATTCATACGTTAAACTTGACTCCAAGCTTTCCAACGCTCTATTTTCAAAGGAGACAGCCCGAACACCCATTTGGCACCGGGGTTTTAAAAGTGTTCAACTGGGGGTAATTGATATAATCATTATTTTCTCCATACATGTTTCACCCACCAAGTTTTGTTGCAATTTCCTAGTTTACAGTTACTAGTAAAAAGTATACTTAAATTCGTCACAAGCACGACCTGGGACGACCTATACTACTTAACTATAGTTTGAAAGTCTTCAATCTTTTAGTATTCTCTCTCTTCCGTTTTGAAGAGGCGAGGATAAGTAAAGAAACATCAGTTCGAAAATAATGTATATTAATAATGTATATTAATGGCTAAAGAAATGGCTACCATTTTCGCGGCTCTGTGTGAAGATATACGGTTTCTTTATCAACATAAACACAGTCCGTATAGATATTCATGTTCAATATCTTTGACGATTATAAAGAAAAAAAAATATTCATGAGTATTGATTAATGTATATTGATGAGTATTTTTTCCTCTGCGATTACTTCCAAATCCCTCTTTCCTCTCTGGAAATCACATTCTGCTATAAACCTTATGATTCGGCAAAATACAAAATGGTTTGATTTAGTAGTTTCCCGTCATTCTGTTGCGCACTAGGATAATTCCCGACAAGACTTTCCATGAATTCGTATTTATACACAGATCTCTCTTATTCGCCTCGTTTTTTTATGTTAGAATATCATTAAAGTGGAAAATGGAAACGTTATTCCCACAAACTTTATCAACGACATTTTGAGATAAACTTGAGCACAGTCGAAAATGCTTATCTTTCAGTCCTTCACTCAAGCGTGTGATTGTTTTATACAGAAAATAATTCGTTTAAGCCAGAAAGCATGTCTATTCTAAAATGGCAGATTTTTATAAATAAAACAACGAATTTTCAGAAATATTGGTAAAGCTTCATCTGTTATATAACATAAAAATGCTATGCAAGTCTTGAGTGTTCTGCTACTATTGAGTCTTGCTGTTTATGCTTCTACCTTATCAAAAGGTGAGTCTGATATATTTTACTGACCGATCCCAATAACATATCGCAGTTTTTATATAAGACTATTCTCTAGTCACCACGTTTTTATCATTTTAAGGTAACAAATTTTTCTTTTATCTACCTACCGTAATTCCGCGGTTATTTGAGAACAGCGCTTATTCGAGGGCGGCGCTTATTATTTTCAGCAGTATTCAAGGATTCTTATTTTCTCAAGATTGGCTAAAAAAACAATCTTGATGAATTGCAATTTGCCTCTGACTTTTTGAAACAGAGAGTAACAATGGAGCGAGGTCATGATTCGACTAAATGTAGTACACGAGACAAGCAACTTTAAAGTGGGCGAATGTGGTGCAGTCAACCTAATTCTTACTCTTGCTGTTTAAATTACTCGCTAGAAGTATAGCAGTCTGTCTCCCAAACCTTGGATTGAATAAAATTGAATGTCGGCCCAAAATGTTAGTTTATACAGTTTTCCTTGGTTTGGCTGTATTCTACGAGTTTCTCGTTGAAGGAATATCATGAATATACCTTTTACGGATAATAATTTGTTTGAATGTTTTGACAAACATGTTCCAGATTTTGTAACTACAACAAATACCAACATAAATTAACATTCTGGGTTAAAACGTTTTACCGGTCCTATTTTTTGTAATTTATATTTCCACTAAAATCACGGAACGATGCGTATCCATAGAACTTAGCTTAAAAAGCTGCGCTCATATCATTTGACTTCTTTTGTTGATTTTTTGTTTTTAATGGATTAATATTTCACTTATATGTTTACCAAGATTCTCTTTTTCTTTTTCTTTTTCTCAGCAGCTTATAAACTATTGGTTTACTTGTTGTACGGCCTTTATTTCATCTATTACTATCGCGGCCATTAAGGGCTGCTTTATTCATTTTTTAAACCTATCACGTTATTTAGCGGACTGAGAACACCAAATGTGACAACGGGGTGATATCCAGCCCACAAAAGGAGGCCAGATTCATATGATATGGCCTTGGAAAATCAAAACCACACCTGAACTCTTATTGATGATATAATATACTGCTATATGTCATTCGTTCTAGCTCTTACTTTTCTGGGTTGTCTGTTTAAATGCCCAGTATGGAATGACACCTCCACGTTATTTCCCGAGGTAGCAACAAAAACAATTATCCCCAAAAATGAAAGGTATCCAGTGAAATATTGCAAAGCTCGTGCCAAACTTGGAGATAAAGTATTTGGAGTTTGCAAACACACTTGCTTAAATGGAAACCGATTACATTTGGTTTTACCCTATGAAGAGTTGGATAACAGGAAGCCATCAAAGTGCCACAAGAAGATAAAGATCTACAGTTTTGTGGGTATAATAACTATTGATTAGTATAACATATCCATCTGACAAATGCATGTATACGTTCATTTAGAGGCTTTAATTTAACATTTAGCAGAAAACGTAATTTTTCTTAAAACAAACACATGTCTAGGCTTTGGCTGTATTCGTCCTTCATGTTTGGAATAAATATACGTTTCGTTAGATTAAAATGACCATGATAGGTTTTGTTTCACAGGGGAACTGTTCGAAAAAGAAAGACGATCAATTTCAAGAAAGAGACAATACATTCCCAATCAAATACCTAATCAGAAAGGTTTGACTTCATTCATTTCAATTCTTCATATGGAAAAGACTAACTTCAGTTAATTTGACAATGCCGAAGAAAATAATGTTTAAATAATGTTTAATCACATTACATTAAAAACTGGAACTCGAGGAAAGAAGTTTACCTGCAGCTGCTCTGTTATCTTTTTTCCGTTTCAAAAAATTTATTTCAATTTTCTTGTTTAGAAATGAATTTTAGAAACTTATTTGAAAATGATGGGTTTGAACTTCAGTACAAAACTAGTGATGTGGTACAGTATTGGTCATGCCAAGGAGAAAACAGAGATTACAAGAAAATGTATCGAAATCCATACAAACCCAAGTATGGCAAATACTGTGGTTTATGTACTGACAGAGAGAATGAAGACGAAGGGCCTGGACAACATATTGGTACGTGTGACCTAGGAGGATGAATAGCCCAGGTCACACTGAGATTAGTTTACATTAGTTAAGGTTATTCATAGGACTTTTTTCTATTTTGGCCAAATACTATTCACATAAATACTTTTTGAGAAAAAGTCTCTTCTACACTACCAAAAAAAAAAAAAAAATCTGAAATGAAATTGAAAAATGCCCTATGAGTAACCTTAATTAATCTCAGTGTAACCTGGGATTAATGAGGAGCGATGCGACACAAAACTTCTAAAATTCTTTTGAAATAACTGTGTTTCAGTGACATAATACAAACTAACTTTTTAAATCTCCGCGGAAAACTGAAAATCCAATGAAATGCGTAAATGCGCATTTCTTTAGAATTTATGAACAATAGGAATTTGAATAGAACACGAGAAAAAAGTTACCAGTTGTGTCTCCTTCTCTTCATCCTCCTAAATGATATTATGTCAGGTTAAAGAATGGATGTATAACAAGATTATACGTCCATGGTTAAAATCAATGAAAAGACTTGAAAACATGATATAACATGGTTGTTTCTATTAATACTACCTCCTGTTGGAAGTGATAACACAAAATAGAAGAATCATGACATTCCATTGAAAATGCGATAGGGCAAATTCACAAAATTGTAAACTAGCTATACCAGGGTGTTTTTCTATATGAATGTGGTAGTTACAATCATCTATGTGACTGCAAGCAAAAACACATGACTATATATAGATGACTTTCCAAGTGACGTATTGTTTATAAATATAGTTGTTCTTTGCACGATAATTACTGAATGTTTTAACATAGAATAATAATGGTCAAGTCATTGTTTAGCAACACGTGCACGCATCTTGGTTGGTAATTTAAATTCTCTTTGACACTTTGAAAAACTTTCCGTTTATTTGTCTCTCCTTTGTTGTGACCCCTTACGGAAAATAAAATAAGATGTCTTCAATAGACATTAGCACTTATCATATTTTCATGAATTTTGTTTGATTTCAAGGTATAAGCTTGTAATTAACCTGATAAAGGTTTCATCCTAGTGAGAGTTGTTATTCCTTAAGTAATGCTCTCCAAAAGGAATTTTCCAATAGTAAAACCGTTGGCTGAAATTTTTATTTAGTCTCAGTTAAAGAGAAAAAGAGCAAAATAGATTTTGGACAAAATTTGTTAAAAGTTAGACTCAGTAACTTGGACCAAAATATTTTGGTCCAATTTTATCCGCCCAAATTTTTCGTAGTAAATGTTTATATAATTTGTTGCTTTCTCCGGTAATTATAAAAACGTCACTAACTTCAGTATTAATGCTATATATTCTTTGCTTCATTATTCGGAAAGGTGCTGTAATAGCCGCTGATGGAATATACAAAATTACTGGCTGGACCAGATTACTGTACTATAAATCAAAGGCAGAAGCAGCGGAAATCGAGTTGTGGGTTAAATGGAGGACCAAAGAATCAGATATCGACGAAAAGAAACTTTTAGCTAAAAGGAACAAATGGATAAATAGTAAGTTTAAAGTGGTATTCATGAAATAGGAAGTGCGAATGATGACGAAGATAGGACATAATACAATGCAAAATTTCAGATCATTTTCAGTGAACTACCGGCGATATTTTCAACATGAAGGAGGAATATTCGTAAAGAAAGTTGTAGTGCAGAGCCAGCATTTTTAATGCTCTTGATGAGCCGAGTAAAATGTTCGAGATAGCGAAAGGTTTTCTACGGTAAGGAAACCCTCAAGAGACCAAGAGTTATGTTCAAGATAGCGGATGTTTGTGGTAGGGGTGTTCGAGACAGCGAGAGTCGACTATATGAATTTGAGGGGACACAACGTCATAAAACCCACAAACCAAAAGATGTCAATTTTTACCTGTTTTTAAAATATCCCGTTTGCCTTTAACCTTTTTTCCTTCTATAGATGATGGTTGGATATTTTGGAGCTCCCAGTTTCATTTACCTGCCGATACGAATTATCGATTTGTTTTTGTTTATTTGAAAGGTCCAAAGAGACATATTGATATTTTTATTGACGGAATGATATTAGAACTCCTTCCACATTCCAATAACTGGAAAAACCTGTTAGATGAAAAAATTAAAGACACACGGAAAAGAGATGTAACGATCAGGTAACATACCAAGTGTCTTTCTTTTGTCAAATTAAATGAGCGCATTCATGTTGAATTCAATTTTATCATCCGTGTACAAATAAGGACAGTTTCTGCCGTTCTTTGTAAACTCCAGAAAGTTCAGTTTTCTTCTTAAGATTTCGTAGACTATAATATTTATTACGAAGAAGTATTCAACAGAAGCGAGTTTAATCCAGTAATTTACGTTCTGTTTAGAGTCATGTTCGATGAACACCATTATACTAAGAAAGATTTTTTCAAAACTAAACTTGAGGTTTGTAATGAAAAGAAAAATCACTGATTTTATACGCGCGTTCTTTAATTAAAGTCAAACCTCTCTATAGGGGAATACCATCAAGACCAAAACAAATGTGCCCGCTATAAGGAGGTGTCCGCTAAGTAGAGGTTTCGACTTCAAGGAGAAAAGGCATCGGTTTCTGGAAAACGTGTCTGTTATAAGAAGGTGTCCGATATACGGGATGTCCGATATAGAGATGCTTTTCTCTTTAATTGAATAATTTATCACGTGGTCATTGTTTATCTTTTACTATTTTTTTTACGTTTACCGGCGAATAATAATAAAAAACCCAGATCTTTAACGTTCCAAGTTTCCTGGTTTCTTTTTAGATCGACTAAATCCAGAAGAACAATTTATTTTTTACTTCCCCTCAGAACTTTTAACAACGCTAGTAACCATTTTTCATAACCTCCACCCAAAATAATTATCATAGGTGTGGTTGGCAGCAATCTTTATACTGACACTTTCAATGAAAATCCTAAGAAAAACATGGAACCGTTCTTTCTAAATGCTGGTCACTACAAATTGAAGAATGATGCAATGATGTGTAAAAAATCGGAGCAGCTCCGTGATTGGGCAAAACCACACACAATGACAACATTTAAAAATTATTTCTAAAAATAATAAAGGACCTCAAAATGGCTTTTCGGTTTGATAATAATAATAATCTGATAATTTTCGGTTTGATAATATAGACTAGTAGAATATTACATTGCAATGTTGTTTGAAAACGCAAGATACATTTCCTAAGACATGGGCGTAACCGATGCATTATCATAATCATTTTTTTCTTGATTATCTTGACATTTTTCAGATTACACAAACTTCAAGTGAATTTGGATTTGGCGCGGCTGTTCACTACAAGGCTCTGAAGACCAACCCTGACTATCGTGCATTTCTTAGCAAAAATTTTGAATGGGCCACAATGGAAAGTGCATTAAAATGGGAAAATATGGATAAGACACAGGCATAGTTCCTCATTTCTTTAGTTTAAGTGGCTTTAGAATATTCATAGCCATTCGAAAATTCCCTGGTCTGGACCCTTATACTTTATGTTGCACTCACTCTGATCACGTGACTTATTACAACCAATGCAAAGTAATTATTCATTCTTATGTGACAAAAGTGAATGCAAAATGAACTAGTGTCTAGACAAAAAAATATTCTAATTATTATGGACTGCTAAATAACTTATATCTTGATTTGTTTACTATTTTGAAGGGTATGAGTAATCATGAAAAGACGGACGAAATGGCTAGACTGCTTATCAATGATATGGGGTAAGTCTTGGAGATTTGCAAACCATAAAATAACATGCTATTACCTAAATCATTTACATAGAACAACATGTTTACTACAGTTTAGAATGAGGTTTTGTAATACAAAACAACCCACGTTTTATTTGCATTGGAAAACTTCCATGACTTTTCTAGTAAATCGAAACCAACGTCTTTATATGTGGTGATGATTAAGCGTTTAGAATACCACAAAGTCCTAGAATAGCCATTTTCAACATCAAGCACTTCACCAAAACATACAGTAACGTTTTCAATGAATTATTGTTGATCAACATCTGAATTCTTTGGGACAGATATATTTTCCCACTTCTTTAACAGGTTCTTAAAATAGATTTGCATACGAAGGTTTCCCTAAAACGTTACACCTACCATGTTTATTCCTAACCAATATATTTCCGTATGATATTTTATCAATGTCTTCATTTACTTTCGGGAATATTTTGCTATCAGGATGTCAGTGAGGGGACATTGTATATTTTGGGACTCCGCGGATCATATACCAAAATGGCTACCTTCGTTGAAAAACGAGACATTGCAGATTGCACTAAAGAAGCGCATGATAAATTTAGTTTTGAGATACAAAAACAGGTAACTGTTGATACTTCTACAACTTGCAAAGTTCATAGAATGAATAAGTGGTTAGGAATTAGCAACGACAACAAAAGAAAAGGGTTTCGATGTTTCATCCGTCGTTTTTTCAGTTTTGTGCACCAATATTGTCACGTGAGCGTCTTTAACGATTGTCATGCAATCTTGGAACCTTTATACTGAGATTCTTTCGGGAGTAATTAAAATGGCTTGGTTTCATCAGCTGATTAAATATGAAAGATTTCAAAAGAATCTGATCTGAAGCTGATGGGGTGCACCGTTAATGTGAACAAACATATCAACAGCTGTTTTGAAATAATTTCCTAACCAGTTATTTAGTATATGAAATTTGCATTATGTACAGTTTCATCGTTTCGTTTTTTGTATTGAAAAAATATTGCTCAGCATGTTTGTGATTACATTGTAACTAAAAACGTAAACGCAATTTTCGAATTACCAGAAGAATCATTTATTTAGATTCAGGCACTGGGATGTGAACAATGAAATGCTTCAAGATTCATTTTTTGTGGAGAAACTCGGTCAATCTATACGCAAATGGATGTTCAATGGAGTGCACGAACTTGATCCGAGCACTAAACTGTTTGTTAATGAATTAGATGTCTTTGCAGCTCCATTTTTGACCCAAGCGTATTTAGAACTAATCTTGCAATTACTGAAAGAAAATGTCCCTGTTCATGGCATTGGTGTACAAGGACATTTCACCCATGCAGCTCACCCAGAGATCATTCAAGTAAGTACACATCATTCCGTTAAGAAGTCAATTTCGCGAAAATGTTACATTCGATATGAAAAATATTTGAAATTTGGCAAAAATAATTTGCTTTTAGTTCAATTAAGGCGTTAATGTGAAAATAGTTTTCTCGTTAAACCAAGAATATGAAATGACTTAAAAGTGTTAAAGTAATGTTTTTCAAGTTACGTTTTGATGCTGTTTGTTTGTGATTGAATTATCATTTTGTACAGAACTTAAAAATCTCTCAGATTTCTTAAATTTAGAAGAAATCCAGGTTTTCATCTATACCGTAAGAGAAAAAGCATAATAAAAGGTACTTTTCAGTATTTACTGGTTAATATTCAAATTGATTTTACGTTTTGATCATTTCATTCGATTTAAAGGAGAGGCTGGATATTCTATCGCAAGCTGGTTTGCCAATCTGGATAACCGAGTTAGACATTAAGGAAAGGGACGAGGAAAGGCGAGCGGATATTCTAGAAACGGTTATGAGAGTTGCTTTTGCTCATCCTAGTGTTATTGGAATCACGTTGTGGTCCTTTTGGGATAAACATTCATGGCGGGGAAATAACACATCCCTATTTGAAGGTGACAATTTTCAGGTACGTTGATCAAGTTTCAAAGGTTTTGGTCTCGAGCTAAGCCAACTATGTGGCCAAATGAATATAACTATCCTGAATTTTTCGATTGACGGCTCTGCTTTTTAAATTTATCTTCCAAGCCATCGATTGGTGGTCAAATCCCCTTTTTTCCTTTATGTCTTAGCCAAACAAAGTTGGTAAACGTTTTTTGAATTTGCGAAAACAATGGCGTACACGACCAACTACACTTGAAACACAACGAGTTTTGAATAACGGTAGCCTCTTCAACTTCAAAACGTATCATGGTGCTCATCTTCTACGCATCATATTTCCTGATGGACAAGCAATACAAAAGCAAATCTACGTAGCCAACCATCCAAAGCAGCTTTTAATAGATTTAAAGGCACACGGTATGCAATTTAGTTGTAAAGGACAGATCAATTATAAAATAATGCAAGAACTATGCTTCTTCTGCGTATGTACCAATTGCTAGCTATTTATTACGTATTGCACATCGTGTTATATTTTCAATGGTATCTTTTTTTAGTTCGTGGAAGTTAAAAGGAAAGTACTAAGACGAGAGATACTAAAACGTCAAAATCGAACAATCCTCGTGAAGTATTCATTCTGATTTGATTAACATAGGTGGCTATAAATTGAAAGGTACTTTACCAAATAACTTGATGGTCGAAAATCTTTGATCATTGCATGAATCACTGTTCTCTTTGAATGTTTTGCAATTTTGAATGAACTTTAATTATCAACTTAATAAGTCATCATTTATTATGAACATGCTTTGCTGTTATACATCTCCGAACGGTCGATTGAATTTTACTTATTTACAAGCGCCATTGCTGTCCTGGAGACATAAAAGCAGGGATATGGTTAGATAAAAAGGCACCCCTGACTGTACAATGTAAAGAAAATCTTTTCAGGAAAAATTGATTATCTTCTCAAGAAACCTTGGGAAGCAGCATTAAGAAGACATTCGCGTTCTGTAATTTGGTGTTAAAGGTACCTGCACTTCATAACTCGAATTTAATATCATGTTCATATGACCTTTATAATAAATGCAAACGTTGAAGAATTTGTAAATATGTTTTGAAAAAAAATGCCTGTTACTGTTGGATGGCTCTCGCAGTTCTTTGATCGGCGATGGAAATCCATCCTATTGACCGAAAATGTCTGAAATTCACAAAGTGCCCTTCTGTTAAGTGTTTAACCCTATTCCTACCAAGCTTTTTTGTACTTTGTATGGATAGGGGGGCGCATAGATAATGCCTTATATCTACTAAACCGTTGATGTCTATGACATTAAACTTAGTACGGACTTTAAGTAACCTATTTGCTACAAGAATGATTACAAATGATGACATGATGACATCATCACTTTTTGTTATGACGTCATAAATTTGTCTACTTTGTGAATAATTTTGAAATTTACGTAAGTTTTTGGAAAGGATAAATTCTAGATAAAACTAATTTTTTTGGCAAAGTTCTACATTAATCTGTATCTAAATACAACAATATGCCCAAATTTTGGTCATTGTAAGAATTGTTTTAATGTTAGGAGAATTTGGTGATTGATCAAAAATTAGAAAATTTTGAAACTATTTTGAGAATTATAGCTTTCGTACATCGGGCTACATGTTACTTCAACTGATTGAAATAAGATAAAAAAGGGCTCTTTCACAAAAATAAGTAGCAGATAACGCAATTGAATATAACAACCTTCAAAAACAGCTTTCCAAATTAGTTGATATGTCTGCTCCGTAAAATAAAAAATCTGGTCTGTAAATTGTCAAATCTGGTCTGTAAATTATTATAACAGGTTCGTAAATTACTTTAAAGTTCACCTGGTATTCACAAAAGTTCAATTCATTGCAAAATGAAGTTGATTGAGTACATTCCAATCAGGAAAACAGAAGGCTTATTTTTAAAAAAATACCCATGGTTGACAAAACGCCCACCCCCGGAAAAAAAATGCATGGTCATCTTTTTTTTCTATAATTTTCAGAAACCTTTATGAAAGTTAGGAAAAGTCACAAAAGATCAGCGAATTTGATTAAAGCGTTAAAAAGTTATTTAGATTAAAAAATGCCGCGGGCAAATTTGATGTTTGTAGGTGCTTCCAAGGTTTAATATCTGTAAAAACATTTCCCTCCTTATTTTAAGTATAATGATGCATCATTGCATTGTTGCTTTGTTATCCCCTGAAGAACTACCATTTTGTTACAGAGACTATGATGGAGATATTATTATTATTCCTATTACATTTTGATTTTCCTATTACATTGTTTGTGTGTCATGTGTGTAATGTTCAACCTTCAAATGTAATATGTTTCTAATTGTTTTACTGTAGCATGTGTCCTTCCACCCGACCAACTTTCTTTTGAACGGAACTTCACTTCCACATTCACAACACTAACACTTATGGTTCATTTTTTAACTTTTTTTAACATTTTTTAACTTTTTCTCGTTTCATGTTATTTGATATGATAATTTTAAGTAAACAAATCATGGCCGTTTTACAAGAAACCGGAACTTGTTACCAACTGAAAAAGGATAGTGTGTTTTGCTTACATTATACAACAAGGATGAAGAGTTGAAGACACATCTTATAATTATTTTCTCGTGTTCTATTCAAATTTTTATTGTTCATAAATTCTAAAGAAGTATAATCGTAATACGCATTTCATTGGATTTGGAGCATTTTTGAAAATGCTTTGATTCACTTCATCTTCTGTTCCTTTTGGAAAACCCCTGATGTCTCAAGAAAGATAAAGAAACAAATCCTGATTCTTCCACTAAAATAAACACAATACTTGTACTTTACTTTCTGGAAAGTTTCAACACGTACAAGGAGGGATCACGCTTAGTTTAGACAGTGAAAAAGATGAAAAAAAAACAACACTTTTACAGACCCAAAAATCTTTTCTAATTGAACGGTCTGGTTGTTGGTAGTAGTAGTCCTGCTTCAACTTTCTAGCTTCCACCAACATACCGGATGCCGAAACACTGGATGTACAGCATTATAAAGCCTATAAATTAATACAATTATTAACAGAAGAAAAATAGTTACGTTTGAAACATCGAAGCACCAAACACTTGTCGATTTTACTAATTATATGTTTTTGAGTGCGTGTCATCATTACTATAAACTTCTCGTAAAGCACGACCTCCACTTGAACGAGTACTCGAAGTGAGTAGGCGAAATCTCCGCTTTTAGAAATTCGTAAAAAAGTATAGTCTGTTATTGATAGACATGCATGCATTTATTTATCGAAATTAATTTATGATGACAATCGTGAAATTGATGACGTCAGCACAATTTTTTTTGTTCCATTCAATTTGTTAAGAAGTGATGTATTGCTGATGTTTTTTTTGTTTTTTCGAAAATTTATTTTATCGAGGCTGGTTGCTCTAAGGGCGGTTTCAGCATCTAGCTGATGTGGGCCTCCATCGAGAATGCATACACCAGATTTTATGGCACGAACTTGCACCTACCAGACTGATAATTGTGGTTAGTTTTATGTCATACCAATGATTATTTAAGAAGTTATGGAGGTCCTTGAACAGCCTGAAATTCTCTAAACACCTAGGCCTAATAGGGTTAAGAGAAGATATTTGCTCAAGGGAAACGTAACTTTCACATATCTGGGATACAAGAACAGTGAAGTTTTTGGCTGACGCAAATGTGGGAAGTTTAGGAGAAAGACAAAATTGTCCTGACTAATCAAAAGTCTCAGTTATCCACGGTCTCACTTACCGGGAGTATACCGTATTTTTTTCATAACCCAATCAAACATAATCCAATCAATTTCATGAACAAATCGAATGTTTAATATTCGAACATATTTATGACGTAATATATATTTGATCTTGCCAAATGAGCCCCAAATATGCTTACCCAAAAATATTTTAACTTTCTTTTCAACTTTTTACAGATACATTTTCGTTTTTTTTTTTAATTATTTCGAACATTAGACATTCGATTTGTTCATGAAACTGATCATAGTCATAATACAAGTTCGTATTGTTCAAAACAATAACGGAGTATTTTCATAATCGTCGACCCTGAGTAATATTTACGAGTTTTTCATAATACAAAAAAAGGAATTCCAGAGGAGTGGTACTTTCGTTTTAAGGCGAGTTGTTTCATTTTTTGAACAGCATTTGGAACTCTTTTTTATTCTAATTTTTGTGGTTATTCACTGTAATATAGTTCCGTTTCATCCTCATTCTTTCTCCTGCTTTCTCCTGCTTTCTAGAGGTTTTTGAGATTTGGCTTGCCAGCTTAGTAACTAGCACTTACGCAAACCTTAATATAGTTATATTTTCACATTTTGTATATACATACGCCCAGTTGTTCCAGTGTAATTCTCTACGCCTGAAGAAAAGATAACTCGGAACACATCTCAAACATGACTGTTTTATTATTTTTGCAATCATTACATTTTTCTAACACTTAGAAACGCTCTAATAGACCCGCTTAGTAAGAGTAATGAGGATATCATCTACCCTTAATGACAAATTAGTTTGAAGAGAATGGACCAACCTGGCTTTTTAAGACCGTTTTTTCATTGTATACAAGCTTATAAAAAATGCCAACCTCCAGTTTAACAAGCCACAATTGAAACCAACAAAGTGTCCGAATGTTAATGCTACGTGCTATTTAGCAATTTAGCAACTTAGCAATTTTCCTAAACGCGGAGCCAGCAGTTGTTCAACATGTCAAGAGTACCTCATTACATCATTCGCTTGGTAGAAGACGTCTGGTCTACATGCGTATGGACGAAATAGTACACTGCACAGCATGTAAGAAAATTTGAGTTAGATCAAGAGAAAGACCTAGAACTACTAAAGACCTAGAGCTTCTAAAGCTTTTTGATTCTATTGTTAAAATCTTTTATGTCGGCATGCCTATGATATAAAGTGAGTCGCCCATTTCACTGGATTTGGTTTTACATGGGAGGGTTTATACGAATGTTTCACACATTGTGGAAAATCAAAGAATTTAGAAGAAATGCATATAAACCTGCATATAAATCTGCGACTTTAATACTTTAATAATTAATACTTCAAAACTACTACTTCATGTATTCAAGATGTGTGATTCTAATTTTAACGACTTATGTAGTATTTAACTTGATACATCTTTACAACTTAAAAACATGCCGGGAAAACGCCGGAAAATCTACTGGAAGAAGAATATAAAAATTTCAGAAGCCAATAAAAGCATGTATTTTAATTGTGCTTGAAGAAGTTTTGAAACTCTCTTTGTAAAAAATTCACGAACTCATGGAAAAGACCAAAAGGGGAAAAAGCCTATGTAATACCGGGGGACGTCTTTCTAAGACATCCTCAAGAAGTCCTAAAACTAAAGAGAACGCCCTTGGGATATCAATTTCGGACATTCTCTGGACATCCTCTGTAATTTCTGCGGAAGACGTCCTCTATTGGTGATGTATGTTATACTAGTGGACGTTTTTTCAAGTCCTCCTCTGGAAGTCAAAAAATAGTTTCCAGAAGACGCCTTTAAAGGACGTCCTCTGTTGAGCACATAGGGTAATACGGGTGAAGTTCCTTGGTGACGTCCCATGTTGGCCGCCGCAGATATTTTGTAGGTATATTTAAGGATCAGGCCCTTTCCACGCATACAAATTCAAAACATGAAAAACCAAATATAAATAAATAAACAAATAACCTCCTCAATCTCAGGTCAATCCTTCATATCCGGAAATTCCACTAAAAAGGAATAAATAAATTAATGAATAGATATATTATTAAATGAATGGATAATAAAATAGACTGATGCGATTGGTTGAATAAAAGCGAGGTCAGGTCCGGAATCTGTTATCCATTGATCATGTTCAAAACGTTTGCATGACTTAATTGCAAATGGTTAGTTTATATACCCCCCCCCCCCCCCCCCCCCCCCCCCCCCCAAAAAAAAAAAAAAAAGAAAAAAAAAAGAAAAGATGCCAGGAATATCCTTTATTCTTATAATATTTTCATTTGGAATAAATTTTATAAATTTTATTAAGTTAATAGGAATTCAGGGATTGTTATAGTCTTTCATAAATAGCATAAGTCATAAGCGCATGAGGCCGTCACATAATCTTTGTGAAGGAATGTAGATATCTTTTGGAATTACGAGATTTAATTCGAGCATTTGCTACAAGGATGTTTCCAAATGAGACTTTTTGCTGGAATTTGCTGATTTGTCAATTGTTTTTCATGTCGTACATATTTTGGAATGAACAACAACAATAAAGAAAGAAATAGTTTTATTTTGTAATAACGGTAAACCTGTGCTAATATTCATGTTATCCGTCCTTATCATGTGACCATAAAAGACACGAAACGTGTGGCTAAGGGAGACTTTACAGAATATAAGATCTATAATTTTAAAGCTGTTGACCTCCTCTTCCCACCTCTTATTGACATGATACGATATTCGGTAACATTTAAATATTTATCACGGCGGATTTACGGGTTTAACAAACATTCTATCTGATAATAGGGACGTCTATAACTTTATGTACTTGAAGAAGGGTAGAAACGAACAGAGACAGTCATCAATTACGCTAAAAATACCTGAAAATCTTTCAGGTGATCAGACAATCAGGTATGTACAAAAAATGTAATTAAAGGGATAAGGGTAGGGATGGATTTGTAGTTGAAATTGGGACATGAAAAAGCATCAAGGTGTGACGATATAATTGTCTTTTCTTTCCTTTTTTCGTTTCTTAATAAATATGAGAATGTCGAAAAAAGATTCAAACTTTTTATGAATGTGCTTAACTGGGCACGTGCCAAAATGCACTATAGACAAAATCATTCATGTTTTAAAACTCTTTACTTTTTTTAAGTAACATATGAATGAGATTCCATGTTCTTACATATCAAACTGTCATTTATAATGTGATGATGACTGTCACTTGAAACATATAGAAAACATTTTCACGACATTCTGTAATAAAACCGTTCGTTAATTGCTTTGACAAATTATTCGGATTTTAATTAAGATTTTGAGTTGCAACTTTTTTATTGTTTGCGGAGGTGAAATAGCACAGCACTGGGTGTTTTGACAAATGAATAACGCATGAAAACATATTGTAAGTAGGACTTGAGTTTTTATTTCAACTTTCATCCTCATTAAGATAGAATTGGCAGCTAATGTGTTTCTATTTGACACAGAACGTCAAACAAAATTCTTGTCAATAACAAACATGTCAACTTTACTTCCGATATCTGCTACATTTAAATGTGTACATAAGGAAATTAACAATACAGAAATTGATTTCTATTTTTATGGGAAGGTATATGCTTTTGGTCACGAAATTTTAATGGGCAAACAAGATTCTTTTTTTTTCTTCTAATGGGAGTGTAATTTTGTTTCAACAAACGTGTACTGTCTAGATACAAATATTATACAGTAATTATTTAAGAAACTTTTATCTCCGCCTTCCCTTTTGTAATCTGATTTTCAAACATACTATGATCCGCCCTGTTTTCAGCTCGCATCGACCATTTGACAACAACACAACAATTACTACTAATTGCAAATTTTGCTCATTTCTATCTCTTAACAATATATGTTGCTGGAAATTAAAAATGCTGACAGCTTGCGCAATGCATTGTCTTTGAATTTTTGATTGTCTGGAGTTATTGGAAGTATTCTCTGTATGTAGGCTAGAAAACTATTATTGCAGTTAAACGCCATTTTCGCAAAAACTTTTAATAAGGATGTAATTGTGAAAACCAGTAAAATGTTTTTTAATTTTTCTTTTTTCTTTCAATGCATATTTTAAAATGTAATTGGAGCACTGAAAGCACAAGAGATATTAATATGACGTACATGCTCATTTCTGATTTTATATGAAGTTTATGATGGAAATCTAATCTGATATAAAGTGTCACAAATGAAGCAATTTAAGGTTCGAAGTTATTTCTAATTAGACCATTTGGTGATTGTTAATATAGCTACAAAAAAGGAAACAAAATCTTGATGTTGATATCTTAAAGTGTGTTCGGAGTTTGTATAGTGGTAGAAAAATAATGTCAGAGTCTTGTCTTGAATAGATTACCATACTGTGTTAGCATGGAAGCGGGATAATCTTTGAAAAGGGGGTGGAAAATGATGAATTTAGATATTTCAAATATTTTTGCTATCACTTTTGACGTCTTAGTTGAATTCTTCATTGTATCTTGTCAGATTCTTTTTTAAAAATACTGTTAACAAATTTCTTTTCGACTTTTCTCTTAATGTTTTTGCTTTCATTTAAAACCATACGTTTGTGTATATTAAACTTGAGAGCACTTTGTGAGAAAAGCAGATCTTGTGGAAGGAATTTATTTGTATTGGCAAGTGGTTTTTCTTCACCTTTCCTCGTGTACTCGTCATACATTCGTGCACAAGTTAATAGTTATATAAGTGGGGTTGTGAGCAAGAGTTTGAAGTTATTTCCTGCGAAGAAAGATGCATGGTATATATTATGGAATAGTTGTTTTAACATGTTAATTCTTCCTTGGCTAATTGTAGTGTTTTATGCTTGTACAGACGTCGCTTTAACGTCGTAAAGACGTCCATATAACGTTCAAACGACGTGGCGCACCTGCTGTCGTTTCTATTGCTGATAAAAAGAGAATTTCATTATCTGCACAACGAGTAAAAGCATGAATATCTAATTCCATCTCTTCTATATTTAGATGTATTCTGCAAATAACATGTGGTATCTTGGCATTTTGTTTGTGTTCTCAGTATCAAGTGCTCCATTAGCAAATCTAACGAATGGAGACGGTATACCTTTACCACCATATAAAACATTGGTGAATAGTGACAAATGTCTAACAGTACCATTTCAAATGAGCGTGTACGGGAAAGGCTGTATCAATCGGACAATCTCCAATAACTACTGTTCAGGATTATGTAATTCTATTTATGTTCCACAAGAGTTCTCAAACAAGTCCAGAATCGATACGTGTCTAATATGTAGACCAAAAAAAACTTTTGAAAAAATCATTTTTTTAAACTGTGAAAAAAAATCTGGTGACACGATTATCAAGTACAAGAAAGACATCCTAGTGACGATAGTGAAGAAATGTATATGTGGAAGATGCCCTTCCAGCGTATGGTTAGGTAAATCGTGAGTAATTTAATCACAAGTGCCTTTCAAAAGTGGAAGAGACTTTTGACGTCGGGTCACTATTCTCAGAAAGTAAGTAAATGGAAATTTGCAATGGGCATGACCCAACCTGTAAAAACCTACCAAAGATGTCAACTTGACCACACGACGGTGTTGTAAATTGAAAAAACCTCGAACTTGATATATAAAGTTTTGACATATTTAACACAAACTTCTTACGAAATAAGTTAACAGAAAAATGATATGCAAAAAAAAAAAAAGAAATATGACAACAATAAATGATAGTTTTGTTTTTTCCCGCCTATTTTTCCCGCCTATTTTTCTTTCCACTTCTTCTATACAATGTATTTCATGAATTTATGAATATAGCTTTTACGATTTGTTCACGGCTGCAACGCAGTGTTTAAAATAGCGTTGTCTGACTACAACTCCTGCGTGAAACAAGAATTTCACACTAGAGAAGTAATTACAATTTTTATAGTAGGCAGTAGAAAATAATAGATTGAATCAACTTGTAGTACTTTAATGTGTTATAGATAAAAAGAAACAAACAAACAAACAAACAAACAAACTGTCACACCCATTTTCGGATAAAAAAATGCCAAAACAACAATTATACTACGATTTATTTTTTATGAAAATCGGCCCTTAAAGTTAACCTTAACAAAAAAAAAGATTGTATATTTTAAAATTTTATTTAAAAGCTGGCTATATAATATTTATATCATCTTTGGTGCTTGTTCAAAGCTAGCTTATAACATCCCTTCAAAAAGAAAGCAGGAGATATTTTTTGGGCAGAAAAACTTGGAGTGTACAGTATTATGCAAAAAGGGTACATACTGAAAGTAGCATATAGATTACATATAGATATGTTCTCATTCCTTGGTACTTAGTTGAGCGGACAGGTGGGAAAGGGTACCTCTGACCACTTTTTAATGTGTATTGTTGCAACCGTGTTCGCGCCTCTCGGCTCTTGTTTGGTTTTGGTTTTGACATTGTTGACGCTGAAAACTTTAACTTGTCTGTTAAACAACTTACCAAAACAAAAACAGAACAATATCTCAATCATCTTTAATGACCTCTCAAACGTTTAATTAATCATCCGAGTATTCAACCTTAGTGAACTATGGACAGCGATTCGTTTGCTTTACTTTTAATGAGGGTATAGTTAAATACTATCCAATCAGCCTTTAATGAAAACAGAATGATTTAAATTAAAAGTTTTATGTGAAACGTATCACTGTTTATTTTGCTGAAAAGTTTTCCTAATGACAATTCTACAGTGGCTATCAACGGATGATAAATAATATAGCATAACTGTGAATGATACGACTATTCCACAAATTAATCCACCTCACCATTTCCAGTTCGTTCATGTTGGTATTGGTAAGGAGGTTTATTGAAAATTCCCTGAAATGTATAAAGATTACACACCAAACGGCTATCATCAAACTAAAGCCGAATCTCCACTAGCCGGAAAATGTCACGGCAGGCGATTATTTCCGCCTCGAAAACAAGTCGCAGCAGATAATGTAGATTGAAAGAAAAGTAGACACCCTTTCTATTTTTCGCTGCAACGATAACAATCGCCCACCGCGACATTTTCCGCCTTGCGGAGATTCGCTTTAATGTGATTTTTACAAGTAAATAGCTGTTTGTTTTTGCATAAACCAAACCCTGTAGAGAGTTCGTTATATCAAAAGTTCCTTTAATAGAGAACTTTCTAGGAGTGCTTGGTAACGAGATTTTGATATATCGCGGCTCGTTACTGAGGTTTGTGCACAGTAAGCTCATGCATGCATAGATATGTCAACAAAGATTGCTGTGATTTCATTGTGGTTTTTAGAGAATTAATATAAAATGAAGGAAACATGACAAAAAAAAGGAGGGACTTTAAACAGATACATAATCTACGAACTTTCATAACTTTGAGAATTTGAGTTAACAATCAAGTGGACAGGCGCCAATTGTTAGCGATTTTTTTACGTCTAAGAGTAACGGAAATTTCAGTGAGCTGTTAAATGCAATAAAGCTTACACAAAACGGAGATTGAGAAGGATTTATGTCAAGAATTTGATCGGAAAAATAGCAATTCATTCCTTATTTCAGAGTCTAATTGAAAAGCAAATTTAGCCCCTCAAACATGCTAATGAGGACAACCAATTTAGTGCGTGTGCACAGAAGCAATCTCAAAACATATTTCATAACATAATTGCTTACATAATTAATTTCTAATCAAGAATTAGTTGATGATGTAAATGTTACTAGGTCTGCGGTTTCATAATAAAAAATCCCAGCATATATCCCACGATTATTAGACATTTATATTAATCTTCGCTTTTGAATAATATACAAACTAGAGGTTATTGTATCAACATGTGATCATCACTAGTTTGCGGTGGAAACCTTGTTATTTCTGTCTGGGTTAAACGAGATAATGGTTATATAATGCCTCGTTCTTTCAAACGAAAAAGAGAGACTTTCAACCAAAAAGTTTGATGATGGGATCTTGTTAGATTAACACATTCCAAAATCATTTTTGATTTGTTAAACGAGAACCAAAGTCCAAATTGTCAGCATATATTTTGGCAAATCTCCAATGATATGCAAAACAGCAGAACCTATCAACACTCTAATTACTTTGCACACCCAACACTGCTATTAATAAACGACTATCAAAATTTCTAGGTTTCCTTTCTTGAATTTTTAAAATTCATTTAAATTGTAATTCTGTTTTCTTCGTAGAATGAAGGATGGAGCAGAAAGATTTGAACGGGCAGACAGGTGAATTTCTTTTAGACCTATTCGTATTAAAACTAGCTAGTAACTACCGCTATAAACGCACCCGTAACAGGCTTTCAAATTTCTTCAAAAAAGCAAATATACATGATCTGGCTTAGAAAAGCAATAAAACTTTTGCATATTGTATATAAAATAGTGTTTATCATATGCCACATTTTTTTCAATACTTATTATACATTATTATGCTTGATAATAAACTAATCTGTCTTCTACTTGTCCCATCATTTTTATATATTTTGTTTTATGAAGATATTTTGATGGCAAAAAAGAAAAGAAAAAATAAACCTTACCAAGGAACCGCTGCTTCAGTCTAGTACATCACTATTCAACTCAAAAACATAACCTATGATGAATAAAATCCGTATGTTTATCAATTGTTGGTGGTTTTTCATATCACTACCAAAAGAACGTTCTTAATAATTAGCATTGAGAATGCCTTTCTGTATTTTCGGCACTCGCTTGTTGAAGGAAAAAAATAATTTAATTAACAGGTAGTTAGGTAAACATGTAACTCTCAATTATATTCGCCCAATTGATTCTATTTCAAAATACAAACAGGAAATGAATAAATAAATTCCCAATTAGAATATCTCTTAACTGAACATGTTAAATGAGCATTACTGCATCATAAAATATAATCTAAAAGTTCTATTATCCAAATAGATTTGTTCATGCAACAAAATGTTTCTAATCAATCCAGTGCTAAATTCTATAAATAATACACTACTGAAGTAAAATTAAACTAAATTTACACAAGATGTTGAATTACAGGCTGAAGAAATGATTGAATCACTACAATTCATTAAAATCTGCTCTCAATGTTCATTTTGATGATTTCTTAACATTGCTTCTATTATATAAAATACAAAGACCTCTGTATTAATTTCACTATTTCTTCGGCATTTTTCACACGTACTAATTATTTTAACATGGCTAACCAAGATCTGTTTTGGTACTTTTGTGCTTTTGTACTGATAGAAATCCTAAAACTCTTCGAGTAAATATTTCAGAAAATTGTGCATTACAATCCATGGGTCCGAGTGAAGGGCAAATGTCACGTAAATGATTCCCGGACAGTAGCCCGACCGGACAGTAGCCCGACAGACAGTAACCCGACGGACAGTAGCCCGACGGACAGTAGCCCGACAGACAGTAGCCCACCCGGATAGTAGCCCGACCAGACACTAGCCCGACTATTATATCTTCGAGGACAATAGCCCGACGGACAGAAGCCCGACCGGACAGTAGCCCGACGGACAGTTACTCACCCGGACAGAATCCCGACCAGACAGTAGCCCGACCAGACATTAACCCGACCTAGGTAGTCCTTTAATTGGTACTTTAAAGTACTTTTAATCCCTGTTTTTCGCACAAAACTTGATATCTTGATTTGGAAACGCTTGCAATTAATTTAACCCTTTGCGTACCGAATTGACCGATTAGTTCGACTTATTATCTATCTTATTGAATCCTTGTTTCTTGCACAAATCTAATAATTAAATACATTTGGGAACGTATGCAGTTAATTTAACCCTTTGCGTACCGAATGGCCGATAAGTTTTGCTGTACCCCTGTCTTCTGCACAGATTTAATAATTGAAATAATTTAAAACTCTTGGCCAGACGAAACCAATAATAAACACGACCTTTCTGCACGAACCTCAGACCTTTCTTTTTGCGCCCTTCTACTCTCCCTATTGAGCTTGTATCAAGAGTCATACGGAAGTTTACGGATTGGATTCGGAGACACAACAGGCGTAGATTAGGACGAAAATCTTATAGGCCTAACCATTTTTCTATTTCTTGGCGGACCAAAAACCCCTGGAAATTGCAAAAATAATACCAAAAAATCAGCAAACAACCAACCTCCCTTATTCCATAATATAAATCATTTCCACTTTAAAGTGATACGAAACGAAACGAAACGAAACGTAGTCTGCGTGAGTATATGATTTCGAGTTGATACACGCGAGAAAGAAAGTAAGCAAGTAAGCAAAAAACTGTCGGTTTTAACAATATTTACATCAGAAAAAAAAGTGTTCAAAAGACAGAGTAAGTCCAAGGTAACGTTGTGACGCTGAGCATAGTCTAGCTAAATTCAGCGTAACATGACATTGGGATCAACTGTCGTTAACTTTTGGAAAGAGTATACTATATAGAAACACAAACAAATAAACAAAAACTATATATAACTAAGGGACTTACGTGAAGACTTTGCAGAATTTTTCAGACTCTTTCGGTTACGATTCAAAAATAAAGTTTTTTAGACTTGTGTTAATAACTGCCCAGGAAGGCAGGCGGTTAATCTTCGAGTTATTTTTCTCGATTTATTTTTTCGAGTTACTTTTTCGAGTTACTCAAATCTCGAGTTTTGATGTCATAACAAAAATTTCAACTCGAAAATTTTATGTCAAAGATATTGATCGAGTTAAATAACTTTAGAATTTAATTTCCGGAGTGATGTTAACTCGATGATTTTCTTCAAAATAAAATTTTTTAGTTAAAAAAATACGTCAAAACTGCAGATTTTGACTTCAGAAAAATAACTAGAAGATTAAACGCCTGTCACCCATGCACTGTAAAACCAAAAGAAAAGCCTAATAAATTTAAAAACCAGTCTTTACTAGCCAAGGGAGTTACCAGCGAATACACAATAAGAAATATAAAAAACAAACCTAGTACGGCCATTACACGCTTAACCCTTTGACTACATGGTAAATTTTGCAGAACGACTGTAAGATTTTGCAATTTTCTTTTTGTTTCTACCCTAGAATGCTTTAAACAAACGATTTCAGTCCAAACAATGAACAAATGAAACCCTTGCAAAATGGATTTATCATAGACTTCGATTGTAGGGATTAACGATATTCAAATTTAAGTTTGTCTTGTGTTAATAAGTACAATCGGTTTCTGCCTCTAATAAGTTCTTACGCTCGATAAGACACAAAATTCGAACCCAAAATTGTATCGTTTTCGTCTCAGGAGAAGTGCATTTCTGCCTATATTATATGCAAAAAGGCACTTCTCCTGAGATGAAAGCGATACGATTTTGGATATGAATTTTGGAGACAATCCCTAACACCCAAGCATTAGAGTTCAAGCTAAGTTATAGGAAATTTCTCGTAAGAAGTCTAGAACGTTATTATTAGCATAACCATTTACAAGTGCTTCTATACGTTGGTTAATTTCGCGATAAATTCTTCGCTGCGGTGGTACTACAGCTCCGGCTATTATTTGGGCCATTGTATGATGGTTCGGGTCTTTTCGTAGTCCTTCAATAAACTTCCAGATATGTGCATGGCGCTGCTGAAATGAACCAGCGAATCCGTTATGCCAGCCTTCCAGATCATTGTTTGTTCGTGGTAGACCATGTTGTACTTTTAAGTTCATGTTCCACATCGCGTGTGGAAATCTGGGTGGTAGACGTCTTCCCCGTCGCAACTCGCCAATGTAGTTGGTTTCAAAATAATCAAGTATAACTTGCTCTTGATTTTCAGCGTGATTGCACAATGTATCAAAAGCCTGAATCGTATTTGCAATTGGGACAAAGCTAAGGGCGCTTATCCGTAAGCCCCTAAAACGTGCCTTCCACGACGAAATCCGTGAACTGTATACAGTTGAACCAATTGTGGTGGAACCGTTGAAAATGTTCCATCCATAAACCAATAAGGGCTGTTTTCTAAAAAGTTCAAACTTTCTCCAGTACCAAAAATTAACATTCTGTCCTCTCGCTCGTTGTCATACTGTAAAAATAAATTACCTGTACTAGTTAAGGTGTTTGGGTGCGGTATATGGAAATCTGTATCTTCGTCAACTGGGATGGGCGGATATGCCGCATGAGCAGCTCGTTGCCTTCTTACATCTCTGCGCATCATTTCGATTTTTAGCAATTTAGCTAGTGTAGAATCGCTTGCGCCAGCAATGTTTACCGCCACAATGTTGTTGGTAGTTGCATCTGTATTTTGAGCTGCTCGCTTCATGCCTGGCCTTGCTTTATCCGCGGCGATTTTTTCGGGATCTGGGGCATGAGTGTGGTCACCGACTGCCTTTAAAAGTTGTTTTGCTCGTCAAGAATCACTTTCGCTTTACATCCACTTCCACTTCTTCTCTTGTCACATTCTTAATATGAACTTCCGTTGGTTAGGGTTTTGTTTTTATGGTCCGAGTAGTTATCTTTGATTAGTTTGGACCCTCCTTTTGAAGTTAAGATGAATTCCATGATGCAATGATAATAATAAGATTTTCCGCTCACGATATAAAATCCTGCAACAAACTACTGCCTATTGTCTACTTCGAATCGTTATATGATTTCAAACACAGGCACTTTCTCAAATTAACCGATTAGATTTCTAGTTTCACATGGGACCCTTCTGTGGGTCGCTTGTTAAATCAGAAAATCAGTTAAGAATTTAATTCAACTCAAGTGGTTACAACCTAACACCTCTCCGCATTTCTTCGTTTTAAATATCCCGCTCAAGAACCAGGTGCAAACATTATAGGGTAGGCGGCGCAAAGGTTAGTTATAATAAGTTACGAAAATTCTAACAAAAATCGAGATTCAATTTTCCCAGCTGCGCCAAAGAATACCGCTTCCTTCAAACCACATTGGGGTTGCAAACTTATAGGTAAAAAGAAAGCTGTTTAAACCTGGGTCTATATCCATACATTACTTTTTCGGACATTAAAGTTTGACAAATATTTAATAAGCATATACGGTTCACAAAGGGTTAAATTAATTGCAAGCGTTTCCAAAAGTTTTTAATTATTGGATTTGTGCAAGAAACAAGGATTCAATAAGATAGTTAATAAGTCGAACTAATCGGTCAATTCGGTACGCAAAGGGTTAAGTTAATTTCAAGCGTTTCCAAATCAAGATATCAAGTTTTGCGCGAAAAACATGGGTTAAAAGTACTTTAAAGTACCAATTAAAGGACTACCTAGGTCGGGTTAATGTCTGGTCGGGCTTCTGTCTGAGTGGGTAACTGTCCGTAGGGCTACTGTCCAGTCGGGCTTCTGTCCGTCGGGCTATTCTCCTCGAAAATATAATAGTCGGGCTAGTGTCCAATCGGGCTAGTGTCTGTCGGGCTACTATCCGGGTGGGCTACTGTCTGTCGGGCTAGTGTCCTCGGGCTAGTGTCCGGATACCGTTTTACTGCATTCATAAAGTGTAGCCTTAAACTCCAAAATTCTGATGAACAATATTATTTCTCTGAATAATGGAAATTACTTACGTACAACCACCTGGACAAAAGTCACGCGTGCATGGGAAAATTTCGAATTTGAAATATTTTCTTAAAATTCCACGAGGATGTACATCTGTAATTTAGAGGTCAAAAAGTTATTTTATAATCAGGTATCTTTAACCAGGATGTTTTGGGATATCAACACACTGTAAAATTTGAGCAACGGAGTCAAAATTCTGGTCAACTCGAGATTTTTCATGGGGTGAGCGCTCCACATAAAACGCGCACGCGCGGCAGTCTATAGAGCGCCCTTACGGCCGCAATAAGTTCATAGAATAAATAACTGAGCAGGAAGTCATTTTAAAAAAACAACAGAAAAGCTTGTAGATGTTTAATCAGTGATTTTCTCAGTTTTGTGCACCGATATTGTTACGTGAGCGTCTTTAACGATTGTCTTGCAATCATGAAACCTTTATACTTTGATTCTTTCGAGAGTAATTAAAATGGCTTTGTTCATCAATAAAATGTAAGTGGCAAAAATGTATCGAACAGGCATATATGGCTGTTTTTTAAGAAGAGCATTGAATAAAGAAAGTTAGGAGCATTTATTTATTTATTTTTATTATTAATGTTTATTAATGTTTAGGATAGCCTCTTCAGTTCTGAGAGAACTGTTATCAATGAGGGTCCTGCGAAGGAGGTCCTAGAGCATTTAAAGCCCCCATTTGGGCTACGGAAGCCGCAAGTATGCTTCAACCGCTCAACCAGACAACATCTTAGACATCAATCCCGCTCTCAAGCTGCGTGCTTAGCTGAGTGGAATTAAAATTGGTGTGTCAATTTGTGTGTCAATGTAAATATTTAATGTGATAGGACTTATAACATAAAGTTCAGTATGTCTAGAAAATTTCAAGTTCAAATATGCATTATTCACAAAGTTATAACGCTTTAAAATTTTCTGTTTTACATGAAAACGAGGTTTGATCGTTGTCATTTTCTACGAAACTAAATTTCAAAAACCATTAATTTTTGGTGAATTTATGATAAGGTGAATTTATGATGACGCGTGCGCATATTTCTAAAGATAGGGGCAGACGAATACGGTTGTGTGGACATGTACCTGTAGAACTGTCAGTCCTGGGGTACAGATTTCCACAACGCTCTACACAAAAACAACTTTTGGCATAGTAAACGGACATAAACGCCTAGAAAATGGTTTGGTTGTACAAGCTGTGTACCACGAGCACAGTAACACCAAAACGCTAATTTCAATTTTCCGTGAGGAACTTAAAAAATTGTTTCCATTTGTAAACATCGACAAAGATATGACAAAGAAAAATATCATATATTAAAATCGCCTTGTTTTTTACCATCTTTTGAAGAAGCGCACACTATTCATAATTAGACGTGTGTGCTTATTCGAGAAAATACGGTATATTTGATGATTCCCTCAATTCTTCCACTAAATGTGATATTATTGAGCCAAATGGAAGACTCTGTGTGTCAGTTAAAGAACAAAGCAAACAGAACCAAAGATCCTAGCATTTACCAGCATTATAAAAAACAACGAAACTTAACCAATTTAACCAATGAAAATATATTTTTGCTTGAAGGAAATTATATTATCAACGCTGACATTGATGCAGCAAATATTTTTAACGATTACTTTGTAAATATTGTTAGGGAACTCCCTATAACTCCCTAGCGTTCACAGAATCATGATACTCTTGCTCCATTATTTCCTGATGAAATAGGGAAGATTATTCACAAATTTCGTGACCACCCTTGTATAGTCAATATCTGTTCACAGAAACCCTGGTATCTCTCCTCTATCAGATGCTAATGGCTCCTGAAACAAAATAAAAGGACCAATGGTCCTCTCTCAACTAAGCTCTTGAGAATGGCAGCTAAAGTCATTTATTTATGTTCCCTAACAATTTTGTGCTCCTCTTAGAGACTGCTTCAATGCAGCTTTTTCAGATATCACCACTGAGTGTCGGTTAAAATGGCGAAGAAAAAAGAACATTTTGTATGTTGTGATTGGGAAGTAATTGTTTGTATCTATCTTGATCGGCTACTTCGCCAAAAAAGGAGAATTAATTAAAAAAACCAAAAAAACAAAACAAAAAAAAACCGTTTGTGAGTCCAACAGTAACTACCCAACGCTGCTACAACGTTGTATTGAAATCAGTCTAAACAACGTCGGTTATATCACGTTGTTATTGTGCTTAAGTCGCTGTTATACAAATAATATATAATGTTGTAACACCGTTGTGCGTCCACCTACTACTATATAAGTCAGATATTTTCTTATCTTAACTTATTAAGTATTGATGACTTTTGACCCCTCATTACTGGACACACAATTCGTATTGCAATTTAATGATTCAATATAAGGATATGTATCTTGAAATTCATTTACATTGCCATATTTTATAGTTGATTTTGCAGAACCTGTGTTTCATGGAATTTAATGAAAATAGGGTGTTGGTACTTTAATGGAACCAAGATAGATACATCATTGAACAGTGTTTTGATACCCGTTCTTTTACTGGATTCGTTAATATCTTTGATTGACTAATTTCAGTAAGGACCATTCATTGTCAACAGTTTATCTAATTTTACCTAATTACAGTGTTTGCTAGAAACCATTGCTTCTAGATAAAATAGATAGATATTCTTATATTGTCTCTTCAGTTACTCTTCCTTGATCATTATCGTAAGATCATGAAGGCCATTTGAAAGTATCAGTAAGTTTTTTTGTTTTTGTTTTAACTTTCTATGCAGCTATGGATTCGTTTGTCGCCAGTTTCAAAGTACATAATTGAAGGAAGAGATCATGAGAAATTCCATTTTCTCGTTCCTGTTTCTGTTTGCATCAATATTGATTCTTTTTCACAAACTTCTTATCAAATACTAATCACAGTTTTAAGCAATAATATTGATTTTAGTTAAAAGTACAAAGGAGAACAGAGGTCAAAAGCTTTTTGGTTGTTTATTACCTCTAAATTTGTTTCATTCACATGATTATATATTCGCCAAAATTAACAGTCTTCACTTTCAATTATCAGAACGTGAAGTCACTTGTGCTACCAATGTTATTACCCATGTAAATATAAGCGTCTTTCTACTGTTCGAAAGGACAATTTCCAACAGCGAAGTCAGCCATTTTCTTACTGAATGTTATTTTTTTTGTGTTATACGCAGCATACTTAAGCTTGAAATAAAAGATATCTTGATTATAGATTTGTTTTTTAAGGTATTTCGGTACTTTCGCGCTGAGTTAAACGGAATGAATGTCATGTCATATGGGTCATTATAAACATGTTCATATTAATAATGATACCAGTTTACGTCTGTATTATACTAGACTAATTTGCCTACCAATATATGATCATGACTAGCTTGCGGTCAAAACTTTGTTATTTCTGTCTGGGTTATCGAGAACATTTTTGCGTGATGTTTCGTTTACAAAAGGAACTACACTTTTGTGAAGAGATTTTGATAAATCTGCCACGTACGTTGTGAAAAAAATTAAAACAACAAACATCTGCAAATTTATAAATCTTTTCAAAAAATGTTTTACGATTTCTTATTACATTAATCGTATAGTGTAAACGCACCTTTAGAAAATATGTTCATTTGACAATTTCTCCTCACTTGATTCTAGCCTCACTTTTCCAGACAAAATTTATAAGGTTTTCACCATAAACTTACAAACGCATTGCAGAATTGGCTGTACATAAACTAAAAACAATTCTAACATCAAATTTAAACTCAAAATGATTCTCAATATAATTTGAAAATCTGTAAAATAGTGCTCTGGTCGGGATGACATCACATTTGAGAGAAAACAGAACACTAAACTGAATGTATTTTGAAACAGTTTGATAGAAAAATGCTTAGAATATTTGACCATGTCTAATCAAATGATTTTACGACCGGAAGAATAACATAGCTGAGGTTTTTTATTGGGAGCCCTCAAGTCATTAATTTGATTAAATGTTGAACAAGACAGCGATTGGATACAAAATATTAATTAAAAAAATATTTCCTGTGCAATAATAACAGACCTTTAAAAGAAACATAAACATAAAATGCCCTGAATTTGATTAAAAGTGTCTTGTCTTGTGTGCCCTTTGCTTTTGGTACTCTATAGGATATCCTTAAAGTTGGGTATTTTTTTCAACTGAGCTGATCTAAGCTAATTAACCCTAGTCATTATGAAGTTATAAGGGAACTTTCAAAATGTACATGAAATGAGGTAAATATAAACATTCTTATAAATCTTGCAAATCCAATTAAATGAGTAACAGGGAAACAATTCTTTAGAATTCGTAAACAATATAAAATTGAATCGACACGAGAAACTAATTTTGAGTTGTGTCTCCTCCTCTCCATCCTAGACGCAATAAAGCAAAAAAATTATCTGCAAAACTGAGAAAGACAACGCTTGACAAAGAAAACCTTCCTTTGAACTAAAATTTCTCCAATACACCTTTCCCTAATTTTTCGTTTAAGGCAATATTGAGTATATAAGTAGAGACTGTTTTGTATTCAAAACATTTAAATTCCCATTAATGTGAAACCAGCTTAAGAATTCTTTTATTGCAAATCTATGCTTCGCCGCTGACTAATTGTTCTTTCAATACTTGGTAGTAAGCACACGTTCGATTGATTTGACTCCCCATCATTCATCATTCAAATTTTATCTTTTGCTATCTTCTTCACTTTAATAGTTAGACAGTCACAAAAAATATAATGCTGTTTCACAACATTCCAAGCTTCAAGTATTTAGTCGGTCGTTATTTTCTATTTTGTATTTTATCAGTATTTCTAGATTTAATTGTTATATTTGACGAAACCCATTCAACTTTTGTCTTTTATTTTTTCATGTTTTTGAAGTTCAATTTTTAATGCGACTGTTGTTTTTCTGACATTCTTCTAATTTATACTGATAAAACCGTTAAGGTTTAAAAATATTCTAATATGTTTCCAATATGTACAAAGTAAACGTATAAGTAGACTTCATATCCTTTTTGAAGACCATACAAATTTATGTTGGCTTGAATTGTGGTCTGTGTTTGCATTTCATTATTTCATAAGAAAGAACTTTGCAGCTGTTTTGCAGAAATCCTTCTGCCTGTAAGGGCATCTTGTTTTCTATTCTCTCCGTCATAATTGTAGAACAGGAAACGTTTGCTACCATGGAGGTATACAAAGAAAAGGAGTTATAACTTTTATAAATCTATTGAAATAAAGCTCGCCTTGGCTTATTGATATTTTAACAAATGCAGTTTTGAAACCCCCACAGTTAAAAAATACATGCTGCTATTGGCTTCTACGATTGTACCAACCAACCAGAAATTAATTTCAAGATTCTGTGTTTATTTTGTAGCCAATTTTTGAACTCTGATTCCTCGTGACCTCCTACAGCCTCAACCATGAAACTTTCAGAATCGAAGGAAAATATATTCATTTTCCTGTACCTTTAATAGGCATCAGTCAGGCATCTTTCTAATGTCCAAATTTTTCGTAAAAACTATATCCATTAAATACTACGTAATTCGTCAAAATTCGCTGTAAACGCCCATAACTACTACATAATTCGTCAAAATTGGCTGTAAACGCCCATTTAACATTTAGAAAAAGGTTGAGTAGTAGTTTTGAAATATTAATAAAAGTCGCAGATTTATATGCAATCCACATTTCTTCTAATTTCTTTGACTTTCCACAATGTGGAAAGGCATAAACATTCAAGTTAGTTGTAAGTCCTCCTATTTTTATACGTCCATGTTGCAACAAATTATTATTTTTTGTAATCGCATATAGTGTAGGGACAAAATCTTTTGAAGAAATCTCATATCATTACCTTCCTTCTAGATGAAGAAGAGGGTAAAACAAGGGAAAATTCGACTCGTTCCGGTTGGACAAGTTTAGGGGGAAGCTTGGTACTGCTTGTCATACGATTTTCGAAGAATTGAAGAAAAAAAGATTTATAGTGGCCCAAAGGACCCAATGCAAACCATTTCGACCAGTTAATTGAAGTTCAAGCTGCTTCCATCATGAATTTTACAAAATGTGCTGTGGATGATTCTTTTCTCAAATAAGTCATAACCTGCTCTCTTTATAACATTATATGATAAAAGTATCGTGTGAAAAACATTGTTACAATTGAAAAATCTACCATCTTATAGTACATGACGTCATTAATGTAAGCACACGACGTCATCAGTGACATCACAGCCCGCTGTAAATTATCCACTAAACAATGACCCTAAGGGCTGAGCTTCTCATTTTTTTACAAGCCGAATAGATTCTATACGTTAATTCATCTTACCATTCAAACTTTTGGATCATTCATTATTTGAGAAGGAAGTACTTTTTTTGCAATCAAATTTCTTCTGATAAATTTTATCTGATAAACTGTACTATACCGTTTAAAACTTTTTTCTCTCTAAATCTGGCAATCAAAATTTGTAATCAAATAAGAAATTATTTCCACAACATTTTTGACGATGTCAGAAACGGATATATGCAAATCAGTGTCGTTTCAAAACAAAAGGTCGTTTAAAATGTCTACGAATACTAATTGTTCGTTGCATATCTAAAGCGGCGGATCTAGGTTTAAGCAAATTAGTGGACGAGTACAACGTGATGAAATTTCTTTACAGTGTTAAGCAAATTAGTGGACGTGTTATTGTTATTATTACGGCGATTAGGTTATTTGCACGTTGTTCTTTCCTACACTTAATGACTTTACTCTCCCCCATAAATTTCTGTCTCAGCTCTAGATCACCCGCATCCGATTTACCTGCAATCGGCATATTTCTAAAACGGAAAATCGCTGAGGTCGATTTCGTCTTTCGAAAGAAGTCCGAAAATCCCGAAAAAAAGTTTCGGTAAATTTCTTTCTGATGTTCGATAAAAGTGCATTTCAATACATCTTTTACGCCGATAAATAATTGAGCGCGTCTGATTTGATTTTTTGAGATATAGCGGCGGTGTTTAAAAATGCAATTAAAACTGCTCTTGATGGCAGAAACGTTGTTCTTGTCTTGAAGACGTCTTGTGTTCACTGATAAAGATTTACAAAGAAGAATGTTCTTGACGTTTTGGAAAATATACAAAATTTTCGTGGCGTCAGTTGTTTCTGATAGAAGATGAATTAAAAAAGGGGCTAAATTTGAAAACGGGTATCTGAGTAACTAAATAAATCATTACACGTACATGGTTTTGATGCAAAGATGATGTAAACTTTTATTTTGCTCATTTGCTTTTGTCAAATATTCTGAGAAATCAAGCACGACGCATTCTGAAACAGATGTATGATATTGCTGTCTGTGGTATTGTTGTTTGGACAAGATGAATACAAAATCATTCGTTGGTTATACTTTCAGTTAACATTAAAAAGAAAAATATTACAATAGATAATACGAAATATATTGCACAGATGTTACGAAATTTTGAAACTCTTCTTTTACATAATAAATAAGGATAAAATACATTAATACTTGAAAGAGACGTTCTGCGGATGAAATCTTTTATTCAATTTTTGAATTTCTGCATTGCAAAGTTATCAATTCTTTTCTTTTCTTTTTAATATCGAAACCTAGCTTGAAACGCGGAATTGCTAATTTTGCCAATTATGAAACTCCGTCAGTGCCGCAAAGAAAATGGTGGACCTGTCAAAGAGCATATTCAATAATTTTCATATCTTTAAATATCCATTGAATCAGTATAATGGAAAACTTAAGGTAAAAGATAAGATTATTTTATCCAATAGGAATGCATGTATAAATCAACATTTCCATATTCTTACTTTTTCTGTTTTTATTTTTTAGATAAAACCCGTATTCTGTAGTAAAGATACACGATATTGATATCTCTTACTGTTCTTGCAACAACTTCTGTATTATTTTTGTCACACTTATTCGATTTTTCTCGGGGATATTTGCTTGGAAACATTATGTTTTTATTCCAAGTATCAGTTCTTCGTCCTTCGCACGGACGAACAAATAGTTCCTAAAAGAAAAACATTCCTGTCAACTTTGACTCTTACTCTTGACTTTGAAATTGAACCAAGCATGTGGAAAGGATAGGCTAAAAACTTGAATGACGTATATTCTTTATAAGCGCTGTGTACGATCCCCTGGTTATAGCAACCTTATTTTGCCCTCTAAAGTTAAAGGCTTTGAATTGAAACCTTGCAGTCATTTCGCAATGAATAATTTGCAATGCAAGTTGAGTCATTGAGTTAGTAAATTACGCTATAAGGATCTGGATTAAAATTAGTGTACAAGTTGGCTTAAACATAATCATAGGTGTATAGCCTCGATCAGTGTATTAAGAAAGAAAATTTATTCTATAAATACGAACCTCTACATAACTTTTAAGATCGTTGGAGGCATGGAGCATGGTTTGAGACAGATTGTAGACGGTAACAAGCCAATTTGGTCTGTTTTTCCCCCATTGTGTTGACATTGTATTTAGAGTGACTGCATATTGCTTTACAGCTTCATTCATAAAAGTCAGCCATGTAACCAGCTAGTGAAACAATGAAAATAGGATTTTTGTTACTAATTTAAATTATTTGATCTTATGGGAGAGTATCATAAATCTCCAAAGGAAAGATCTTTCAACTTACAGAAGCGTTGTTGTTTTCTAACTTGATTACTTCGTCAATGAAACGAATTCCAAAACTACATTGCAATGTGCTTTTCAGTTTTATGTGTCTCTGAAATCAAATAAGAAACAGAAAATATATTTCAACAGCTCATAAACTATTAGCATCTGTAACAAGTATAAACATTACTATCTGTTTTTCAGCATCAATAACGTCTCCCAACGTCAACTTTTTTTCAATTTTTCTTTTAATATTTCCAATGTTGCAGAAATTGCTATTTATCTCTTTCTTATTGGTTATTATTGTTAATGGTCCTCCAACTGTACAAGCCACCATGCAAACTAAAATATACATCGATAGCTGATTAAATGCACCAAAGGAGACGTTCATAGAAAGTTCATTTATTGCTAGCAAAAGACTCCATTTTATCGCATAGAATTAATGACTTACCCAAAGAACAGCCTGTCATGAAGTTCATTATGAATATCTTTTAACCTTTCAAGATGCATAATGTCTGGTGCCGAGCAATGTCTTTTTATACACATCAATTATGTAACACCAAAATCTGATGGGATGGGACAAAAGTCAACAACCATCTGACTTTCAGTTTTTTCCCCTGCGCTCAGCTATTTGTCAGCCATTCTTAACACGTGTATAGCATAATCGTAACTTGTGTATTTGTGGTCCTTTCTTCAGCTCTAATCAACCAAAGATAAACTCATTGTTTTATATAAATAAAACTATGAAAGCATTTTGTGTCAGTTCTCTCATTGGCGAATAACAATGAGTGGGCAATGATTTTATGATAACAGCCCATAATGTATGTAAACACATACAAAGAAAATTAACATAATTTTCTTGTTTCTCTTTCATAAGTTTCTTGTACATGTCCGTACGTGTACAAGCAATTTATATAACCATATCTGGCAAGTTTTTAGATGTTTTCAAAAGGAAGTCAAATATGAAAAATATATGAAAAATGTTGCACTTTTACTGATAATGTGTCAGAATGTTTCTTATCGTTTCAGTCTCTTCCGGGCAATATTTAAGGGATAAGCAAGATTTGTTGATAAATAAATAAAATTATCATTAGGTAATTCATAATTGGATTTCTGCGTAAGCAAGGAATCCTTCCTTGACAATCGTCCTAGCATATGATTACTATACGTCCGCTTTCTTTGCCTTGAGAGAAATTGGCGGATATCTAAGTGAAGAATTAGGCAAAACTTAGACCAAACTTTCAAAGTGATTCAATTTTCATGAAAATTTGCACGTGGAATAATTCAATGGTGCATATTTCGAAAAAAAGTGCGATTCGGGCAACATTTAATTACAGAGTTGTTCAATGTACCTGATTAGATTAGAGAGCACTGATAAGAAAAAGAGAAGCAATCTCTAGGTAATCTATGTCCAAAAGTCGATGATATTTCCCTTAAAAGGTTTACATGTTTTCAAGGCAATCTAAGGTAAGTATATATACGTATACTCCTATACTTTTCGAAAGCCATTTAAACTTTATTTTTTCGTATTTCTCCACTTCTTATGTTAGCCTTGATCATGGACTGTGTTTGTTTGCAATTCATAATTTCATCATCATTATTTCACTTAATGATAATACTGCATATTCAACCCTCTTGCAGAAATCTTTCTGCCTGTTATCTTGTTTCCAAACATTTCTAACAATAGATAAAGCAGTACTTCTAAACATGCATGACGTCACATATTTATATTTAGTTAAAATCCACCTGTCTATTTTTTAACCTTCCGTAGTAATTGTGCTGGTTCCAAACATTTACTCACATTGCTTGAAATACAAAAGGTTGTCTAGTTTGGCGGATGCGTCTTATGTCTTATGTAAGTTGTAAATTGTTACCTAACATTTTTATATATTATTATATCATAATAAAGGAGCAGCCATTTTTACCTGATGGATTCCAAATATATGGTTATTAAAGACGTGTTTCGGGATTATTTTCCACGGGATATTTGAAACGGTGCAATTTTATTGAACACAATTTTTTCCAATTTGTCATTAAAAAAGAAACACGGATAACCCATTATCTGGACATTTATAACTATACGTCCCCCTAGTGTGTCGCTTATGATGACAGCAGTCCCATTGGTTATGCAATGTAATGACCTCAGTAACTTCGCACAACCCCCATGATTTGAATATGTTTAAATGGCTAATGTGTGTCGGTATAAGAAGGAAATATTCGCTCGTAGGCTCCGCTAATCCGCTCATTAATATAATGATTAATATAATGATTAATAGTGATTAATTAGTTATAAAGTTTAAATATACTTAATAAATATCTAAATTGTGTCTATCTCTGATTTTTAAACGCCTTTCTTCAAAAAAAATTGCATCATGAGTCATTTTGTTTTGCAGAGTTAAATCAACACACAAAAGCACATGAGTTAGTTCATGTTACTCTCTTGGCCAGGCATGTAAGGGAACATACAAAATAGGTGAGGATTGTTATGATGATCAGTGCTTGATGCATATGCAGGTTTAAAAACATCATGCACGACTCACGTAGGGTAGTGACAGTATCTAGACTCGGTTATACGAGTCAATTGGACTCAACTAAAAGAATCATTCTGACTCACAATAATGAGTAATATACAAGACACATCTAGACTCGTTAGACTGAGTTTCACTGACTCACTGATATGAATGACTCATCATTATGTGCACCGTATTCTCGTTTCACCAACAACATTCAATAAGACTCCAGTGTTTGTTGTCACTACTTTTTATTTTCTCAATGTAGAAATGCCTTTTGTTTTCATATGTCGTAAAGTTTTATATAAAATTAGTTTCCTCCTGATGCACTGTTTCATCTGCAGGGAAAATTATTTGTTCCTAGGTATTGTAGTATAGTAGTATATTTCATAAACAAAATATATCAATTGTTGTTCTCTCAATATCATATGCATAACTATTTTCAATAAATATTGGCATCAAGGTGGGCTAATTCAAACTCAACAGTCAGTGTACAGCTAATCAAATCTAAATCATCTAATCCGATTCTTAAAATCATGTTCTACGAGGAGAAGCTTTAATTCTTATTTGATGATAACAAAATTCACTGAAAGTCCAATTATTCAATTATTCAATTATTCAATCTCAATCCATGATGAAAAAATTAGTATTCTTTAAAGGGGTAACAGAAAAATTTTTTATTAAAATTCTTACTACGTTTTTGCTCTAAAATTTTACTAAGGAGTGCATTTACAGAAATTGAATCAGCAAACTAAAAGTAACCATTGTGTAAGAAACGAAGTCAACCAAGCGTTAAACGATCTTAACTTTGAATACCTATAGCGAAACCATTCTGTGTCTGAGTTTTCTTCTGTGAAATGCAACAAGTGGATTTTATAATGGAAAGGTAAAAATGTCAGTAAAACGTACAAAAAATATTATGGGAGAACACCCCTCTAAAATGTCAAAAAAGCGAGAGGTGAGATTTTGGCGATATTTTTCCACATGATTTTTGTGTCTCGCTAGCTTTCTGTTCACCACAAGCATCCTAAAATCAAATAAGCATTAATATGACTGGGCTTTCTATACGCGTTGATCGCGTGCATTAATCGGCGCCCTTTGCCATTGATGGCGAAGGGGAGTTTTTAGGTGCAAACTGTTACACCGAATCGGATTTTTTGTTCCAAAAAACAATCGGAACTTAGGGGATAATTTTTAAATTAACTTTTCTCAAAAGTTGGATTTCTGAATTCCTGGAACGGATATCTCATGAAATTTCGATGCAATTGAGTTGTCATTTCGCAAAAATATTGTTACCACTTGCCTCCGTGGGATGAGCGAAGATATTTTTTTTGTCTCGCTTATACAGCCGCACAGTGGAACGTCTAATCTTTTTAAAATTGAGTAATTTTCGTAATTTTTTATACTTGAAGGTTGTTCCCCCTTAATAGAATACCAAGTTCTCTTTCATAAAATTTACTTTTATAATGCCGTATGTAGACAATAAATTTATATAACTTGTTGGTGATCGCAAATTTTAAGATTATTTCAAAAGGCAATAGGACATCAAATATGGAAAACATAATGTAAACAACATTCTTTTTGATAAATAAAAACATGCCTATGTCCCACTTATGAAAGAGGAAACAACGATATCACTGAAGATCATCAAAGTGATAAAAATTGAATAGAAACGTTTCTTTCCAATACACAATTTTCATATATTATATTTCCTTCTTGTTATTTATACCATCTTCCGAGGTGGATACTTCCATGTTTCTTAATCTAAATGAAATGCCAAATGCATTGGAATCTCATGTGATTCTTGCTTTTAGAGAGACGCTTTATTACCATCAGTTAATTCTATTGGTTATTGAAATAATCATCCTTCACATATTGTGCTCAGTTTGGTTATGAAGTAAGGACGTAATGACCTCACTAACGTCGCGCAGCCCCCATTATTTAAATAATTTTAAATGGTTAATGTTTGTTTGTTTAAGATGGAAATGACCGAATTTTGTCAACACGGAAAAAACGCTAGGTCAGCTGATTTCTGAAAACCGTGCAATGCATGACAAATTTTGAAAGATGATGATGAACAAAATCGAAAACTGACTTTCGCTTGAAACTACTATGCCAAAAGCAGTTGTTTTTATTACGAAGAATAGTTTTTTTTCTATATTTACGACTTACATGTTTTTTAACGGCACTTTACTCAAGTTTGGTTTGTTTTTCAAATGCTCGTCGTCGTCGTCGTGTCACCAAAAAAATAGCCTGCAAGCTCATGCAAATCACAGTCTAAATTACTAAGCCTTGGCTTTATGTTTGCATGCTGATACTAAGTAAAGGCGATCAATATGGAGTTTTGGAGTCGAGGCTAGGTATTCACATCGAGGAAAAAAATTGCAAAGCAAAGCCAGGGCCACTATGAAATTGTCGAAGAAGAGAAGGAGAAAGTCTTGTTTGTTGGCCAACAAAATGCTAAAATTTTCATTAACTATTCATTAGTTGCCAAACGAAATATGAATTGTATTACTTATATTACAAGACTAATGTTACAGAAGTTCAAAGATAGTCACTTTACTGTCACCAAAAGCAAGAGGGTTGTTGCAACAGAACCATAAAATATTATTGAAGAGAAGAAGACAGTCTCACAGACACCATAAGGGTAGAATTGAATGTATGCCACATTATCGTTAGAAACGAGTTCGAAAATCAATAAAAAAAACTCAATAAGAATCGTGTATTTAATTGATGTAAAAATCAAATGTGAAAGTTGTTTACAAAGATTAACACGTTGATAATCCGAATGAAAACTATTTTTACCTACATTCTATAGAGTTTATTGCAGAATCTTTCCGACCTCACTAATTTTGTTACTTATTTTGACATATACCTAATTATAGGAAATTAACGCGCTATGAAATTAACGTGTATGAAATTAATGGGAATTTTAGGCATTGGTAAAATTTTTAAGGCAAAAAAAACTCACAAAAATATAACTTTTAAACGCAACAAGTATTTTTTTGAATATATAAGTATGAACGTAATGCAACAGGGGTTGACAAATACTTTTTCACACTAGTCGTCAGCGTACTTCATTGATATTTTAAAACCTTCATATAAAGTATGTATGGCACCCTTAGGAAACAAAACGTTTCCTCTACCATGTTCCGTAACGCCGTCAGACAATGCCACTCCATATCTTCTTATACTAATACGCAATCTTGCTTTTTTCTTACCTAACTTTTAAAGAAAGAACGTTAGGTAAAATTTCTTGGGAAGTTCGTCAATGGATGTTGTTTTTTCCGTATCAGTATAGGGGGGAATCTCCCATTAGGGGAATCTCTAGCTCCATCTTACGAGTGTTGTGCCGTAAAGAAGACATCACAAGTCACCCGGAGGAGAACGCAATGCAATGTTTTTTTGCGTTCGGAACTTTATCAAATTTTCTCAACATTCATTTCTTTAAACGAGAAATGAAGACGATGTGTGTAAAAGTTTTTGTTTTTGTTTTTATTTTTTTATTCAACGCTTTAAGTTTAGTAAAAAAGAATAACAACATTGATCGGTATCAGTAACTATTCTATCCGACGAGATAGTTGATGTAGACCTCTTATGTGTTCGTGTTATCAGTTCATCATTTTCTACCGTTGTTTATGTTTTTAATGTGGTTGAACGTAGCGTTTTCGTATCAGTTAGTTTTAATTACTATGCTGAAATATGTAGCTAGCAGTTTATTTTATTGTAGTATGTGGATTGATATTATTAAGGTTCGCCTTTTGGAAAACGAAGGTAGCAAGATCATTATTATATTGTTTTGGTAGTGTTTGAATGATTCCTTTTTTTTAGATTATAAAGTTGAATAGTATAGATGATTGTAATGCCAGAAGAGAGTGAAAATCATGATTACATACATATTCACATGGTTTTTGTATCATGATGCACAAGTGGAGTTGGTTTTGACATTTCCACAATTCATAGCAGAATAAAGATTTGAAAGATAAAAACGTCTGAAAAGGTATTGTTTTTGTTAGCTTTAGTTAGTAGGGAAATTTGATGGTATTTTCTTATATATCAGAAGTTTAATCGTGGTTAGGTAGGAGTATACATTGCTTAGGTATGAGTATACGTTATGAGTATTGTCTCTTTTCTTGATCTCTGATCAGTTTAACTGTACAACTTTAGAAATCTCTAAATAGGCCAAATAGCACTAAAAAAGAGGGATAATAGCATTCTTTGAATGATCGATCCAAAATATTTATACAAAAATTTTGTGCTAAATATGATATAATTCCAACATGGAGAAACACAACAATTTTTGTATATACACAGACTTATCATGGCAGTATCGCGTGTAAAAACAATTTATGGAGAAAAACTGTAAAATGTTTTTACACGCAACACTAGTTTTATATATAATAACAAAGATTTGATCATCGAATTTCTTCATTTCTTCAATAATTTCAACTAATCAACAAGTGGGGTGGAGAGCATTTATACCTTTAGATGTTTATTCAACAAAATACAATTTAAATGAGGCTTGATGTACATAATGTGAGAAATGTAGGGTATGTGTAAATTCCAAACCGAAACTAGGCGTACTTCGATAGGCAACAACTAGGGTATGTTAGAGTACAACGTTAAATGGACAAGTGTACTTGCACAGTCAGCAATCGTACCTGACGTACTCACGTACATGATTTGTCAACCCTTGCACAATCAATTATGTGAACGTTTTTGAATTTTTTTGAATTTTTTTGGTAAAACGTTCTTTATTTGAAAAATATGGAAAAAGTATGCATATTGAATTAACACCTTATGATATTTGCCCATATTAAATCAACGTTGAGGGAAATTAAGGTAGATGAAATTAACACGGATATTTAAAAACTGGAGAACTCGCACTTTCGAACTATTTTCTTTTGAACCTTCCATAATCCTTCTTTTATAGAAATCACTCGTTAACTCGAACCATTTTCCCCTTATTTATTCAGATAACTTCAAACTGTTTATTTGGAAAAAGGAATAAGAGCTTGATTTATTACGAAATTTAGATTTCACAAATGTTATATTCAATGATAATTGAAAGTACATTTGTCAAATAAGAATTATCAATAGCCTATGGGGTTGAACATCTTCACGATTCATTTTTATGACGATTTCTTAATAATAGTGAGATCTTTAAGTAAACCAGTCCGGCTAACTGTACCAGCTTGCCTCCAAATGAATATATACGAAACTTCTTTCAGTGAATATGAAGTAATATCATAAAGTCATATAGTCATCATATACAGTAGTAATACTATAATTGAACCATTCATTGTAATCGCAAGAAGAAATCGTCTTGAATAAAATTTCTCATTTTTGCCAAAATTTGAGTTGAAGGAAGCTTTTTTCATTAGCTGAACTATTTCTCCTAGTCCCTTCGCGATTTCAGTAATGGCAATTAAATCTGTTTTTTTTGTTTTTTTGTTTTTTAAAATCATTGTTTTGGTTGTTGAGCATACTCATTTTTATGAAAAATTGCACGGGTTTAATGTACCTAAGAACACTAATAGTAGAATGATAAAAGGAAGCTTGATTAGTGCAATATATTCATTTGAAGTGCAGTTTGATTACAATAAACTCACTTGCAGAAAGCGTTATGTCCGTCAGGTCTCTAGTTTTTTCTCATCTACTGTCCAAACCTACGTAAGTTATCATCTACGAAATTTTTTTATTATTTTCGAAGTCCACTCTCCACCATTCAATGCCGCTGACTAATTGCAAAACAGTCTTTTAAAGTGTCGTGCAAGTTGCGTTCTAACTTTGTAATGCTTTGATGTTTCAGACGGCTTAAGGAATAAGAATGATAAGGATTTATTCTTACAAAATGTTGAATACAGAAGAACATTTGCCCTAGAAACCTCTTACATTAAATTGTTAACTGGTAGCTCTGTTAAAGAAAGCAGTTTCTAATGGCAAATGAAGAAGCTCCACTTAAAAAAGATCTTTCTGCAAACAGAAACATGAAAGAAAAAGCTTTTAGGTAATTCTGTTTTTTAAATAATACTAAGCTGCTTTTTAGTGAAATATCAAGGGCATGGTTGGCTTTAAATATAAAGCTTTCTAGAGATGCATAGCACAGCTTCCACTCTAGACTTGGGCTGGTTGTTTTTTGTTTATTCTTTATGATTTTCAACTTGAATTGTTTTATAATAGAGTTCTTTACTTTCGGTATAGTATTTCCCGCAGATTAGTTTGTTGTCATATTCGGTCGGTCTATCTTTACTTTTATTGATAGCAAAAGACTCCATTGTAATGCATAGAATTTCCCAAAGAACAGCCTACCATGAAGTTCATTATGAATTTCTTTTTACCTTTCAAGATGCATCTCCGTTGTTTTTCTGACATTATTTTGAGGTGCAGTGCTGATCAAACCGTGATGCCACTTTCTAAAATGTTTCCTAGGTTTATATTTAGATAAACAAACCCAAATGATATAACCCAATGATATTTTATTTTTGGTATTTATTGATATTTATTTAACCCCATTTTTTTGAATTTGTCATTAAAAAAGAAACAGGAACACCCATTTTCTGGACACCTATCAGAGGCGTAGCTAGAACTCAGTCAAAATTTGTGGAGGAGAGTTAAGTCATTTAAAGTAGAAAAGGACAACGTGCAAGTAACCTAATCGACACTTAAGACTGAAAAGAAATATCGTAACGTTGGATTCCTCCACTTTTTTTGACTGATCCTGAATACGCCTATGCCTATAACTACACATCCCTCCAGTGTGTCGCTAATCAGAAAAACGTTAAGAATCACATGACGAATGAACCGTTACTTAGATTCTTCTGACGTCACAGTTCCCGCCTAAAATGTTTGACCACATGAGCTGTGGCAAATATGTGGCCACAGCAGTTAATCCCATTGGTTATTGAAACCTTCGTTCGCATATTGTGTAGATTTTGGTTATGCAATGCAATGTTCTCAGGACCTCAGGTGATTGCATGTTTTTAGATTTTATTTCCTTCTTGTTATTTATACCATCTTCCGAGGTGGATACTTCCATGTTTCTTAATCTAAATGGAATGCCAAATGCATTGGAATCTCATGTGATTCTTGCTTTTAGAGAGACGCTTTATTACCATCAGTGAATTCCATTGGTTATTGAAATAATCATCCTTCAGATATTGTGCTCAGTTTGGTTATGACGTAATGACGTAATAATTTTAAATGGTTAATGTTTGTTTGTATAAGAAGGAAATGACCGAATTTTGTCAACACGAAAAAAACGCTAGGTCAGCTGATTTCTGGAAACCGCGCAATGCATCACGATAGATGGAAGATTATGATAAAAAGGACTATGAACAAAATCAAAAACTGACTTTCGCTATCTCGTGAAACTACTATGCCAAAAAAGACTGTTACTTTTATGACGAACAATGGTTTTTTCTATATTTACGACTTATATGTAATGTAACGAAATTTACTCAGGTTTGGTTTGTTGTTGTGCATTTTAGTGTTGAGCATTTTAGTATAATGATAGAAAGAAGAAAGTCAAGAAGGAATAAAAGATTTGAGTAATGTGTTGCCTGGTCGCGAAAAGAATGAGTTAATACCGTTTTTTTTATGTGGTGATGCCTCTGCCCATGCCATTCATAGTAATCGTGCAGCGATGGTGTAGTGGATAGTATCTATCATATCGTATTCGAGTCTTAGTCCTGTCGCATATCTATAATTCACTTCGATGCGTTTAAAAGCAGCGTGTCAACCCATTTAGAGCTATCGACTGACTGCAACCTGTCCTTCGGGTAAGTTAGAGCATTAGAGCATTGCTATACGTATCTCTGGCGGTAACTCAATGTCCTAGTTGCAAGTCGGTTGAAAGAATGAAAGCCCAAGGACATAACTCCCCGTTTCTAATAGAAACTCAGTTTTGAAGAAAGTGACGTGCGGATTTAGACTTGTTTAATAGGTTAGGTTATACCTTTTTCTTGATTTCAGCTAATTAGATAGATTGTATATTGGATGTTTCTGCGGCGCGCTGTTTGAGGAACTTGAAACTGTGACGTCATTATCATGACTTCAGACAAATGTATTTGGCAACTATATCTCAGCCACAATTGAATTCACATGCATTTTTCGTTCCGAAATTTGGGCTCAATGGTATTAAAGCCCATTTAAGTGCACAATTATTGCGTTAACTGGTGCCACATTGGCTTTGAATTATGACTGGTGGCCTCGTGGTAGATTTCCTGTCTCCAGTGCGGGAGGTCAGGGTTCAAATCCTAGCCGATTCATGCCAGCGACTATAACAGTGAGAATCGATCCACTCAGCTTAGCACTCAGCTTGGGAGCAGGACTGATGTCCAAGGTGGTTGTCTAGTTAAGCGGTTGAAACAAACATTCGGCATCCGTAGCGCAAATGGGGACTTTAAATGCTCTAGGACCTCCTACGCAGGACACTTTTTGATAACAGTTCTATCAGAACTATCCTGGGCAAACATTAATAAGAGCCTTGCGGCTTCAACAGTTTCCGCCCGCATCAAAACTGGAATGCAAAACCTTAATCTGAGAGTTCCATTTTTAAGCGAAGTATATATACAATATATATATATATATGGGCTTATACATGGTTTTATATAGATAACTACTGTGCTCATATGGTAGTCTAGAATGTAAGACAATGTTCAATGTCTCCATCAAATGTAACGTGAGAGTTTTGATTGGTTCATTAGTTCATTTTAAAAATAACAAGAGCCAAATGGCGCCAGGAGAATCAGAGCCAAAAGTTTTCATAAGCAATTCTACCTTCAATAAATTTAGACTCCTTTCTATTCATCAAATTTCCACACGCTCTTGTGTTCCAACCTTATTTTTTTTAAATGCTGTCCGTCATGTTAGAGTTGCACGGGCATTATAAGGTTATACCGTTATGCAGTAATACGGATATTCGAATCTGTTAAATTACAATCGGACTAAAGGCAGGCTTTCATTCATGCGAAGTTCTTTTGTTTTATGGAAAACTATTCGGCCTTTGCGAAGTTAAACTTTTCCAGCTTCGACATTCTTGATAAACAAAGATATAAAACCGTCTAACGTAAACAAATCAAATATCAGACATTTCAACATTTCTCAAACTTTTACAGACCTGTTTTACCCCATGTACGTTACTGGTAATAAGCTCAAACAAAAATAATTCAAATAATGCCCTTTGAAATTCCAATTAGACCAGGTGTTGCAACATTCTCATCTGTAGCCAATAACAAAAAGTTATCATTTTTAAGCGCCAATTAAAACGTAAATAAACACGTGAATAAATTTCTGAAAATGTATGTACGGTAAGCCTGGAATATGTTGGTTGTGCTGTACGCAGACACGAATACAGGGTTTAAAAGAGTTAGTCGCAAAGCGTCCAAAATGATTGGGGTCTTGGGGAGTGCTGTCAACCCCTGAAGTAGGGTATGGGCAAAGCCCCGGAAAATTTTCACAATTTGGGTAATTTATACACTAAAATCCACTAAAATATTATCTTCATAACAGAGTGTGTTTGTTAAGCAAGATGCGATTATAAACAACGTTTTTGTTGAAAAGTCTCTTGGTTTCGTTCCGCAACAAGATAACAAGCTTTTACAACACAATTAGTTGTAAACAGAGATCAATTTTTTGTCTGTTTCGCCTAATATCAAAGCTCATCAGCATGCCTAGGCTCATCAAATTATTAAAACGATGGCCGGACATGGACAGACATATTACGCACGTACACAGCACGAAAACGAAGGCAAGTTTACAGACAAGTGAATGCCGCGCCAGTGACTCTACATGTAAATAGTACGAAACCGATAGCGAGTTTATGGAAAAGCAACGGACAGGATATAGGTTGTAATTAACTATTATCCTTTCAATCAGTCGAACAACTACATCTTAAAGAAGTTTTAATTGTTGGGTTCCCAGTGAGAAACAAAACACTCGATATAAATGAGCCAAATGTATTGCATGAACAGTTGTTGACTACAAGAGAATTTGGAGAAATTTGAGTTGAGATGTTGAGCAAATAACACGAGAAGTATCCCTAACCGAGCCAGTATGTTTCCTATGTAATCCACCGTGAGTGACAGAAAAGTACAGCTTGAAGTACCAATAAACAAATTAAACTAGGCTTGCGTATTAAGAATTAAGTACAACTTGAAAGAAAAGCACAGCTAGAATAACCAACATACTGTGAAAACATAAGGAACACCTGCAGCTGGTCCCCAAAACGGCAGACGGGAAAGCCCAACATCCGAACCAAAGAAATAAAGGGATGCCATCCATGAAATACAGTTGCTTCCGCTCCTGGATAAAAAACCTTCTTGTATTCTACTAGCCAAATTAACACATACAAGGAAAACCGTGGGGCTAAAGCAAATGTAAAAAGCATTCTTCTTACATTTCTTAAGATGGTTCTCAAGTACAGTGTCTCCACTTCTCACTCTAAAATTCAGAATCTCTATAAATTACCCACACCTCCTTGGGAATAAAGCCCAACCTCAGGGTGAAACTGGGAATCATCCCGATAACCTCTATAAGGTAAATTCAGTCGACCTAAAAAAGATATTGAGTCAGCAATTGGTCTTACCTTTTCTCGATTTTCACTTACTTCCTCTTTATATGTTTTATCAATCAAAACATCAACCTCCCTGCCAGCACACTTCATAAATGATAAAATTGCAGTGAAAATTGGAAATGTGTCATTGTGAAGAGATTGGAAAGCTTGATGACTGGTAAGCTTTTTCTTACCAGTACAATGACGATTAAACGCAGATACTGCATCAGGAAAAAAACCCACAAAAAATGCAATAAGCTCCATCTTCACTACAGAGCCATGGAAATTGTTCTAACCATTTCCATTGCAAAGACCTTCCTAACGTTTTGGGAAAACAATACAAGGAGGTAGATATTCTTAGAACCAATGGATTTTGAAGACTTATCAGACATTTTCCCCATAAACTTAAGAACAGATGACCACCTCTACTAAAGTCTGAAGAGTTTTGTACCGGTATTTTCGCTTTCGAGCATTACTGTCTGAATAAAAGACAAGTGGTACATAATGATTGTGTTTATAAGGCTGTGGTGGAGTCCCCACAAAACAAAATAGCAAAGGTATCATCTCATTCGAGGTAGAAGGGCTAAGGGGTGCGATCAATTGGTTAATGGTACTATATTTTAATACTGCACCAGTTGTTCTGTAGTAGCATTGCACATTCCTACAACACACAATGATCAATGGTCAGTCAAAAAAGTGGAGGAGTCCAACATTATGATATTTCCTTTCAGTCTTAAGTGTCGATTAGGTTACTTGCACGTTTTCCTTTTTTACTTTAAAGGACTAAGCTCTCCTCCACAAATTTTGACTGACCTCTAGCTACGCATCTCAGCACCCAAAGAAATCCTGACCAAATATAATCACTACAAATATGAATGGCTTCTTCCTTAAGAAGACCATCCCTACATTTCCCAGAATCAATGGAATGTTGCTAAACCGACATAACAAATAAGTTAGCAATGTAATAATCACTACAAATATGAATGGCTTCTTCCTTAAGAAGACCATCCCTACATTTCCCAGAATCAATGGAATGTTGCTAAACCGACATAGCAAATAAGTTAGCAATGTTTTGAAATTGATTAGGAAACGTGAAGTTACGAAAAGTTGGAGGAGGAGTTGAAAAACAGATCAATAGTATGCAAGTATTCTTAACTCACTCACCAAACTGTTATCACCGCACAATGAGATAGAAGAAAGCACTGAATAAACAATTTCCAGTTGATTCTGTCCTAAACAAAAATCCACAACAACTTCAACGTGCCATATTTACATAGATATTTAATAGTCTTTGTTAACCAGGTTTTATAAAAAAAATTTAAATTTATGTAACCACAAATTATTATTCATTATTTTCATGAAAAAAATAATCATAGAATCTGTCAATTAAAACGAAATCAAATTTGTGAAAAACTACAAATAGTATAATTAAAAGTTATTATGACAATTATGCTATGGCTTTATGAACAACTTTTGTAACTCCTGTGGGACTTACCTCAAAGCTACAAAACTTTTAATCCCGTCGGGCACATAATTTTCATGATAATGCCTTCTTAATAGTCAACAAGAAAATGCTTTGCATATTTACAAATCGCGCGAGAATTAAAAAGGGATTAAAATATCTATCTGGTGTTTATTTATAAATCGAAGGCGAACAAATAACCTGATACAACAAATCTCTATAGGGTAGCTTTTTATTCTTTATCCAAATTAACAGGTCTTACTTTATAAGCCTAATTGAACTTACAGCATTCCGTTGGAAGAGGCACAGAAGGGAGAAATCAGGGTCCTTTCCGATTCAGCATGTGTACAATTATTCCCTTCATACTCAATATTTTGCGTAAGGGCAGATTTTTACCTGAACTGCGAGTTGAATTTATTGCTATTAACCCAGGAATGTTTTACTTTAAAATGTTCAGTTTAAAAAACGTTAAAATGAATAAAAATGTCAGGCACCTACAGAAATAATATATATAAAAACACAACGTTTGATCAGGTAACTCAGAGGAAAAAAAATATATAAAAAAATATGTGAGAGAATATAAGGAAATTAGATAGAAAACTCGATGACTCGATTCTACTTAAACACAAGAAACAGCAAAAACAAAAAGAACAAGAGTCTTTCAACTCAAACATTTTGTATATTGTCTTTGACTGCAAACAAAACATCCACCACAGTGATGCAATCTTGAATTGTACACATAATCTCACAACTCGGACATTCTGCTGTATCGTCATCCAGTATGACAATTCCCTTGCATTGTCTGCACGAATAAATCAGAAATTCTTTGAACATGTTTTTCTTTGTCATCCTCTCCTAAAACAATTTCATGGTCTAGCTGCAGCTGCGCCGTTGACGAACTAATTGATCGTAGTTGCTTCTGTTGCAGGTAGCGACTAACTTGGAACTTGTGCAATATATAACATGCACCATCCACAATGTCTTCCCCTAACTTGCCAAAGAAAGTGATTGGCAAACTGTCAGTGCTATCTTTTAATTATTTTTATATTATTATACTTAGTATACAAATTTCTGGAAGTAGGCACATGGTGCCTTTAACACCAGGTTCAATCTTCAACGACTTGTCGATATCGAGTTTGTCGACAGGCTGTTGTTTCGACGAGATTCAGTTCGATATCGAATATAGTACCAGTACTTTTCCATAACTTATCGAGTCGACTTTTGAAGGAATTAAGAGATGGTGCTTGCACAAGGTCCGGTGGCAGGTTGTTCCATTGTTCTGCAACTCGATTTTTAAAAGAATACTTTTTTGCGTCTTTAAGACACTTTTGTCGGATGACCGTAAATTCGTGACGACGTAGGTTGTGTTCTTGACCATCCAATACCTTCTTTATCATAAAGTTCATGGATGATCTTATACATCTCGCCCCTTATCCACGATATTGCAGGGACGGAAGGTTCATGATTTCCAATCTTTCCTTGTAGCTTAAGTTTTTCATTCCAGGTATCAATTTTGTTGCGCGTCGTTGTACATCTTCGAGAAGGGAGATCTGTTGTTGCAGGTGAGGGTTCCACACAGGACCACCATATTCGAGATGGGGGCGTACAATGCTTGTGAACAGCAGCTTGAAACAATCCTTATCTAGGTAGACAAATGTTTGCCGTAACATAACAACAAGAGAATTAGCTTTGTTCACTTTTTCGTTAATGTGTTTTTCAAATGAAAGGTGCTCGTCGAAATTTATGCCTAGGTCATCCACATCTGATTTTTGCTTGAGGACAGTGCCATCGATTACATACTGTGTTGCATCGGAAGACTTCAACCTTGACTTTATTTTCATGTGCTCACATTTGTCCGGATGGAATTTCAATAAGAAGGTATATGTTCCTTGCAATAGATTGTTTAGATCGCTTTGTAGGTTAGCAGCGTCAATCGTGGTTTCAATTTCTCTGAATATTTTCAAGTCATCGGCATACAGGAAAAGTTATGACTCATCAACAATTTCAACTAGAGTGTTTATGAAGATGACAAAAAGCATGGGACCTAGGACCAATCCTTGGGACACTCCTGACGTCACGGGAAATACAGCGGATTTGTTTCGATTTACATAAACTTGTTGATATCGATCAGACAGAAAATCTCTGATCCAGGAGAGAGCTGGAACTTGTAGATTGTAGTGGCAAAAGACTTCAATTAGTCGACGGTGGGGAACAGTGTCAAACGCTTTTTAAAATCACAATATATGATATCAATCACACCTCCATTTTCGAGAATTTCCGTCCATTTATCCATTATTTGAAGCAGTTGCAGAATGGTTGATCTTCCACCAAGGAAACTGAACTGGCGAATTGACAAAAGGTTATTTGCTTTGAGATATGATAGTAAAGAATTGCGCATTATCGATTCGAAAATTTTTGATGCAGTGCTAGTCAGGCTAATTGGTCTGTAATTTCCAGCAGAATGTTTGTCACCTTTATTCTTATAGATGGCTGTGATGTTAGCTCTCTTCCAAGCGGATGGGACTTTTCCCAGGGATCAAGACTTTTCGAATATCATGTGAAGTGGTTCAGCAATCACGGCCGCTAGTTCTTTCAAAACACGTGGATGTAGGCCGTCTGGACCAGGACTTTTGCTAGGATTCAATTCCTCTAATTTCTTCAAAACCATTTCTTGCGTCATCTCCAGTTGAAAGTCACTTTCAATTATTGGTTTCTTCAGGCAGTCAAGTGCAACAGGTAACGTTGGTTCATCTACAAAACCGCTCGAAAAGAATGTTTGCCTTCTCTTGGTCGGTTTCTGCCATCTTTTCGGAATTTTCATTCACAAGTAGGTCTGGAATTGATGATTTAATCTTAGTTTTTGCATTCACGTATGCCCAAAAAGCTTTACTATTTTTCTTTATACATCTAGCAATTTCTTTCTCAAAATCTCCTTTCGCTTTGCGTGTCATTCTACGTACTTGATTTTTACATTTACAGTAGCAAGATACGCGTCCGCATCCTTGCTGTCCATAAACCTTTTTTCATAGATTTCTTTTTCTTTAATCAATTTCCCTTCGATTAAAATCACCGACAATAACTACGTGGTTGTATCTTTTCATACCAGGAGTTGCACAAAAAAACTGGTTGATCTGGTCGTTTTCTCCAGTCCTACTGTATGGGCTGCGGTAAACAACAGCAAACAGCATGATTTCGTTGTTTTGGAGACGAATCTCTGTCAGTAGCAATTCTTTCGGTCTTTGTTGTTCTGTCAGAATGCGTGATTTCTCTACTTTCTTGTACGATATCAAATGCCTGACGTAAAGTGCAATCCTTCTTGTTGTGTCTTGATTATTCAGATGTTCGAATTCTGCAGAGTAAGTATTCAAAATGTAGTCAACTTCCGTCAGCTGGCATTTATAGTATTTCGGTTTTAGTTCGGTTATTGCAATAATATCTGGTGGTGCATCGGATTCTATTTCCATCTTTAATTCTTCCAGCTTATCTTGTGTTAGTGTGTCAGCGTTAGTATACCAGATGCACATAAATCCATTGTTTAATGTAGACTTCGTTTCCTTTACTGCTTTATTATTTCCGTTATTTTCTTCTGTTTGACTTATTGAGCGGCTACTGCCGGTGCTTTCTTCAGGAACTTTATCAATCTCAGGCCGTTTTTTGGATTGCCTCTGACTTTCCAAATGTGAGCAGAATCGGACGGCTCTTCGTTGTTTTTTGCTTTAGCTTTATCAGACCATCTCCGTATCATGTCTCTTTCCGCTATTGTATAATCTTCAATAACGCTTATACTCCTGTATGCTCCAATTCCCTTTAAGCCCGTCAGATTATCCAAAACTTTTTGCTTGTCCTCAGAACTCTGCATAATGACTTTGATCGGACTCACTTTTCCATTTACATTTCGCCCAAGGCGTGCAACTGATTGAATTGAGCAGCAACACGGATGGTATCAATAAACTCTTTGAAAAATTCGCAGTTCTCTTGTCTTTTTTTCGTCAAGATCAGGGTTTTCTTGCAGCCCATGGATAATTAAATTATTTGAGCGCAGCTTCTTCTGTCGTTCCTCTTCTAGCTCCTTGTTTTTTGCTTCTGTTATTATTCCCTGAATAGCAGTATTGGTAGCTGCTGAAATATTTTGTTCTGTTTTTCTGTGGCGTCCCTCTCTAGATTGTGCAGTGACACCAACAACATCAGCATAAGTAGACTTTTTTTCCACGGCCATGTCGAGTTTTTCTTCCAGATTGGGTTGTTTTCCTGGACTTTACATAGCAAGGCTTCATCTAACTCTTTGAACTTTCTTTCGAGAGTATGCAATATTCTGTAACTTTCAGTAGAACTACCTTCTCCGTTCATACTCTTTCTCAGGGCTTCAATTTCATTCACCTTGTTAACTTCTTTCTCTTCATGTTCCGTGATCTTCTGCCCGCATTTCTTTATTTCATTCTTCAACTTTGCTATTGTTTCTTTATGGGATCTGACGACATTGACTTCCTCTTTCACGAGGTTACAGTATTCATTTTGTTTATCCCGTAAAGCTTTGTTGATTGTTTTGGTTTTACTGTTTTCCAACAAAATATCCTTCAGTGCTTGCGTAAGTTCTTCAACCTCAAACGACTGATCGGGGACGAATATTGACACAGTTCACACACGTGTACTTGCGGCCTTTCTCGGTTATAAAGATTTCCAATTGGTACATTGGCAATCTGGTACACCGATAATGTACAGTGCAGGTGTTTTTCAAGTCAGGTGTTTTTCGTCACCATTGTTTATACATTCTCTTTGCGTACACTTTCTCATATCTTTGTCACTTCTGCTGTCTTCCATTTTCGCATTTTTTGAAGACTACTGCGGTTGTTTCAGCTCGTTCAGGACGTCAATATTTTCTCAGGTTGTGTAGTTTAACTATCTTCGTGTAGCAGCACAGTTTATGGTCGATTAAAAGTGTTTTTGGTTAGAATATTGGTGGTTTTAGGGTATTATAGTTGAATTTGTGCTTCAGCAGTAGATGTTGTGACTGAACCGTATTTGACGTCAAAACTGAAAAAGACAGCAGTTCGCAAAACAACTTCCATGCCATTATTTGCTTGCCTTGAAAATTGTTCGGATAAATTGAGAATTACTCCGTACGTGCCCACAATTTGATGAAATGATATTAATGATATTTTCCATGGTTTTTAATTCAAATCGCGTATACGCGAGGTGTTTGAAATGCAAAACGTTCGTTGTTGTTGTGTCACCAAAAAATAGCCTGCAAGCTCATATTATTAATTAATATTGGATTAATATTAATATTGAGTTTGGGAGTCGAGGCTAGGCATTCCCCTTTTGTGATATTTGTTGGCCAACAAAATGATGAAAATTTCATTAATTTTAAAGGAATATATTGTTCATTATTTGTCAAACGAAGAAGTTAATTAAAGGCTAATATGCTTTTAAGTAGGGACGACACCAATATGATGGGAAATATTATTTATTATTAAAATTTCATTTATAAAATCAATGTGAAATTGTTATACCAGCTATACCTTTACCTGGATCAACTGTTGGCATGGATGAACATAATAGTTTTCTACGAATCCCTGTGAGCTAAAAAGGGAACATCATAGACAATTCTTCGCCTATTATAATACGTTCTTTGGGAAGTAAGGAAAACATTTAGAAGATGTTACAGAAGTTCGAAGGTAGTCACTACCTTCATCAGTGTCAATTCACAAGGTTGTCGCAACAAAACCATAAAATAATATTGAAGAAGACAATCCCACAGACACCAAAAGGGTAAATTGAATATTTGTCACATTAATCGTTATGAACGGTTTCGGAAATCAATAAAAAGACACAATAAAGACAAATTTATTTACCTATGTTTTATAGAATTTATAAATTGCAAGATCTTTCCAACCTCACTATTTTGTTACTTATTTTGACATACAGTTGACTTCTGGAAACTCAAACACTGGATTACTCGAACTTTAATTATATATAATCTCTTGAACTATTTTCTTGTGAACTTTGTGAACCTTCCATCGTATTTCTTTTTAGAAATCACCTATGCACTCGAACCTCCAATAAATCAAACAGTTGTTTTCTCAAACCGCTTTTCCCTAATAGCGTCCCCGGGATAACCGGGCTAGCTTGCCTCCATATGAACAATATTACAAAAGAATACGTCAAATAGACGTCATGAAGACGTAATTTTTTCCAGAATCATAAAAGCACTTTTTGATATTCTATAAAGAACCTGGATAGCCACGGTGAAAATCTAAGCTCTCCGAATTTACGCGTTTTATAGAATGCTTTCTTAAAACTCAAATAACAGACTTTTTCAGAAGTATTAATGTACGTCATAGCTTTCTGGATAATTTCAATAGCTAACCTTTCGGTAATCTTTCAATTTATACGTATTCCACTACGGCTATTTTATCACGTCCATGTTTTTATGAAGGAAGTTTAGAACATGCGAATGTATTCTTTTTTTCTTATTTGTATTCAACCTATTGAAATTTCTGTCTATACATTCATTCATTCAAACATTATTTCAGGTCGTCACGTTTTTACTTCTAATTTTGATTCTTTATAGTGGTTTTATAAGTGGTTTTATAAGTGGTTTTTTTTCTTCTCCCATTTGACGTTGGTTTTAGACCAAAGGTTCGTAGAATGAATAACTGGTTAGGAAATAGCAACAACAACAAAAGAAAAGTGCGTGGATGTTTAATCAGTAGTCGTTTTGTGCACCGATATTGTCACGTGAGCGTATACAACGATTGTCTTGTAATCATGAAACTTTTATACCTTGATTCTTTCGAGAGTATTTAAAATGGCTTTGTTTTGTCAACTGATAAAATATAAAAGACTTCAAATGAATCAGCTAATAGTGTGCGCTGTAAATATGAACAAAAACATCAACAGCTGATTTGAAATAATTTCCTTACCAGTTATTTCTTCTATGAACTTTGTTTAACTTTGCTATTGTCGGTAAAAATTGTGTATTTCAAATTGAGAGAATTTCCAATCTGAAGAAATAAAATCTGGTGGAATATTCATTGCTAGCAAGATTGTGGATAAGCCAAACAGTGTTACCAATATCAGTTCCTTATATCAAATTATGATATTGACTTTTAGATACAGCTGGAGCTTTTTAATGGAAAGAATGCTGCTTATTTTGAACATTCCCTATTCCGAACAAAATTTTAAGTCTTTCTCTAGATTTTGCCGATCCCCTGGCATAAATACCATCCTTAAATTCGAACTTTTATAGAAAAGTGAGTAAACACAAAAAGTTCGGAATTTTAAACAATAATTAATAATAAACAATAACTAGCTAGCAATATTAATATTAATATTTCTATATACTTTTCTACTCCTGAGAACCGAAGATATCCACATCGATGATTGTACAATTTGTTTAAGTCTACAATTTAACCACTAGGTTCTTATGAAAACTTGCATATTAACAGTGCATTGATATCTAAATACTTTTCTTCTCAAATGGTTGCAAGTATTCTACGTTATTCAACGGTTACAAACACAAAATTATGATTTAAGGACATGTTCCTTAAAAAAGAAGAAGAAAATGTTTTGGGACTAAAAAATCAAGGCCAGAGGAATTAGAAATAAGGGATAGTTTCAAGATTCTAAATCGAGGGAAAAAATCAAATGAAGACAAATAAAAAAGTACGGAGTAGAGGTATCAGTACACCACACATCGCACTGGCAAATTTTCAAAATTTCAAAAGCAGAAATTAAATCGCCATCTCCTGATTCACAAAAATATATATTATATATGTGTTTTTAAGGAACCCTTCTAGTAAAAGTTGAAACAAAGTTTTATAAAGGTTGCTGTAGGTCTAAGTGATACTGCAGTTTCTTTTTATGAAATAAACTACGAGCATTAGAAAAGCAAAACATGTAATTGCCAGTTTGTTGACATTTTACTGAGTTTCTTTCCATAATGATATGCGAATTTATGTTCGCTTCTTTCAATATTATCGATTTCTTTCCATTAAAAAGCTCCAGCTGTATCGAAAAGTCAATATCATAATTTGATGTAAGGAACTGATATTTGATAACACTGTTTGGCTTATCCACAATCTGGCTAGCAATGAATATTCCACCAGATTTGATTACTTCAGATTGGAAATTCTCTGTTTTTAAGTTCGCATTGACATAATAAGATGAAGGCACATCACCCCCGTAACAAACGTACTGTTCACATTTGGGGCTACCATTATCGTCTTTACAAGTACCTCCATAATGTTCTGGGAGGTTATCCGCAGCAATAAACTGATGCAAATCAGATTTCCAATTCTTTCCTAAGACATTGATTTTCTTTTTACTTTCACTATCAAGAAGAGGCCTTATAATTGGAAACACTGTGTGGAACATTAAAGGAGAATTAACGATCAATACTTGGTGACAGCCATTAGGGTATTCATTTTGGAGTAAATCTAAAATCTCTTGATAGATCTTTATTCCTGGCATCCATAACTGTTTTTTACTCAAACCATCCATGTCTATGATAACAGTTGCATGTTTTTCTAAAGTTTTGCCCAATGTCTCTTCTTGACGTTTGCAATCTTCGTATGCATATTGACTTTGATCTCGTTTGTACGATAACAAATCGTCTGCACGGGCAGAGTGAAGTAGCCCTTTGATATCTAACTGACCAAATGGTTGGATGAATACTGGTCTGCCATCTTTGTCGTGACCAAAAAATCCGCCAGGATAATATTTTCGTACAACTTCGGGAATGTCACTTTCATTTGCCATTTTAATTCTCTTCTGGTTAACAAATTTGATTGTTGAATCTAAAATGATAAAAGCAGTTATTTGATTTGTTGATGTAAATAATCAAATTACGAGGTAAAATAAACACCTTTATATCAAGCTGTCAGATAAGACACAGTTTGAAAAGCACTATGTTTACCGACAATAGCAAATGTGATTCTTTGATTTGTTGACGTAAATGATCAAATTAAGAGGGAGAATAAACACCTTTATATCAAGCTGTTAGATAAGAGGCAATTTGAAATACACAACTGTGAACTCTGATAAACTCGCTAAATTTCGTGATATTTTAAAGAAGTTGTTTAGGTACCTAGACCTGGAAATGTTTCTAATGACTATATCTAATAGATACATATGAACAGAAATTGACGATTTTAACGTAATGCAAAGTTTAAAAAGTTCACGAAAATAAATTGAGAGATTACCGCAAAGGTTAGCTATTGAAATTATCCACAAAGTTACGACGTACATTAATACTTCTGAAAAAGTCTGTTATTCGAGTTTTACGAAAGCATTCTATAAAACGCGTAAATTCGGAGAGCTTAGATCATCACCATGGCTATCCAGGTTCTTTATAGGTTATCAAAAAGTGCATTTATGATTCTGGAAAAAAATTACGTCTTCATGACGTCTATTTGACGTAATCATATGACGTATGAATAAGGCGTCTATATAACGTTGTACTGATGTAATATTGACACTATCTATGACATGATCATCTAGTTACATGGACGTCATGACCAAAATATGACGTTATTACAACGTCATGTGCCCGCTGGGCTGATACCAAGGTTGCTATATCGAATATGAAATCAAGTAATTCAGCATTTATTTTGCATTTGACACACTTTAATAGCATTTAAGACTGGGTCGGCCTACAGCGTGTCCATATTGTAAAAACCAACAGTGAAGCTTTTAGTGATTCACCGTTAGAAATATATTAATCTTTTCTGTAACTATCGGTACTTAAAACAACCACTAATACTTTATGTAAAGAACAGACTACACTTTAAAAACTGTTTCTAGTTGCATCCTATAAATTTTCACATACAGTAATTAATTTCTTAAACAGGAAAAAAATTCTCTATTAGTAGAAAAAAGTGGATAAAGAAGTAAATAACAAAAATTCATCTTTATAACTAAACATGTTTTGTTTCTAAACATTCCATTTTAAACCTTTTTAAAAGTAAAAATATTTCAAGAATATTATGCAATAAATACAACAGTTGAAGAAATTTATGCCAGTAAACCAAAAATTCATATATCTTTTAAACGATGTAAAAAGCAAAAACATTAGTGGTTTTGTGACAGGAACTTCGTGAGTGAAATGGTAGCCTTATAAAAATATATATATACTAGCCGCCAAGGCGGCGTAGCTGACCGCCCATGAAAACTTTCAGTGTGCGTTCTCCCAGATAAGAAAAAAATAAAATTTCGGAAAGCTATTTGAAAGTCGTACCAGCTTATAGAACTCAAAATGTTGATCAAGAAAATGTATAGGATCGTGTCTCTTTGACGAACCGTTATAGAGATATCCTTGATCAAAGATTTAAATGACGTCACAGGGTCCCGTCCATAAATTTCGGTTTCATATTGACGTAGCACAAGAAAAAATAATTTATGTGTGATCTTACGTTACTGACTCCCCGATCTCTTTCAATTAAAAAAATAACAAGTTTAAATTTCATAAACCTATGTTAATCAAATATCTAAAGGCAATCCAGGGTGTTAGCCAGAATTTTAAGGAAAATGAAATTTAACTATCATATGAAAACAATTGGGAAAATACCGTTATCTCTCAGACCATAGTTACTTCCCTGCAATCATACATTTATAACTAGACACAAATTGTCATAAATACAAAAAATAGACATATATAATAGAAAACAATAGAAATAGTTGATGACGAATGGCTGCAATTAAAAGAAAACTACAATATCTAAGAATGGAAGATGTTCCTCTTGTTTACAAAGGAAGATTAATCACAAAAAGACGCAATGACATGGTGAAACAAAGAACAGAGTTGGTACTGAGCAGATTAACAAAAATGTAGAAAAACATTACTTGAATTTTTTTCCATGACAGGAGAATCTACACGGAAATGGTAACGATTTCAGATTCAAATTCCTCAAGGAAATTAGACCAAGTTCAAATGTTGCGAATAAGTTGAATAAATCAAAACCGAATTTTTCAAGAGTTAACATTAAAATTATTCACGTTTTTTATCATCTAAAACATCCAAAATATTTCTCTCAGCATGTCAGAATGTCTGCAGATGCATCCGGCAATCACATTCTTTGGTTCTTGTGAGTTACTTCTAACTTAGACAAAATGGTCCCCGGTTTTATTCGTCAGTATGTCAAGATTTGGTGTTCAGGTATAATTCAGACATAAAACAATGGCCATTTTTACTTTCCGTGAGGGTGAAGGGGCATATTCAAATGAATTTCAAATGAACCTTCCTGAAGTCTTCTGAATGATAGTAATTGCAGTCGATTCCCTTCACTCCTATGTCATTCCTCTAGAATTTCAGAAAAATCAGTGACACTTTTTAGTTTTGAGAGGAAATTGGTCAGGTTTTCAATTTGAAGGTGATTTTGCTGCTGGCATTCAGGAGTGTGAGCATCAGGCAGATCAATTTGAGAGAATAAACATTTTAAACATTCCCAGTGAAAACTCTCCTTTTGCAGAAGTGATTCATACTCAGCACGGGGATCATCGTCTTCATTGTAAATTTTGTTTTAACCTAAAAATCAAACAATGCTACTACTGGGAAAATATATATTTTTTTATCATCATATCTACATCATGGTGTTTAATGTATGACAACATTAGTGCTTCAATAAAACAGAAGGTACTGTCCAAAGAACTTCGAAAACGCAATGGTATCCATTTAACAGTCACATATGCAAATGGCAAGTACATGATCCAGTCAAATACGTAAGCGATAGCAAATTTCTTCTTGAGTTCCATTTTTATTTCTTTCAAACTTTCACCTTCCAAAAGGCCAACAAATAAGAAAAAAAACATATATTCTATTGGACAAACTGCTACTTGATACAAAAGTGCCTGTCGGAGTGGGAATCTTGATATAAATGGGATCTTACTCATTGTAAGAAACCATGTATGTGAAAATGCACCAAATAATGCACCAGCTCCGAAAAACGCTCCAGCTCTTCGTTTGTCCAGTCCTTTCCGCCTCTCTAAAACTTTCTGTTCAACACAATCACCCGCAGTCATTAACGCAGTAGACACCCCAACATTGGTAAAAAACAAGTACTTGCGAAAGGATGCATCCACAACTTTTCTAGAACTTTTGCTTAGAATGACAAATATTTTCTCCATTGTAATTGTAATTTGTTGATGCATTCTATAACAGAATGTGTTATTATGAAGCAAGTGTGGTTACCCATGCCAGTCTCAAACAGCCAAAATATAAAATGTTCCAAAATATGTTCCAAAATATAAAATGATATAAAATTGCTAAAACATATAGCTAGAATAAAATGTAAATAGCTGTTCTTCTTCTTCTTCTGTTTAATCTGTTAATATTTCTTATTACATGCCTGTATAACCTCGCAACCCGCAAAATAGCAACTAGTTAAACTTTTTATACACAAATAAATAAAAAATTAGTAAGGCCTCTCTCTGCCTTTTGTTATGGCCCTGGCTCCGGCCCCGGCCTCTTGAATGATGGTTATTTTGGCTGTTGTTGGGGAGGGGGGGGGGGGGGGGGTATATATTCCCCCATGCCGGAGCCAGGAACCAATGGCTTTATCATCTGTTGGGCCAGCACTCGCCAGTTGCTCCCATAGGAATCATTCATAAATCGCCACTAAAATGTTAAAATACAAAAGAGTGTACTGGTTTGAGAAAGAAATCTTAATCAATCTTTCACATAATAAACTCTTACTAATTTCCGGATCAGGCTGTCTGCGTTGATCTAACGTTTAACTACCTAAAGAAAAGGATTTCTTTGAATAAAAAATAAATAAGCAATGATAACCACCCCTTTATTGATATCGCATCAACTATTAATGTTTACAGGTAAGTGGTGAAAAAAAACACAGAAAGAAAAATTAGGATGTAGCAACATATTAGAATGAATACTTAGAATAGAATACTTACTGAAATAAGCTCGGAGATCTAAAAAAGATAAAAAAACTATTAATATATAGGATGAACAACTTATCGTACAAATATCAAAATAAATTGAAATTTTCTAAGAATGTGGTGTAATAGAAAAAGACAGAAAGACATACCACGTTCACGAAAGTTCTGAACTAAAAAGGAAAAAAAAAAGATTTATGCGTACAATCAAATAATGTATACTTGAAGTTCCACTTAATGTTAGACTTGTAATTTGCAAAATGTACTTACATTCCGCCACAAAAGTGGCTAATGCGCCAAGGGCTTGCTGATTGATAACACCATTTTGGTTTGAACAATCTGAATTAGTATTCATGATGATTACTGAATAAAGAAATTTAATATATTTAATACATTTAATATAATTTAAAACATTAACTTTCACTTCAAAACGTAAGTAAGTAATTTTCAAGTCATTGTAGTGGGGGTATGTTCTCAAGTTATAATATAATTACGAAACGCATTTGCTTATTACACCAACTTCAGGGTAAAAACTTTTAGTAAATAAGGATCGAATTTGTCTATTCTTACAGAATAAACCATGTGGCTACACTATGGGAACCTGCTAAGTTTTCAACTGCTTAGTAAATCTAGACTGGTCAATTCAAAGTTCTATCAACTTTAAAATAGCTATTAATTCTTCACATAACCTGATATGTATCTTCATTGCTACGACACTACACAATCTGTAAACCTATGGGAATAAATTGTGATCGTAATATCAAATCATGAAATGGTAAAATATAACAAGGTTAACAGGTTAACAGGTTAATAAGGTTAACTTTAATCTAATCTCACTTTGTCAACAAACACGTAATTGAGGAAAAAGAAAATTGTAAATTCTCACCATTTTTCCAAAGAAACCGTAGGTGAATATGTGTGGTGCAATCCATTTGCCGCAGGAAGGGGTCCCACATTCCAAATTTCCTATGCCTTAATTATGCCATCAATCTGAACTAACTAATCAACTAACTAATCAACAAACAATCAACTGAACTAAACTGTCAGCAATCTGATAAAGGTTTTCCTAATGGGACCCCTTTACTTTTCCTTCCTCCAACCCAGCATTCATTGCGGCAATTTCATTCCCCCTCCAACCGACATTCATTGCCACAATTTCAAACCCTCCTCCAACCCGGCATGTGTAAGCCGCGTAAATGCATGTGTAAATTCAAGCTTCAATTTGAATACACATGCAACCAGATCTGGCCTATCAGATGTGGTTTGACCAAGGTAACAGATTATCAACAATTTCAGACTATTTAGGATTACACATGGAAGTTAAAAATAAATCTGGTTTACCTTTTTTGCAACTATTGCCAAAGCATCTAAGTACAACTGATGCATATTTCTAGGTGAACCAGAAATGGTTGATGGTAAAACAACAATATTGCCTACATGGAGGTTTCAGTCCTCAGCAGCTTGCTCAAAATAATCTATCAAGCCACTGTAGCTATCAGCCCGTAGTTGGTCTTGATTGAGCCGAATGAATTCAAGTCTTGCATCCTCAACCTTCATGTAGCTGTCAACGACAAACTGTTGGAATAGTTTTCCAGCTAAATATAAAGCAGAAAATTCACACTTAATAGCAATTCAGTAAATATAAAATTGCAACTGAGTCACATTATTACGACAAATGTCTCGACTTCATCCAGGATCTCCTCTAGGAAAGATCATAGGGTACATCATAGAATCAATATTTCATTAGGCGTAAGGAATATTACGTTACGGCTGATCTCTGGGATAAACTACAATATTTCTACCTGCTGGAGGTGTGCCATCATTACCTACAAAAATTGCAGCAACCTGTTCGTGAAGTGGAGCGTTGTATCTCCTTCTGTCATCACCCTCTCACATATACATGCCTACTACCTAGGATGGTCTATTTTCTAATAACGCTCTTCCTTGCTCTTCCCCTTCGACCTGAGCCAAGTTATGATATGCTGCAGCATAACTGTTTGTATTTGTTCAAGTAAGTCCCTGTTGCAATTGGCATTGGAAGGGTTTTTCATACACATGTCTAGTGAATTAGCAGCTTTAATAATATATAATTGGCTAAACATAGGTGTTTGCTTTTCATCAGCTTGCAGTGCTCCATAAAATGTTGAGTTCACCTAAAGAATGAGTGTTAGGTGAATTATAATTATCACGTTGTGCATCAGCCTCCTGCTTCTTCTGGTTGCTCATTGTCTCTATGTAATTGTTAACGCTGAGCTTGAGTTTCAAGTTGAGCAGCTGCTTCTTGTGGTTGCTCATTGTCTCTATTTAATTGTTGATGCTGAGCTTGAGCTTCACGTCTCACTTTAGCTTGATCAGGCTGCTCTTTTTCTCAATTTAACTGGTGACGTTGAACATCACCCTCACGTCTTGCATCACCTTCTTCAGGTTGCTTACTGGCTCTACGTAATGATTGACGCTGAGCCTGAGCATCTTGTCTTGCATTAGCTTGTTCAGATTGCTCATTAGCTAATCGCACTCTTTGATTTTGAGCATCCCTCTCCCTTCTTAAACGACAACGCATTTAACTTTGATTAGCTCTGTATCTCCTTTGACGTTCAGCATTTCTAATTCTACGGCCTTGTGCAGCCTCATCATCATCATTAGGGAGTTGTTGCCTATCGTGATTTTGTCTTGCATCAGCAATGTCTTCATCATTTTCTAATCTTGGCAAGACAAATCCTTGAGGGATTGCATAATCATGATCAGAATTCATGGTTAACGTTGTTGAGAAAAATGTAAAGGAACTGTGCAGTGATTAGATAAAATAAACAATGCAATAATAATAACAAAAGATACAACAGAGCACACAGCACAGTCCTTATTTTTATATTTAGCTAGTAGCTAACTTTAATATCAACAAAACAGAAAAGCAACTTTTGGCTGCGCAGAATGTATACAAACAAAATGTATAGCTACTTTCCTTTTTCTCAACTTTATTTTTTTTCTACGTGATATTTCTTTTCGTGCGAAGAACCTCGTCAAAAGTGAAGAAGCGACGAAAGTCAGTAGATCAATTTCATTTTTTGTTTTGTTTTGGTTGTCGATAAAAACGAGTCGTATAAATTTAACATCTAGCGCTAATTCACGTTCAAAATGGCTGTATGTATTATAAAAATGAAATGAACAACTGTAAATAAAAAACATATATGTATTTCTGTTAATGAACTTACATTATCTTTTTGATTACACACTCCTATTTACAGGATCTTATATCTATACGACCCCCTGAAAGTAATTCGGCTCGAAACATTTCCCGGGTTGATTTTTTAAAAAATGTTTTAGCGTATTAGGCCACCGTACTACCACCGTATCCACCTTTTTGCGAAACAGACAAACAAACAGACAGAGAGTCGGATATTAATATATAGGACTAACCGCCAAGGCGGCGGCGCTCGCCGCCCATGAAAATTTCTGTTTGTCTGTTTGTTTGTTTGTTTGTCTGTCTGTTTGTCTGTCACGCAAAATGGTAGACGCGAATAGTGAAAGATATCGGGAAGTCAGCAATGTAAGATCACACATAAATTTTTTTTTTTTTGTGCTACGTCAATATGAAACCGATGCATTGCGACCCAAATCGAACGCTAGATTTAGGGAAAATTATTTCGCGAACCAATAGGAATAACTGATGTTTTTGGGGATCCGCGACTTTGGCGATGGGGTGACAAAAGGATTTAGGCAAAATTTAGGGACAGGACCCTGTGACGTCATTAAAATCTTTGATCAAGGATATCTCTGTAACGGTTCGTCATAGAGACATGATCCTATACATTTTCTTGATCAGCATTTCGAGTTTTATAAGCTGGTAGCAAATAGCTTTCCGAAATTTAATTTTTTTCTTACCTGGGAGAACGCACACTGAAAGTTTTCATGGGCGGCGAGCGACGCCGCCTTGGCTGCTAATTATAAATTATTATACTTACATTTTCCAGTATCCATAGTAATGCGACTAATTTTCATAGTCGCTGCATAAAAATGAAACACACAACAGCGGAGGAGAGTTTTCTTGATGGACATGACATTTATAGACAGGGAGCTACGATGTCAAAAAAACTGGACGGGGAGGTGAATTTATAATTTTGCCTTTAAACGAACTCCAAACATGTATTGAATTGAAAAATGTTTACTGGACACGTTATATTTATTTAAGGCCCTTGTCCGGGTAATTTTTAGGTCCAAATGACGTCATTCTAAAGGAAAAACTTAAGTTTTAAGTAAATATAATCAATATTCAAGAAGTTATACGTCATTGAATGTATGTTCATCTGATAGGTGGGCGTGTTGGTTGCAGCATATAAAACATTTTTTCAGCCACTCCTTTTGTATGTTCATTTTACTTCCATATATCTGCATCGATGATTAACATTTTGAAGCTTAAAATTATCATCAACTACACTACATCAAGACGTTTACTATGCCGATCTCTTTTTCCTGCGGAAAACTTGTTCCACTTTCTTATTCGCAGTTTTACTTTCATCTTCCGTGTGTCTTGTGAGGGTAATGGTTGTAGCATGTGTGGTCCAAGGAAACATTTTCATCAAACTCATACTAATACTTTCTTAGAATGACATGCCCATGACATGAATTACGTATTACTCCGAATGGTAACAATGTAGAACACCTAGTAAAATGTAGAACACTCAGGAAAAGGTTTAAAGAGGTGTACACGGGATTGGTTCCAAACGGAGGGTACATATTTCCATATATTTCACGGGTTCTGTGGGTCCGATACCGTTTGAATATAATTCCAAAAATCCAAAAATCCCCCATTAAAACGGGTTTTCCTTTCCCGCACTGTTTCCATATTAATGGAAATCCCTTATTATAATCTGTTCTAAAGATATTCTATTGCTTTCAATGAAAAAAAGGATAAAATCGTAAATTAGACATGCGATTCTTAGCGGGGAAACTAATTTCATATATGATCGGTATCAATACTACCAAAGAAATTATTTACCAAACCATTTATCAATCAGACCAAATTTACTACACTTCTTGTAAACCTACAAAATATCGATGCTTTCTTTAAAAAACACAAAAAAGCGCAAAAATTCCATCAACTTCTTCCCCTTCCAGTTGATTTTAGAATTTCCTCCAACAAAAATAAACACCAGTGGAAACCAAGCTTTACTCCAATTAAGCGGGCGATACACGATCAAATTTATGGAATAAAAACTTTTCATACACATTTTGTACTGGGGGTGAAATCGAAAACGCTTGTTGCATATTTAAAGTATAACGTAGATTGCATCTTAAGTGAATGAACGAATGAAATAATATTACAAAAATGCGTTATTTTTTTTATCTAAGATAAAAATAGAACAGAACGCATGATAAGTATAATCTTATCTTTTTATGTTGTTTTTCATCCCCGGTTTTTAAATCGAAAGCAAAAGTGAACTTGACATTTTATAAAAATTATCTTGAGAACATGGCCGACAAAATGTGATTTTAAAAAGATGTTTTTATGAAGACGTTTTTGACTTGGGTAGCTTTAGTTAATAAATTTATTTTGTCCGGTAAGGTTTTTTGGATTCCTTTCTGTGTGTATTATGTGTATTTCTAATTGTTATTTTTCACCTGGATTTGCATAGTTTTATATTTTTTTGCATCACAGCTCCCTGACTATTAATGTCTGTTGCTTCCCCGTCTGAAATATGTCTGATTTATTAAGATTTATATCAAGGTTCATGCCTAAATAAATGGCAACTAACTTCAAAACTGAAAAAAATAATTATTACACCAACTTGTAAAATGAATGTACCAACTCGTTAATAGTAACTCGTGATTTTATTGTAGCAACGGGTAACTCGTAACGGGCAACTCGCAACTCGCAACTCGTGGATTACTAAGCCACTAGGACATAGCAGCAAAAAAACTAACGTGAATGATTAATGTGTTGCTTCTACTTCAACAAGTATTCAAGTGAAAAAAGTGTAAAATGCGTATTAAACAAATTGGCGAATATGAGAACCTGGACTTACCTAGTATGTATTAATTTTCTCGAACTTTGGAACCTTGATGAAAGAATACATATCAATATTTGTACATATCAATCTTACATGTGTGTTTGATATCCAGTCTCTTTGACAGAAATAGAAATAGAATCGGATTTATTTTCAATATGAGTCACCAAAATCTAATTAAGAAATTCTGTCTAAAGGCGTAATAAAAATGAATACGACATAACTATTATTGTATTTCTGCGAAGGCAGACAGACATTAATTCTGTTTTTTGGTTTGTTTTTTTGTTTTTCAAAATTACCGAAATAGAAGTAGGTACGAGCGTTTTACCAAATCTATTATCAGTTTAAATAACTTCAAAAAACTTTATAAGAGTTGGGAAGTGCACTATTATGTTTTAAGACGTTTATCTTGTAAACAGGACCACCAAATTGGAAAGGAAAACATTCTTCAGGAAATCTACAAATGGATGTAAGAAGTATCCTCTCTTGTTACAATCCAAAGTTTTCGTCAGGTTACACAAAATACTTGTGTAACATCACATTCTGTAAATTAATCATGTGTCTAGAGAATTCATTTTATTATGGCTGACATTGTAAGAAGCAGAAATGAAAATGAAACAAGAGCCTTCGGCTTAAAGCACTTACTTAGACTTTGTCCATACATGATTTGAAATTGGATAAACCTTCACACTGAGGGCATTTTTTGTGGTAACATAAATTTGCAATGCTTTCATAGACTCGTGGCACAACAGTTCTAAACAAGTAGATTTTTGGGGACAATTGTTTTCCTAATGCACTTTACAGAGAACAATACAGGGAACGATGGATGTTTTCAGTAATATTAGTATTGCTATTTACTTTTTGAAGTAAATCTAAAATTATTTACATAATGTTTTATCATTAAGCATCCCTTTCTATTGTTTCTTGGCCATGTCAACATCCACAGTTGTGTCTATTGTTTTCATTTATTTATTATTAGAGGCCATTTACATGAGACCCGAAGTGAACTCAAACCGGTTTGAAATGAAAAACTTCACTTCGATGCATGATGCAATTCTTATTACTGTTTACATGACTTCGGGCGAAGTGAAACTCACTTCGGGTGTATCTCAAACTGGTTTGAAATTTAAACACTGCTCCCCGAAGTGAAAGTCTGTTTATCGATACAGCGGTCGGGTTTTTCTATATGGCACATGCGCAATTGTTTTCATGCACATGCGCAACTCTTGTTTACGTCATTGTGATTTTGGCTAGTTTGTGAGATGTCCGACTCTGAAAGGATTTCCTGACATTATGTTCAATCTTTATTAGAAATAATCCGCTGATTCAGCAAAAAAGGGTTACCTGAAGTGAAATGTTTCATTTAAACAGCTCCATATTTCAAAGTGGTTTGAGTTCACGTCGGGTCTGCATGTAACGAACGACCTCTACAGTTAAATCGAAAAACTAAGCCTTACATAATAAACCCAAGCCGTAGCTTAATTTGGTTAACCGTACCTAACTTTCGTCAGCCATACCTAATTTTCGAGTCAGCCTTACATAATAAATTCAATTCGTACCTTAATTTGGTTGGCCGTACCTAACTTTCCCCAGCCGAACCTAATTTTCGAGTCAGCCTTACATAATAAACCCAAGCCGCAGCTTAATTTGGTTGGCCGCACCTAACTTTCGCCAGCCGTACCTAATTTTCGAGTCGGCCTTACATAATAAATTCAAGTCGTACCTTAATTTGGTTAACCCTACCTAACTTTCGTCAGCCATACCTAATTTTCGAGTCAGCCTTACATAATAAATTCAATTCGTACCTTAATTTGGTTGGCCGTACCTAACTTTCCTCAGCCGAACCTAATTTTCGAGTCAGCCTTACATAATAAACCCAAGCCGCAGCTTAATTTGGTTGGCCGTACCTAACTTTCGCCAGCCGTACCTAATTTTCGAGTCGGCCTTACATAATAAATTCAAGTCGTACCTTAATTTGGTTAACCCTACCTAACTTTCGTCAGCCGTACCTAATTTTCGAGCCAACCTTACATAATAAACCCAAGCCATAGCTTAATTTGGTTACCTAAACTTTCGTGGTTAAAGGCTCGCCTGAATAAACGAAGCATACCTAAGTTTTACGCCCACTAACCCAGATAAATTTAACAAGGTTTACACCACGAACTTAGCTGGTTAGAAATTCAAAGGGGGATTCCCTTCAAAATTTTCGACGAAGGAGTACAGCTTTTAGAACCATCGAAGTTCTACCTAAAAGACGAAAGAAAAGTTAATTGTACTCTATCACTTAATTACTCTATCACTACACTACTCTTTTCAAACTGTTAGAAGCAGGTTTATATCACACAGACTCTCAAATTAAAATTTTTCTTAAGTACGGCTAAGCTAGGGCTTAGGTACAGCTGTTAGGTACGGCTAGCTTTACGTTAGCCAGAAAATTGTTGAGCTATTTGGAATAAAAATAAAGTTTTAAAAATTGGAAAAGTGGTTAAGAAGCTGTGCTACACTTTCACTTTCAAACATCTATCCCCATCATCATTACAAAGTATACACACAAAACTTAGTTCTGTAATGTATTACAAACTGTATTAATACACTAAGACCTTTTTTGAAGTAAAGTTTCTTCACCCACGTTCGAGAATCGTTACAATCCGGAACTTCACGCCATTTTTATAACTCGTTTATAACCCGTTTTCTTAGCAAACCAATTACTTGTACTTGTTACTTTAGTCGAATCATCATCTTGATGACTGCCGACGAGCAGATCTATTAGATAGCTCATGTCCTTTCCTATTTAAGGCATCTCTGTAGAATTGATCTTTTGTGCCTTGCGTAGATTTTATCACTTTATCCTCCAGTGTTTCCAACGGTCTCCCAGGTTTTGTTCTTTTATTGTCATTAAATAGAAGTTTCTTTGTGAGACATTTGTTTGATTGACGTGCAAGATGTCCCAGGTAGCTGGTTTGTTGTTTTGTAACATATGTTTGAATGTCTTCAGTTTTGCGGAGATCAAGGATATCAGTTTTCGAGCCATTTCTTATTAGCTTTCTGAGCATTCTGATGTAAGTGGAGTTTATCCTGCTCATTTGGGCTTCATTCAGGTTCCAAGTCTGACAGGAATATGTGAGTCTGCTGTGTACTAGAGCGTTCAATATAAGTACTCTGTTTTTTAGGTGTTTTGTTGATGGACCATTTCTGCAACGCCAACCTCAAAAATATGTTGTGTTAGCCTCTTTTTTGCCATTAAAAAGGAGTTGGTCGGTCGGTCGGGCATAACAAAATAAACCGTCAGTTTTCCTCCATCAGTTCGCGCAATCTTTGGCGTGCGCGAACCAAAGTATACTTTTGTCCTCCGCACCGAATGAGAAACATAATCTCCTTCGAATGGTTTCTTTCTAATTTTTGACAGACTACACGTGATTATGTTTCGATAAACCGTGCGTTTTGTTAATGATTTTTTATGTATTCATTTATTTATTCGTTTTTAAGGAGATTTTCAAAAAACACAACTTTCTCTTCAAAAGCTTGTGATTGCGGAATAGACAATGAACACGTGGCTATTAAAAACTACGAAGAACGTAATGCTGTCAAAGTAACGAACTGTGGATTCATGATTAATCCAAAGTGGCCATTTATATAGCTGCATAGAAAACTGTCTGATTTCTTGTTCTTTCACCCCTCCACCAGCGCCACTAATGGTAGAATTACATAGAATAAGCTTATCTGTAATTTTACTTCAGATTTGCATGCTGCTTCTCATAGCCACAGCACTAAAGATATATATTTTATTTTCATGTTTTCATATAGAGACCCCTTTCAAGAGAATAATAAATGCACCAACATGATGTTTTGATAGGCATGGATTTGATATTCCATGTTGAAACATTCAGTAATTATTGAGCAAAGAACACAAATATTAACACAATGTGACTTGGAAAGTCATCTAATAACTTCTGTCCTTTAAATGTCTTGATTTGTGGAGAACGACATTTTTTTATTACTAATTGTTTTTATACAAGGAGTCATTTAAGATGCTGTCGTGCATTTTCATCATTGCGCGTTGTAGAAATTTGGAATTTCTTTGATAAAAAAAAAAAATGTAAAATATGCCGTATTTACTGGAAAGAGCGCCTATGGTCCAAAGAGCACCTCCCTCGAATTAGTGCCCCCTTTTGACGTGAAATATTTAATGAGCGCCTCCCTCGAATGAGCGCCCCTCTTTTTTCTCAAACGGGGCGCTCATTTGAAAAAATAGTATTCAAAGGTGGCGCTCATTTGGGAATTAAATAAAAAATTCTACAGTGCGTCCCAGAATGTTAGCTTCAGTAACTTTATTCTCAATTTTCTAAAAAATGAATAATGGTATAATAATGAAATATATACCATTAGAAAGCTGAGTTTCTTAGCTTTCTATTGATGTGGTACCCATTAACTGGTTTTTTATATTTAGCTTATAATCCAAGAAAAAAACAAATGTTTTAATCTAAAAATTCTTAACGATCAATTAAAACTCAGTTAACAATAAAAATATTAAACAGCAAAAGTTATAACACAAGTAAAAAATTATCATTACAATAAAAATGTTTAAAAAAAGAACAATAAGAAAGTTGTACTTTAAGGTCCTTCTACATGTTCACCATTTCTTTGAATGCAAAGTTGAGCTCTTCTTTGCATTTCTCGAAGTGAGTTACAAATAAATTGTCTTTGGTTTCCAAATAATGTTGTACAAGAAATGTTCGCTGATCTACTGATAAATTTCTGTTCATTTTTTATTATTATTTTTATTATCAAAACGCTATGAGCTTTTTATCGTGTAAAACTACCTTTTAATGTTATGTTAACATTTTTTTTATTTTTGGTAACAATTTTTGAGAATTCTCAAATGGTTTGTAAAAAATCAATACCATAATTATAAACAACAATGAATATTTTGCTCATTAAACGAGGTGTTAATTGATCGTTAAGAATTTTTAGATTAAAACACTTGTTTTTTTCTTGGATTATAAGCTAAATATAAAAAACCAGTTAATGGGTACCACATCAATAGAAAGCCAAGAAACTCAGCTTTCTAATGATATATATTTCATTATTATACCATTATTCATTTTTTAGAAAATTAAGAATAAAGTTACTGAAGCTAACATTCTGGGACGCACTGTATAATACAGCTAATTTAGCCTGTTTCCAGTATCTAAAATCCGTTTTTTATATATTTAATAAGCGCCTCCCTCGAATAAGCGCCCCCTTTTGAGAATCCAAAAAGAGTAAATGGGTATGACACATTCGCTTATCCACGAAAATTAATTCCCGTGAAATATTTAATTTTGTCTCATCCGCAAAAATATCTGTGAAAAATATCCACAAAAAAATAAAGAAAAGTTGTTTAACTGCAAGAATTATTCCGCAATATTCTCTGAAAATCCTTTATACGATTAGGTTGCTCAGGGTGAAGTACCGTGTTTTGGTTGCGTCATATTTTGAAATTTTTTGCTACTGGTTCAAGCAGTTTTGATTTGAAATTGTTTAAACTTGTGTTGGCGGTCTAGCTATTTTGCAGTCTTAAGGTCGTTAAGAATGCCGTGCGGTTCAAAACGGTAACCGAGGAGGCTGTGCGGATTGCAAAAGATGTCCTGCGGAAAACTGTGCTGGTCACAAAGGAGACCCTGTGGGTCATAATGACGTATACTGTTTTGATATCAAATATCTTGTTGAAGTATTCTATCGCATGCATAATATAACAATGTTTATAATTAAGAAACTGGGGAATCTGCAAACGCAACCGGCATGGCTTCCGCTATGACCTGCACAACCTCCTTATGACCTCTTGAACCACCTGTGTGGCCCACATGACCGTAACTCGCAACCCGTCCCTTTCTTAGTGAAATTTTAAACATTACGATGGAGAAAAATTTAGGGGATCAGCGGGTCAATCCAGGGGGTCGATCACAGCCTTTCAGTAAAACTTCCCTTTTCATAAATTGTATATTATGTATATTTTAATAATTATAATCAGCCCAGTAAAAGATAAATTACAATGGCACAGAGGGTCAAACTGCGCGCACTTCGAGAAACACTGCGCGTTTCTCCTATGATTATTCTCCGCGCTATTCAGGAAACTTTACACTGCGTGCCTGCTACGATTTTGCGCGCTGTCATAGCCAGAAACAGTGCGCGTTCTTCTCTACGACCAATTAATATTTCCCTACGACCACTTATCAGAATTCGTGTATTTGTTACACAACCAACTGTTGTATTTCGTGTCTGTCATCCCTGTTATCATAAAACCATTGACTTTTCAGAAGTGGAGGAGTTTCAGGATCTTCAGTTTGCAATCCTGCAGAGTGATAATCCGGAATTTATAGAATTTGCTGAACTGTGTTGGGCCTGGGACATTTTGTGAAGGCTTAGGAATGCATATTTGTATGCAACGTCGACCTTTATTTCGCCAAGGCAAAAATCGCTGAATTTGAAAAGATTTTTATCGTTGTTTTTTTCATCTTAATTATTGCCAGGTAACTAAATTAAAATAACAAAGCATTTTTTAATTTTCGATGCTGTTTTAATTTTCGATGTCCAATAACATTAGTTCCATTCATTCCCGACTTTGACTTTAATTAATTGGAATGGTTATTTTACTTCTTGAAAATATCTTTCACACTAACGGATTGTAAATATTGATTCAAAAACATGTAAAAAAATTGTAACCGACTAGTGGTATAGTGCTCGTCTCCAGGGCGCGAGGTAAGGGTTCAAATGTCGAATCTTGCTAGCGACTATAACAGTGTGAATCGACCCACTCAGCTTAAGCGGGCTTTATATGTAAGGGGGTTGTCTAGCTAAGCGGTTGAAGCAAACATGCGACTTAAAAAATGCTCTAGGGTCTCCTGCGCAAGACCTTCATTGATAACAGTTCTATCAACACTGAAGAGGTTATCCTGGGAAGAAAGAAAGGAAGAAAGAAATTAGCTATAGTTTTTAATTAATGCAAAATTTGCAGAATGTTAAAATGTTCTCCAAAATGGTATTCTTATTTCTAAACAATGACAAGTAACCTTTGTTCTTAGAATAAAACACATTTTGGATATGATTTTAGATTAACTGTTTCTTGTAGAATAGCGCGAAGAATAATGGTAGGGAAGCGCGCACTGTTTCGTGAAGAGTTTGACCCTTCTGGGTGGTCATCGTAATAAATAAATCGGGGAAAAGGCGTTTTCCCGAATTTTTTGTATCCTGAAAAACGACAAAAGCATGAATTTATTAGACATAAACTTTGACGTTATATTGCTATGGTCTAAACAGTCACCATCATCTCGTCAATTTACTACACGCGATTTGTTGATATGCCAAGCATTTCTTGTTATTATTACCAATTAATATTATTCTCAATTTTCTGAATTTTTTAATTTTCAATAAGTGGAGGAAGAAAGTTTACTAAATAGCAACATATAACTCATGCCTTATGGCTTAGGTGCTATTCCCACAAGAGCCTTTGCAGTGTTGTGGTGCTTGTAATTCGAAAGCGTTGCGGACTGGCTTCTGTAAAATGTAGGCATCTCAGAAATATTTCGGTACAGGCTATTATGCATCTAGTGCTTGGATACAACTCCTTGAAACATTTAGGCATAGTGTCTATAACAAATTTTTGGATGCCCATACGGGTAGTGCTCTGAGTTTTTAGTGTAGATAGTCAACCCAAGTAATAATAATACGACTGATATTGCTTGACGACATGTTGAATCTTACTCCTATATCTTCAATTTGGGAAGGCACTTCGTAATCGTTTAAGCACAAGAAAATTTCTTCTTCTGCATCAAGTGTTCTGGAGCATCCCCTTTTGATTTTTTGTGGTTGAGATTTATCAATTTTTGTAGTGGAAATACTGAGCTAGCTGTTGCATGCAAATATTCAAATACAACTTTAAATAATGGATATGATTAAAATCCGATGTAAAATTTAAAATGTGTTTGTGTTTAAAACGATCTAATGCAAACTTTGACTGTTTGAGGTTATCTGATATCTGTACTGCATTTTATTTCTTTTTTGCGTTAGTATTTCCTCATTAGTTAACTTGGCCACTTCTTTTAATTCTTAAATTTTAGTTATTAGAAAGTCTATGTTTTAATACTGTCGATTTTATGGTTTTTGGGACCACTGTTGGTATGGAGTTTATGTAGGTTTTCTTACCTCCTTGAAAGTGTGCTGAGTATACTCTGTGTCCACTGGTTGCTTTAAAAAAATTTCTACTGATCTTTGCTAGCCATATCATTCGTATCTCAGGAGTTTTTGGTATGACATAGAAAGATAAATCTCTGTTTCTTTTCGAATTATTGTAACACATAGGAACGCAGCATGTAAAGCCACCAGTGGGACTTTTAAGCTCCGAATCACGTCAATTTTCCACGTTATTCTCAGGATATAACAGCTCAAAATCGATGTTTTGATCTTCAATAGATATTTCATTACTTGATTGTTGTGAGGAGTTTTCAAAGAAACTGTTTTGATTCGCATTAAGAAGTAAATTTTCATCAGTGTTTACAGACATATCTACTGCGATCGCTATTTGTGCTTTTTTATTTTGACTAATAAGACCATAATGCATTGCAAACTCACCGATTTATAGGAAAGACGTTGTTTTGAAATTTAATATGAGCAAAGTGATTAGCTAAAAATCGAAATACAACATTGAAATAATTTAGAATTTCAGGTTGTCTTTTTTAATCTGTCAATCAAATTTCAACAGAATATCATTTCATGGTACCTAGCGCAAGTACTTGATAAATACGTAGCCGAAACTATATATAATCTTCAAAAAGTTTATGAGGAGGAGTGTTTTCTATAGGAATGGCATGCAATATCGCCTGCTGTTTCAATAAAAAAACACTCCTCCACAAAGATTTTTTGACAATTTTCAAGAATGACCATTATACATTATACATTATACATTTGTAATAGGGAAATTCTTTTGCAATAAGGAAATTGATAAGGCTGTTAGGGTTTTGTCTCTTCTTTTTAATGCACTGATCCCTTGGCCAAAACGACGTCCTTTGAACATCCTCTTCAAGTCCATGTTGGACATACTATTTGAGCGGACGGATTAGACTTCACTTTCGACGTCCCCGGATCGTCACCGTCGTCACCGTCACCATATGAAATTCATTTAGTTTATTGAAATAAAAATCGCGCGGAAATTTTTAATTTGATATCATAAATTTTTTGATATGCGGTAAATTGTGTCTAATTTTGGGAATTCTATTGGCTTTATAGACGGCTTGGCGAGAGAGTCGGTTTTGATATGAGTGTCGAATTTGATATGAAAGTCAGTTTTGGTTTTTCGCTACTTTCAAATTATTCAGTATTTCAATCATGGTCAATTTCAATGAATGGAAGGAGGTCAATTAAGAGAAATCGTTAGTATGGAAAAGTAAAAGTTAAAACATTTGTTAGTGCATTTTTGAAAGGGAAATGGTCTTGACAGGCGTAATTTACAGATTATTAAAACGTTATTACAGTGTTTTTTACGAGGATAGCATTTTGCCCCACCTACCCTTTTTGGAACGCCCTGGTACCATGATAACATATGTTATCTAATTATGTAGAAACCTCTTTTTCTTAAAGTTCAAAAAGTAAAAAGTAAATGCTTACAAAAAGTACAAAAAAGTACAAAAACTTATATCAACCATTGTTGTATGACGCAAGTTCAATTTATTGGCTCTATTTCAATTTCTTGGAACGGGTTCTCACATAAGTTCATAAGGGCTTCTGTTGCCATGGCTACTTCAGTTATGAGTTCTGCTGTCGTGGCTACTTCAGTTATGAGGACTCTTCTAAACATTAAAAACGACATGATAGTTCTGGAAGATTAAAAACCTTGCATTTTTCTTATTTTCCCTGTTGTGGCGGAAGGTCTAAATGGCGTATGGTCAAAATTTACTCTTGGGTAATAAGGGCTGGCGTATAAGGGCCAACTATTTTGAAATCTGTTAGTCATTGAATTCATTTTGAGGATACTGTTTGTGTGTTGTTGTGTGTTGTTCAAGAGCTCCATCTTACACCTCCATCGCACACCTTGATAATTGTGTACGATATGTACACAGGGTGTGTGTATTATTAGTATCCATGGTATTTTCATAGTTATTCGCTATCCCTCCATTTTCTCTCAATAGTAAGGTTTACGCTCAAGTGTATAATTATCACGCCTTTTGTTCGCCCAATATTGGTTATCTCTTCCTGGCTTCTCTTCACTCGTTGTTCTTTTACGCTTGCTTTTCACACATTACCTATTATATTTTTATGTTTCATTTTTATTTATTTATTTTAACGAGGCTGGTTGCTCAGTGAGCGATCACAGTATCAAGAATGTGTACCTCCAGCTTTTAAGGCGAGAACTAGCCAGATTGATAACAGATAATTGTAGTCTTAATCATTTGATTTTTGTAGGCACGTTTAATCTTCATCATTACCATCAATACACTTTCCCGAGTTTCTATTTAAACACCGTGTTTGGAGCTAGTCAGTACATCCAACCTCGTTTTTTATGAAATTTATTCTTTCAATGTTTTAACTTTATTACTTAGTAATTATCTCTATTACTAAAACTCCCAGTAAAATGATTAGAGGCCATTTTGATATCTAAAACGAGGTTGGATGTACTAACTACGCCAAAACACGACGTGTAAACAGAAATTCGGGAAAGGTGTATTATTATTATCAATTCCAAATCATTTAACCATGTACTATGTACATATATATAATTCATTTGAACTACCATCAGTTACCACCCTCGCATTGCAAGCACAAAGCTTTTACAAGTGGGCAATTGACCCTTTTCGCAAAAATGGATATTGTATTTGCCTTTACATCTTCTTCTTGTTTTCTTATTAATTAGTTATTTTGGCCTTTGTTTATATTTTACCGTCTACTTTTTTTCAATAAATTATTATCGCGCCTTTGAAGATGTTTTTACATGTATATACTGGAAACAATATAAAGATGTTTTTACATGTATGTACTGGAAACAATATAAAGATGTTTTTACATGTATGTACTGGAAACAATATGGGAAAATAAGGTCTAGTGGGCAAAATCGTCGAAATGTTTCTGTGGAAGAGTGTTTTTTATTGAAACAGCAGGTGATATTGCCTGCCAAGTCCAAAATACATTTAAATGAGTATCATTGTTGTTTTTCTTAAAACTTACTATATTTGGCTAACAGCGAATGACGCGCCCGACATTTCATGGAATACAGAGAATTGATTGTGATCTATTTTGTGGTTACAATCACGCCACTAATTGGTTGCGATCAATTCAATGAACAACCAGTTCAAACCTTAGTATCTATTTGGAAGGGATTTAAGGCAAAGTACTTTAATAAATTTCCTTTCTTGGCTCTATGTAAGAACATCTTCAGATCAATAATGAGCATTTTGAGAATTTTACCTTATAAATTTTTGTGTTATATTTTTGACTCCCTCAAATTCCAGTTGCACAGATTTATATCAGACAGTCATACTTGGTGTACTATATGTTTTTCTCTGATACTGAAGAGGGGTAATTGGAAAAGGGGAAGGGAAAAGTTTTCTGTGACGCAGGTGCAAAGTGAACATTACATGGCAGACCAAAAAAGAACGCGATGTTTAAAAGCAAATATCTCCATAACCAATGGGACTGCCTGGCATCCCTTGAAACACAAATATGAGAAGAGGATGGGGAAATCATTTTTGTTCCATAACATAAAATTACTTTTTGTTCGTTATTCTCTGATTTCAATTTTCGTGCTTAATAAACTCAGATGGACTTTCGCTTACGGATAAATGAAAGGAACAGAACTGTTTATAGATGGGACGCCCGTATTTCAATAACGCATTCATCCTTTAATATTTTCCAGCCTCAATGTGCCTACTTCTTCACAGGCTGTGGTAGCTTACTACATAAACCCAATTTATAATAGTGTTAGAGAGAGAAAGGGTAAAGAAAAAAGAAATCATTTTTTTGTGGTAATATAAAATAAAAAAAGCGATTATAAAATTCTTTAAAACACTTTATACAGGCAGTATTAATTTCACGGAAGAGATATTTATACTCTAACTTATCAGAGAAAACAAAAAAGTGACCAAATTTTCCGCCGACTAATAGTTTTTCGAGACTAAAAAAAGCCAATCTTGGTTTTGGAAATGACATTTTTGTATAAAAGGAAATAATAAGGATTAAAATATGGATGCAGAAACTCAAATGAGCATTGTTTTGATTTCCAAATAAAATGGAAATACCTATTAAACAGGATTCTTTTTCTTCATCATTAAAACCCAAACTTAATAAAGGGAAGAAGATTAATTTTAAGTATTGGTGACCGAATTTACCCCGATATATGAATAATGACATTCAATTATATATCTTCAGTATTAACATTCAATATTAAAGAATTTGAGAACTAACTTCATTAGCTCGTCATTGTTCTCCTTTTCAAAGGATTTCAAAGCCATCGTTTCTTCGGCTTCTGTTATCCGTTTGTTTGCTTTTAAGAGGGGCAAGCTAACATTTATCATTTTATCGACTGTCACTTCGGGATGACCTTGCATGGACAATATTTTGTCACCATATGACAAGATTTCAAAAGAGCATCCCGTTGGAGCTTCTCCAAAGCATCTCGCATTTGTGGGAGCCTCGATAACTTGCTCATAATGTGATTGCATGACCTGAAGCGAAACTTTTTCGCCAAAAATCTCCTGATAATATTTTTCAGCAAGAAGGTCGTTTGATACGTTTACTTTTCCACATCCCCAAATAAACTCACCAGACGGGTTAAAATCAACTTTTCCACCAAACGCTTTTGCAATTAACTGATGCCCAAAGCAGATTCCAAATATTTTTGGATCATTCAAATCATTATATACAGTTCGAACTAGTTCTTCCAATTTGCGTATCCAGGAGAAATCATCATTCACACTATAATGCGATCCGGATATGATAATCCCAACAAATTCGTTAAGATTTGATGGGAGATGTTCTTTTACTGCATAGAACGGAACAATTTCACAAATATTTTTAGGTATGAATTCATATATCCTACTTTTGATACATGCTGCTATACGTTCCATTCCGCCATAGTTAACATCATCATCAGTAACAAGAAGCGCCAACTTCATTTTTTCAACCTCTTCAAGATAGTAACCCATCACTATTCAATAATTTGACGTCAGATACTTCATGCATGAAATCAAACTAGAACACAAATATCAAAATGAGTCCTTATATATATTTTATGATATGATAAGAGACAAGTTATGAATTTTTTGATAGCTTAACACCTCATAAGCAATATTATATCTAGGAAATCTCTTAAAGCTGGCACGTATTTTTATAAGCATGAGCAAAAAAACAACTGAGTAAGGATGCCACAAATAAACATGAATTCGGGAAAGGTGTATTGATCATGCTACATAAAAGCGAATTTCTACTTACGTAAAATTGGTCAGCACTGCCCACTGGGAACAGATGTTAAAAACTATTTTATTCTCTCTGTTTTTAAACCTTTTCTGTGAAAATACCTTCGATATTTTCCTGAACTTATAATCATTTGGAAATTCCCACGTCTGTTAAGCTATCACAGTAACTTATTTTCTAGCTGGTAATGAAAGTAAGGGGCTGTTCATATGGATAAAAATTACCTCGGTAAGCGGGACATTTTCGAGGTACTAAAACGTTTCATTCTGTTCATATGGAAAAAAAATTTCCCCGGTAAACGAAGAAATGACCTGCACGTAAGAATTTGAAATTTGAACATGTTAATCAGTTGATCCACAAAAGGTTTTGTTATGCGGGTATTAACATTTAAGGAAAAGTTGGTAAAAGAAGTTCTTGTAATAACGCTATGAATGACATTATATCTCGACAATATGTAGAATTCTTAAACCTTATTTTTATAAAGAAAACCCTAAAATTTGATCAAAAAAAATAATAAATAAACGCATTTTCTTAAATCTCCGAGTGGGAGTTGCAAATCAGAAAAACGTTCATTCATTTTTACAGGAGATGTTTTATTTACAATCCAAAAGTAACATGACCGTTTGGTTACCAATAGGAAGTATCAAATAATATTTCACGTCATTCACGGCATATACATGTCCATTTATGTAAGTGTATATGTGTGAAAAGCATTACCGGTTAATTGCTTCTCTTCGAAATGACGTTCACATTTTTTTAAATGTATTCCTTTTTTGAAATTTCTTGTCAACAACCCTGTCACAAGATAACCCATATTGCTAGGTGTCAAGTTAACACTGGTATTACTCGTCCCCACTTACGGAATTGAACAAGCCCTTATGTATATCTTGAGCTACAATAGTGATAACTAAGCAGTTTGTAAAGTAAAGAATCTTTCTTTTTAATAGTTAGTACCAAAGGAGTTCTCCTTTAAGAAACAAACCAATTTCACCACAGTTAAGAAAATCATTCAATTCAGTCGATCAGGATCTACCACGATCAAAAACAAAACTTAGTAAATCATCCAAAGGCCAAATGAGAACATTTTATTATTTTTTTCAAATAGGTAGAATTGATCATGCCCCTTAAAAGCGATCAGCACTGTCCACTGGAACAGATAGTGAAGACCAAATTATTTTTCTCTTGCGTGCCTGTTTTTAAATCTTCCCTGCGAAAATACCTTCGATTTTTCCCTGAACTGATATTAATTAGAAAATTCCCTTGTTGCAATACCTTATTGCAAATGTTTTCTTTAATCGTTTCAATAGACATTTTTTATAATGCACCCACTCAATCACAGCATGAGACCATGACAACTAATGCGCAATTATTGTTTTCTAACTTGTAATGAAAGTAAGGGGCTGTTCATATGAATAAAAATTACCTCGTTAAACGGGAAATTTTCGAGGCACTAAAAAGTTTCATTCTGTTCATATGAAAACCAATTTCCCCGGTAAGCAAAGAAATGGCCATGCACGTGCATGGCCTAACGATGTATATGAACAAAAGAATTAATACCAAATTTTGCTGACTAAACTTGTAAAATTTCCCTGCTTACCGAGGAAATTGTGTTCATATAAGAAAAACATTCTCACGTAATGTAATTTTTTATAGCATTTCTCAAGAGAGGCGCAACCTCACCAAGTAGAGATCGTAGAAAAGGTCATGTGAACAGCCCCTTTAGTTAGTGTAAATTTATATGGAGTGAGTCATAGAAACATTTTGCAAAAATAAATCCAAAAGTTAATCACATGTCTTACTCTGAATTAAGTCTGGGAACGTTTGCGTGTTGTAATGCAGAAGTCTCGCAAAAGTCAGACTGAATTTATATTGCATGGGTTTCGTCTGATTTAATCAATGGAATCGTCTATCTGTGAGAATTTTCAGGATTTTCCCCTGCGTTGCGCATGCTCAGTTCTATTTGTAAGAAGAGATATGAAACAAAAACTTTCTGAAGATGGTTACTGCAATCCCAGCAAAGACATAGAGAAACTGTCATTCTGCGCCCATTTCAAGAAGTTTTTCTTTAAAATGAATTTCATCTTTCGGAAACTGATATTCAACGGTTTCGAACCACATTTCCTTCACAATAGCTTCCGACACTTTTTTCACGACATTGGAAACAGTTGATTCAGCTAATCCTACTATTTCTGCTATTGTATAAAGATAATCACTTCGAGCTAGCCTGTATAAATAAATAGCTAGTAGCAAGCTTTTCTGGGCCGATTGGTTCGTCCACTGCAAGTCAAGTTTTAATGACCAACTTTTTGCAAGTGACTAAATTTTTCCCCGACCATTTTTAAACCCAACTTTTTTCCCCGGCAGATATTTTTTCCCTATTATTTTTTCCCCGAAGAATATTTATACCCGATTTTTCCCCATCAAGTATTTTTGATTTTTGGCTGACTCTTTTCACGTGAGAAAATAATTCCCGATCTTATGTAGTTCGGTTTGACTGTAGCTTGGCTGTTTTCTTCTTACATTCATGTCAAATACAAATAAAAAGGAACAAACATTTAATTAATAAGCTATAATCAGGGATGCCACGGTGCTATTTTTAGAAGACCAAAAATGCCATACCGTAAAATCCCGGATATAAGCCCTGGGTTTATATTATTTCAAAGCCTCTTATGGTTATGACTTATAACCGGGGGAGGTGGGGGGCTTATATCCGGGGTTATTTTTGCGTCGCAGAAACAAAAGTATCAAACCGTGTATCAAACATATAGAGAAAGACATAAATGTACTTATATCTTCCTTGTTTTTGTCTTAACTGCTTGAAGTTACCACAAAATTCCACCTCCCACATTATATGGGCTTATAACCGGAGAGGGGACATATAACCGGATTTTACGGTATATGTTATATAGAAATGATACACGCAGTTCGCGTAATTGCATTAGCGACCGACTGGGCGGGAAAAAGTGATTTAAATGAAAAATTTTGAGGTAAAGGGAAAAAAGTGACTAAATATTTCCCCGAGTTTATTTTTCCCCGACTAAATTTAAACCCGACTTTTTAATCTCCGATAAGGTACCCTTTTTTATTCTGTGTTCCATTTTTGATAGAACATATTGAAGGTACCTCTGGATATTCTAAATGGCTGTTTGAATCTTGCATCAGAATTCATTTCAGTATTCCATCAATTTTGGTTTCTATTGAATCTTCGTGGTTTTACTCTTTGTTTTGGCAAAAGAGGTTTCTGTATTTCAGAAATAACTGTGTCTTAAAAATATGAGCTTAAAAACTTTGTCTACGCTTATGTAAACGAGTTATTAACAATGAAAGTAATCTCTTAATAAAGTTTCGGCCTTGATTGAGATAACTCAAAAATACAAATAGTGTCTTTATGTGGTCTAATTTAGATTAAGCAATAAGTAAATGTTTATTTAATCACACAGGTGAACTATACTTTTGTGGAACTTTAAACAAATTAAATTAAACAAAATGTCGCGCTAGTTAAAAACACACAATAAAACTTGGCAATAGGCAAGGGGATTTTTGTAATCAACATTCCTTTGTAAATAAATTCCTTGACGAAGCACTCCTCCGCTTTTTTAAACGCTAGATCTGTTGCTGGACTAGTTGTACAATAGTTTATTATGTGATGAGGTCAACAGAGCATACAGCGCAATACACCTTTCCTATGAGGAGGAGTGTTTTCTATAGGAACGGTAAGCAATATCACCTGCTGTTTCAATAAAAAAAACACTTCTCTACAGAGACTTTTTGAAGGTTTTGCCCACTGAGGATGTATAATTACAGATTGTTTTGTAAAAGTGTCGGAGAATAGGGAGCTTACGGAAGTAGGACGACAACTAGGATGGCGACGTGACTGGAACAAAGGATTCGTTTCTCTAGTGGATTTCGCTTACAAAGAAAATTTTATACTATGCTATTGGGAAAATTTTGTCGGAACATTTGTCGGTTAATTACATCATTATCACATTTTTACGTTCGATACACAGCGTAGAAAAGTTATATTTTGAAGTCGTACTGAAAACAAAGACGCAATAGTTTAAGATAGTTTAAGTTAAAAATACCGACAATAGAACTTAACAATAAACTTCCAAACCAGAGAATATTCTAATGACTATGAATATGCAAACAATAAAACTTGACAATAGGGAAGAGAATTTAAAGAAGAAAAGGAAAACGTGCAAGTAACCTAATCGACACTTAAGACTGAAAAGAAATATCATAACGTTGGACTCCTCCACTTTTTTTGACTGATCCTGAATACGCCATGTTAGCTCTAAGTTGGCCCACAAATGTTTTCTTTATCTTTCCGTTATCGTGGAAATCGTGCCAACGAACTGTCGATATCTTTCCCTGATAAACCAAATTTCAAAAAGAAACCTTTGTTCTTAGCGTTGATAGACTGCGACTTGTAGACACAAAACCTCACACAAAAGTGAATTGGCAATAATTATTACATTTAGATTTGGCTAGAAACTTGCTTGCTTACGCCTAGGAGGATGAAGAGGAAGAGGCAGGGCTTATAAATGTTCCATGTTACAAAACAAATAGATCTTCATTTTCTAACTAAAATAAACGCAATATTTGTGCTTTACTTTCTGGAAAGTTTTAAAATGCAAAGCTCCAAGGAGGATTAAAAGTCCCATTAAAATGTTAGCAAACTTGTGTTAGTGATATTAAATCGCTCATCAAATATAAGTAACAAAGATTCTTTATTTTTACTGGCCTTAAAAATATGTAGGCAAATTTATTTTTGCCTAAATTTGTTTTTAGGCCTCCAGGATTTCCATAGTTGTTGGAAGTACAAAATAGTAGTTCTTTCTGTTCTTTATTCTGTGATTCTAACTTGCGTATCAAGGACAGGTAGATTGTAACTGATAAGGAAAGACAATTAGTAAAACGTTTTACCACGGAAATTAGTATTCATATTAAAATATAATCTTCTCAGGTCAGGTATACGCAATTTTTAATGACTACTTTAGAACTGTTACCATTTTGGTATTTTCATAATTCATAGATATCATTGGTAAGAAGGCAAGGTAATTTTCAATATTCTAATCTAGTTAAATCTAGTTAAGAGAATGAGAGAGACAATTTACCATGCTTAAGCTTCGGGGACACAAATTATTTTTTGTTGCAGTCGCATGCAGTGTCCCCAGTGGTAACATATTTGCAATAAAAGCTAAATTTTCTGATTCGGAGCGTGCAGAGGGTGTGGTACAGACTACTGCTGGTAGCCATCTTTAACGACTTGTTTTGTTGTGCCAGCAAAAATAAAGACCTCTTATTGGAAAAGAAAAAAATGTTGCAAGATATATGTTGGAGATGACGGGGACACCTACGTCTTTATATAAATTTCACTTGCAACATTAAAATTTGTTGCAGCAACAAAGAAAATACGGTAGGGACACTACGAAAAAGTCACCTGCGATTGCAACAAACGCGTTTTTGTTTTAATCTCATGAAAAGTGTAGCAAGCGCTTTAAAACACACGATAATCGTCAGAGGCGGATCCAGAAGGTATGTCGAAATTTGTGGAGGAGAATGTTACCAATTAAACCATAAAAGAAAAACGTGCAAGTAATTAGGTTAATGTGCTCCTCCACAATTTTTTACATACCCTAGATGCGCCGCTGATCATTAATAAAATTTGAAAATAATATAACAATATTATATTATTAATGAAACTACAATTTCTTGAGAAATCAATGTAGAAAGTGTAGTTTACTACATAGAGGGGATATGTAAACATTAAATAAATAAATTTCAATTTATTTCTTGACAAATCAAGTCTTCATTAAATTAAGATAAAATATAATAATTTTCATTAAACTTGTTATTCATGATAAATTAGTAGGAATTCTATATTTTTTTGTGGTATTGGGAACCTTGCGTGCAAGAACTATTGGAGGGAAATAGATGCAATTGATCAATTGATCACCTATTCTTTGTTATGTTATAAAATTAGTTAAATTTGAAACATCAGTATAGCAAATAAAGTTATAAGCTGACTGGCTAAGAACTTTTTCGTTCCTATACTTGTTTTGGTTTGAGGAACTATTGCATCTTTTTCACTCACACATTTTCTTAAATAAATATGTTTTATATTAAATTACCTTGAATATATATATATATATATATATTTAAACAAGAGATATTTTTATAAACATTTTTTTAAAAATCATCATTATAATAATAATACTTCGTGCTATGTACAATCACGGACAAAATATTGGTAGACTGCTCCCCTTTCCGCAGACCAACGTTGTTACTTTGTTGGAACTCACTTGAAGAGGCAGAAACAGGTCAGTTCTTTCATTCAATTTCTCAATGATGTTTGGGGTAAAGGGTGGAGGAGGGAGAGCAGTTTGTCTGTAATATTTTTTCCATGCTACTGTGCTACTGTTACCTTTCCCTTTGTTTATTTGACCGTTTTAATAGAAACTTAAATATTACTTAAAACTAAGAAAACAAGTCAAAAACCTTACATTGTAGAGCTCGATAAAAAAATTCTTAAAAATGATAATAATCCTCATATTTGATAAATTAGGCAGAAGCAATTACTTTTCTAATATTTGTCATAACTCCAGCACCCACCAATGCATAATTAAAGCTGTTTGTACAAATCTTTAGTGTCTAATTGTGTTTTGATAATCCAGTCTTTAGTGACTCTGTAAATCAATATAAGGTCGTCGAGTATAAATCTGATAAGTTCTCTCCTGTTTTTGTAACATGCGCCATTCAAATTTGATTGCAGAGAATACGCTGGTGGATATCGTCTTGATGAGTAATATTTAACGTCATGACCGGAACATGGCAGTAAATAAAGTTTCTGCAAGAAAAACGTTAATGAAAATATAATAGAGTATTAAAATTTACACTTAGTAAGAGTTGGGTCAAGACAGGGCAACTTTTTGAGAAAATAAATCATATAGATGTCTGCAAACCCTTTTTACGAAAAGAATTCTTTATATACCTCTCTTTCCACCATCAACATCTTTGCGTCTTTTAAAAGACCATTAATTAAAGGTTGAAGACGTCCATGGTGAACGACTTTTTCATCATTATTAATCTTTGTTAACGTTTCAACGTATTGCTGCAATACAACAACTGTGAAATGAACTCGCTTTGTTAGCTAGAAGGAAAAAAATTTGGTTCGGGTTATTAATTTTATAATAATTTTGACACAGAATTAAATTATTAAAATACATAAAAATTTCAAAATATCTTTTTCCCTAACTTTTTTACGAACTGAATGGTAATGAGTTGGTGCACTTACAGTGTATTTGCCTGCAGACTTGTTACTTTGTAAAAACTTTTTCGCGTGTTGACAATTTTGTGAATGCATCGGCTGTAAGGAAGAACAATTTATATTCAGCTTTTATATAGAAAAGCTACAACAGGATTATGACTACACGTTTTTCATAAGAAACTCGGCGAAAGGATTAGTACCAAAAGTTTCTTTGTTTATGTGCTGAATTAAGTTTTCTAAAAGTTTCCTAACGAGTTTCTTATTTCTGGAATTTCAAATTTGATTTCGAGAGAAGACTGAATTTAATAATGGGTTTCATGCAATATCTCCACTATACAGTAAATGAATTTCAAGCTTCCAGAACTACATTAACTCCATTAAAGTCCGCGAACCTAAGGTTATCTTCTGATTTATCCGGAAACAACACTACATTTCTCTAGCAAAAAGTTGCTTTTTTTTGGAAATTGGAATTACTATCTTATTTTCAAAAGGTTCATAAATTTTGACGCGTCTAGAACTAAGTTTCTTGCAATATGGTTTCTTATAAGAGCGTGTTTATCACAAATATGAGTATAAAATATGGAAAGGTAAATTTAAAGTTATCAACTCACGTATAGGCCTTGCAAAAGGATTATCTCTTTTACTGTTGGATTCAGTTTAATGAACATCGTTTCCATTACACGAGATACTTTACAGAACCCGCCATACTCAGCTGCTATTGTTGTGCCGTTCAATTTTTTATGTGGAAAGCATTTCAATCCCACAATAATCATTGCTAGAAAATACAATACACATTAATCAGTCTCATGCAGCAACCAATCAATTAAAACAATCAAACATGACATATCATGATTGAGAATGTGTTATTGTGATGATCGTCTGTGATTAAAACATAGATATTACAATCAAATTTAATGTTGCTCAGTAGACTTTGTGAGAGATTCTTTTTTATAATGTGCATTTTTACCTTATTACCCTATAGGCAACTGATATTCGATTAATCTTTACAAATTTCAAAAATTAGCTAGTTCAGATACAGGCACATGGCGTCCTTGTACGCCCAGTATTTCTTAGAATTTTGAGTTGTCTCTGTTAAAGGCGTTGCAACTTTATTCGAGGTAATAACGTAAGGTATTACTCCGATATTAATGCTTGGTTCAGATCGAGTTCACTTCATGTGTTCGGATTGACGAAGATATTCTCTATCTATACAACCTTCTTCAACAATCGCAGAGTAAAATTCCACCGGTGGAAATCAAATAATGACACTTCGTCTAGAAAGTTCATCTGCGTTATCGTATTTAATCTTGTTTAGTGAAATATCTCCTTCCTTATACAGATTTCCTCTTGTCTCATTTTCTCCGTGCATCAAGAAATTGTGATTAATAAACAGTTTATTATTCAAAAATAAAGCCAACATTGAGCAATAAATTTCAGGAAGTGTCAGAACATAAGCAAACCGAATCTCTTAATGTCAATTTTGGAGGCATTGTTACAGATAATCAGGTAATTATTGGTAATTTGTTAAATGCAAACAAGTTTTACTTCCTTTTTGTTTTCGTTTCCATGGTAAACCAGCTGTTTTTCAGTTTCAGATGTTAGCAAAATATTTATTTTTGGATTTGGCAATGTAAGGTAATTTCAGACTTTTACCATTTTATTATGAGATTTTTCTATAAATATTATGTGAACGAATTGAATCATCTTCTTACGTAAACAGATTTAATAATTTTATTGTTACAACTATATATTTATAAATAACTTTCAAATCGGCAAATGCACAACAGATTTTTATTTGTATAAGGGGAAGCGTCCATAGAAATCCATGGCCAACTCTGTATACAACATGAAGTTGTTATCTGCTCTCTGCTGTCAGCAGACGAGTGAAGAGGACTAATGTTATATGTTATATGTTATATGTTATATGTTATATGTTATATGTTATATGTTATATGTTTAACGTTCGAGTTATTTATACTGTATTTATATTCAATACTTTTATAGATTTTTGATATTTTTGATATATTATATATATTATATATATATTATATATTATATATTATATATTATGTGTATTTGATATTTTTTATATATTTATTTATTTATGATATTTTTATTATTATTATTTATGATTTATGATGATTCTGCTTTCAGAAAGACTTAATAAGCTTACCTATAACTGCCACCTTTGTCAAATACATGATAATTGAATACTGTGTCAGGAAACATGCTGATCTCCGCTTTTTATAAGTTTGAGGAGGGGATAACCCGATAATAGAGTACACCTTACATAAGCCTGCATTTTCTAAACGTCACATAGGTGTTTGCTAGAATTTTAGATTCACGTAATGTCTTTAAATATTGCAGAATTCCTTGATACTTTGATTGACATTCATTAGTCCATTGGGTAATTCCAAGTAGGTGTTCGTGCCATTCCACATTTAACTAGTCACTATACAAGGTATTCTAATTAAAACAGGTAAAGTTCCACCTCCTCAATAAATAAATCTTATGACACGTGATTTTACAAACGGAATAATTAGGAAAACGTTGAGTGATTGTCAACCGGGAAGTGTAGTAAAGTGAATACATTCTAGCAGAATTTCATAGTCAATGATTTAATCATATTTATGAGGCCACTGGGTTATATGAGATTTTGAATGTTTTGATATTTTTTTTGGTTGAAGTGGAGTCGCACAATAATAAATGAAGTGTGTACACATTTTGAAATCAAAGAAATTTAAAAGAATAACTGTTCAACATTTACTGTTAGATATGGGGAATTTTCAAATTCATTTTCTGATCCAACTGAACTATCCGTGGCACCATTAATTTGGAGTTGATCTTGTTTTTTGTTTTTGGTGATAATAGAAATTTTAGCTGAAGGAAGCGAAACTACTGATTACTTGTTTTGATTGTTGGGTTAATCAGATACTGTTTTCTTGCTGCAATTACATTGGTTGGGTCGTCGTTTTCGGACTAGCAAAATTTAAACATTCATCTACAAACATCAATTAAGTTTATCCACGTATCAACGAATTAGAAATTTAGTTGAACACAGAAAGATACATATCTGTAAAATTCCTCATTAGTTTCGGGTTTCAAATAAACATGTCCACGTGCGTTTAACAGAAGCAGTAATATAACATACAGAAAATCTTGACATAAAAATTATGTAACACCACTTAAAGATCATAATTATGTTATAAATTAGTTTTTCTTCTTGACGTTTGAAAAACAATCACAGTTTTGTATTTTCACTTTTCCAAACATTGATAAACAGTAGAACAGTAGAACAGTAGTCACTTAATATTTAACAAATATTGTTGGCCATGATTTAACAATTCAAAACTTTCTTGCAATGAAACTTTTCAGTTTACAACCCAATGATGAATTAGGACATTTTAGTAATGCCTTAAAGGACACAACGTTGCACTTAGACAATGTTATTGATTATCTTATTATAGTTTAGTTGTAAATATTTATTTGATTATTTTTATCATTGAAAGGCTTCTTGGAAATCTGTAACATTATAACCTCCAATCACTCCAACTTTACTTGACCACCATGGCTTATCTAGAAAAACATTTAAGTTTAAGCCTTATGGTGACAGATAAAACTCGTTAATGAAGATTTGAAACTTGCCACGTCTGTTTCAAAGTGGAAACTAAGGCGCAATGCGGGCGCTCTACTTTGACCGTTATTTGGAGTTCTTCGAAGAAGAAAATAGCGCCTGTGATGTTCATCACCTTTTGATGTTCATCAAAACAATACTTGTTCAGTTATCTTTATTGGTGTATGCAACATAAGTAAGATAATAGGCGGATTTATTTAATTTATCCAATGGTATCACAAATCCTTTAAATTTGTTTTGATTGGAAAAAGAATGGACTGTCAGCTGAAATCAGGTGCACTTTGACCCTTTATTTATGTTTTGGAAGACAAGCTAAAAAAGATAATGTTATATACATGTTGAAGACAAATTTACACTTTTTACATAAAAACTATAACTTGCCCTGAGCTGATATGTTTTGGTTGTTTTATGTTTTTTAACTATCAAAGTGGCAGAAATTCAAGTTTAGTGAAAAATGTTAATCTCATGTCTATGTTGCATTTGAGTTATCTTTAATTTGCTTTTTCAATTTAGAAATAGTGTTACAAGTTCACATGCCCAGAATACTTTTACGAAATATTTATTGATTGCTAAAGCAAAAAGTATTTGTTGTAATTATGGTACGGAGTGCTTGAATACTATTGAATTCCAGCAGACGAATTAGGACCCTATTTGTTTGCAATGTCGCTAACTTGTACGTGCATTAATGTTTGAACATTATCAGAAAAATTTCAGGTTTTCTCGAGTGTTTTGGAAAACGTTAGCATTTAGGTGACCACAATCTAATTTGAAGAGAAAGATGGATAGAATTTTAACAAATTAAGTTAATCATAGCATCGCGGTGTGATATTATAATAACTAACAACAGTGATTATCATTTACTTTGATGGTACAAGAAGCTTTTTTGATTATTTCTTAACTGGGCACACAATTTTTTGATTATTTCTTAACTGGGCGCACAATTTTTTGATTATTTCTTAACTGGGCGCACAATTTTTTGATTATTTCTTAACTGGGCACACAATTTTTTGATTATTTCTTAACTGGGCGCACAATTTTTTGATTATTTCTTAACTGGGCACACAATTTTTTGATTATTTCTTAACTGGGCACACAATTTTTTGATTATTTCTTAACTGGGCGCACAATTTTTTGATTATTTCTTAACTGGGCGCACAATTTTTTGATTATTTCTTAACTGGGCGCACAATTTTTTGATTATTTCTTAACTGGGCACACAATTTTTTGATTATTTCTTAACTGGGCGCACATTTTTTTGATTATTTCTTAACTGGGCGCACAATTTTATTTGCTGACTATTTCTGGAGTTTATAAGATGAAATTTAAGCTGTTATTGTTGTTGTTGTTTTAAAGAGGTCACGTGAATTTTTATCAATTACTAGACTGCATAACTGAAAAAGCTGTCGTCGCACCCTAATCTGAATTCAATGCAATTTATGGTCAAGTTGTCAAAGTATTTGTGACGTCATGGAACGGACGAATTAAGGTCAGTGCGAGGAACCGAATTCGATATTTCCAGGAGAAACAGGCGAATAAACTTAATAATTCAATTAACAAATCACAATTATTTATTACAGGAGGGCTCTACGTTACATTTGATTTAATCTTTCACTTAGAATTTGTTCAGACAGATTTTTTCAGAGAGTGAGTGGAGAAAGGGGTACTCATGGCCACAATAAAGATTGAACGTACATGAGCGCAGTATATTGCATTTGAAAAATAAACAACAACATTGCACATATTGCACATCCGAACGATCTTTTTCTTTTACTCATAGATTGATACACGTATTTGTACTTTTACACAAATATTGGCAAACTTCAAGATCGAATTTATGTACGGAAAAGCCAAAATAAACAAGAAAAAATGTGTCATGGTTGATATTATTGGCAAGTTAACTCGGTTTGACAATCGAATGTCATTGTTACTGTATGGGTAAGTAGTTTCAGAGCTTTTATATGCTTTGTTTTTAACTCAACCCAGTGGTCCTTCAGACGGCCCGTGGACGTCCTTTCGTCCACCTCTCGTCCACGTACCATTGTGGACGTCCTCTACACGTCCTTTAGCCAAAAGTTGGGCATCCTATTCGAGCGGTCGGATTAGACTTCACTTTCGATATCCCCAGATCGTCTCCGGGACGTCCTTACTAAACGTCCATGAGCCGTCCCTGTGCCCAGTGGGAAGTGCTTTTGTTTTTTGTTTTTAATTTTCAACTGCATTTAAGTAGACTCTCTATAATTGGAACATCCAAGAGACCGTACAAAATGATGTTATTATTATTGTTATTGTTGTTATTATTATTATTATTAATGTAATATATTTAGCATCTCCACATTACATTACATTACATTCGTCCAAAATAAAATAAAAAATTATTAAATATATTTTATAATTAAAAATCTTTATAAGATCTTAATAAAAATGTTAGTGAAAAATATGATATAATATATATACATATAATATATATATAATATAAAAAAATATAAAGGAAGTATAAGATAGAATAACCACATGAACAAATTGCGAAAACTCAATTGACAGCTCTGATGAAAAAAAAAACGATAAAAAAGCGCGAAGTAATAGGAACTGGAAATGATCGTGGTAAGTGGGGAATTGAATGAAAAAAAGAAAAACAGAAGTTTTGAGAAGATTTGTATGGTGGAACACCAGATAAATGTAAACTATATGAACAGAGTTTTGAGACATAAAAATCCTGGTGGACGGGTTAACAAGGAAAAATTTATAAACTAAACGCTGCAATGGAGTGTCTTTAGCATCGAGAGAAGCGATCATAGCGAAGAAAAATATTTTCTCTGTCCTTTAAACTTTCTCTGCCTCAAAGAGACAGCTTTTCTCTTAAGTTAAGGTATAGGTAATAGGTGGTGAGCACATTTACCATGATTTCTTGATATATCAATGAAGCTCCACTTATGCACCAAGGAAGCCTCAAAATGGCAAAAAAATAAGCACCAATTTTTCCTGGTACTTATTTAAAAACGTGTAACTTTATTAAAGTGGCTACATTTCGTACTTTGGGAATTCACAGTCATCGAACATGGAGATGAAGTCGTTGGGGAATCCCATTCAACCTTCTGAAAAGATAATTCAGAAAACGAGCTTTAAGATTTGATGCAGGAACCGTGTTAAAATAATAGAGTAGGTAGTTTGGCGTCATTGTATCTCTGCTTTTTATAAACGCCTCCTCTCTTTTTTAAAATAAATCAATAACGCTTATTGCAGATAATGTGGTGTTTGGAAATATTCTTCCGCAAGGGGAAATTCTGATACAACACAAAAAGATTTTTATCAGCGTAAGTAAAAATATATATAAATTTTTAAGTAAAAATAATTGCTTCTATTTCTTGCCACCTATAAGTCTATCTAATGGATTGGTATCACAGAAAGTTGTGGTGAAAACTTTGTTATTTTGGTCTGGGATAACGAAGTCATGCTTACGTCTCGTTATGCCTCGTTCGCTCAAACAAAAGAGACAATCCGTTAGATAGACACACTCCCACTACACATTGAAGATTAATAATTTTAAAGAGAAATTGGTCAAATTAATTTTCAGAATATACGGAACAGCATGCAACCACAGATTGGCTGCTCTGTATCTAATGAAATGCTAGTGGTTTATAGTGATTAATTAGCTTTTAATTGTCTGAACATATGCAAATAATACTTCCAATTCATCAAGGCTGAAATTGTCAGGTTTTTTGCATCTTTGGGTCAGGTTAAAAGTCTTTTGGATCAAAATCTTCTCCTTACAATAAAAACTAGAAGCCTTACGGCTTGAACAATTTCCTCCATAGAAGTTATTTGTCTCCCTGAATAAGTTTACGAGTAAAAAGTGTTCCATTAAAGTGCTAAACTACACAGGTCTAAACGTTTCATATACACTGAAGACTTATTTGGTTGGCTTTTAAAATATTGACCTAAATTCTATGTCATGAGAACCTAAAACACGGCCTTCATATCAAACGTCTTGAGCCATGTTGATTGTTTTTCTTATTTTTTACTATTTGGATGGCGATAACGAATTCAATTAAGTATTTTGGGTCTTCAAGTTTCCACTTTGGTTTTCAATCCGAAAATCCGTACTTTGCGAAAAATGAAAAAAACTGTGACATACATAGACAGATATACGTGTATATGAAACCGTTTCTTCCGCTTCGGAAGTCGGAAATTGAACTATAAATTTAGTTGCTAAAGAAGATTTAATTAAATACATTTAGATGCAGTTTCAAATCTTAATCAACCATATAACAAAAATGATATCATGTTCTATCATGAACATCCTTCCTGAATTGTTAAATTAAGATTTCATATGCGTGATGCTTTTTAACTGCACCATTAACTGCCAAAATGTGACCTGCGATTTGTTTTTGCTTTTTTGCTGAACATGCTGGAAAACATCATTAGAACACCATCAGCATTTTTATGATATTCTGAGCTATTTTAAATTGTTGTTTTTCACGACAGAAACTTTTTATGTCAAGTGTAATTTTATCAATCAGAAAGAGGAAACAGAGGCGGATCTAGAGGGTGTCGAAATTTGCGGAGGAGAATGTAACCTATTAAACCATAAAAGAGAAACGTGCAAGTAATCCCAATGGTGATACGGGCTGAAAACAGAAATTAGGTTTATGTGCTCCTCCACAATTTTTGACAAACCCTAGATCCGCCTCTGAACAGCAATGTAAAAATATTAAATGTTACCTATCTATTATTTATATATATATATATATATTAAAAAAATATGATTCAAAATACATTACTGAATAAATACACTTTGGACAATAAAATTTCCAATGGAGAGTTCTTTATATTCATATTTTGATCGTGAGTTCGCAATTTCCGTACTCATCTTTCGTGTTTAACTTCGTGTTTCAATTGAGACTATCAATTTCGTCTCTTTCGAAAGAAAACGTGGGTGGAGAGGTGGGTGTTGTTTGTGGGGGTCTTATTAATATAACAAAATAAATAATTTTGTTCTATTTCGACCTCTTTAAAGGACATGCTTCATTTTTGCACTGTGTGTGAAAAAACTTGGAAATGAAGTTTGTGATGACGTCAATGAACAAGTAAAACTCGCCGTTGGGCGTGAATTTAATTCGAAAGTTGCTAAGAACTAATGAGAGTAGCAAATAGTAGCGCCTCGATTATTTACTACCACATATTTTTGTACTACAATTGCTTCTTTCCTTTTTATAACAACGATAGTTAACATATGTTCACAACCTTTTTACGTTTGTTCACCTTCATCCGTTTTAAAATGTCCGAGAGTCTCTGCACCATGAAGCACGTTTTTATTATTCGGTTATGTGCAATTCATATCGGACGATAGTACACCAAGTTGTCTTTTTAAATCGCACACCGATACAATAGTCTTCAACAAGTAGTGTGTAATACGTAAATTTTGAAATCTTTGCACTTCAGAACTACAAGAAAAATGTTTACGAGAAAATGCTATCGAAATTTTGGGGTTTTAGTTTTATTATTTACACTTTGCATAATTTCTTGATTTTATATACTTTTAAAATATGTTAGTGGTGAAACCGTTATAGTCTTTGGTCATGGGATCAACATTGGAAAAACTAACATTTTCACCAGTCCCATTTTAGTAGTAACGATTGGTTGCCTTGTCCAAAAATACCTATCAAGAGGTGTGCATGGCAAATTCTCTCTGACTAACACATGTCTATAGACAAAGAACTGTATGAAATACCACGGTTGTCGTTTTATTGCTAAGAGAGCAGCATTTTTATGTTATAGGTTCTTTAACTTGAATTTGGTACTCGTCTGAGTATTTCACAAAAATACATAAAAAAACACAAGATTCTGTAATCGCAATAGACAACTAAAAAAAGATAGTAATAATCCTAAACCCCTAAAATCCTTTACACACTTTTAATTTCTTTAAATTCTCGAAATGAATGATAAAAATAAAAATTGGTCGGCGGTCACCTACCAGGTGGTCGAGGGCCAATGGCAGGTGACAGGTAGTAGGTAATCGGGGGCCGGTCGGTGGTCGATTGGTTGTTTTGGAAAACGTTATCTTTTCCTGTAAGACGAGAATCGTCATTTTGGTTCTCGCGAACGAAATCGACATCATCAACTTTCTGTCGTAAGTATATATTATATAATTGAAAATTAAAATTATAACGATCATACGTAAATGTGAAACGAATGGTATTTGTAGGCATTTTTAAAGGCATTTTGTTTTGACACTGATTTGCATAAATAAGTTTCTGACGTGATAAGACATCGTTGACACATACAGAAAATATGAGACCCACCCATTTATTTACATTTTTTTTTCCGGCGAAAGAAAGTTAATCAGCTAATAAAAATTCGTACAAGGAATTTTACTGTGTAAAATGCACGAGTGAATTTCTTTTTGGTTTCGCAATAAGACATCGTTGACACATACAGAAAATATGAGACCCACCCATTTATTTACATTTTTTTTCCGGCTAAAGAAAGTTAATCAGCTAATAAAAATTCGTACAAGGAATTTTACTGTGTAAAATGCACGAGTGAATTTCTTTTTGGTTCCGCAAATAATGAACGGGTCATATCTTTTAAAGATAATGAACTATCATTAAGGTCGTCAGCAGTTTTCTACAAGGGAATCTCCATCTCCACGAGAGAGCCAATCATTTGTTTTCCTGTTTTTTTTGCCATTTTGATATAAGTCTGCTAAATGGCGTGCCATACGTGCCTTTACGTGCAGAGAATCTTCGTTAAAAAATAATTATCTCAACTTCATAATAACATTGCTCGCCTGTCTCAACTGGAGAGGGGAGATAAAATCAGCGGAGTTAAGCCAGTAATGATAAAGTTAATCTTTCTCCCGTATTTTCCTTAAAGGAATACCGAAGTACCCAGGGGATCACGCGTTTTGAGTTCGAACACTCAGGCAAGTCTCAGCGTGCTTCGTGATCATAAATTATGCGGACCAAAAAATAATCTTTTTTTATTTTGAACTTATAATAATTTTTTATCAATCGCACCTTTCATTAATTTGTTGACCGTGGAAAGTTAGCTGATCTGTATTATTTCAACAATTCTTTATCGTTTTCAAATCAAAGCAACATGGAGAGAAATTAAAAGAAGAATCGCGACCAATTTTTGGTGGCAATATTCGATGCACAGACACAGTTTAGTGCAACGAAGATAATAAAAATGTATTCTTTAATATTTCTAGTTATGTTCTGTGCAATTCTACAGAACTTCTCTTGGTTCTATTTATCTTTCTTTGAGCAATCCTCAAAGACACTCTGGTAAACCTTACCAGAACTTTCTCTCAAAAATCATATTTTTCTGCTAAATGGTTAGCCATAACAGCCATTACTGTATAATATAAGCGTTATAGTGCTGTTATAGAAGAAAATTTACACTTAAATATTAAATTTTTGGTGAAAACAGCTTAGTAATTTCTGTTTGTATATTCTCTCGCTTAAATTTTAATTTCGTGGGATCCAAATAAAAATAGACCCTGGGTAGTTCGGCATGCCTTAAAGTGAGGTTTTAAGATCTGCTGAAAGTGTATGTATAATTTTTCTATTGCGCATGCGCCGTTTATTTTTTATTAATAACTACTGACATAAATGAACATCAAGCTGTATTGTTCATATATACTTAAAACGTGCATGTAAGGCACGCAGGGCACGTTGAGAACCGGCAGGGAGCTGCAGGTTTCGGATATTTCCCCGTCCTTAAATTATTGATAACGAATAAATAAGTATTTCTTCTTGTTTATAGTTCTATATATCAGACAAAAGTCTTTCAAATTTGGTTGTCATGTATGATTGTGTGAAGCTTCTGAATGGAATTTGGTTGTCATGGAATCGTCTTTGTTTACTGAAACTACAGCATTACCATTACACCATTTCTGATATTATGTTTTTGATTTCTTTTAGAAGTTGTTAAAACTGCATCAAGTTTTAACAACTTTTACAACTTCTACAAACAGTTTAAAGGTGGAGAGCAAGAGTGAGAAGATCAATTTAAATACTCTGAAGAGTGCTAGACTAGAAAGAGACAAACTTCCATCATGAAAACTTTAAACTGCATCAAGAAATATAAAAGCTTTTGTAATATAAAATACGCTCCCCCATCAACAAATCATTTACGTAAAGGCCGCAATACACGATCAATTTAAACATTTCATCAACGGTCTTCCTCCAGGTGACGACAGTAAATTCACTCTGAAACATACCTCAGTGGATGTTGTAAGAAAACTGATAAGAAACCTAAGAAATGATACTCCAACCGGGGCGGACGAAATTCCAGTTGGAGACTTTATTTATTCCCCTTTAACTAATATTATCAACAATGCCATAGATAAAATTGTTTCCCAACTCATTGGAAATTAGAAAGGGTATGTCCAATACCTAAAATAAAGAACGTTATTGAACTTTGATTGTATTGACCATGAGCTTTTGATTGCTAAACTTGCTGCGTATGGACTTGATCACCAAAGTCTCAAACTTTCTAAATGCTACCTGAGTAATCGTTTTCAACGAACCAAAGTTGGTTCATCTTTCAGTTCTTGGCTGCTTATATTGAAAGGGGTACCTCAAGGATCCATACTCGGGCCCTTATTATTCAATATTTTTATTAATGATCTATTATCTTTTGTAACTAAGACTGGCATTTGTAATTTTGCGGATGATAATACCGTCTATTCTTGTGCCAACTCTCTAGCGGAGGTTATATCAAATCTAAAATACGACCTCTCAGCTGTTCTGTCCTGGTTTAAAGCAAATCAGCTAGCCGTGAATCCGTCAAAATTCCAGATGTTAGTCTTAGGGGAGCCTATTTACAATTTACCAGTTAGTCTATATGCTGATAATGTTTTAATTACCTCTGTTGAAACTGTTGAGCTTCTTGGTATTTCTATCGATAGCAAACTAACTTTTTCTAGTCATATTTCCTCACTCTGTCATAAAGCTAGTTATAGAATCAAAACTCTCAACAGGATTAGATATTTTCTTCGAGAGGACCAGTTAAAACTTTTATTTAACTCCTTTATTTTGTCTATATTTAATTATTCACCTATTATATGGATGTTTTGTGGCAGATCTTCATGCAGTAAACTTGACAGTATCCATAAACGCGCACTTAGAGCGGTTTATCAAGATTTCTCTAAAAGCTATGAAGAACTGTTACAATTGTCTGGGTTTAAGCGTATACATGAGATCCATTTACGCTACCTTTTATGCGAGATATACAAAACCCTCCATGGGCTGAATCCCTCTTTTATGAAGACACTATTCATGGTCAAAAACATCCGTTACGGTCTGCGAAACTCAAATCTTCTGTCTCTTCCTCCATCAAGTTCAAGTCGCTTTGGCAATCAGTCTTTTTATTTAGAGGAAGTCTTTCGTGGAACGCCTTGCCAGATAGTGTCAAGTCTAAACCTTCATTAGATGCTTTTAAACTCTGTCTTAAATCCATTAACTTAATCAAGCAATGCAATTGCAAACTTTGTAGGGTTTTGTGATAAATTTTAGCTTGACGAGTTGGTATTGATTAGTTCATTTTATATTTATCATGTATCTTGTAAACTACGTAAAACCAACATTAAATAAATTGGGGAACAAAAACAAAAAAAAAAACAAAAAAACCTGACAGACTATCGACCGATGTCAATATTACCAGCATTGTCCAAATCATGGAACGAGCAATACTCTCCCAACTTCTGCAATACATCGAAAGAGAAAGTCTATACAACCAAACGCAGTCAGGTTACCGTAAAGGCCATTCTACAGTGACTCTTCTTTTAAAATTAACCGACGACATCAAGAATGTTGAAATATGTGACGCTCACTTTCGGATCGGTGGCTGTATTGTGTTCATTTATTAATCTTATTAATGTATTATGTAAGCGCACGTGGCTTTATATCACGTATGTGTAGTTCTTCGTTTTGTTGTATTTTGTAAGAGAGAAAAACGTACTCGTTGAGTAAGGAACTCTGTGTGTCTGTTTTTATCAGGTTATGGGCCCAGACACTTTTTAATGTTATATCGAGTATTGAATTAGTTTGATTTGTTGAATTTGATTTTATGATGGCGACTGAAGACGTAACTTTTAAAATTGAGAAGCTAACTGCTGAAAATTATCATTCCTGGAAGTTCAATATGAAAATGTATTTAATTGGAAAAGATCTCTGGGAGATCATAACCGGTGATGAAATTATAGAGGATGATATGCAAGAGACTGAAAAACGTCGAATCAAAAAACGCGAAAACCAGGCGTTTGCCGCCATTTGTTTGGGAATTTCAACAAACTTACAAATCTACGTTCGTTCCACGAAATCGGAAGTTATATTCTGCGAAGATGGACAAAGGACAAAATATGATAGAACACATTAATTATATTAAGACTTTGTCGGAACATCTTGAAGACATTGATGATGCCATCGCAGAAAACGATCTCGTGATTCTCCTGATTAGTAGTTTGCCCGATGATTACAACTATTTGATAACCGCGCTAGAGACTATAGCTGAGGACAACCTCACGTGGGATTACGTTCGTGATAGACTTGTTCACGAGAGCGAAAAGAGAAAGCTTGTTGAAGCTGAGAATTCTGGTGATGCCCTTTTCACGTCAAAGCCTAACAACAAGAAAACTGGTAAATGTCATTACTGTAAGAAACCAGGACATTATGCTCGTGACTGTATTAAAAAGAAAAAGGACCAGAAGAAGGAAAACGCAAATCTCGGTAACGGTGATCACGACAGTAGTGAACTAGCTCTGAAATCCTCTAACGTAAACGAGGATGAGTGGTGGATAGACTCTGGTGCTTCTTCTCACATGACCCATGATATGAAAAGCCTAAGAAACTATTCCAGTTTTGAAACGCCGATAAAGGTAAAACTCGCCGATGACTACGAGCTGAATGCTTTCGGTAAAGGAAATGTACACTTGACTATTTTGAGCAAGAATGAAAAAGTCAAAATTGTGCTACACGACGTACTTTACGTCCCGAAGATCCAAAACAAACTGTTTTCTCTATCTTACCTAACAGATAAGAGAATTGATGTGCAGTTCAAAGGCAAGGATTGCGATATCATCAAGGAGGGGAAGCAGTATACCATTTGACACAAGTACGGCAAACTTTACAAACTGAACACGATAAAGCCAGGAAACGACGAAACGTGCTGTATCGGGAACACAAACAAACAGGATTCGATCGAGCTGTGGCACCAACGATATGGTCATCTAGGGTACGACAACCTAAAACTCTTGAACGAAAAAGAGATGGTGAATGGCCTGAATATCGACACTAAGGAAGCCTTCGGTCGAAACTGCGAAGGATGTGCTATGGGGAAACAGAATCGTCAACCGTTTGCAAAAAAATCGCAAAGCACTACAACCAAATTGCTCGAGCTGATTCACAGTGACGTGTGTGGACCGATGGATGTGCCTTCAGTGGGAGGTTCCAGGTACTTCGTGACCTTTATAGACGATTTCTCAAGGTACACTACTGTCTACATGATGAAGCAAAAGTCTGAAGTGCTTGAAAAATTTGGGCTGTTTGTAAACCTTGTTGAAAATCGCACTGGATTGAAAGTGAAACGATTTCACATGGAGAACGAGACTGTAAAACGCTTACGAACAGATAATGGTGGTGAATACTTTTCAAAGGACTTTGACGAATTCTGCAACAGTCGTGGAATCCAACGTGAACCAACCATTCCATATTCTCCACAACAAAACGGAGTTGCTGAACGCATGAACCGTACCCTCTTGGAAGCTGCACGATCGATGTTGCACCATGCAGAGAAACCCCTCAACCTGTGGGCTGAAGCTGTATCTACTGCATCCTACACACGGAATCGAAGCCCTACCGCTGTACTGAAGGGAGTAACGCCTTACGAACTTTGGCATGGTAAAAAACCTGATGTTAGTGCCCTGAAAGTGTTTGGCTGCAAAGCATACGTACATGTTCCTGATGCAAAACGTAAGGGGAAACTCCAGAAGAAATCGTTTCCATGCGTCTTTGTTGGATACCCTGCCAACGAAAACGGGTATAAGCTGTACAATCCTGAAACGAGACAAATGCTTCGAAGTCGTGATGTTATATTCATGGAGAACGCTTTTGACATTGAAAAATCGGACGACGTGAGCCACGAATTCTTCACTGGAACATTTGGAGAAGCTGAGGCAGACGCTGAGATGGAACATCCAGGGAACAACGTAGGTGAACCGCAAGTTGCTGTTGAAGGAAATGCCAGACCGCGACGAGCAAGGAGACCACCTGACAGGCTGAACGTTCTGACAGGTGATTGGTGGAACCTGATGGAGGCTGCATCGATCGCAGCTGTGGATACTGAAGAACCAACGACCATTGAAGAAGCTTTAAGCGGTGTGAACTCAAAGCTATGGTTTGAAGCACTTCGTAGTGAATTCGATTCGCTGAAGCAAAACCAAACCTGGGATCTGGTTGACTTACCCACTGGTAAAAACGTTGTTGGCAGTAAATGGGTCTTCAAGCACAAACGTGGTTCTGAAGGCGAAATCACACGGTGTAAAGCTCGTCTTGTTGCACAGGGATACTCTCAAAAAACTGGTGTCGACTACGATGAAGTTTTTCACCTGTCGCAAAGTATAGTTCTATTCGTACTGTACTAGCAATCACCAATCAACTTGATTTACACCTTCACCAAATGGATGTCAAAACAGCATTCCTGAATGGAAATCTCGAGGAAGAAATCTTCGTAAAGCAGCCGGAAGGCTTCGTCGACAAAGAACATCCAGCCAAAGTTTGTCGATTGCGAAAGAGTCTCTATGGCTTAAAACAAGCAGCACGTTGCTGGAACATGACCCTCGACAAATACCTTAAGCGGTCGGGATACGTGCAAAACGATGCTGACCCCTGTATCTACCTCAAGCGATTCATCAAGGAAGGACAGGAAGTCATCCTCCTTGTTGCTGTATACGTCGACGACTTGCTGATTGCTTCAAATAACGACAAAGAACTCCTATCCGAAAAGAAACGGATCGGTGAACGTTTCGAAATGGTTGACGAAGGGGAAGTTCATTACATTCTTGGGATGGCCATCAAACGAAACCATAAGGATGGCGTACTTACAATCGACCAACACGCATTCCTATCATCCATGCTGAAACGTTTTGGAATGGAAGATTGCAAGCCTGTAACTACTCCCCTCGAACCCAACACGAAGTTCGAAAAGCTGAAAGATGATGAAGAACCAGTCAACCTGAAGGAGTACCAATCTGTCATTGGATGCCTAACGTACGCATCGATTGGGACCAGACCAGACTTGTCAGCTGCAGTGGGAGTACTTAGTCAACACATGTCGAAACCTGGCAAGCAACACTGGATCGGTGTAAAACAAGTTCTTCGATACGTTAAAGGAACCGTCGATTATGGGCTGATGTACAAGGCGAGTAAAGCTTACGAAACGATGAACTGTTTACGTGGCTTCGCCGATGCCGATTGGGCAGGGGATGTGGTAACACGAAAGTCGACTTCCGGTTACATATTCCAAATCGGGAGTTCCACAATTTCATGGAAGTCAAAACGTCAGTCAATTGTTGCACTCTCTTCAACTGAAGCAGAATACGTTTCGTTATGCAGTGCAGCACAGGAGGCAGTGTGGTTACGAGTCCTTCTCGGTGGCATGGGGTTCAAACAAGCCAATGCTACCACAATTTATAAAGCCAACCAAGGTTCAATCGCTCTTGCGAAAAATCCTGCACATCACTCACGAACAAAACATATTGACATTAAATACCACTATGTACGTGACGCTGTCTCGACCAAGGAGATTAACCTGAAATACTGTCCTACACAAGAAATGATTGCTGATCTATTGACAAAGGGACTTCCTCGACCACAGTTCGAAAAGCTTCGTCTAGAACTTGGTGTAACCAAACTATGCTGAAATGACTTTCAGTTTGACAATGACGTGACAAAGTGACCGTCAAGTGGGAGTGTTGAAATATGTGACGCTCACTTTCGGATCGGTGGCTGTATTTTGTTCATTTATTAATCTTATTAATGTATTATGTTAGCGCACGTGGCTTTATATCACGTATGTGTAGTTCTTCGTTTTGTTGTATTTTGTAAGAGAGAAAAACGTACTCGTTGAGTAAGGAACTCTGTGTGTCTGTTTTTATCAAAGAAGGCTATACATAAAGGCGAAATCACCCTTTCAATAATGGCAGATTTTAGTAAAGTTTTTGACACTGTAGACTACAAGATGTTATTAACAAAATTACATAGAATGAATATGTCATATGTTTTTGCACATGCTTGGTAGTTACCTATCACACCGACGCCAATTTGTGCAAATCAATGATAAGAAATCTGAAGCAAAAGAAATGATATTTGGGGAGCCCCAAGGCGGTATACTTGGACCAATTTTGTTCAATCTATATGTACCAGATATGTTGAACAATATTACGAGTCAATCCATCCAATTCGCAGATGACACTAGCATCTATGGTCATTGTAAAACATCAGAAGAACAGAATACTGCTGCTAGTCTTGGAAAAGATTTGGAGAATTTGCAAACCTGGTCTCGAAACACCAACTTAATCTTTAATCTTAACAAAACAAAAATTTTATGTTATTTTCATCTTTACAAATGAACAGAAAACACGATTTATCGAACGGCAATATATTTTCTATTGAATCAACAGCAGTAGCAATTTTAAAGTTAGCTTTCAAACTAAACTCTGAAACCTGGCCAAAATATCTGCCATTACAATTTCATACTTCAAGGCGAACACTACGGACAAACGCTGATCCTTATAAGCTTGTAGTACCTCCTGAAAACAACACATTTGCTGATAGAGCTGCAAACATCTTTAATAATCTACCCCTATCAATCAGGAGGGTAGATTATTATGACCAGTTTGCATCTCGAGCAAAAGCGTTCTATTTAGATACGGATGACAAGGACATAAGGACAACAAGCATGATGGTCTAATTTGGATCCAGCAAAGATTTGGTATTTAGAGATAACTGTACTACGAACCTCTAAACGTGAAATCGTTCATGTTCATAGTTGGATCACCAGTTAGATGAGGCGAGTCATGGAGTGCGATTAAATAACAACGACTTTACGTAGTTATTTGAATGCATTTCATGACAATCCTCCCTGATCATCTGACCATGTATTTATCTGCCACTGGCGTCAGTCTGTTTGAATAAGGTTTTTGCGAGAATGGTTAAATTCGGATCATGAAACGGTTTGTTATTTATAGATAACTTGACTAGTAACAATGTTCTGATTATATCTTTATCATGCGTGTTACGTGTCGCTGCTTTCAAGTGCCTCAAGGAACTTACGTTGTTAAGCATTGTATTTACGATTCTTAACTTGACCGCCAGCCAATCGCCTTTCATTTTCATTTCTTTTAGCGTGCTAATACATACAATTGTTTACTTACTAATTCCTTGTGGACACTTCCGTTCCTTTCCTTATTTTACAGTCGTACATATTATATTTTTTTATTTTCATTCTTTCAAATATAAAAATTAAATGTAACATGTACGGGGAAGAAGCATGTATATTATCGTGGAACCCAAATAAATGATTATTATCAATATTATTATTATATTAAATTGACAAAGCAAAATTTGATCGTGTATTTCATGAAGTTTGCCAACCGATTCACCATCAATCTCGAGTTTTAAAACTTTATCTTCAAACTTTTTCTTTTGAATTTCAGCAGACTCTATTGCATGCAAAGTCGTTCACTTACACGGGCAAAAGTTTTATACATTACAGAGATATTTCAGATTATCAGCGATGTTGTAGTGGATAGTACCTCCGGGTGCGTCCGCTGAGGTCCCGTGTTCGAGTCTCTGCCATGTCGCATTTCAATACTTCACTCCGATGCGCTTTAAAAGCAGCGTATCAGCCCGTTTGGAGCCATCGACTGACTGCACACTGGCCTTCGGACAAGTCAGAGCAATGTTATACGTATCTCTGGCGGTAAGTCAACTTCTTAGTTCCAAGTCGGCGGGCAGAATAGCCAACCACTACTGATGGAAGCCCAAGGGCTTTAAACTCCCCGTTACTTACTTACTTACTTACTTACTTACTTACTTACTTATCTAGTATTTCCAGCTTGAAGGAAATTTGAAAGATGTTATCAATTTAATTTGAAGAAAAAGATTTTTAAGAAAAAGTTTGACAATTAAAATTGATCTTGTATTGCGGCCTTAAGAAAGGGTTTTGAACTGCGTTTTAAATACAGGCAGGGATTGATGTAGATGGAACCATGTGCAAATTGTGCATTTTTAATTTCAACAATACACCTATTGAGCTTTATGGTTATCCCCCGGTTTTAGCAACCTTTTTCACCTCTTAATTGGTACCAGGCCGTTTTATCATCGATTTGATACTCTCTTGAGGAAGATTGCAAATAAAAGTAATTAAGTTTTTCATTTAATAGTTTAACAGTTGCACTACGTTGAACTGGAGTTTGAATAATACTTACAAAATAAGAAAATACTCTCCTGTGATGTTATGACATAGGCGTATTCAAGGTCAGTCAAAAAAAGTGGAGGAGTCCAACGTTATGATCTTTCTTTTCAGTCTTAAGTGTCGATTAGGTTACTTGCACTTTTTCCTTTTCTACTTTGAATGGCTAAACTCTCCTCCACAAATTTTGACTGAGTTCTATCTACAACTCTGTATGATATGGAATCTAGATCTAAATTAGGGGTCAAGTTGGTAAATCATAATGGCAGATGCTTAAGCTCAATTGGTGTATGCAATTAGAATGTTTTATATGGCTTCTGACCCACATCATTCGTTCATTGAAGTTTTTCATAAGGACTAGATAACCTGTACAGCTAACATTGTTTTACAACTGTTGTCCGAAATTTGTTGTTTTTAGGAAACAACCAGTTATGTTGATAAAGTGATAACATTATTCAAACTACTGAGTGAATTATTTAAACATAAAATTTCAACATGACATATTCGTCTTCGTGGGATAAGTAAGCACATTTACGATCATTTTAATAATGGCAGCCAGAAAGGGTATTCTCCTGCTCGGAGTAATGAAGCTTTTCCTTTGAGTGAAAAACTTTCAGTGCAACCTTTTCACAATGAATTGTTAATACCTCGACGTAATACCTTGGAGACCATAGAATTTATGATCACTATTGTCATACAGCAGGAGAACATCATTAGCCGTCTGATTTATTACATGGTGACATTTTTCTTAAATCAACTATTTCTTTAAGTTATAATCTTGTTCCAGAAAGTAATGAGAAATGCTATAAAAAATGACATGACAACCTCACCGGTAAGCGGGATATCGCCTATTATGATAGGCGAGATCTCGGTTAGCGGGGAAATATGAACGCAATATCCTCGGTAAGGGAAGAAATTTTATGTCTAGTAAGCAAAATTTTGTGATCATACTTTTATCAAAATGGTGAACAAAATGACATCTGAACTACAGAGAAAAAAATTTGATTGAGCATTTTATTGAAATCTAAATACATACAAAGTGAAATTCAAAGGGCTTAATTTTATTTGTTTGTTTTTATAATTTCTCGCTACTTCACTATAACGCCATACACGAGTTCATTTCCTCCCTTGTCGGGGAAACATTTGTTTATATGAACAGAACTAAACTTTTCAGTACTTCATATGAACAGGCCCTTAAAACTCATTAACCAATAAACATGAATATCTATTGATTAGCAAATGAAATAAAATGTCACTCGAGAGAATATCGGCATCTTTGAAAACAACTTAGAGGAGAAAAAGATTGCTAAAACTGGGGGATAGCATACAACGCTCTCAATCGGTGTATGTAAGATAAATTCATTTTTATCTTCGATGTCTTTTTATAAAGTTTGTTTATGTTTTTGAATTTAACGAAATCGATTTCACTATTATTGTAAACAGTATAAGCGGTGGATCTAGGGTTAGGCAAAAGAAGTGGAGGAGAACAGTGTCGTGAATTTTCTGTTCAGTGTGTTAAGCGGTGATTAGGTTACTTGCACGTTTTTCTTTCCTACACCTAATAACTTAACTCTCCTCCATAAATTTTGCCTCAGCTCTAGATCTGCATCTGCAGTTTACACCACATGTCTGTTGTCAAGGTAACGATCGAGTGGACTTCACGCTACTCAAACATTAGCATTTTTATAATTTTCCTGAGTGTAAACGGGCCTTAACATTTTGTTGTTTTAATAGCCCAAAGTAATTCTTTCTCAAACATGTCGTCACTGTTGTCAAGGTGAATTAATTAAGATAGTTCTATCTTTTAATCATTTCCGAGAAGTGACAAAAACGACACACACTACGATAGATAAAATTTTCTCGATTTTTAGACAACTTATTATTTCTATATTTTTTTAATCTGCAGAATTTTTGCATATTTTCCATTTTAAAATACGTCCATGCAGTTAACCTCTGATTTTTATCCCACTGGGAGATACTTTGATAACTGCTTAACCACTTTGAGCGTCACCGGAATATTCAACGTAGAGCAGCTATTGTTTTCTCCACGTGATCACTAATTGAGGCAATTGATTGGTTTTCTGGAATATTCTGCGACGGAAATGTTGAATTTAATCCCACCTTTGTGCTGACGTTTTTAGCGGAATTTATTAAAAAACAAAAGTTGATAGACTGCAAGAGGAATATTCCGCCTAGTGGAAAATCTGCTTAACGCTATGCTCAATCACATTTTTTATTAGCTAATTCTTAGTAATTAATAACAGACCACTTAAACTCGTATTGTTATCCCCTTATCTCATGAACCAAAAGGATTAATTTAAGTTGTTACCTGTGAAATAGTAATAAAACCAAGTCATACTGAAGAATATCGCATTCCAAATATGTCATTCCAAGAATTCAACAGCTCTCAGTTTTTTTAAACATGGAAAAAATAATTTTAGCTGTTGGTTGTCGCGTTAAAATGCAGAATTAGTCACTATGACAATGTAATGTTTAATGCTGTTCGTTTGTATAGAAATCCTGGGTTGATGGAACGTGTATGTCTTCATATTTAGCTCAAAAAAATCACGCAAGGTTTGAATTATTGCCATGGCAGAGTTGCTGTTTTGTAGAATTCAAATGAAATGAATAAATAAATAAACATTCTTGTATTACTTTGGAACATTCCTATAAATTTTGATATCTTATTGTAAAAAGATATAACCCAGCTGGCACAACATCATAACGTTGGACTCCTCCACTTTTTTAGATTGATCTTGAATACGTCTATGTGCTTTAAAAGCAATGTAACAGCTAATCTGGATCTATATCGGCTGACTGCACACTGTTATTGCAAGTTAGACTAATGCTATACACACTTCTGGTGGTGGTTAGTTAATTCTCAGACCGCGGGTGGAAGAACCAACTGTGACTTAAAAACTTTAATCTTTCAACATTGAAGCAATATCAGTTAAACAAAGTTGAACAGTTTTGATACAACTATGCCAAAGCGTTAGCTTTCATGCTGCACTAACATTTTCGGACAGTCGTTGGGAAATTGCTCGACGTTGTATCAACATCATTTTCACTACCACGAGCCACGTTAAAGTGACGTCCTAACAACCCTCTCTCGCAAGACTTACCTCTAGGTTGCATTAACGTTGTCAGAATGTCGAATTGGGGAGTTGCGAAATTGTAAAAACTTTTAACGTCCAAGACAAAAGAATTCCTGATCCATTCTGAGAATTATCAATTAGCAGCTATAATTGAATGGCAGTGAGCTTTGCTGGTGAAATTCTTTTAATATTCAATTGACATAATTCCAATGCTTTTTACACAAAGCACTGTCGTAGTTGTAGTATGTATTAAAAGCTAGATTTTGTCGTACGATTTGCCTAATTGCCAGACATCATTACCTTAATGTAGCTGCAAACAGGGATAATGCTGTCTGGTTATATACATAAGATATAATAATGACAACGACAATGGGGGTGGACAATCTTCCGGGGGTAATTCTCCGTATAATAATCCACTATTTTTCTAATTTTTTTTTTTTTTTTTTGATAATCATTAAAAGACGCGGCGTATCATTAAAAACAGCATTTTCAATGATCATTTGCTTTTAAAATTGCACATGTGTCATTAACAATGTGTCATTAACAATGTCATTAAACATGCGTCATTAACAATCTATTTTGGTATTTTTATAAACATGATGAAATCTTTTCTTTCGATAGCTCTAGTTCATCTATTTCATCACCATTACTATTTGATTATATAAGAAGGGATCTGAACCTGAAGTAGTATATGCTTAACATATTTATTTGAAGCCTTGCGATAAAAACAAAGAAATTCAGACAGTTTTAATTTCGGACGTTCGACTGGTCCAAAAATATTAACGTCCGAAAGTTTTAATGACCGAAATTTATAATGTCCGAGTATGCCCGTCATTCTGGGCTGATAAGCTAAGGAATTCGGAAGATATGATCCAACGGCCAATCAAAGTTTCCAGCATAACGGAAGCTTTAAATATAGATGCAGACTTTGGGGAAGAAGATTCGTTTATACATTTGTAATAACACGTTTTAAAACGAAGTTGAAAAGGAGAACGTCTGTTTTTATTGTTATTTTCCAAATACCACTTCCTATTTACTTAGAGGTCCGAAATTCGTCCAAAATTTAACCTAAAAAATTATTGAGTCCGAAAATAAAATGTCCGAAAACGTCTGAAAAATATTTCTTTCGAAATATCTTGTCCACTACCACCGCGTCAATGTGGCCACAGTTCGGTAGAATTTATATAGTTAAATATTTATGCAGAATAAATGTCAAAAGCCTAATTGCCAAACATCCAGCTGAGGCACCATTTATACTTCTTTCAGAATTTCATACCTTAGCAAGCCAGCGGGAAATCTTTTCCCTATCCCTGAAGTTTAGTCCACCTTTCATGTATGAGAAAATCTTATTTCACTCCCTTCCTCAAGGCAGCTTTAGCTGGGCAATACTTCATAGCATATCCTTCTTTTTTGAAGAATATGTAAACATTTTTATATGTGATGTTTGGTGATGTACTCACAACGAGAGTGCTCAATATATCAGAAGAATAGAGCAATATAGGTTAGGTATGTAACAGGTAAACATTTTTATATATATTCGTACAATTTACGGAAGCATATTATTCCACTCTGGAATATCTTTCAAACAAGGGTAAATTTGTTGATATTCATCAATACAGCACTGAAATTTAAAATAAAAATATGCCAAGTGCACAAACGTTTGAGATAGAGTTTAGTTTTGTCCATTAAAAGCGTTTGAGAAAACAACGCCGCTCAATTATATTCAATATCCATATTTCAGAACTACGTAATTGGCGATATTCGGACGTATAAATGTTTTCCCGCCAAAAGTTCTGTGAAGAGTTCCGTACGGATATATTTTCGGACTTAATTGTACTATGCAATTTCCCGTCGAAGAGTTGGAATGTTCGATGCGGCAATCATTAATTTCCACATTTTAGCGTTAGGACAATGCTGGAATCCATATTTCTGGAAGTTTTGTAGGATACACTGCTTATATGTTTGTGATGCAGGGAGTGAAACTTTATTTTCCGTGAATTCCTTTTCTGTCTATAACAGATTTCCTGTCGAAATCGAAGTGATGACTGTGTTCCCAACAATGAATTGTCTCATTTTTATCTTGTGACCTGCTCTCACGGCATATTGGTATTCCTCATTATGTGAGATAACCCAGTGGGCAAAATCTTCAAAAAGTCTCTGTGGAGGAGTGTTTCTTTATTGAAACATCAGGTGATATTGCTTGTCATTCCTATAGAAAACACTTCTCCACAGAGATTTTTAAAGATTTTGTCCACTGGGAAGAGATCCCATGGATCTTCCAATATAACTAAAGTCACCACAAAGAATCTTATAAACAATGTTATTTTGTTTTTCTAAGTCAATCGGATCCTCTGAATGCAATAGAGGTATTCTTTGAGTACAAGGTAATTTTACTAATTTTGTGGTTTTGTGACATTCTGCGGAGTTTTGCTCTTGTATCCTTCACATACAGTATGATTACCATGCTATTCACTAAAGGACTTACGGAACAAAATTCTCAAGTGATTCCATCATTTAAACAATAGTAATGTTTTTGTTTTAAATTGATTATTTGACGTTCGTCTATTAAGGGTAATAGACCTTTACATAAAATAACGAGACTATCATCTACAGCATCCATAGCATCGTTCTCAATATTAATAATTAGGATATCAACCTGCTTGGACGCTTGGTTGGCTGTGTTGACTTCAATTTATTTCCGGGACCAATTTTCCTGATCAAAGCATTATAAATCCAGGACCTCTCATTGTTTTAAAATACCTCATTGCATGTTATTGACTAAAAAATAAACAATTTCAACGCATTTTGAACATGTTAAAGGTGGTTTCCATAACAACAGCATGTAAAACAACTAGATAATTAATAATTGGTTTGTTGTAGAAACCAACTTTTTAATTTACAAAGGAATGTAAAGAAAGGGAAGAACTCTTCTTCGTCGAGAATTTTCAAAAGAAATGAACGTGAAAACAAACACTAGTTCCTAGTGAATAACAGTTTCTTAGTCAGCTGTTTCCCTAGCCTATAAAATGTAGACTGCCGCGAATTTGCTGTGGATGGTCTATACACTTTGGTCATTTTTTTCATAATGGCTTGTTACAGGATCTGATAACACAAACGCTCAATTATAATCGATTTAAATAAATTTAGTTGAGCCAACAACTTTAAGACGAATAAAATGACAAGAAGCTTCATTTTTTTTTACCAACTTGTTTGTATGATTCTCAATCTCTTTCGTTAACCCGTTCACGATGCGGATCACGCGTGTTTCTTAAGTTTGTTTACTTTTTTTCTCATCAACCGTATAATTTTCTCATCCCTCATCTGCAATCGACTTTAGGTTGTAAGATAGCGTGATCTGCCTCACAGCCCCTTTAACGACCTCATAATATGTTCACAAGTAAGCTCGTCTATCAAGATGCTAGTTTGTGATGACTCGGGCGTTAAAAAGTGATGACTCTGTCGCGGCCGTTAAAATGTAATGACTCTGTTGTGGGCGTTAGATAATAAATAATGCAAACAGGATTCAGGAGGGTTGCAATCGTGTTTGTCCCATCAGGCTCTCGTTCTTTTTAACGCAGTAGTGGTATTGTGAAAGTTAAACAAATTAAATGAAATCATGGCTTCTGGTTGTTTTCTTTGTTATTTTAAATAAACTGAACCATTCCCCAGCTCTTCATGCCTCTCAGCTTTTGAGATTGATAAGACTATCATCTTAAAAAATCAACATATTTTTCAACGTCTTTGGCATAACCTAATCTGATTGGTTTAAATTTCTCTAACTCTTTAATATATAACATGATTTGACACCTGTGTCCACGGAATTTCCTTTCCAAATTTTCTAGCGCTGCGTCATACTGCTTAATGCCTGAGGTTTTTGACAGCTTTCTACGCTTCCTCAGAGAAATATTGACGTAGTTGTAACAGCCTATATTCTGGGTGTAGCTGGAGATTGATGAAAACAAACCGGTTTCCATCTTTCATATTGTCTGTTGTTTCCATCAAAGACAGGAATTGGAATTGAAAAGCTGCTTCCGGAGATCTTTCCCAATATCTACCACATAAATATAATCGACCTTTTTCAGTTCGAAGTTTTGCTGGCAAGAATGTTGTTTTAAACCCATTTGGCTCAGCTCTCGGAATGACGTTGGCAATTGCTTTGATTCATTTATTTATTTATTTTAATTTAATTTATTTAGATTTAAAACGAATATTTCGACAGGATGTCCATTCAAAAACTAGATAGATACATACATACATATATACAAAGTTCTTCCATGGCTCCTGTTTGTCGCCTGACCGAAAACTAAATTTAAAGGAGAAATACGTAGGGAAATTTATGAAAGAAAGAAAGGTCGTAAAGAAATACAGAAGTGATTAGTAAGTGAAATTGAAATTAGGTTGAAAAATTCAGAATATACGTATAAAAATTGTATAATTATCTAAACATTTAAAAGTTCTTTATAAAAACTTAAAGATTCCTTATTTACAGATATTTGCTTATATGCGCAGACCGAATTTTCAAAGGTAACTTAAAGTTAAATTCTAGTGCGCTGTTAAAATAAAAACCTTCTCTGCCAGATTCGAGTTTTATACTTGGAAGTCGTGTTCTTTGTTTCTCGTCTTCTGGTCCATGATTTCAAAGTAGATTAAAAAGTTTTCGCATGGTTTTCCCTTGATGCAGTTGAATACTTGTAAGCAGATACGCTTTTTGTTCAGTTCTCCGATGGTTACAAAATTCAATCTTTTTGGTACCTTTCCTTTGTACACGATACGCTTTGCTCGATTTTCCAGGTTGTGAACATTTGTCTGGAATGTTTTGAAGGATTTCCATTGAGGATCGAACAATATGTAAACAATGCAATCAACATGGTTTTGTATATTGTTAGGGCTGCATCGACTGTTAATTGAGATTGAACGCGTTTCAGTAGGTACAATCTTCCCGACGCCTTTTTGTATACTGATTTCATGTGCTCCCGAAGAGACAGTGTTTGGTCCAGTTGTACACCAAGGTATTTGTACGACAAAATATGGTGGCGATAATTGACCTCTAATGATTTGTTTTTCACGCGTTGAGCTGTTCCAAATAACATACACTCAGTTTTTCCTTTCTTTAAGTTGATAACGAGATCATTCATTTCCAGCCAATCAGCAAACGATTTGAAATCTTCCTGTAGTGATTTGACTACATCCTCCTTCAATTTTCCAGAGGTGTAAATCACTGTATCATCGGCGTATGTGATGATTTCGCAATGGCGAAGAGTTTTCCCAATATCGTTGAATGCGATGAGAAATAACAGGGGTCCCAACACTGATCCTTGTGGGACACCGCAGGTGACTGGTTCGGGTGCAGATGTTTCTTTACCGAGAACTTGCACCGAAGAATACTGCACAGAGAACTTGCTGTTTCATTGTTCATGCAAGTCGAGTTTATTTTTGCAAATTTGTTTTCTATCTCTCTATTTCAATACATTCTCTCTGTACATTCTGTTATCCCTGATAAATCTTTAACATCAATCACACCAATTGCTTCGTCGTGAATCTGTTCAGCATTTTCAGGGTGTTTTGTATTACCTCTCTGTTTGGCCGTCCTTCAATCATTGGTGCATTAAGCTGTACAGTTTGATAAAGTTACATTTAGCCGACAACATAATTGCTTCCTCCAGTTCTTTTAGCTTTATGTGAATTATTGAGAATAGCTCGACTCTCTGGCTATCTGGTTCATCACAACACCATTGCATTGCTTACAGTGTGATTGGTGAACTTGGTTCATGATAACGGGTGCTTTTTTTCTCCAGTTTTCTTGGCCAACCTGCTTCATTACATCCATTACAAAGTTAGATGTCAGGGTAGGATTTATCAGGAATCATTATCTAGCTAGTATTCACCAGTGTTGGAAGTCTTAACTAGGCTAATCCGATCATTTAGTTCTTGTTAGTAAGACACTTGCAAGTTTTAGACATGAAAAAGTGGAACGAGTCTAAAGGGTTGCGAGTTAATCTTCAGAAGACTCTCAAGCCATGCGATGATTAGTGGTAGTGACGTAGAAGAAAAGAGTATTATTATTATTATTTCTGAATATTTATACAGGAAGAAAAACTTCACTTTATTAATACAGAAACTGCTAGGAAGGTATCCTTGTGCTGTTTGCAGAAAAGTTCTATTTCTTATAAATTTTGCAAGTTTTGGGTACAAGGCAGACTTAAAGCAGATAAGAGCCTGGTGAGCGAAATCGCAAGATTAAAGCGGGCGATACATTCAATTTTATCGACTCGAATTTGTCAAGATCGACAAGTTTGATCGTGTATCAGCAGATTTTCAAGTTAATTCATTAGATAGGACAAGTCGATTTCAACATTTCAAAAGTTGGACATGTTCAACTTTCTCAATTTGTCGAAAGTACACGCCAACCAATCAGCTTCTTAAAAATTGTAGCCAAATAAGTTTAACCAATCAAATGTTATGTTGACGTTATTAACGAATTGTTAACAATTCGATTTCGACAAACCGTGTATCATTAAACTTTCAAACTCGACAAATTGGATTCGATAGTGGTGTGTGTGCACGAAGATAATTTGTGACAACATTACAATCTGTACTAGTGAATTGTGATGGACTGTCTTTCTTAAATTTTGTTACCTGATGATACTGAGCTACGGATGGTGTAGAAGATGATGTACAGCTAGAATTAAGTGGTGCAAGCATGAAAAAAGGACGCACGTTAAACCGGTGTTGTTGATGAAAAAATCACACACAGGTTCCAGATTAATTTCCTGGCACGTTCTACTAAACTAAGAAAATCCAGGACTTTCGAGGACAAATACTAAATTCCAGGACATTCGTCAGTGTTCACTATGAAATATCTTTCTTTATCTTTTAGATTTAACAAGCTTTTCATTTAACGTCAAACTTGTTATATTTGTAAATTCGTGAAATTTTGTGATAAAATGTACTTTTTTTCTTTCTTCGCAATACGGAAATTTGGTCTTAAACGTTTCTGGTGGTATTACATAATTGAAAATTACTACACTATTTGCGCCCATTATCCGATCAATCGCATTGGCGTTTTTTACTGGTTGAAACTTTCTTCAGAGTATTAGGAAGTTTATGAGTCTATTCCCGCACTTTGTTTTCAATAAGAGGGCGATATAATAGTAAAGAATTGTAGAGGATTGAGGATGAAAATACGGGTTCTTCTTTGAAAAAGGTAAAAATGTATACCTCCAAAAAATTGATTTCTTAAATGTACCCAGTTTAATTTAACTAACCTTAATTTAACCAAATGTAAATTAGATTCAAATTCAAATGTAAACACATGTAAAATGAAAAACAAAATTTTGATGATGAACATTTTTTACACATTTAATGTTTAGAAATTAAGTGTCTTATATTCCAAAATTTCTACTAAATAGTAAACGTTATCACAGAGTTAACATATAATAACATTTTTTGGTAATTCGACAAAAGATATAAATAGCTGTTAGTCTCTTCGCAAAGGATAAGTTTGCTGTTCAACTCCATCCTTTGTTATTATGTTAATACAAACACCATCACCTGTTTCAATGTCCCTTTCTGCAGCAGATATAAATATATCTTTTATCAACTCTACACATCTTTCCTTTGTCAAAGGAATATTGGTTTTAGACCCCCAATTTTTCTGCCCTATTTGATCATCCAAAAATGATTGCAACATTGATGATGATGACCCACCAGCTCGATATACCTCTCTTTCATATGAACCAACTGGATCATAGCTGTAAACAGCCCCTTTTCCTTCAGCATCAAGACCAGCAATGATGTTGTAAGTGTAATATGGGAAAAAACGCTTGTAGTACAACGTATTTGATAACATTTGTGCAATAGATTTACAACTCATGGTGTGAGAGTGCTCATGCTCATACATCTTTAACCTTGCTTTAATGTTTTTGATTAAGGCTAAAACATCTCCATGAAAACCACATGAACCCAATAAAGTATTCTTGGTAAGGTTGTAAACTTTGGGTAATTCACGTGAATGTATCAAGAAACCCTCTGACAGTCTTGTATCAGAAGCAATAACAGAGAAGTCTTCGCCAGCAATAGCTAAAACCGTACCTCCATGAAATGAATACGGATTAAATTGACGTTGGATTGGGGTATAATCTGTTGACATTAACATTTCCATGATGCCAATTCCTCCGATGTCACAGATCTCCTACTTTTTCTGGTATCCCTTCAAGTTTCTGCGAAATATGATGGCTCATGGTAGTGTTTCACCTTCTTTATAAAAAAATTGCTTTTCTGTAAAATGTTGTTTATCGTAAAATTAGAGGAAGTCCGGCCATTCATGTTTATACTTTCACATGCTTATTATGCATCTAAATTACAGACCGAAATTAAAATTCATCAACTTTAATTATTAGTTTTTATCTCTGAAAATATAAGACATTTTAACAATAGACTATTTTATATAAAACCTTTATGTTCATAAAACATCAAAGTTGATTCCTTTTGGTAAATGTTTGGTGACAGAAATTTTCTTCTGCATAATAAAATACCAAATGAAATGAACGTCAACAAACATGGTATACATTTCAGCGGGACATTTGAAATTCTCTGGTGGTGACTCTTCATTGTAAAAAACTTTCTTTTATATATAACCACACACAGCTAGTCTATATAATTTTTGCCATAAAGCTCGTTCGTTCTTTCAAACAAAAAAAGAGAGATTTTAAGCCAAAAAATTTAATGATCACATGAACAACACACACACGCTAAAAATATTTTTATCACCCCTTCTTATATTTAATCCTTTACTAATCTTCTAACCCTACCATACGTTTCTAATCCTCCCTTTCTTTACTATAATTTTGTCAACAAACGGAAATATAAACATTTGACGTAATGCAAGAGAGTATCCCCTATCATCCTATATAGCCTCCTAGCACCGGTTAATAGCTAGCTGCGAAATGTACACTAACTATTAGTACTACTACTATAATTACGCATTTATGATAAAATGTTTTTTCATTTTTTCGCTAAAGGACTCTTGACCAGGGTAAAAACTCTTATTGTATTAATATATAGATTAGCATCATTACCATGACGCTAAATTTGGGCAGCAACACGATAAAGGTGTGCCTCACTTATCGATTTTTCCACAGTTAGCGTACCCTCAGAGTGCCTAATTAATTTCCGAACAGCCTTCCTTATTCCGAACGCAAAAAAATAGAGTCTATAAAATACAAACCACATACATCAATAATAATGCATACTGTTTTGTCAATCAAACTAAATCCAGAACCTAACAAACACAAAACTTATGCCTTCAATAAATTGACTGTCCCCTTGAGACTCGCACATAATTTTACAAGCAATTACGTTTTACGTTTCAACGTGTATATATATATTCAGAGATATCAAAACAAAACGGTGTAGACCATTATTACTGTGCACAAGTGAATCTTCACACTGATAATTGGTGTTCAACGTATTTTCTGCTTCATAATCATTTTAGTATTTGTGGCGATTTTCTTGAGTATTGGATGTATATTTTGTTAACCAGAAAGGTCTGTTTTTTATATGGGTTTGGAATAAGGTAGGCAGTTCGGAATTTCATAACCTATCTACCTACCCAATAGTAAAGTGTCAGCTGGAAAAATCGATAGTTGCCTTTTTTTCTGCCTTCCTAGAATTGACTTGTGATGTGATGTTAGGTCTGGTCGGTGTGTATTCCATGTGAACCAACATGAAAATAATTGTCCGTACATCAAAAAAATAGCATGCTAGGATTTTTCATAGCATCAATTTGAAAGTAACCGTTAGAAAAACGATAAGTGAGTCATCCCTACTATAGTAAACTTTCAATGCTTAGAGAGGGAGGAGTGAGAGTCTTGGACGAAAGGGTGAAGCACTTAAGCCTCACTTGCTTTTTCCCGGCATTGGGTAGGTACTATTGTAACTATTTATATATATATATATATATATATATATATATATATATATATATATTTAGGTGGTGACTCTTCATTTCTTTTATATATAACCACACAGCTAGTCTATATAATTTGATCAATTTGAGGCCAACCGTGAGGGAAAAAAATAAGTGAGACACCCCTAAATGTAGTAGATAAAAAGTAGATTTGGACATTGCCCTTTATGAAATGCTATTTCTTTTAGTGCATAACTTTTGTTATGAAGAGCAATGCCTGCTAAGTCTATTTTAAAGGTGAAACTTATTTACTTTGATTATAATCAACTTATATTTTGTTTTTTACAATTGTTTTACTTATAATTAAGTGAATTCGATTAAGATTTCTTGCATACTGCAGCATTTTGCAAAAATTGGAAATGCATTTTGATAATTGCATTGAATTAGATTTAAAAGCATACATAGGCGTATTCAAGGTCAATAAAAAAAAGTGGAGGAGTCCAACGTTATGATAATTCTTTTGTGTCGATTAGGTTACTTGCACGTTCTCCTTTTCTACTTTAAATGACTAAACTCTCCTTTACAAATTGCCTAAGCTCTAGATCTCATCTGCCTCTGTCTGCATACAATACAATATAATACAAAACATACTGACATATACAGGTCATATAATGAGACTTCTAGAGTCAGATCTTAATAAAGCAATAATGTTGAATATAGGATTGAGTTGTCATGCAAGTTAATAATGCCACATATGTCATTAAAGCTGAACAACAAAGAAGTAGAATTAAATGGTACCTAATTTTGACCATGGCTTACAAAATTTAAAATTATACTGTTTCATGTTTTTCAAAATCATTCAAAGAGGTGAAGCTTAATTTGCACAAATTTTTCATGATTTACAACCACTGCAGTGTAATTAATGTGTGACTTGATTATACCGTCCTTAATTTATATACATGGTTTATTTTTGTGTAATAAATCATGTTCTAAATAATACATTACACATTATATGATTATCAGTTTTCGTGACGTCACTTGTGCTACTCATAGTATAGTGCTACTGTTCGTTAGCATAAACCATATCACTTAAGTCATTCTTTTCCCTTCCTTTCGTCTGCAAGAAATTAACAATAACATAAACATAATTTACAGATACTTTGGATGATGATGGATGCGACAAAACTACAAAGTTGAGAAGGAAATATCTCAGTGCTTTTGTATGTGAACCACTTTTGAGAACAACGATATATGACAAAGATAACTTTTATATTTTGCCCTGGATTTCTTTCCATGAAAAAAATACTTTTCCAATTTAAAAAGTTATCAAAACTTTCTAGTCTATAAATTAATGAAAAAAGAAAATATGTAGTCTTTGAAATTGAAAGAAACGGTCATTATAATATATAGAAATGAATGTGATCTCTTGAAAAATATTTTTTTTCAATGAATTCGTCAAGTAGCACAAGTGACAAAAATTCAAATGGTGGCAGCCATGGCAACATTTTAAGTGGAAAATCAGTATTATTTGAACAATTTTTAGACGTTTCAAAAACTTCAAAGTTGTTTTAACATTATTTCGTGATTTTTCATGCTTTCCAACAAAGATTTACAAAGAAAAAAAATTTGACCTTTATTCTCTTTTAAAAAACAGGCATGCAAATATTATATTTAATTTCAAATATTTTTTAAAAAATTTCCTTATTTTAGCAATCAAGACAGTCATTAGCAGCAAGAGGTCTACCATCAAGGAATTCACTGTGAGTTTTCATCTCTTGTAGTAAATAAGGATTTATTTTCCTTAGGGTATAGCAAATTACAGATCCCAAAAGCCTGCAAAGTAGTAGAATGCTATGTAAGATGACCGTACATTTCATTTTCAATCGAAAGATATTGCTGCACTTTACTTCATTATTTCCAGTGTCAGCATTACAAAACTTTTTAAATAACCACATAATTTCGTATTACAAGCTTTGTGTAACCTTGAGTATTTAAAAGTACTATTAAATAAAAGAGTTTGTACTCATTACGTGAATTGAGAAATTTTAAAATGTAGATGGCATCAAATTAACACAAATTTTATCCTTTAAGTCTTTTGAGGATGCCTACAATGGTAGGTAACTTATGGCAAGTGGCTCTTTCGTGCCTTTAATTTTATTAAGAATATGTAAAATAATAAAACATTTTTAGTTTGAAAAAAATACGAAATCAAAATAAGGAAAATTGATTATTGTAATGTTCTCAATTCACAAAATATATCTTGGAACATCTTATTTCTGTATCATTTTCGCAAAAATACCCCACATTATTTTTTCGAGCTGTCATTTTACAAAAATTTGCCAAAAGATTGGAGATCGTTAATGTCATTGCCACAATTTTCCCAAATAAAGATTTGTTGTCATCTTCAACGTCTGGTTCAAACTCAATACTTCTTTCCATGGATTTCATTTTCTTCAAAAACAGTCTTTTCCATTTGATTTCCGTTTCACTCCCAGTTACTACATTCTGCTCTGTAATATCACCTGCTTTCAAAAATTCAACTTGACAATATATATATACCATTTCTAGGTTGACTTGAAAATGTCAGCAGTGCCAGATCCACTTTTCCTAGATAATTTTTCACTGACCATTTCTGTGTGTACTCCGTGCGGTTAAAATTATGAATTGCCTTTAATTCTTCAATTTTTTTAATGCGACTTCTTTGTGAGATCTTTATATTCACCGCTTGACATATCGCACAGACAATCATGTGGTATATAGGCATTTATTAAATCTTCCATTGCTTTCGCCTTTTAACCATGTGTATTTTAATGTTTCGCCACTTGCTTTTACACAATTGTTTTAAAAACAAGTGGTGAAACGAAAAATTTTATATTAAATATTTTCCCAAAGCACCCAAACAGAATGTTTTTTATGTTTTTAAAAACTTCATTAAACATGTTTTTAATGATTGGCAAAACAGTATAACAATGTCTAAAAGCAAGGCTTCCAAGCAAAGGTTTTATTGTTTTGCCTGAGCTTTTAAAGGCTTTGATTACCCACTGCATATAGGGAGGATGCTTTACTCCTTCAAAAGGTCTTATTTCTTAAGTATAAAAAAGTTCGAGTTTTTTTTACAATACTGCCGAAAGATCCACCATAAAATATGCTGAAGTTGTGTGCTGTGTATGATTTATGTTGCAAAAGCCAATGCTTGAAAAAGTACAGATGTTTTCGTTAAGTGTCAGGCATAGTCTTAATGTTAAAAAGGGTGCTTCAAATTTAAAACAATATCTATTTCAAAGGTATTTTACCCATTAAAGTTACCATACAAAAAGGACCACCATTCATCAGATATGGTGTCAATCAATTGTATGAAAAGTCAATTTGTGATGAATTTGTATTTTATGATTATGTTTACTAGCCCAAAGAAAAATGTTCAAAAAGCAATTAATTCGACATCAGAATCAGATCAGGTATGCTTCCCATTTGCCTTCAAGTGATTCTTTACAATGACTTGATCATGATTGCAAAAAAACAGTTGTATACCAAGTCCTTTGTTGTGTCATAGATTGGTTCTGTCCATGTTGGTTTGGACCGGTGTGCTTCTCTTCTAGCTGCAATGTTAGACTCACCAACTCCTACAGGTTCGTTCATTCTATGGCCATTCACTAAATATTGAGCACTCTTACAATACTTTTCATGGATTACTAATAAATAGCAACATTGAAATGAAGTTGGCTGCCAAGTGGCTTTGCTTTGCATTTTATTATTCAAATATTTATATTTATCATTGTTGACCAACTTTTTATCCTCATAGCTGTTTTGACAAGTGTTCAGAAAGGAGCTCCTGATAACCATCCCAAAAATAAAATTGATCAAGGTTGTTTTTAAGCTTTAGAAAAGCAAGAATCGTGAAGCTGTAACATGAAGCAAATTTAAAGAATGATTTTTTCTAATGATTTTACTTTATCAAGTAACTGTAGTTTCATTTTGTTTAGAAAGGAAAACTAAAAAACATGCTCATAAAAGACCTGGAGACAAACCTAAAAGGAAGCAGTTCTCCTCCACCCCTATTTCACGTGTGATGCAGAATAAACCTAAAACAGGTGGCAGTAATTGTGATCAACATGGTGACTTGTCATCAGAAAACAACACTGTGGATGAGCTCATTGAAGAAAAACAACAACTTAAACAGTATCTAAATGAAATTGCTCTAGATAAACACAAAATTCAGGTAGAGATTTCTCTGGACAATTTAATTTTCTCTTTTGGTTTAACATAAAATTTACTAGTTGTTGTTGTTGTTTTTTGTTTTTGTTTTTGTTTTTGTTGTTGATGATCAGCTGATGCCCTTAACCTTATTACAGGAAACCTATCAAACAATTGTACAAAAGCATTTAGAGGACTTACATCACAGTAATGATGCAGTGATAGTCAATGACTTAGAAAAGATTGGCACAGATAACAATCGAATTCGTTCTTCTCCTCTTTCTGCACTAACAGCTGGCCAACAAAGTGAGAAAAAAAACATTAAAAGCAAAGAATTGCAGCTATCGAAATCTCAAAGTTCTCATACTTCAAGGCTTCACAGCAGTAAAAAAGACACACCAAAATTTCACAACTCTTCCATGATTGAGACTAACCAGTCACCTACGTTTGAGAATAATGCAGAGCTGCACGTGCTGATGAGAAGTATAACAAAAAAATTAACTCTGGAAAAGAAGAAACCAACTGTGGAATTGGGTACTCCAAGTAACGAACCGATAACAACAACATTTGAATCTCCTATGAACACAGAAAGAAATCATCTAATGGAACAATACCCTCTCTCTGACATGGGCAGACAACATACTTCTGAAATTACAATAAAAGAGTTTGTGGACCGATCTGTCCAAAATGACTCTGTAGAAAATGTGGAAGCAGGATGTAAAAACTGCGCCAAGACAAGTAAACGAACCGATTCAGGTGATAGTAAATTTAATAGTATTAAGAACGACATGCAGCGTCCAACAGGACAAGGACATATCCACCTGACAACACTAAGTTATATGTTGAAAGAGCTTCATACAATTCTTGGTGATAAACGTAAGTCCTTTTTTTTCTTTTCTCTTTGTTTATTTTATATTTCTTCTCTTTTCTGAGAATTATGTTTATACGGTTTTCTAACAAATGCTCGTATTATTTAATAGGAGACTTGGAACTAGATCGCCTGTTGAATGAAATCGATCACATTGTAGAATTATTACCGTTCGTTATCGATAATTCGTCCGGTAATTTTCAGGCAGAACTCAATTTTGCGCTACAACCAGTACGGCAGGAAAACGTTGAATTACGACGGTAATTTTAAATGACGTCTGTTATTTCTTTTTTTTTTAATGTCATTACGTTGATAGCTTCGTTTAGTTCATGATCGCTGAAGCCATAGTAATAATTTATGTTTTAATGAAATGCTTTAAGGGATTAGGATTTCATTACGATGTTCTCTTTTTTATCTGGTTCCGATAGCTAGCTAGTTTTTTTTCGAAGGACGATGCATGAAAAATATCATTTCTTGGATTGTAGGAAATTACGTATTGCCAATCAGCAAATGAAAGGTGCAAATTTGAAAGTTGAAGAGCTGAAAAGCCAAGCTGAGAATACGGCTATACAGAATCAAAATGGTAGCCTATCGTTTTGATATGAAATTCCATACTACTATTTAAGTTGGTTGATTTGACTTTATAATGGTTTGTTTATTGAAATTTATAGCGTCAGATATCATCGAAGACTTGAAACGAAAGCTATTTCTTGGAGAGAAAAACACCTCGCAAATATCCGATCAGATCATAGATGTCTGTAAGGTATGCTCTACACTATACCCTCTGTAAGGTATGCTCTACACTATACTCTCTGTAAGGTATGCTCTACACTGTACTCTCTGTAAGGTATGCTCTACACTGTACTTTTTCTCCTGCACTTGTCAATTCCTTTTGTTCATATATCAATCTGATATGATAAAGAACCCCCTGTTACCCTTCTTCACTCTTACGATACGTAATTATACGAGTGATGCACAAAAAAGTATGAATTCATTTATCTTTGTAAACGATGATACAACAAAAAAAAAGATAGATCTTTCTTTACATTTTATCGAAGATGTCTCTTCTATCTACGAAACTACCATTCGGGTTTAAAATGAAAAGTTTCAATAATTTTTGTATGCTATGTTTACAATCTCTAATTCACTATCCCTTCTCTTCTGACACTCCTTGTTCTTCATTCAAATCTCAATTCTAATTTGTGTCAAATTTATAAAAAAAATTTCTGTGAAGACCACTTGTTTTCTTCCTAAGGTGATGGACGAGTTAAAACTTGAAAATCAAAAGCTTCTACAATCACTCTCCGATAAGGTAATTCATTTATTGTTGAATAAATAAAAAAATAAATTAAATTTTCGTCATTTCTTATAAAATCCTGACCCAGACTCTCAGAATCCAATGACATATGGTTTGAATTGTTGGAGCCTATTTGGATTAATGTAAATCAAATCCGTTCGCACCATTGAAGCCAGAATGAACTAGAATGTTATGAGATTATTTAGAGAAGCTTTCAACGTTACAGACCGAGAAGGAGCAGTTCTTCTCATAGGAACAATCTTCTCATAGGAACAGCTCTAGACCACTCATTCGTTACTATGAATAATATTGTCGAATCGATATTGTGCTTCAATATTGTCTTTTTGCAGGAAGCGAACCAGTTTAAAGAGCGTACCATGTGGTTGAATGAGAAATCGACTCTGGAAAAAGGTACGAGGCGGGCTATAAATACCTTTTATAAATAAATACGTGTTGTCCCAAGAATCAAGTATCGCCATATGCCCTGAATTTTATTTTCTTCGACATGGAAACGCAGGAAATCTAGGTAAACGTTTCTGAAGATTTTTTAGAAACTACACAACCTTTGGAACAGGCATTCAAAAAGAAAATCACTAGCATAACTATGGTTGATCTTATGTTGAAATGAAGAAACTACAAGAAAATAACGTATTATATGCGTCTCCAAGGGCTGATATGAACGGTGCTTTGAAGGTGCACTCGAATAATGCACTGATGAAGTATCCTAAAGCCTATTCTCCACGAGGCGGAATTAATGCTTACCACTACTCAATTTTTGACGGTCTGAGCCTTCTGTTTTGTAGAACTTTCAAGAGTACAGTCTCTATATGAACAAAACCAAATGTTACTACAAGCAACAACAAAAGATCTGACGATTGTGGACGTTTCGACGAAGCAAAAAGACGCCGAAATTGAGCGTCTGTCAAAATTGAATGAGTAAGCAATTATACTTGTGTTGGACTTTGTTCACCCATGCATCCATTTCATTAATCGTATGTTCATTTCTTGTTTGTTAGGGACTTGCAGCAGTCAGTATCGAAACTATTACGAGAAATCCACTGTGAAAGGCGAAATATGCATCAAGTCAAGTTTCATCAACATGACTTGAAAAGACATTTTCATACGAGAATGGATCATTATCAGTACATACCTGTTGACAAAACTACAAATGATCGCAAGTTTGAACAAGCGACCCCTACATCCACTACGTCTTCCTCAACACTACTTGGTAATGCAGTGGACTCTATCTACAGTGTAGATGGTACCTTATCTACACTAGGCACTTACGACAATCTAGATTTTCAAAGGGATTTGGATCACTTGGATGAAGAGTTGAACAAAATTCAACACTCTTTAAAAAATACACAGGGAAATATTCTGTGTGATGGACGCGTTTGAAGTATTTACGTAAGAATTAGATTTGAATTCGAATACAACAGATATTGTAAAGGCATAGTTGATGACATATAAACCCATAATGCGCAGGGAAACAAAATATAAAATGGAGTACTATATTTTAAGGAGAGTGGATTAAATCTTGCCAAAAGTTGTGATAATTTGAACATTCTAAATAATACAACAAACATTGTCTGTGAAGGATTTTATTTCTCTTTTTTTAAATCTTGTGTATATTATATATTATTTGATTTACATAGTTGTAATTGTATTTATTTACAGGTATTTATTTGTTGTTCCTTCTGTTTTATTACTTTTGAGCTGGTATCAAATCTTCAATTGTTTTACCTTTTTCCAATCGTTTTTCCATATCTATGAGTAAGGAAACACCATCGACCACACCTTGAACAAGATCAACTTCGGAGAACCCAAGACGGTCAGCGTTCGAGATATCGAAAACACCGTCCTCGGCTGCTGTGTCCACTCCGCCTGTCCCTCGTTTCTGTAAACGTAATTTTCCAAGAATCTCGTCAAATTGAGCATGCTTTGCCATGTTTTCAAGTCTGACGTGAACACCTGACAAATAAATACCAAAACAGCTAGATTGGTTTCAGTTTGTCGTAGGGACGCAGAATACAGATAGACGTTGTCATCATTGAAGGCTCTTTAAACTCTCATACATGCTTTTCTGTAAGCATATTCAGGCTTAGGTTTTGGAATTTCTGTTAAGCATATTACGCAGCCTTGGTAAATCGATCTGAAGTGAGGCAGATATTTTAACCGGACATTGCTATACTTGTGAATTGCTTCAATTAGCTTTAAATTCGACCTGAATTTGGCCACATGTAAATGTACTTTTAGTTGTTATACAAATTAAGAAGCCATTCGAATTTTTACATTCATGTTTTTTAATTTTTGGTTTTCGAATAAGCATAGTATAAGCCTGAATGTGTATTTTTCATAAGCATATGCCAGCCTGATTTCAAATTTTCACATGTTCATAAAAAACATGTAACGACGCCCGTAACGATGCCTCATTCACTTGAAAAGCTTATTTATTGTTGCAGTAAGTGAGCAAGCGTTTTCAATCGTTGCGTTTCTATCCTTTACGGTTTGTTCTTCCGCCCGTCGACTTGCAAGTAGGTAGCTGACTTAGGTATAGCATCGCTCTGACTTGCCCGAATGCCAGCAGTAGGTCAATGGCTTTAAATTGACTGTTACGCTGTTTTGAAAGCGCCCCGGGAGTTGCGTAACAAAATACGGCAGTATTCGAAACTCGAACACGGGTCTCAGTGTTCGCAAACGATGGTACTATCCACTACACGATTGCGGCACGAAACTCATCGTACTAACAAGCCCTCATTGTTCATCAGGGAATTCGTAGCAATGATTGGGAAGACAGCGATGTAGCGATTATGATATACGACTACCTACCTCCTCTCAAACCAGTTCCAAGGTTGGATGGACACGTTAAGATATATCCTAAATGTTCATTCCACATGAATGAATAGCCATCTGCTTTGATGAGTGCTTCCACTTTATTGATACCATCACAAAAGCGTTTGAAAACAGAAGCCATGTTACCACCTCTTTCCATGGAGATCATACGAGTGTGATCCTCCTCGTTTACCCAAACTAGAAAATTCTTCGCGTCATTATGCCAAATTCCTCGAGCATCTGGCCAGTCTCTTGCCATGCCGGCGCAAGTGAGAAGTGGAGACACCTGAAATGTAATGAAAAGTGACATTCGTATCATTGACTAATTTGATTTTGTATAACAAAACAAGTAAAAGTGCCTAATATATTTTCAATGAATGACAATGGCATTTCTTTCAGAAAATGGTCAGTCTTTTTTTCACCGTGACCAGTTTTTTTATATCCTGTGTTATCTTTAAATGAAAATATACATCCTTACCGGTTTATCAAATAAGAAATGATCGTTGATTAATTGATCTTGTTCTGCATCGGTCATTTCATTTAAGGGATAATATTTTCCTTTGAAATCCCCATCTAGTTTGGCCAATGCGTCGACCGATATTTTTTCCACTGCACGCCTTTCCGCCCTATTGCAGTGAGGCGGCAAGCAAAAACCTCGAATGCTTCTTCCCGTGCGCACTCGGCATGAAAATACGTAGTTTGGGTCCAGTTGGCCACCTTTTAGGTTAGCAGGATTCATGTCTGTTTTGTGTTTCTTGTCTTTTGTATAGCCGCCATGACGATTTTCAATGATTGTATCTAACAAATCACCGAAGACATCATAAGATTCTTCATCTCCCGCAACACACCCTACAGTGTAGATAAAAGGATGTCCTGGATTATCAACCCCAGTCTGAATAACCCCGTCTAATGTAAATCCGTTTGGTGTGACTTTATTCCGAAGTTTTTTGTAAACATCTTTAGTCAAACATTTTGCCATCCAATTACTGTGTTTGCTTAAATCGGGATAGTCAGAATCTTCATCAAATCGTCCGTACGCTGCTTTTATTTTCTCTGCCATAATGTGTTTGTTTGATTGCTTGATTTGAATGTGTAAGATGTTTGTGCGTGTGATGTTGTTGGTTGAAGTGGCGTCGTCGTGTGTTAAAAAAACGTTGAGAAGGAGAACTTTTATAGGGAATTTATGGAATTGCACTGCAGTAGCTTCCTCACACAAACACAATGTAATGGCTACCCACTCCATCAGCAGCACTAGAAAAATCATTTTTGAGAATGCATGGAGAAATAGACTAAACTAGAATGCATATTTTCTGTAATAAACAGGAAAGATACTTTCAAGTCGGAATAACAACGTTTTTCGCCAGTAAATTTAAAGTTGAGCTTGATTTTTCTTATATTTTTTTGGCTTTTCCAGGCTCAATATTTTCAGACTCAGCTAAAAGCAAATAATAACAAAAAATAGTGTATTGATGGACGTTTTGTTATGAGCACCAGAAAAATGTATTTGAACTTCAGCGATGCTTCATGGCATTGACTGATGCTTAGTAATCATTTCTCATTATTATACTTTTTATGTTGAGCAATTTAAACTTTCCTTTTTGATTTGTTATTTCTTTTTATATCTTAATGTAAATATTTCAAGCTTCATCGATGCTTGTTTAAAAAACTGAGCTTTATTGTAATGGTTCTTATGGTTAGTTTTTGACTTTTTTTAGGCTGGCTTCTAAACATGGTGATCACTCAAAAAAGCTTAGAAATTCCAGAGAACATTCCAGGGCAATTTTTTTTTTTTTTTCAAGGACATTTCACAACTTGCCAGGGCATTTCAGGATGGATGATGTGGAATATTGACTGGCAACAAAATCTAATATGGACGATAAAAACCAACACAATGGTTGGTTAACGTTATCGTCTTTTTGATTTTTAACACTAAAAAACCCATTATATAGATACACCCATTATATACTCTCTGTCATTCTAACATCCAAGGGGTCGAAAAAACTGTTCGATTTACGGAGGTTCATTACAAAGAAATCATAGGTGAAGGGATTAGGGGAATTATGAAGGTTCGAACTAAGAGATTTGACAGTAGCAAAATCTAGGGCTTTCCAGGACAAATTCTGAATTCCAGGATATTCAAGGACGACCTTTCAGGACATTAAACATCATATATATGATAAAGATGATGCTTATGGACAAGCAAAGAAAATCTTTTGATAAAAGTCAATTTATGTCAAAATATTCATGTCAAACCAATTCTGTTTAACATACCAGTTACAAGAAAAGAAAAAATTCCTTTAAAAAAATCTCACAAGAAGTAAAGGTTGGGATATTTTGAGGTAAACGTACAGATTTCCTTTCCCTTTAATTTAGAAACTCGAGATTCTTCATACAAATACAGATTCCAAAAAAAACAAAAAAACTTCGAAAATAAAAGACTTCGAAAATAACAAAATGAGGAACCAGCAAAATTTACTCAAAAAAGTTCAGAAATCTTTAGAGAGTTTAATCACATGACTCGAACTTCTCCGTCATCCAGATTTATCAACAGTTTGATCATAACCTTAGAAAGTTAAAGACATACAAAGAAGTACCGTTTTACCGATATAACAACTGTTGTTGTCTCATTCCTTTCCGAAAGTAAGGGAATGTTATCCCGATGCACCAGGGAGATTGTACTGTTTCTATGACAACGGACTTTGGATCAAGAAGTACCCAATTGGTTGAAATTATTGCCATTAAAGAAGCCGAAGTACTCGTTTTCGTGTGTGTTACTTAATCAACCGCGTCTTGGGGACTTACAGCTTTAATGACGTAATTGACCGTCAGTGCGAATAATGCGAAGCCGATAAATACACACAAGTTTGCAAAGACTGTACCATTTAAAAAACTATCGTTATCATTCGTTGGGAATTCGTCGTGTAATGCACGGTCACTTTCGGCATTTTCTCCTGTATTTCTCTCATATTCTTCATCTCTTTCTTTTAGCTTTTTTTGAATCTCCTAAAAAAATAACAAAGGAAAGAAAATCAGAGGATTTCCTGGAAATTATTTGAAAATGATTTAAAAGAATTAACACCACACAGATGAACTACTAAAACAATTGTGATGTTAGGGCGGTCTCCACTAGGCTAAGTGCAAACATCTTATGCAAATTATGCAAATTATGGAATAAGCTTAACAAAAAGGTTACCTCCGATATTTCCGGGAATAATTCTTTGAATGTGTTATCCTTCAGGTTATACTCTAAACTGTTCAAAGAAAATTGCCGTTTCTAAAAAAAACATATTGAAGAATATCAAAAAAGGTTTACCATCTGGTTCCATTTTTTTATTATTCAGAGTGTAAAAAATCTGAGCAAAATGATTTGGAAATGGACTAAAGAAATAAAGAAGTATTTACTTGATACTCTGTGGTTTCTATACTTCCTAATGTTGGGGATTTTTCTAACTATATATATAAACAAAAGTAAAGAAAAAATGTTAACAAAAAATAACAAAACATAATCGTATCAATGAAGAGAAAAAAAGAATGCAATTGAAATTGAAAAACTTGATCAAAAACAACCTACCATAAAACTTAGAAGGCCAGTAAGTATTGTTGCAACAGACCAGGCAGGATTCCATGTATCTGGATGAAAGTCGCTTATTGATAAACATAGCCTAAAGTAACATAAATCAAAATAAACCATACTTGGCGTTAAGGAGAACTACAAGAGCATATGGAGCCATATAAGAAAGTATCAACACATATTTGATTTTTTAAGCTTTCACTGACACTTGTTTTTACTGTTGCTATGACTATTTCTAAACTATATAAAAAATCTCTTCTTCTTAACTGAAACATATCATCACAACTTTCCCAGCATCATTCCTTGAAATATGAGCATTCAACTCAAAAAGTAAAAAACAGCACCAAAACCTGACTTTCACCAAAATAGCTATTTCTAATCAATCTTTCATAAACAATCTCTATTTTGACAATAACCCATAAGTATCATGTTTTGCCATTAGTGATTTCCGAGAGGTTTTTACATGTTAAACAAAAGTCTAGAAAACAATAGAAATTCTGATGCGCTATCATACCTGGTGTGAGTCTTAAATCTTCCATTTGGAGTCATCATTATTATTTTAGGTGGTTTAAAAGGAAAATCTTTTGGAAAAACTAACTTCCCATGATAATAGCCACCTTCATATGGTGTATTTTCTGGACCTTGAATCACATAGTGCCTAAAACCAAAGGAATTTGTAATGAAAGTTTATTTAATTATTAAAATTTATATCATTAAATTGAATATCCAAGCTACCATCATTTTTCAAATTCAGTGAGTCCCTCTAACTAGTATCGTCATTTTTACAACAAAATAGAGAAATAGAGTAATTTTCTGTTATTTTTATCTTCTCTTTTATTAGGTTCCTCCTATAAAAATGTCTCTACAATTCTTTATAAATAAGCAATAAAACATTGCAAAATACCATAGGAGACAAATCAAAGCTTTTTTTAACCTAACTCCAGTGATAGGCTGCATACTTTCCAAAATTCAGAAAACAAAACGTCACAAATTTCTCAATTTTTGATCGTTATTGTCTCACCATGGTTATTGAACTTTCTGAACGTAAAGTAGAGCTGAAAGAAACTTTAAGGTGAGGCTCGGAAACTTTAAGTTACGAATCTCGAGTTACAAACTTTGAGTTAGAAAATTTCATGTCATGATGTCATACTAACTCAAAAATTATATTTGTAAATAAAAATTTTGAGTTAATAACTCAAAAATTATATTTGGAAATAAAGATCTCAAGTTTGCAACCCTATATTCTTTAAAATTACCATATATTCTTTAAAATTAAAATTATAATTGTGAATAAAAATCTCGAGTTAGTATTTTGAAAATTTTAAGTGAAAATAAAAATCTTGAGTTACTAACTCAAAAATTATATTTGTGAAATAAACTACTCTATTTTGAGTCTCTATTTCGTCATTTTTAATGGTTGCTGGTGGTAATTTGGCGAATATTTATATTCAAATTTTACCGGTGTGCTAATAATTATATAAACGAGGTTCAGTCAAAGCCCACTAACTCAACCACCCTTTCTTTCAGTCACTTTAGTATTTTCCAATTTATCTCGAACAAAACTTTCAACTCAAAACTTGCAATTCTTAACACGTTGGAATATATAAATCCTAAAACTCAATACGCAATAAATTAGGATAAAGGAGGATCAAAGCACCTTCGATAAATTTGGTAAATTCCATTCATCAAACTTCAACACATACTTGTGTTCTTACCAGCCATAAAGGCTGAAATACACTATCCAATTAGTTGTACAAACTAGTTGGATGTTTCACACCAGTCCAAACATCAAGTTTAAATGGAAAAATATTTTTTGTAGTCAAGGTTTTCTTTCAGTAATTTTATAAAAGTTGGATGAAACGGAAAAACACTGTTCTCTGTTTATACGTTCACTTTGTATTTCAGCCTTTAGAATCACCTAAAAGTATAGATCTAAAAATCGTATTGTTATAAAATTCTTTGGTATCTTAACAACAATAGTCAATATAATTGATTTCAACATATGACTTCCAGAACTCCAGTAGGAGTAGAGCCTTGGATTTGAAACACGGCTGCAACGGTGAATGAACCAAGAAGTTAAAAGAAGCAATGAATATAGATCGCAAAAGAAGTTTCACAGCTAGATTTTTATTTTCATATATAATTTTCGAGTTAGCAACTTGAGATTATTATTTACAAATATAATTTTTGAGTTAGTATGATGTCGTAATTCGAAATGGTTAGTGAACTTTCTGAACATACAGTAGAGCCCATAAGAAACTTTACAGTTCGGTGAAAAATAATCAGCTTTCATGAAGAGACAAATTATTAACAGAAATTTCACCTATAAATACATAGCAACTTTTTAAAATTAGGATATCGGGTTCTGTTTATTTAACATGTGTTTTCATGTTCAGTTCAATTGCGTGTCTAAACAAATTGTGTTTTAAACATCAGATTTAATAATGATCTTTTGTATTTTCATGTAAATATTTATTCTTTCAAGAACACATAAAGTTTCTTTTTTTCTGTGACTTCCCCACACTAAGAAAAACATGATGGAAAACACTACCCAGAAGAGCTTTTCAATAAGCAAATAGTCTTTAGAGTTTCAGAATTAAACTGAAGAACCCGATTTCCAACTTTTCAAAACGGATTTGCTATGTATTTATAGGTAAAATTTCTGTTGAAATAAAAAATTACAAATTTAGGTTGTACATGCTAAATTTGGTGTGGCACTACATAAAATTTAGCATGTACAATGTATACTCTTGAAAGTCCTGCACATTATGTGTCATCAGCTGTAACTTCAGTGTACTTTAGGATTGTGCAACAAGGTCACACACTTCAGATGGTTTCCAATTCATGTGTCAGTGACTATTAGTCATCTAAATAATTAACAGGTTTAAAAGAGCACCCCCCCCCCCCCCTACACACACACACACACCCTCGAATGAGCACCCTTGAAAATGATGTGAACACCCCCACGCTCTTTCAGATAATTATGGTATGTGCTTTTTCATAAATTTACAGTATGACAAAATTAATAATGTGGATATGATGCAAGGAATATATAAAGTTTGTAAGTGTCAGCCACAAATTTTGGATCTGTAATCATGGTCCTTTAAGAATGATTGAACATCTACTCTATACTCAAAAATTAATCAAGTCCAAATTCCTAAATTGAATAACATGCTGCATTCAAGGGCCGCAGAGCAAAATTCAGATTAGGGGGATTGCATGTTGTGTTTTTATTGAATGTTTAGAACAATTACTTATGTTTATTTTCATCATTAAAATATCTTATCTGGGTATACGAAAATACCTGTATTGAGCATTTTCATTATAAGGAGTAATTTTATATTTTAAAATAAATGGGAAAGAAACGAAAGCACATCTTACTTTGCCTTAAAACCGATGTTGAATGCAAATGTACAAAATTTGCTAATTTTGATAAAAAAATTAATTCAACAAAAATCGCCACTTTCGGTTGGTCAGTAAACAAAAATTCACTGGGTGAATAAGTTTGTCCTCTCTGCGCTGCAGCCCCTGGGCATTGCTTCATAACAGAGAACAAAAGTAAACAGTTACAGAAAATATCACCATTCTAATATATTTGATGGTAATGGCTCAGCACCAATCACGTAAGGTACAGGGTCCTTCTTCAGCCGCATGTAGTCATTTCGTAGTCTTGCTGATGCAGTTGTATTCATGCGTTTTTTCTGAGCAGACATTATATACTATAATAGTGTTCAAAGAATATCATGGTTTAAAATACAAACAAGTAAATAAAAAAGAAAACTATAACTAGCTATTATATAAAAGTAGATAATAATAAAAAATTATGCAATAAAAGGCTATACTCTAGCTAATGAAATTCACGAGGAGGAAGTCGCATAGAGATGTAAGTTTGCCAAAAATGAATTGATAATAATATAAAAGGATAACAAATATCTATGTAGTTATCAATATAGATAGCGCTAGCTAGCTTACATCTTCCTCCTGAACCTATTATTTTCAGCAACCACCTTAAGATGAATAAAGTAAAGATATCAAGTCGATTTTTGTGGTGTATGTGTCAAGGTACTTCAAAAACATTTATTACCACCAGGATATTATTGTAAAATTTTGAAATTATAAAAATAAAGTATCATTTTCATTTCCCTTCATATTTCCACAGCGAAACGCAAACTTGAATTCCTTGAAATCGTTTTGTTTTGGTATGACTACGCCAAATTGTCGATAATTCTACCAACACGAAAATGTTATCGTTTGTGATCCATAACAAAATGTGATCTTTCCTAACGCGTGTGTATTTAACATGGCTGACGAAGAAGACTGGTCAGCTCTGGTTGAGCAATACGAAAAAGAAATCGAAACCAAGGTTGGAGAATATTTAAGTTGTTTATATTTGTGACGATAATTGTTGGTAGAATCAGGGGTGGTCCACTTTGACCAGGTTTTTTGGCAGGAATCAATATTATAAGGGTAAACTAGAGAAGTAAATTTTCGCAAAAATACACTTAAAGTTGATTCTAAGAGATTTATACGGACACCAATAACTGAATGTGATATTCGCATCAGTAACATCACTAGTGAAATAAAATAATGCTGTTTCAATCGCTCAAAACGCGTGAACGTTTCCCAGCTAAAAAAAAAAGGAAATAAAAATTATTTTTCATCTAAGTTCGACAAAACAACTTTACAATCCAATAAATGAAAAAGGAAACCTAATTTACGTCCAAAAGGATGTAAGATATGAAATACGATATCCAAACAACATTAGTAATAAAAAGATAAAGACATTTCTTTACTTTGAAGATAGATAAACGGAGGAGAAAAGGAACGGGAGGATAAGTCTGTGTTCAACCATATATTCTTTATTCGACAAAACAATTTTCAAAACAATTTAGAGATAAAATACGGAACAGTGGAATAACAAATGAGATATCGTAAAAACCACGTGCCGTAATAATCCCAAAGGAAACACTAGAGGTGATATTTCTTTTCTTTACCGCTAATTACCCTTGAAGCTACACGTAACATTTTCATAACTATTGCATCACGATGCAAACAAACTCTGATAATCAGCTGGCTATTAAGCATGTTGAAAACAAAATATCGCACCGAGGAAGGGAAAACCTCCCCTATATGGAAATCTGCTTTCAAAACGGTGATTTAAAAGTCATGATTTGAAGTCCCATGGCCAATCTTTCCGTTCCAGTAGTAAACAAGATGTGGCGATAACAGCACGCGGGAATATCAACAACTTCATTTCGTTTGTGTTTGGATTTGTTTAAAGAGGTTTCAGACTCATCTTGAACTTACCCCCAATTATTAAGCGATATTTCAAATTTAAACTATTGGATGAAAAGTACTTACTGTAAGCTTCCTTTTTAAATGTTTTTCATTTTTTTTCGTTGATTAATTGTTTCAATATTAACGTTTGTCGAGTATAGAAGCATGTCGAACTTAGATGAAACTACCTTATTTTATTTTATAAATGTAAAATGTTAATTTGCATTATGTACTGAGTAATATAGTTAAATCTTCTAAAAGGGTTGCGGAGTGGGTGCGTGAATTACCCAGTTGTTCGCCAGAGAAAATCAAGAATGTGTCAAAATTGATGAAATTCGAAATACCTTACTGTAAGGACAGAAATTTTCGGTAAAAAAAACCCTGTGAATTTCACAAAATTTATTTTTACGATATTGACATATATTTTGAAAAATGGGATATTGATTACGATATGATTCACGTAAAATGTACGTCTTAGGGCAAGAATCTACAAAAAATTCACACTTCTTACTTTCGCACTTCTTAGTTAATTATCAGTAATTTTGATGCTAATCTTGTAATTCGATTCATGCAGAACCAAATCAGTCGAAAAATTGCGATTAAAAAAAAATCCAAATTGATTTGTAATATTGAGCAAAGATTAATGAATTCAAAGTGTGAAAGGGGGTGATGAAAGAAAAGCAAATTAGACTACCAAACAATGATTTTTTGATCTTTTACAATACAAATATATACAGATAACTACAAAAGTGTTCTGGATAAAAGTCCTCCAAATATCTTGGTGTAGAGGGAGAGAGAATGATGGTGCTTTATCAGGTTGACGAAATGTTAGTAAAATGTAGTTATAATTTGTAGAGTAGTTTTCAGTTGTAAAATGTAGTTAACTGAACCTCCATATCTATAAGCTTGAAGTTCTGGGGCAGATAAGAGTTCAGGTTATACAGTGGCAGTGAGTGAGGCAAAAAACAAGAAGGGAGATGACAATCAAGGTTGATTCACTTGTCTCAATCAACCACATTACAGTTTATCAAGATGGTGTCATATATATACATAAACTAATGAAAACTAATATGTATATACAAATATATATTTCCCAACATCTTTAAGTACAATAGGGTCAAAGATATTTCAAGTGATTTAAGTCAGAAAGTCATGTGACTTGACCTTTTACCCAATGAATTAATCTATAGGGAAAAGAAACACTATAATATGGATGCTTCAACAAAGCTTGAAGAGAAAATTTATCAAAAAGTAAATTAAGCTCATTGTTCACCAAATAAATATCACAGTTACAACAGACAAAATTATAAGACTTACAAAATTTATATTTATAGAAAAATTAAGGTGAGAAAAAAAGACTTTACTTCTGTAAATAAGTGGCTTTGTAAATCTTTAACTATAGATTTATTATTTCCTTTCTCTTTTTTTAACTGCTCTATTTTTGGAAGTTTTTTTGGAAGTGGAAGTTTTGGTTTATCACAAATTATTGGTGCAGATGCAGCATCAATTTTGCAATGCTTCACTGAAGCATTAGATGTTGCTTGATCAGAAAGACAAAGATTTAAACAATGCTAAGTTGATATCTTCTTTGAAATCCACAATGTCTGATTTGGGTCCTGTTCATCCCTCGTTCAATCGTCTATTGTTCAATCATTGCGTGAAACATTTTTGCTGAAAGCTATTGAAAATTGGAATAATTTGTCAAATGAGCAAAAACAAAAAATTAAAGAAATGGGATACTTTTTTTGTAAACTTCATCTGTTGGTCCATACCAGAACCAGCATATCTGATATAGGAATTTATCTATGGCATACGAAGTATTTTGCATATATAATTACTAGTATCTCGTGTAAAGAATTTTACAGTTTTCTCCATAAATTGTTTTTACACGCAATACTGCCATGATAAGTCTGTGTATATACAAAAATTGTTGTGTTTCTCCATGTTGGAATTATATCATATTTAACACAAAATTGTTGTATAAATATTTTGGATCGATCATTCAAAGAATGCTATTAATCCCTACTTTTCAGTGCCATTTGGCCTATTTAGAGATTTCTAAAGTTGTACAGGTAAACTAAAAGCTGAAATTCCAATGTTCAGAGATTTAGAAAAGAGACAATACAACGTATACTCCTACCTAACCAATGTATACTCTTACCTAACCACAATTAAACTTCTGGAATATAAGAAAATACCTTAACTAAAGCTAACAAAAACAATACCTTCTCAGACGTTTTTATCTTTCAAATGTTTATTCTGCTATGAATTGTGGAAATGTCAAAACCCAAAACACCACTTGTGCATCATGATACAAAAACCATGTATATATGTATGTAACCATGATTTACACATTCTCTTCTTGTATTACATTCATCTATACTATTCAATTTTCTAATCTAAAACAAAAAGATATCGATCAAACACTATCAAAACAATATAATAACGATCTTGCTACCTTCGTTTCCCTATAGCAAACCTTAATAATAACAATCCACATACTACAATGAAATACCAAATAAACTGCTAGCTACACATTTCGGTATAGTAGTCAAAACTAACTGATACGAAAAAGCTACGTTCAAACACATTAAAAAAAATAGACATCTGTAGAAAATGATAAACTGATAACACGAACACATAACAGGTCTACAACGACTATCTCGTTGGATAGAATAGTTACTGATACTTATCAATGTGGTTATTCTTTATTACTGAACTTAAAGCGTTGAATAAAAAAATTAAAACAAAAACAAAAAATTTTACACACAGCGTCTTCATTCTCAATAACAAATGAATGTTGAGAAAATCTGATGAACTTTCGAACGCAAAAAACATTGCATTGCGTTCTCCTCCGTGCGGCTTTAAGATGTCTTCCTTTAGGCACAACACTCCACGAAGTAATAAAAACCCGTAAGATGGAGCTAGTGATTCTCCTAATGAGAGATTCTCCCTATACTAATACGGAAAAAACAAACATCCATTGACAAACTTCCCGAGAAATTTTACTTAACGTTCTTTCTTTAAAAGTTAGGTAAGAAAAAAGCAAGATTGCATATTAGTATAAGAAGATGTGTAATTGTCACGTGACAAAGCTGATAAAAGAGCAGATTTGTTAAAATAAGATTCACTTGGAATTTTTAAAAATAACGTCAAAAAAAACGTCAAAAAAGACCAGTGTAAAAGGTTCCGAAATGAAGCTAATCTAGTATGAAATTTATCCGCAACGTGTGGACATGGTATTATCTATGTTAAAGTCTGCTGGGTTTTTTATTTTAAGAATCCAGGGGTGAATAAGTGTTGTGAAGTATGTTTTAACCACCTGCATTCTGGTCAATAATCTTCATGAATTTGAACATACTTTTCCGTGATGGTTGCTACTGGCACTTCTGGTGTATCAATAGCATTATAAGATCTTATAAAATGGATAATAAAATCCAGGTTATCTTGCTCATAATGAATTTGTGTTTGTTTGCTGGAATGGTTATTATTTGCTAATCCAAAAACGCTGTTTAAATTTCTTCATGTAACTAAAAAATATAGAAATCAACCGTTTGCAACACTTTTTAAAAGACACTTATTTACAGAAGTAAAGTTCTAAATCGTGGAAAATACTAACAAGGAGAAAAGTAAAAAAAAAATATTAAACTTGAGAAAGTTTTTTTGGTGCCCAAGAACTGCAAATTACGTCACCAGACAACTTTCGGTTTTAAGAAATTTGATTGTGTGGACACAAACTTTTACTGAAGTGTTGTTTTTTTTCGAGTTACAGTTAAAATTTGGAAAGAAGACTTTTAAATTGTTAGTTAGTGAACTTAAATCTTCCATTTGAGCCCATGTTGTTTTAGTTAGTGGAGAAGAAGAAGAACGGAACTTTTAGACTTAGTAGACTTTTTCCCCGGCAAAGGTATGTTAGGCACCGATACCGATATGTAGATGAACCAGCCGGTACCAGATATATTTGTAGCCTTTCTTGCAAATTTCTTTACTGTCTCTTTGCTTTTAGTTTGTTGATATTTTCTTTAAATCTGTTAATGATATTGAAGAAGGCTTTTTGTTTACATTACAATGTCAAATTTAGCTAAGTGAAGTGCAGCTAGGAGATAGATAGATAGGAGGAAAAATACTTGTGATTTCATGATTAAAGTGATTTAGAATTTGTCAACCAAGCCCAAACGTATAGTATAACATTGAAGCATTGGAGAAAAAAAAAAATTTTGAATAAATGCTGCCTTAGATTTATCGTATACATTATAATGTATCTATTGTATTATCAAATTCATCTTTTTCAAATTTTCCATTTTCGACAAATCACGAAAATGAATGTTCACAAAATCTCAATCATTAATCAATTCGCAAAAATAAATGTTCGCTAAATCCAATTTTTTTTGTTTAAGGTATTTGATTTCAATCAATACTGCTACAACGCTTATGTACCCAAAACTTACAAAACCTACAATAGATAGAATTGCTACCAACTCTTTTTCTACAAACAGTACAAGGATACCTTCCTTCTACTCTCTTTTTACCTTCATCATTACCACTAATCATCATCTTAGTCTTCTTAAATGAGATTTCTTAATGATAGTAATACTCTTGACTAAGTGAACTAGCCCGACTAACTGGGCCGACTTACCTCAATCATATAAGCAACCCTTTATTGTGCTAGTAATCATAGAAATGAAAGAATCCTTTTCATAATGAAGACTGACAAAATTGAAATTGAAATCTTAATAACATAGTTGTTGTTTCAATATGTTCTTTAGGTCAGTAACATTACAGTTACAGATGAAAAGCCTTCTTCTACAACCACTGCTGAAAATGATGCTGGTAAGTAAAAAATATTTAAAAGAGGTGAAGCCCAGAAATTATTTTTCAATGTAACGTAACTGAAAATTCTGTGTAACTGAGAATGTTTTGAAATGTTGTTTTTCATTTTGGATTATCGATGTTCTCTATCAATTTTCAACTCCAACCTTATGACAGACATTTCAAAGAAAAAAAGTTGAAAACCTTTTTAATCAGTCATCCCTTTGACTCCAGAACTTTGTTTATACAATGATTTAACTAAATGAAGAAAGAACTAACATGTCTTTTCTAATGCCCTATGTGTTCATAATTTATATTTTGACACTTTCCCAATCCTTTTTGACAGATCCACCACCATCTGATGACTCCGAAGCTTCAGCTGCTGATAAATCGTTAATGACTAAAGTATTACGTGAAAACATTATTAATGTAAAAGCTGATGTAGAAGTTCAACAAAAGGACCCAAATTCTCCACTATATTCAGTAAAGACATTTGAAGAATTAAATTTGTAAGTGCAGATGGGTTTTGACTTTTCTATGTGTTATGACATTCAAAATGGTGATTGAATTTTGGTGACATTAAAAAAATAACAACAATGTTTTTCATTTAGGGCTGAGCAGTTATTGCTTGGTGTCTATGGGATGGGTTTTAACAAACCTTCAAAAATACAGGAAACAGCACTACCAATGCTTTTAGCAGATCCGTAAGTTAATATAATGTTAAACTGTTAGAATCTTCTTTCCTCATTGTTCCTTATGGCTTATGGCTATTTTAGCATAGTAAGCTACAGTGGAAGCTGTAATTATGGGCACCTCCAACAGCCCCAAGCACTTATTGTTGGCCTGATGGAGAAAAAAACTAGGAAAAGTAGTTTCTCAGTTTTCGTTAGTAAATCATCTTCCCTACAAGTGGCTGCTGTGAGAGGTTCTACTATTTTCATATAATATCGTTTTATTTTCTGTTTTCAGACCAAGTAACATGATTGCACAAAGTCAAAGTGGTACTGGAAAAACTGCTGCATTTGTTTTAGCCATGTTAAGCCGTGTTGACAAAACGAAACCTTACCCTCAAGCACTTTGCTTGTCTCCAACATATGAATTGGCAATACAAACAGGAAAGGTGTTAGAAAAAATGGGGAAATTTTTAATAGATGAGGGCTTGAAGGTTGCTTATGCTGTTCGGGGATCCAAGTGTACGTATCTAATTGTTATGTCACATTGGGAAATGTAATTATTATTTCTGTACAGTCCTACCTCTCAACAATAGTCATTCCATGTAGCAGATACTTCATTATGGTACAAGATGCCTTTCCTCCAAAATACCTAAAGGACAGAGATGTCCATAAAAAATCGACACTATTTTATCCCGATGGTGTCTCCTTTAAAGTGGTTTGACTGTATTATCATTATCATTGTAATTCAGAATTTTTAAAGTTTATCTTTTGTGGCCTGACAGGATTATAATAATTTTTTTAGTATCCACTGGGAGAAAATGTAACGACCATATTATCATTGGAACACCTGGAAGTGTTTTGGATTGGGTTTTAAAATTTCGAGCATTTGATCCGAAGAAACTTACGATTTTCGTCTTGGATGAAGCAGATGTTATGATTTCTCAACAGGGACATCAAGATCAAAGTATTCGCATAACAAAGTAAAGTCCACCATACACGCTTTTCCTTTCTAATGTTACTTGTCAGAGGCGTAGCTAGAGATCAGTCAAAATTTGTGGAGGAGTGTTTAAGTCATTTAAAGTAGAAAAGGAAAACGTGCAAGTAACCTAATCGACACTTAAGATTGAAAAGAAATATAACGTTGGACTCCTCTACTTTTTTTTGACTGACCTTGAATACCGTATTTCCTCTAATAAACGCCGCCCTCTATTAAACGCCGCACTTATAGCCAAGGATTTGTAATAAACGCCGCCCTCTAATAAACGCTGCGTCTTGAAAAGCGGCATTTATTAGAAAACAGACTAAACAAGCAATAACAAATAGTTTATACGAGTTTGACTTGTTTTCTATCAACAAATTCTTCCACAACTAAAGATAAAAACGAATATTGTTTTTTCCTCTTCAACAGTTCGTCATGAAGAATTTTTGCATGAACTTTACCTGCTATGCAACTGTTGAATTGCGCAGGAACACTCAAACCAACTTCTCGTATCCTTTTACTATTTACGATTGCATGCACGTGATTACCGTCAATTTCAATGAAAAATGCTATTAGCTTAGACAGTTTTTTAGGAAGAGAAAACATTGTTGTTTAAAGTCTGTTTTTATTTGATTTTTCATTTTGTAATAAACGCCGCCCTCTATTAAACGTTGCATCCAAAATCTGCAATTTGTAATAAACGCCGCGGCGTTTATTAGAGGAAATACGGTACGCCTATGCTTGTAATGTTTTTTTCTACAATGATTCCTTGGTTAAGCTGGTTTTACACGTTACAACTTTGAGTTGCTTTAACAAGTTGAAACATGTAAACACAAAGTTGAAGGAAACTTTTAATGCTAACGCTAAAAAATTGAACCTGCTCAACTTTTTCAACTAGTTGAAAGGATGTCTTTTATTGTTCTCGTAATTTTAACTAGAAGCCCTTAGGCTTGAACAATTTCCGCTTCAGTCTTGGAGAGGAATTGACAAGGCCATAACCCAAGGTTTAAACCGAAATGTGAGAAAGGTCTATTTCATACCCGATCCATACAGAAAAAAAATATAGAAAATGACGTATTCTAAACGAATGAAAATCACAAAACAACCGGTAACCAATGATTTGTTTTCATACTGTGTTGATGAACATACAACCTCAGGTTTATGTATAAGATATATATAAATCAACAAAGAAAGAAAAAGAAGAACAGTGAAAAATTTATTCATAACACTTTTATTATAACATTTCTAAAAATCATAGTTAGGTTTCCAACTGGAATTTTTTGGAATGCCACCCGAAATACTGTTCACTGGTGATTGGTTTTAATTTTGCTGACTCATTCATAAAATTTTAAAGAACAGTTTAAAAATCACTAAAAATAAAACTACTTTTATCTTTTAATGAAAAATGTTTTGAAAACGAGTTTTTGTAAATATAGTTTAATAGAGAACGTATACTGTGGGTATGTTGTTTATCATGACATGCTACCCGAACGTCAAAATCTTTCATCCGATTGATATCCAAAAACGGCAAAAAAACTGTTAGTGAGATAGAATGTGTAAATCAAACAATTTCCTTCTCTAAGGCGCGCAGAAATCTTGATTAAAAAGAGGCTCTGTTTACACGTGCAGATAAGAAGTGGAAACGCGTAATTTCCGCTTTATGACATGACTGACATTTTCATCTTGAATGAGACAATGGTATAATGTTGATGTGTTGCATAATTGTTCTATTAACAGGACCCTGAAAGCCGAATGTCAGTTGTTACTCTTCTCAGCGACATATGATCGAGAAGTTATGAATTTTGCCACGACGGTAGTACCAGACGCTGTCATTATCAGATTACGAAAAGAGGAGGAAAGTCTGCACAACATCAAACAGTATTATGTTAAATGTGATTCTGCAGACAGCAAATATGAAGCACTCTGTAATTTATATGGAGCCTTAACAATTGGACAGGCTATGGTGTTTTGTCATGTAAGTAGGACTTTAATAAGCTCGCGGTAAAAAATATGTAAAAATTTGTTTATATTTTCTTTAAAACACGCAAATACTTATCATACGCTATTTCAGTAGTATAGCCAATTGTAAATATTTTGGAACTGCAATTAAAGATGATTCGCTTACTTGAAACTTTTGGTACAGAGCGCTTGAAACCGAATGGAGCTACTTCAACACTGACTTTCTCTTCTTTTTTTGTTAATTATTACTTTTATCTTAGACTCGAAAGTCAGTCAGTTGGTTGGCGGAGAAATTGTCCAAAGATGGACACGCTGTTGGACTTTTAACAGGTGATTTAGATATTGAGCAAAGGCTAGCCATATTAAATCGATTTCGCGACGGGAAAGAGAAAGTATTGATAACGACAAACTTAGCGGCACGAGGCATTGACGTTGAACAAGTCACTATCGTTATCAACTACGACCTACCGATTGATCAGCGACGTCAAGCCGACTATGAAACCTATTTACACCGAATAGGAAGGACTGGTAGATTTGGTAAAAATGGTTTGGCTATTAACTTCGTTGATGGCCGTCAAACTATGCAGCTAGTTGAAAACATAAGCAGACATTTTAATAAACCTATAGAACTGTTAGAAGTTGATAATCTGGACGAACTAGAGAAATTATCCAAGTGAAGAAATTGTTTATAAAGGATTTCTATTTGTACTTGTTTCCTCCGAACGAACATGTGAATACTCAAAGTTTTTAACAGCCTTTCACAAAGTTGCTTTTTTTTTTATTTACCTGAAAAAGAAAATTTGTGTAACAGATTGCATTTCTTGTTTACATTACGTTGTTGTGTTATAACATGTCTAAACCGAGTTCATATAGCTACAGTGATTTTCTTATAAAACCTCGTTTTCATGAGGATGGATGTTTTTTAGAAAGTGGTTATTGAATGTGTTCATTAATTGCATTTTAATTGAATATGAATGGGTTTTTTTCATCACGTTTTGAAAACATGACTGTATTTTGGTATTTCTTAATTCTTTAGCAACGCGGAATAAGTAAGTATATTATGATTTTATCTATTACTCCTCGTGTACTTCATATACTTCATGACATTCGGAATACTCTCTCAAGTGGACAGCATTGTTGCATAAAAAAGATGTCCGCTTTATAGAGACTTTACCTATGAGAAATTGACTGCAAATCCATACATACATACATGGAGTATGTGTCCTTTATACGGTGATGTGCGCTTTATAGGGATTCGCTGTGTTATGTATAACCGTTTAACAGCTTGAGTGCGAAGTGTTCTGAAAGTATCCGTGATAAATTTTTTCAACACATTGTTTTTGCGTGTGGGTTTTAGTTCTAGGTAAGATTGCAACAGAATGCTAATTAAAACAATGACTCATAAAAAGTCGAATATTATAATATAACACATTTTTTGACGGGGGTAGTATGTGAATATATAGTACTTTTCTATCAAAACTAATCTTTGATTATAATCGACTATTTGTTTGATTAGCCTGACATGTAGATAAGAGATTAATGTGAATGACATAAGTAAAGGGGCCTCTAGTTTCCTCTGTTTTCGATAAAAACGTTTTAAATGACTAATTATGTTTGAAATTAAATGGTTGTTGAATTAGTTTTTAATAATAGTCATATCTGTTCTCAGGGATAGTATGCGTAGTCTTTGGTGTTCATTTGTGATTGTTTGACGATTATCCAAGGTATATATTTTATTCATGAGTTTTGTTCAAGCAGTAATTTTGTGCAGTGGACTCTAGTTATGTCGAACGTCTTGCTTGCTCCTTTGTGAGTTCGAGATATCGCGAGTACACTCTTTTTGTTTATATATATAATCAATTTTTTAGCCCTGAAAAGTTTCTTAAAGTTTTCTAAAGTTTCTTGAATCTTCCATAATTGGAAAAAGGAAATGAAAATAGTAAAGTTATTCAACTATTTCCCAGCTCTTGAGTTTCATATGTTTTTTATTAGCCGAGTCTTATACCTTAAGTGGTATTTATAACAACACCTTTGAGGTACCATTCCATACTGACAACATCATTACCGATCCAGACCTTTCAGTTACTTTTATGAAAGTTATCATTAAAAGCAGAATTATAGGACGCAAGAAATAGTGATTTTACTTGAACAAACATTTGTGATTCTTTTCACCAAGTCTTGTTTACTATAGAACGTTGTAAGTCACACAGACTAGAAGTTACCATATAGATCCTGTACTGCAACCATAGACCAACAGAACTTTAGAACTGAGGCTAAATGTGAAATAAAATAAAAACGATGACTTGAAAAATGAGGAACTAAACTTTCTAAATTTTATAAATCCATTCTTTTATTCTAAATCCATTCTTTTATACCTATTGAAACCTCCTTTTGTTTGGAAAGTATCCCCAGTTGAAATTTATTTGTTTGTTTAGCTCCTCATCTCAAGTCTTGATGCTTCGTCAGATAATGAACCAACAATCGTCTTGATACTTCGTCAAATAATGAACCAACAGTCTGCACCAGCGCCGTTTATCGATATTTTTATCGACTTTGTTGAAGTTGGTGAGGAATTCACTTCTTTTTTTCTTTTTTCTTTTTTCTTTTTGTTGAAATCGTCATGTTTGTTTTTCTACACCACTAGAACAGTGGTCGGATGTTTTGTGGTTGTAGTTGGCACCTGTTGGCGTATGGAGCACAAAAGTTAGTTGAGAGAGTACCTATGGAATATTTTGATTAATTGGCTTCGAAATACTTCTTGTTAGTTTCATAGCATTGTAAATACATTTTCGGACTTGGTGGCGGAAAAGGAAATCTTTCTTGACATCTATGATTTTCTTCTCTGCATTTGCCTTAAATGTTGTTGTCGATATTTTGTGAATTTCTTATTTGGATCTACAAACATTCTTTTACAAAGTCATTCTTGACCACATTCTTGAACTAATTAATTGTGAAATCAGAGAAAAAACGATCGAATTCTCTGTTTACACTATTGGGTTATCAATGCCGCTTAAAATTTATATTTTGTTCAATCTACTTTACTTTCTGAAAAGGAGTGTTCTGTTGGGACATACCATCTGATTCTGTTGCGGATGTTATGGATGCAGTTGTAAGCGTTCCCATTAAAATTTTATCATGGTATTATCATACTTTTTAACATATATCAAACCTGGAAAAAAGAATTTCTCATTGCTTTTGTTAAATATTTTAACGACTGATTTATGGTTGCTATGTGGTTCGTTATAAGAATTTAATATTCTCTAAATTTTTTTCAATCTTTTCAATTTCCTATTGCAGATTGCCTTAATGGAATACATTTTTGCGGGAATTTTGGTGTTTTTTACATTTTGGCTGGGGCTCAAAGTTGCTTTCATTTACAGGTTGATTTTGCTTACTTGTTGCCTGTTGACCAGCGCGAGTTTTTTTTTTTTTTTTAATGGAACTTTCATAACACGTTTCTCATCAGCTGGCAAAAAATATGTCCCTTTTTGCTCTTTTTATTGCGCCTCGTGATGCTTATATAACGTTGCTTATATAGAAAAAAGTGAATTTTACACATTTTGAATTTTACACAGTTATCAACCTTCGAAAGTACAATATTTGTTGTTATAAAGTTTGAAGTAATGAAAACAACAGGTAAACGCTCAATTTCCATTCAAAATCTCTTCTTCAGTCAGCACACGCTCATCATCCGTTTTGTTTGTACTCACAATCTTTAGATGACGTAATGAATCAACAAAAAACTAATTTGATTGGGCAGAAACCTAGCGCGCGATATATCAGATTGAAGTGAAGTAAACTACTTTTTGCGATCGCCAGTTTGTCTAAAAATGAATCTGCGCATGCTCAAATCATAAAAGTGATCGCAAAAATGTGATCAAAATTGATGAATGGAAAATCACCTAAAAGAAAACATTTTTCAGTTACAATAGATTTGACGAAATCTTTTTCCTAACATCATTCCTCCCCTTAAAGGTTGGTTTCCATTCAGCAGTTTTGCCCGCTCGCTCGGAAAAAATAACGCTACTGACGTCAGCGCGTGCGCAATGGAGCTGGAATTATGTTCGAGCCGGCGGATGCAGTTGGAAAAATCAACGCTCGTGCACATCTAAAAATTCTTGATATCGTTTTTTCCGCCTGTCTGTATCACCCAATCAAATTTTAGAAAACCTTGTAATAATTCATTTCTGAACAACAAAACTTTTTGTTTTGACAAGAGAAAGGATTTTTGAAAAGACATTGAAATATTTTTTAATGCGCACGCTTTTAAAATTGAATGAAAATTAAATTAACAAACAAGTACCATAGACCTACTTGTTTAAAATTGAATAATTATATAAAAATCCATCCCCCGGGTTGGTGTGTCCATGTAGAATCAAGTGAATCTCCCTTAGGTCGGTTGGCCCAACACGATTTATTTTTATGAGGATTTCTTAGTGATAGTGAAATCTCGGCTAAGTGAGCCAGTCCGGCAAACCGGGCCAGCTTTCTTTCATATGAAATCCAACAACAAGCTGTGCTGGAGATGAGATGAGATGAGATATAAAGTATGATTTTTATTTCTGAATAATTCGAAGATTCAATTTTTAAAATTACCGCCGTTTTTTTTTTCGCCTGTCCAAATTATCGCATAAGCAAACATTTAGGGCGCTTAAGGGCTGGCGGATATAAGGGCGATAAAGTATGTATACGATCCGAATTTTAAAGACGTCTGTCACTTTTTATTTTGGCCAAAAAAGGGCAATTCTGGCAAGACTTGGACTAAATTTCAAAGGTGCTTCAATTTTCATGAAAATTTGGATATAGAACAATTCAATGGTACTGATTTCGAACTTGGGAACCATTTTTATATTTTGTACAAACGAGGGCAATTTGGGCAAAATTTGGTGTCAGGGAGGGTCAGCACCAACGTGTCCGCTTTACCGGACAGACTTTTCCTAGATCTTCAAAATTTGGAAGACACATTTTTATAAGTTCTTTATTAATCTTGTTGTTGTTGTTGTTGTTGTTGTTGTTGTTGTTGTTGAAGGCAAATTGACTACTGGTGGAAACTGTTAAAGCCTAAAGTTAGTTTTAATAAACACCAGCTAATTATTTTAATTTGGAATTTTTACTTTCTATTTTTTTCTATGTGTTGTTTATATACTATCTGTTTGGTATTTTTTTTATGTAAAAAAAACTACCCCGTCAATTTCGCAACACTTGCAGCACTAAGTCATTCCAGAACATGCACTAGTTGGCGTTATTATCCCGTTATTATTCGCGTTATAAGGCCTATTACGTATTTATGGACTTTTCTTAACATCATTGAGGATATACAAGATCGGTTGATAGAATTCCATTCTTCTTTCTATTTCGGAATCCCAACTCTATGTTATTGTCTATTTTTTATTTTCAGGGGAATTGTCGAAAGGAATTTTAAGTGAAACTGTATTTTGCGAATTTCAGCTAAGAAATCAAACAGTTCTGCGAGTCGTTATTCTCCCTCGGGGGCAATCCCTGTCTGTCATGTGATCATCATGCCATGTGATCATCGTGTTGCCAGGTGATCATCATCTTATTATACAAATGCGCTAACAAAAGATGCTGCCCTCAAAATACTTGGTGGTGAATATTTTCCCCTGGGTTAACGAGGGCATGGTGACGTCATGCCTCGTGCTTTCAAGCGGAGAAGAAAATCGTTTTAAGATGGCGGATCTTTACAGCTTTAACACTCTCTAATGAAGAAAGTTAAGCATGGAATTATTTTAACTCAGAACGTTATTAGTCATTATAAAACAATTACATTTTAACACATTCAGCTAATTTTGAAACTTGTCAACTCGTTAACAATATGCTCTAAATAGTTTTTTTGTTCTACTTTCAGACAGAGGCAGTTCTTCTAACAGAATAATAATGTACAAACGAACAGACACGATTGTTATGATACATAACTTCAGCTTTCAAGAAGATAAATTATTCTAGGAAATTGTTATTTTTAGTGGATTGGAAATTTGTGAATGTTTATCGTTTAACCCTGGTGCAACGTATTTTAATAAATGAGTTAATTGGGAACGATTACATTTGTTTTATTTCTACTAACGAATGAATTAAAAATTTGGGTCCAATAGATCATGAAGGTTTCATCATTTTTACTAGTATGCATTGGAATAATTAAATATAATTAGTTTGGTCTCATATAACGTTTTTCGAGTTTCCGCTTTTACTCGAAAAATATTTACACCTTCATTAAATATTCGAGTTGTAGTTGATATAATATACTTGTGCACTTTTTTAAGCATAGTTTACATTAGTAACATCCGCTTGCGCCATACAAAAACCTAGTTACGTAAACATTAAAATAAGGCGTTCACCGTATAAATGTACATATATTTGAATAAAAATCGAGGAAAATCGGAATTCAAAATTTGGTACAATAACTCCGATTAGAGGATTGTTGCATAAAGTACAAAAAGACTAAGAGGCAGCTCTGGATTTGATTTTTAAGATTCAAGGTTTTGAGATATGCTGTTCAAAATGGGATCTTACAAGGAGGTTTTCATGTAGGTTTATGTTAAACAAACATGTGTGATACAAGTGTGTGTGGGTTGTATTTTCACGTCTTGTTTTTGTTTTGTTTCCATGCAGTAATGACGTTCGTTTTCTTCCTCTTTTACGACACATTGCTAACATCATACTACTCTAAATTTCGAAATTTCCGTCTTAACGTTACATCGTGCTGTCTGTGAACTCTGTTCACCATAACTTGTCGGAAATTTTGTTTCCTTAACCTTTGGGAAGCAGCATTATGATCCATGTCGTTGTGGTGTATGCTTATTTCGTCATTACTCTGTTCCCCCGGATTAGCGGGGTTTTAATGTCGAAGCATTTTTGAAATTTCAATAGCTAAGTGCTAAAACATTTCCCAATATGGTAAAAAGCAAAACTCGAGAGGGGACGGACTTGAAGTTCCAGGACTGTATAGAGTAAAAGATGGTATCATGTAGTATCACTCTACAGAAAAAGAGCATTCGTTAATTCAAGACTATCTAAGACGAAATCCGTGTAAATTTAACTGAAATTTGAATCAAAAATGTGTTGCACTTGCAATGTTATTGTAGCTATTTTCCTAACAGCTGAAAATCGAAAAGCCAATCCACGGTCTGTTGTGTGATATAAGATGTTATTTTAACCCCTTTTGTTTGCTTTTCTGATGCAAATTCCTGTGTGGTTGTTACGATCACTAATGAGTTCATTACGAAGAAATTGCTTGTTGATATTTCTTAATGGTTGCCAGTTTATACATTCGTTGTCAAGATAACGATCGTGTTGGTGTTAACACAAAATTGTTGGATATTATTGTAGAAAGGGCTTAATATGAATAGTTAACAATTTGAATACTTTTGACAGAATGTTTCATTTTCATGTGAGACGTAAAATAGGTACATGAGGAGGTTTTGACGTACGTTGGAGTCATTTTTTGACGTACGTTGGAGTCATATTTTGCTAGCATTAGTTTTCCCAATTTTATAATTGTTTGGGATGCATTTTATTGTAATGAGATTTGTATTAGTCGCCATTATTGTGTTGGATTTCTTGGTAGTCCGGCAAATCAAGCAGTAAGTGTTTGAGAAGTCCATGAAAAATGGTTGATTATCTCATCCAATGAATTGATCCAATCCAGTGTATCTAGTTATTGCACGCCATATTGCACGTCATATAACACGTCATATGTCACTTTCGATATCAAACACGTCCTATGTCAATGTATCGTATGTCGGGCGTCATTTTTCATGTCAGATTGATTTTAATATTTGTGGCTAGTGATGTTAAAAGATCATCATCGTTATTTTTGTGGGTGGAAGTAACGAGGTGTTACGTGGATGGTGTAAATGCCTGTTTCAATAGGGATAATTCTATATAGTAATTTCAGTTAATCGACTTTCTTGTGTATATTTACCCCAATTTTTTTGACCAGTTTAAATTTGAGACGAACTTATATTAGTCTGCGTTTATGATTGAAAATATCTCGTTAATTATCGAAATTATCAAAATGACCATACTTGATATGACGTGATATGATTAAAATTCGTCAGGAAAGTGAAACTGATGACGTCATTACATTATGTCATAACGTTCGTGTGACGTCAAACATGACAAACGTGTGTCTATCAATTTCCGTCTGTCACAAGAGATGGAGTTTTGATGGATCTTTCGGACAAGTACTTCAGCTACTTTAATTCAAACGTTACCTCAACAACGCTTAAATGTTCCAGCAAGTTTGAGGTTAGCAAGTTTGAAGTTAAAAGTTCAGCAAGTCTGAGTTGTTCTCACTTACATAGGAAGTGAAGAAAATACGAGCTTTCAAAACCAACATCCGTTCCATCTGTTCCATTTGCTCAAAAACATTTTCCAAACTTTTCAAAACATCTGGTCGGTTATTATGTTAATGATAACCTCATCACTGTGAGTAATATTTAACGAGTTTCCTTTACAAGCTTGCTTTATTTCCATCTTGATCATTTTAATCAGAATAGTAATTGAAAATCTGACATGTAACCGGGCTCTAACACTCTGTTATGATAATAGTATATCCTCCTCACGCACACAGCTTATGGATAAATTCCAAGTTTTCATGCTTTTATTTCCTATCGTGTGTTTTCTGTTCAACGCTAGTAGCTATGTGTACCGAGGAATTCTGTCTTCATAAGACAAATATTCGGTATTATGGTGTAGCGTATTTCTCGCGCTTGTTTTCTTTTCTTTGTATATTCGTATTAACGATAAATATTCGTTCACACAACCGGTGTGTTATGAGTAAATATTTGGAGATTCGTGGTTTGCGAATTTGCAAGGAAAAATTTTTGGAATATAATTGTTACTAGTAAATTTGGTTAATAGGCTCCCTTGTCCAGCTTTTGTGTTTGAAAACATTGTTTTTTCAAGTGAAATCTGTCCATCTGGTTTATGATTGCTTTATGTAATCTTATCAAAATAATGACGACGACGTGGTGGTTCGGTTAAGTTATGACATCATGCCTCATGGTAGAAAATGGTGAACGTAATTTTATTTTGACAGTGTTATAAATTGTTACATGATGCTTTGAATTTTCCAAATGATATTTTAATAAGATTTGTCCCGTGTAATGACGCAGATTGTTTTAATTTGATGTGCTCAACAAAATGTTTTTCGAATTTGTTGTCCATTTTCCAGTCAAAGTAATGAGAGCATATTGTTCTTCTTTAATTAACGCTATTAAAATTTTTCATATTTTTTTATTAGTATATTAAGACATTCTTGATAAAAGCAAAAATTGATTTACATTCTATCTGGTGGTATTCACAAACCCGATGTTTATAATGTGATCCGATTTGGATTTTCAAGTTATAGTTTATTTTATCGTTTATTTTAGATTTTAGAGCTTTAACACCTTTTTAGTTATTAAACGTAATTTTTTGTGTTGTTGAAATTCAGGATGTACCAACTCAGTTGTGATATGAAATATGATATGGGAACGTATGTCTATTTTATATGGTAATATCCGGTGATTTTGCTCTTAAGCACCTCTTCAGAGATATAATCATAACTTTAGTAGAGATTTTAAATAACTTATGGTTTTTCTTAAAAGAAATACATACGCATATATACATATATAAAAATAGAAGCTGATTAGTTGAAAAAAAGAAAAAAAAAAACAATGGTTCAAAATGTTAAGGATGGTTTACCAAAAAGACCGCGGAGTTTTCTATTGCCAGACTTTACTTTAAAATTCAAATCAGCAAGGAAGAGAGCAGCAACTGATGGAGATCGTAGGAGGCCTTCTTGTGTTTCATTTGTCTCCTCCACAGGTATTATCTTATGTTGGTCTTAGTTTTACGCCTTATTTACAGCCCTCGTAACTGCTTTTCTGAAGGTTTCTGTTGCAAGATATGTCTCGTTCTATTTTTACTCTAAAGAAACCTGTTTTAGTAATCGCCTTGATTGACCAGTACAGTACTTATGAGTTCTTATGCAAAGCATAGTTGAATAATTGGAAAAGGAAGATGATCATTAAATCTTTCCCGCTTTTTAATTCACACGATATCGCACGATATCGATAGAAAAGATGTTTCTGGCGTGTCATTACTCGATGTGTTGTGCAGCTGATAATAATTGACTACAAGATTGTCCTATCTCTTATTCTTATTGGTTGATTGCTCGAATAATTAGCTTTTAGTATCATTTAATTGGCTACTAATTCTACTAATTCTCAAAGGTTATTCGCCAATGTTCCTTGCCCTTCTTTCTTCCAAATCCCCACCAGTTTCCAGAATGTTCTAATATTTAGACAGAGGTCCTGAATGTTACACCTTAGCATAGGCGTATTCAGGGTCAGTCAAAAAAGTGGAGGAGTCCAGCGTTATGATATTTCTTTTCAGTCTTAAGTGTCAATTAGATTTCTTGCACGTTTTTCTTTTCTACTTCAAATAACTAAATTAGTCAAAAAAACCCAAAGAACTTAAGGGCTGGGAAATAGCTGACTAAGTAAGACACTTCTCAAGTTTCATGCTCTCTTAATGCACGCAGTTCTGATTTTTTGGCGCGCAATACTACACTATACTACTACATGGCGTTTTTCAATCAACCAAAATTTTAACAGCAAATTCTATGTTTCTGTTTGATTTAGAATCATCGAGTAGCAACGAATCGTCTCTACCTTCATTAAAAGAAAATGAATCTATCGGGATAACATCGGAAGATGTAGGTTTCTACATGCTATGTTTGGAAATAATTTACAAAAGACTCTCTGTGTAATTCGAGCATAAGCGAGTGTACAAAATGGTTCGATTATTAAAGTGTTCAAATTATACGGATATTCATTTTTATAGAAATCAAAGGTGAAGGAACCTTAGGTTTCAACTTCAGAAGTTTGACTTTATACAAAATTTACAATGTTCATAAAACTGTGTTTATCAGCGGTGGATCTATGGTTAGTCAAAGAAAGTGGAGGAGTACAGGAGTACAGAGTCATTAATTTTCTGTAAAAATTTAAGTGTTGATTAGGTTATTTGCACGTTTTTCTTTTATACGCTTAATGACCGTGCTCTCCTCCATAAAATTCGACTATGTTCTAGATCTGCCTCTGTTTATACCTAACATGCATGTGTCATTTTCAAACCACCAAAGTTCGTGGTAAGAATTTGTTTGGATAAGTGGGAGTCAGGTTTTGCCTCGAATCCAAAAATTCTCTCTTAAAAATTCTCTTTTATTTCTGAAAACTGCACGCTTTTTTTTATAAGCAATACAAAATTTTGTCTGAGGCTAAAAGTTACTTAAATCCTCGTCCTCTTTTACAGGCTGATTTGTTGTTTACTTTGTTGATTGTTGACTATCTACTTGAGAAGTGTGAGAGTTTGCCAGTGAGAGTTAACTTTTTTAACTTTTTTCGTTTTTGACAGATTTGAGACTAACATGTTGCTTATGAAAAAATTCGAGAAGAAAAAACGACTTCAAATATTTATTCAGAAGTTGCAACATACCCGTGCATCATATTTACAATTGACTTTTAAAAGTCATGAATACGAGACAGATGTTGCATTCCATTTTTCAAAAGAGGAAAAATTATAAATTGTCTCTTTGTTTCATGGAGAATTTAGTTCATCGGGTTTTTCAACTGTAATGAAAGAAATTTTACGATTGTCGCTTCGATATTTGATCTGTTATTTTTGATACAGTCAAAATGTCAATATTGTTCTGTAACTGTTCGTTTCAAAGTAGTGTTGTTTTGTTTCCCAAGGAAAATGAATGTTCTTAAACAGGACCTTGAGGCAAGTCACATGAAATGTCATAAAGCAGACTCCGTTTTTGTCTTTTTTGTTTTGTCTTTTTTGTTTATATCTACAGAAATACAACTATTTCTTTTGTAGGAGGAGCTCTTCGATATCATCAGCCGATTACAGGTAGGGCACTTTATTTTTCAGCTTTCTTAGATTTTGTCTCATAATTTATTTATATAGTTTTTTTTTAAGTATTATAAGGCTAAATGTGTTTTCTTCAGTCGTAAGCAGAGACAAAAAATGAACTAATTTCAAATTTAGCGATTCGTCGGATGATTACTCTTTCCTCTGAAGTTGAATTTAAGTAGCACTTTCCAAAATTAATTTAACAACCATCCAAATCAGCTCCTGCCTCTTTAATGGCTTTTTTAAATTACTTAATCCTATTCTAAATGTTTTAAGGCATCTATTTCATTATCGTTCAGTATAATCCTGTGATCATAAATATATTTTCATAAGCATGAAAGATGTTCCCACCACATTTTTCTCAATAAAACCGTCATGTCAATTTCAACACCTGGTTTCTCTATCATTAACGAAAACCTTGCCTGTTTTAAGGAAACTCTTCCAAAAGATTCGAAAAAAATACATGGAATTACTTGTATACAAACATATCCCCAGTCAGCAATTATTATTGCCTCGAACACTTTAATTTTACTTAAATTTTTGTCAACATTTTCATGTCAATTTTCATATGATAGGAAAACTAGGTGCCATGACGAAAATGTGTTTATATCTCTGTTGTATCATGGTTGTATACCAAACTTGTTATTCAAAATAATATAAACAAAATGATACATATCAGTGCGTTATGTAAAGTGGTAGTGAATTATTTTTTGTTTTTCAAAATGAAGACTTACAGTTTGAGAAATAATCAAGTAAGTCATCAAAGAAGTGATTTGATTGGTGAATTCAGTTGTAACAGTGGTTTTTCATTGGTCGCAAAACATTTCACTTAACTCCTTACCAACGGCGGATCTAGGGTTAGTCATAGAAAGTGGAGGAGTACAGAGCCATGAATGTTCTGTAAACACATAAGTGTTGATTAGGTTATTTGTACGTTTTTCTTTTATACGCATAATGACCGTGCTCTCCTCCATAAATTTCGACTAGGTTCTAGATCGCCTCTCCTTACGTTGTATACCGAAAGTTGTCCAACAAGTTTGTCAATTTGTTCGAGTATTACAAGTCCGACCACCGTCTCTCCATGTTACTTTTCTTTTGTCATTTGTTTTTATTTTTTATAATAGAGTAGCAGAATTGATGACCAACGTATTGAATTACCCGCATCTCTACTGAAGGTAATCATTTATTATACTATTTACAAAACGTATTTTCCTTGTCTTTCCGGCAACTGTTTCTAGATCAGTGTTGAAGTATGATTTTTTCGGTAAGATTTCGATTCTTATAGTACTTATGCAGCGGCGGATTAGGGTATGTCAAAAATTGTGGAGGACCACATTAGTCTAATTTCTGTTTTCAGTCTGTGTCACCTATGGGATTACTTGCACGTTTTTCTTTTATGGTTTCATAGCTAACATTCTCCTCCACAAATTTCGATATACCCTCTAGATCCGCCTCTGTTATGTTTTTGGTCCTAAAATCGAAAGAATTCCTCTTTCCTTTATACGAAATAGAAACCTCGTTCCTATGACTTCTTGACTTTTTGTCGAAATATTTCGTCGTGAGGCTAAGACAAATTCAAAAGGAGTTACACCAAATTGCTACAGTTGATATTGATGGAGGCTTAAACAAGATGAAATTTCCTATGGAGTTATTGACGGCAATTTTGCCACAGGGTTGTGGTGACATGGTTTTAAAAGCGGAGGGTCAACAGTGAAACTATAGTACTTGTACTAAAAGTAGGATAATTATTTTTAATTAAAAAAATTTACTTTGCAAAAAACGTATGGTCGGCCCAGTGCCATTAAAAACATCGAGAGTGTTACCTACGCGGGTTTATTTTGTTTGTTTTTCGTGTGAATACCGCGTTAGTTTTCTTTTTTATCCTTAAATCACTGTCAGGATGTCATGCGCCTGTATATGAAAGTTCATGCCCTTTCATAAGAACGTCACTAAAAGATACTATTGTTGATGTACAGACAGACGCTTGACTTCGGAAGTGTGAGAAAAAAAAATTTAAATATTTTTTAATAGATCTTTCAATAAATGACGTCACACCCAGCCTCGTTTTCAAGTTGAATGATAACGACGTTCGTGTTTTATACAAAAAGGGACGTTTATGTCTGGGTAGCATTTCTTGCTGTACTTTTGAATCTTTTTCATTTGAAAATTGTTGATATTTATAAATGGAGCAACGTTATGATTTTCAATTGAGAAAAACAATAATATCTTGAATCCCCAATAAAAAAACGTTGGCTCTAATTGCTCTAACCAATATTTCCTTTTTGTATCTACATTTGGGCTTTATGCGTAAGCATGAAAGACATTACAACCGTCCGTGTTTTTTCCATATTTTTCTTACTGCCCAAACCTAGCGTCATGATTACTATACGCCTGCATTCATTGCCGTGAAAATGGCGGACATGTAAGTGGAGAGAGTTCAACAAAAAAGCGATACCTGGATCAAATTTCTTCAAAAGTGCTTCAATTTGCACGATAATTTGCACGTAGAACAATTCAATGGTACCGGTTTTAAATTTGTGAATAGCTTTTCATATTTTAACCAAAAAAGGGATTTTGGGCAAAACTTCATTAAAGGATTGTGCAACGTAGCGAGAAGAATAGAGAGGAATATTAAGACGAGGCTTTTCCTTATTATTACAGTTTCGGCTACAATAAGCTCACTTGCAGAAAGCCTTATGGTTCTTCGTCTTTCTGTATACTTGGGAGGTTTCCAAGCGTTAGCAAGGTGAAAACGAAAGGAAAGGAGATTTGTTTACAAAAACATGTTCAGCTCTTAGAAAGATGTACAACTTTAAATAAAAACTTTCCTCTTTGCTGGTTTTTTAGAAGCAATTTATTGGTCCAATAAAACGGATCGTGTATTTCAGCGTTTAAATCTGTAACTCGGTTTTTCTTTTTGGAACAAACATAATTTTTTTACAGCTTCTATTTTTGTTTTAACTGTTTCCAGAGTTCGTGCCACATCAATCGACTTTTTTGCTAAACGTTCATTATTTTTTAATTATATTGAAACAAGTTTAAATTACATTGTGTGTGATTACTGTTGGCTTTTCTTTTTTTAATCATTGTTTTAATTCGTTTAGTGTTATTGTTGTTTTAACAACGAATGAAATTGTATAGTCTCTTGTGTAAATAGTTTTAAGTAAATAGATCGGTTTAATTTGATACATTTAGAAACAGGATTTCACAGAAGTCGTTCGAAATATAAAGTTATTCTAAAAAACAGTGGGACTAAAGTTTGTTGATATTATTTATAATTTTGTTTTTCTTCATTCTTTACCAAGTAAACAACCGATTACAGATTGTTAGAAATAAAATTTGGAAGTTTAAAATTTGGAAGTTTAAAATTAAATTTTTTGTTTTGTTTTCAACATAAACTTTTGGAAGGATGTTTTTTGTTGGAATGGAAGATGAAAGTGAATTAGATTTAACTGACGGAAAAACGTCACATTGGCTTGACAAAAAACCAAGTCTATCACCACGACTTTGTAAGCTTTTATCCTCAAGTAAATTACTGGCACCTGACAAATTATTGGCGCCAGAAATGGAATCTGTCAACGTAAGTTTTCATTGCTGTTGTTGTTGTTGTTTATATTTGTCGTGTGTACTAACTCGATCTGTTACAGCAAAGATGGCAGTTAGCATTATTATAATCTGTGTTTCAATTTAAAAATGCCTGCATAGATACGAAGAATGCATTGCGAAAAATGAAAATCGCCGCGATAAGAGAAGTGTTCTTCGAAATATTTTGTCAATCATAAAGACCCGTCCAAATTAAAGGTTACGTCATCACGACATTGATTTGACATAAAAATATTTGAAATTTTTGCAAAATAATTCTTGTTTCCAATTTTTTCCCGAGGTTGCTTCAAAAAAGCGGTACGTTGTCGGAGAAAACTATCGTCGACAATAGTTTCGTCACCTCAGTCACTTTATTTGTTCGGACCTAGATTTTTTATTTCTGCATTCATTGAATTGAGATGCTGATAAATTGCGTTAGTAAGATCATTGGTAAGCAGGCTAAAGAAATTATTCTGGCGAAAGTGAAACAAGAAAAATGATACGTTTGTTTATTTGAACAATCAAAAATAAGCACATCATTGAGAATTTCTCACATACTCAATATTTAGAGATTTATAGAGGCAGAACCTATGGTTTTACAAAACATTTCATTACGACACTTTCTTTCTGTGCCTCATTTCAAATTATTGGAATAATGACAACGTTGCCTTGCATGATTAAAAGACATTTTATGATCACTATTATGTGGTTAAAGGACGTAAAGAATATATTGCGCGTAGAAACGAGGCAAAACTTACCAACAACGAAAGTGATGTAATTATGAATAGGAGGTCTTTTGTGGAAATTGTGAGTTATGTTTCCCTCACTAATATAGAGCAGGCTCCTCGTTCTCTTACACAAATTGTACTAACTACTAAGCCAACTACTAAGTTTGATGAGTCTCATAAAACTATTGAGCAGCAGATGATACGTTTCTCTGATGAAAGTATCTCGTCTACAATATTTGCTTCGAGTTTTTGTACTCAAAATGCGTGATGCCCTGGGTAGTCGGTCATATGCCGGTCATCCATACTTACATTTTTGTATTTAAGTTGTTAAGAAGTATTTGTTTCAAGAAAGAGTAACACCTTTTATTCTATCTGCATTCAAATTCATTTAAATTTCTCATTACATTATTTGTAAAAATAATTTTCAAGTATTTTGGGAAATTGTTGGACTTTGAAACTTTTCTCAGAAAATTGTCAGACTTCATCCTTTTTAAATATTCGAAAAACTCTACAAGCGTTACATTTAAAACAAAGGCATTGTAAGTTCAGAGGCGTAGCGAGAGCTCAGTCAAAATTTGTGGAGGAGAGAGTTTAGTCATTTAAAGTAGAAAAGGAAAACGTGAAAGTAACTTAATCGACACTTAAGACTGAAAAGAAATATCATAACGTTTGACTTCTCCTCTTTTTTGACTGACCCAGAATATGCCTATGAAGTTCGAATCATTGTGAAGCTGACAGATACATGAAACTCTGAAATGCTGAAACTGTTCACACTTGCCAACGAGGGACGATAAACGATTTGTTTATGACGTAAACAATAGATTTGCTTTGTTTCCTTGTTTTCGTCTGTTTACATTATTCGACAAAAACTGATTGTTACAAAAATTTGTTAGATTGTATTTAAAGGAATTTGATTCTTCACTCTAGACATTAACCATAAACTTGTATTGGTAAGATTTATTTGTTTCTTCTGTTTCCTTTGTGTTTTTGATTGTTGGAGAAGCATATCATGTAATGTCAATGAAAGTGTTTGTTCAACCACCTTGTTGGAATATAGTGAAGGCGGCCAATCCACGTATCGTAAGAGGGGCTTCATAATCTGTTATCTTTTATAACCCTTCACAAGAGTCATGTTTGTCAACTAGCTGCTCTGAAATGGCAGCCAATTGCAGATGCCTGCCATTATGTTGAACTTTTATGTTGAATGTTGAATTTTTATGAAAATGTATTCCAACAGCAAACGAAAGACCAGTACTAAAGGTTGTGCGAATGAGATGATACCTAACAACTCGAGAGCACTTTTACATTCGCGGTCAAAATCCTATGAAAACAAAGTTTGAAAGAACGAGTCATATCTCGACTTTTTCTACCAAAGAACGAGCTCTTCCTACAGACAGTGTATATTAACGTGTTGGCTACCAGCACATTTGCCTGTATTACTTCATTGTCATATGACCAAAGTATAGGTCTGGATATTTCTTCTTCGTTATTGTTCGTTTCTATCAGAACCATGGTTTATTACAAATAAATAATTCTTTTAATTTCTAACGTCAACGCAATCCTGTATAGAATATCGTCACGGGGAAGTCTGAAGAACGTGCGTTTTTGAATACTATCTGCTAATGTAGAGGCCGGAATTTCTCCTCAAACCATGGTTGACTAATTACGAAAGTTTTCTCATGTATAATTCTTTTGAAGGTTTCCTCATGTTGATTTCTATTTGATTTTATAACTTTGTCTCGGATGACTCATTGATTGCAATTTCAGGTGGGTGTTCACTTACGTCATAAAAAGACTGTCTTGACGGCATGGAAGTTTATGAACACTATAACCATACAAAAAACGAAGCATGATTATTATTATGATGATCAGAAAGCCAATTTCAACACATTCCATTAAAAAGTTGAATAGCTGCATGTACAATTTTCCTAGCTGAAAAATTATCTCGTGGCACTAAAAACGAGCATTAAACTTCCGTTCAAGTCTATTAAGCTTGGTTTCCACCTTCTTATAAGAATTTCAAAATTCTTACAAAATTCTTACTGGAAACGTAAAATAATTCTCTCAAGTTAATAATTCTTCTGAAATTCTCACTGGTAAATCCCACTGGAGGAGAGGGCGAGCTTTAATGAATTTCCTTTACAAACGTTGAAAACTTATTCTTCCAGGCTTCGTGAAATTAGTGAACAAAAAGGAAGTTTACAATATAGTGGAAAAATGGATTTCTACTTCCAATAATATGTTTCTAAATGTGGTCCGTCAAGCTCCTTTTATTACGGTAGCAGCGAATACCGTATTAAAACACCCTTGGACTCCTCCTCCTGCGCTTTATTAAAACACCCTTGGACTCCTCCTCCTGCGCTTTAGAGTTTGCGATACTTCCTTTACTTGTGGTTGTACAAAGATCTAGTTTAAAAGGCAGTATTTCGGATGGATTTTTCGTTTATGGAATTATTATTTTTTTCATAGTCAAGAATTTTCTTATGACTGTTTTTTTCGAGGAAGACGCATATTTATTTATTTTTTTTTTCGATTAAAAAAATATTTTTAAAGTATGTATTTAATGGTTACAGCTCACGCATGTATATTTCTTTTGGTTGTGCTCGCTAACGTTGGGTAAATTTTAAACGTCAAGTACGTCTGCTGCTGCTGCTTTGCGCCATCTGGGTCTTGTTATCATGACTTAACGGTTAATTGTTTTTTAATTGTCTAAAATTTCAAGTAATAACGCCGTGTGCATCGTGCTTTGTGGTTATTCACTTGTTTACATCTAGCAACAACAACATTAGTCAAGGTTCTGTTTTGCTATTATGAATCTTTGCTGTATAATTTTCTTGTTGTTTTTTCGATATTATACTTTATTAGTAATTTTTTAATAAAGTACCCAGTGGCAAAATCTTCAAAAATCAATGAGGAGTGTGTTTTATTGAAACAGCAGTCGATATTGCTTGCCATTGCTATAGAAAACACTCCTTCTCATAGACTTTTTGAAGATTTTGCCCACTTTGTACTAATGACAAATTGATAGTTACCATAATATTTGTAAATATTTGCTTCATGACATGCTTTTTGCGCAATAACTGGGACAGGCAAATTGTTGGCATGACAATTCAAAACAAAACATTGTGATGTTCAATTACTCTCAAACAAAAGGAGCATCTATTCATACGAGCAACCACATAACATACAAACTAATCCGATATTACTTGATTGTATATAAAACGTCCAATTGTATCTGCGTAGGTCATATCCTTTACAAGATGGAGCTTTATACAGAGTTTCTTATGGGATTAACTTTCTCCTACTTATGATTGGTTCATTTTTTTGTAGGAAAAACATAGAAAGTTTCCACCTTTCTTAATTACAGGGGGAAGTTTCATATTAATTCTGTTGTTAAGTGCAAAGCCAGTTTTTAAATTCTGTACGATTGAGAAATTCCTAATCGTCACTTAATAACTAAATATAAATCACAAAAAATATAAATCACAAAAAATTCTGAAAATGATCTGATCTCTTTATTATGCTTCCTATAAAATATATAAAATTATTAATACATTTTAAACCACTAAAGAAATCCATGTGAGAAAAAGAAATCTCTGTTGTTGTTGTTGTTTGATGAGACAGGCTTGCAAAATTTATATACTGTTGTTTCAATCTCCAAACTTGTTTGGTTTTGTCAGAAGAGTCACGTTTTTTGACCTTCGACTGAATGGAAGTTGACTCTGCCTTTTTTAAATAGAAAAGAAACTAATGGAAAATATTATTTGATTAAAATTTAACGAGTTCTAATTTGGTTGTTTTTCTCACTTGTGGTTTATTTTTGTATGAGATTTTGTATTTAACCTTGAGTGTCGAAGGAATAAATTTTGTGAAGAGAATTAAATTAAATACGAAATACGTTTTTTTCGCCAGAAGGTCTTATAATTTCAAAACATAAGTATTGGTTTTAAAATGGTGATGAAGAAATTTGCCGTGGCCAAGCAGGTCTTGTTTCATTATTACGACTACTCCTTTTTTTTTGGTTTAGTGATTTTATTTAGAACATTTGTGATTCGAACATTTTGTTATTTGTTTTCTTTTGTTTTATGTAAAAATTGTCGGGTATTTATTTTAAAATGTGTTCTTAAACATTATTATTCAATAAAAACATTGATTTTTATGTAGCATCAGCAGCTGAAAATGGATATTAGCAATGCAAACGAAGACAAGAAAGATATTGAACCTATTCAACAGGTTTAAACTTTTTTTATATATATTTTAATTCCACAGAAGTGAAAGTATTTCAAATTAATAACTACCATGTATATGTATGATATAGCAACAATTTCTCTTCATCTAAGTTAACGGTACAAACCTTATAAATTATGTCTGGGTTAGTCAGTCGAGTCATGCCTCGTTCTTTCAAATATTTTTCACCGTAAATTTATAGTGAAAAGAAATTGTCAGATGAACATATTCGTAGGAGATGGTGTCGAGCAATTCTCTTCTTCATGTTGACTCTCCTTCATGTTGACCTATTTGCTCTTGCCAGTCTTTTCAGGGGCGGATCTAGAGGGTTATCGCAATTTGTGGAGGAGCACATTAACATAATTTCTGTTTTCAGTTCGTATCACCAATAGGCTTATTCACATGTTCTTCTTTTATACTTTAATAGCTAACATTCTCCTCCACAAACTTCGACTACCCTCTAGATCTGCCGCTGCTTTTAGTGACAAAGAGATATATTTTTGTTTTGAATAGGTGTTAGCACTTGGCGCTCCATATCCAATGATTGTGCTTCCGGTCGATGGAGAATACTGGATGGAGGGAAACTATCACGTACTTTCCAGAGATATAAACGACAGACCGATTTATCCGGCTATTGATATGAGTCGATGCTCGCTATCCGAAGATAACAGTGTATACAACTATCGGAGAAATTTTGTCGGAAAAGTATGCTATTCTATATTTTTAAATCCCTCCATTTATACGCCATAAAAATTATACCAAAGGCAGGTGAGGGAGGAAATAAGCTGTATTGATGAAGTCTTAGTCATAAAGTATCAAGAACTTTACAACAAGAACTTGCTATTTCAAATATGTTTTTCGTTTTTGTATTATACGGTGTTTTTAATATTTGTGAGTTTTTTCACCTCTCCAATACTAAAAAAGAAATTCTATATTTCAAATTATTTGATAAATTCATAAAACAAAGATTGAAAAAAAGACAGAAAAAATCTCTCCAAACAACTGATATATTCCTGCTGGCAAAACATGTTTAAACTATAAAATTTAACTTTTAATCTATGTACAGGAAACACCCGATAACTCGAACCTCCAACGTACCAATGAACATTGTTCAAATTACCTAATGTTCGTGTTACCGAATGTCTTTTTATGAGAGAATATTAGTTGAAGAGCAATGCTAAAACAGTTCGAGTTACTGAATGTTCGAGTTATCGAGTGTTCGGGTGATGGGGATTCTACTGTATGCGTCTGTTTTAAACCTTAATAACATTCTACCATTTTGCCATTAGGAACATTTAAATTTTGTTGGTATTGACAACAAACACGGTTCTGTACTGTTGTCTGTGCTGTTGGATCTTTCCATCGAAGATAATGTACCCGATCAATATCGGGTCATACTGCGCCTCAAAGATAGGACATTAGATGAGGTTATACCATCAACCACATTCACAACTGATATGCCAGGACCGAGAGATTTTATGAAGGTTTGAAAATATTTGGTTGTTATTCAACCGTATAGTGCACACTTATTAATCGACGTGTGTGACTTCTAAAATGCCAGTGCAGTGTGGATTATCGAAGCGTTCTTCTGTTCTGAGTATGTAACCTATCGTAACCTATCGTAACCTATCGTAACTTTGAGAGATTCCATACACATTTCAAGCTCTATTTGCCGATAAAACGGGAAAATATAAGAAAAAAGTTTTTGAGTTTTTTAGTGTCTTTTTTCAGACATAACCCACTGAAAAGAAAATTTATTTATTTTAAACTAAAATCTCAAATAAACACCTATTCCTGACCTCTTTGGAAATATTTCATCATTCCGATCGGGTGAACAGGTAAAATTTTAGGGACGGGGATAATAGATAAGGTGTTCCGCGAGCTTTGTCTATAATTGTAAACGATGCTTACATTCCTTTCAGTTTTGCGAAAAACAGGTTTACGTAGATTCAAGAATTTTTCCCCTCGTATTTCAAGACTCCTTCTAATCGAAGTTCCCACTCATAAAAAAAAAAAAATTTGTGTGGAGGAAAGACAATTTTCTTGTGCTTGATGTTGTAAGCAGGTGACAGTATCTGTTCTTTGTTTTGTAGCACTTTCTCGGAGAAGAGGAGGTAGAAGTCGAACGGTTCCATCCGGTATCAGTCCTCCGCGCAAGCGATGAAATCACCAAGTTCGACGAGCATACTGTAACGAATTGCTACAAAGTCGGCGTTGTACTTCAAAAATTTGGACAGGTAATGGACCTCCTCTATTTACTCATTCTTTCGCTCATTAAATTGGCACGTCATCAGTCCGAACTCATTCCCTCCTCCATACGTTTTTGACGGTGATTGATTGATCGATTTTTATTGTATTTAGACGACAGAGGAGGATTTTCTTCAAAATCAAGACGAATCACCGGCCTTCCGTGAATTTCTTGACCTATTGGGTACTCGTATAGATCTGAAAGACTTTCCAAATTACCGAGGTGGTTTGGATGTAAAATACAGTCAGACGGGTGAACAATCATACTATACGAATTACAAAAACAGGTTTGTTCTTTTAGCGAAGTCATTAATTGATTAAATATTTTGCTGTAAATACTCAACCAAATGAACTAATTTCATACCCGGTTTCCGATTATCCGACACGGGCATGGGTAGAGGTCGTGGGTTCAATTCCCACCCGAAGTAATAAAGTTTGCAATATATCCCGATTGAGTCTTCATGAATATTGAAAGTATTTCTTTGTAAAGTGAGACCAGTCCTTCGAAATATATTTTCATCCTTTTTTTTCTGCAGGGAGATGATGTTTCACGTATCCACACTTCTTCCGTACTCCTCCGCAGATGCTCAGCAACTTAGTCGAAAACGCCATATTGGCAATGATGTGGTCTGTATCATATTTCAAGAAGAAAATACTCCATTTTGTCCGTCAGCGTTTCGATCCCATTTTCTTCATGTGTGTGTTGTCGTGCAAGTGGAAGAACCGAATACAGAAAACACTAGATATAAAGTATCAATCACCGCCAAGGATGGTGTACCGAAATTCTCTCCATCTTTACCAAATCCTTGTATCTTTAAAAAAGGAACTGAGTTTCGTAATTTTCTTTTGACAAAGATATTGAACGCTGAGATGGGTGCAGTAAAAAGCGAAAAATTTTCAACACTAGCTGTAAGTCCAGCTTATATTATTACATGACATTTTTATTTTTTATCTCACTTGAAGGCTATATTTGTAACACTGTGTCTGTAACTTTACTTATGTAGGAGAGAACACGGACGATGTTACTACAAGGTTTAGTGAGTGACTTCATATCGAAAAACGAAAAACTTTTAGAAGACGAAGGCTCGGTTTCAAATTGCGACACTACGTCGTCGAAATCGAACACCAACAGCATCCTTTCATCGTTTCGTTCAGCGCTATATCGACGAGAACGGTCGGAAAGCATCGTGTTCGGTAATTCGGTCAATCTAGTATCGGCAAAGAACAGTGGACAGTCGCTTTCGCTAAACGATATTAGTTCGCTTAGTGTCCACGAGACTAACAATAACAGAAAAGACTCGAAAGCAGAGGTATGCTTCAAGATGTTTTTTCTAATGGGCCAGATCAAGACAGATCTAAACAACTTCATAGGTAGAGCGATAACGTATTGCCAGGCAACCCAGGGTATTTTTATTAAACTTTTTGGCATTAACATTTTTTTTGTTATTAATAAGGTAAAGAAAACATCCAAAGAAAAAAAGAAATTGAAGAAGGACAAAAGGTAATCATTCTTTATCCCAAAACACGTAAAAACGACCACAATATAACTGAACCAGTAATGGTATAAAATATTTAACAAGTCCATTTTATTTGTATCGTTTATGATGTATTTACAACATTCAAATCTTTTTGAATAGTATGAATGTCCATTTCTCATTTCTTCACGTGCACATCGATTTCTTTTTCGAAACGATTTTTTTAACAACCTTAGCATTAATAAACGCGGTATATCTTAAAGAAGATTATTTTGATGATTTTCTAAAATTCAGAGATCAGAAAAAGTAGTGCTATTTATCTAATAACTCTTCGTAAGTACACCAAATGTAATATATAAATCCAAATCCTTAATTTTAATTTCAATGTTTTCTCAAAACGATGAGAATTTAACCTTGACAAATTTTGACCCTCACAATAACGAGGAAAAAAAAAAAGGATCTTAGATTCCAGTAAACCGATGTCAAGTAGGAAGGACTGCAATAATCAAGACCTTATTTTTAGACTATCGTCTTCATCGATTTCGCCACGCTCAAGAAGCCCGACTAGTTTCCATATGAATGGTGATGCTTATCAAGCCGGTGACATAAGTCCTACGCTACGACACCCTTCAACGTATAGAACTGACAATCTTTCTCAAACGAAAAGTCGACAATTCACAAATCATCTCTTTGACACTGAAAATTCACATACTCAATCGCTACCACGTAATATGTTGTCGAATTTATATAACGGACGGCAATCACCGGTAAGAACAGACGTTAATCATCGTTAGTTTTACTATACTATAAGCTTTGAGTTTCATTTTTAATACGTTTCAATATATATATATAGAGTCCTAAACATGATCGAAGACCAGTTAGTCACGTGATAACAGCCAATAACGAAGAAGAAGAAGGAACGTTCAATACGGGTATGTTTCTTTCGAATTGAAACGATGTTTATTTCAACTGAATACTTCAATACTTCTTTTATTTCAACTGAATACTTCAATACTTCTTTTAAACAACTCAAAAACTTAATTTGACTGTGTTCATTTTCAGTTGCTGCTCAAATGGAGATCGATAAATTGAAAGCCGAGGTAAACAAGTTAAAAATGGATAAGATGGACTTAGTGAGGCAGAATGTGGTAAGGAAGATTTATTTTTGAATTTGAAATTTTCGTTCTTAGTCTCCTCCATCTTCGCACTTTAACAGAAGCACGACAAATGACACACCTATGTTGCAAACAATTTCTATTCATTAAACATGGACAAACTCACAACAATTCAAAGAAAGAATACGTCAAATCAAATCGTCTTCTCTATCATCTTTATAATCCAGTGCAGTACAACCGGGGTCTTCAAAATCTCGTTTCATTTCTCTATTCTTCTACTTCGTCCGTACCGTTGACAACTTACGAGTTCGATCAATTGCTGATCGATGACTATGTTCTCCTCACTCATGCCATTGTAGCATGTTAAATATTTAAACATACAATCGAAACCACCGCGACAGAAAACGTTTATCAGTCGAAACTTGTACGAACGAAAGCATCACACATTATCGCACTCGCACGTGTTTTCGATTTTAGGCAAAAACGACTTTTTTTCCACTAGCTCTTAAGAGATCAGAAAGAGAAACGCGATGCCATCATCAAAAATCAATATGTTCAAGGTAAACATTGAAAAGAAATTGAGTTTAACCAGGGATACGACTGAAAATCTGTTATTCCCTAATGCTTCTGACATTGCCCGTATTTTTCTATTGAAAAGTAAGCAGTACATGGTCACATTGTCCCACTTTAAACTGGAGAAAATGGACCTGTAAAATGTTTTTACATGCTATACTAGTCTTTCTTTAAACTTATATAACTGCGAAAGCATGTTTAAGATTGAATTATCTGCTATCGGAAATTCCAAAATAAACCCCTAGATATACAGAAGAAATACTTTGTATACGATTGTATGAAGTTCGGATAATTTGGTTATTAATTATGAAACTTGCTTTTTCACGCCTTGTGTCTCGCTTGTTTCGTTCTTGTATGTTTCTCTTATTTTGGTTATATCATGTTAACTAAAAAGTGAGAGGAGAACATTTTCCAGGCGCGGAAATTAAATAGTATTATTGAATTTGCTGGGAAATTTTTAACTGGTCTGTAAAGTTGTTAATTATTAAGTTTTACTGACCATTTCTCCTCACTATAAATTTACGGTGAAAAGGCTTATAAAAAGAACGAGGCATAACCTCGCTAACCCGGACAAACTTTACAAGGTTTGCACGACAAGGTGAGGAGAATTTGTCAGTTGATCTATATGAATGCTAGAGAATATGAGGATAGCAGAAAGATCTGTAGATCCATGTATGAAAAAATGTGGATTCTTTCCTATTTTCAGTGCAATTAATATAACCTCTTCTTCCTTTTAGACTCACCAGCAAGAGATCAAAAAGCTAAATGATCGCAGTCTAATGCAAGCTGTTGATTCATATACGTCACAACTTAAAAACTTACAACAAACACGTCGATTTCATCATAACGCTACACCAACGACCATCACAGAATTTGTTTAACCCTAATTTGTGGTGAGATGTACCTAGCGAGAAAAACTCACGCGATTTGGTACATGTATATAAATTGTATTTATGATTTCTTGTAAATAAAAATTCGAGTTTATTCTGAGGATTGTCTAGTGTTCTTTTTGAAAGACAAAGGATAATCTAAAGGGGTTATGAAAGGGGATTTGTTATGAAAGGGTTTTCGATTGACTCTCAGAATGTTCTTAATAGCAAATTTCTATCATCGTGTTCAAGAAGTAATTAATGGAGTAGATAGCACATCGATGATCGATCGAAAGTTTTATCCTCTGTTTGCAAGCAAAAATTGTTAAAAAAAACTTGAGAATCATTTTTCTAAAATGCGCCTGCTTGATTGATAAGAACAGAGGCCTCTGACAAAAGACCAAATTTATTGATCGATTATCAGACAATTCTAGACAACATCCAGAGCCTGTTCTCTCATGCTTGAACCAAAACACCACCTAAAGTGTATTGGGCTACGAACGTTTGGGTGTCAATACAAATCACCTTTCATAAGAAAAACAGAAGATCCAACTTCCCATCGAATCAACTTATGAAATTGTGCAATTGTAAGCAACTTTATTGCAGTTGACCTGTTTCTTTTACCAATGATTCAACAACTTTTGCCTTAAAGCACTTTCATAAGTTTTAGAATCAATTTGATTCTGTAGCATAAAAAAGCTACTTCAACTGACAATTTCTAATTTCTTCTTCAAAATTAGCACTGGATATCGACTGGATATTGTTTTGGAATTCTAATTTTGAAGCTTAGTCGCTGCCATTATTGTAGGACCGTGAACCGAAAATTACAAAAAATTACTAATGCTAACATTCGGATTTAGACAGTAGAATATTATCTTTCCATAAACTATTTTGAAATAAATGCATAATCTAGTTTTAGAAAAAGCAGCAAATTGTGGTCAAACTATAGATACGACAGTAAAATCTATATGAAGCGTACACTCTCTATAAAGGGACATTTCCGCATGAAGGACACATACTAGCAAAGAACAACATGCTAATCAGGGCCCGCGATACAAAAGTTTCGTTAGAACAACTTTCTAAATCACCTAAAATAGCTATTTTGAAGTCGTTTCTCGACAGAATAAAGGCATAGCAATGACTCTTTTTTTTTTTGACAAGATAGAAATTGTAGAATTTGTATGCGGAAAAAGTGGTTGCGTTAAATGCTTTCCCAGCAGACGTGAAATTCGTATATTTGTTCCTATGAATATGAGCTAGCTGGTCTTGCGGCCGGATTTAAGCTTATTCTACTAATTCGCCTTTTCGATTCAAAAATTAAAGGCTGACTTAAAGATAATGAACTATTATAAATAGAACTGAGGGTTCCCTTAATCTCTCATTTGAACAATAAGAAATGGGTATGGAAGGAGCGGTTGACTTATATCAAAATGGCAAACAAACGAGGTTAACAAATGATTGATTCTCTCTCTCCTTTGTAACAGTTCATTATCTATAAGCGTGGTTCCAATTAACATAAAAAATGTTGCACAACAGATAGAACGCTAATGGAAACAAAAGTCGTACAACACAGCGATTGTTGTAGAGATAGACAACAACTTTCCTTCCTAGTAGTTTTTATTTTTTTAATGGAAATAGTACCTCGTGCGACAAATGTTGTACGAAATCGCATGATCTCTTATGTTAATGGGAACTTCGCTTTACATTCAAAAATCGCGCAAAAAAACGAGACAAGGAAACAAGATGACATAGTATGAATAGAAAAAACAATTTTTTTAACCCAAAATACAGTTAGACTATAACGAACATTGTTCGGGATACCGATGTTCGAGTTGTTGAGAGTATTAATTCATAAGGAATGTTAAAATAGTTAGCGTTACTGAGGGTTCAAATTACGGGGATTCTACTGTAAAATAGGAATGTGAAAAATTGTTGCATTGTCAATTTTTTACTTGTGGCGCGGGCCCTGCTCATCGACCTGAACTTATGACAAGCGAAATATGGAACAAATTATCAGCCTCGCCATAGAAATACGCCACACACAATCGTGAAAAACAGACCGTATTACGATACTCGTATCATTGTATTAATTGGAAAACCAGCTCTCCTTGGATTCCCATCTGTAACTGTTGGTTCTTCTACTAGTCGACTTACCACCACTGATACGCTGCTTTTAAAGACTGAGATTCGAACACGGGCTTCATCGGTCGCGCTATAAGGCACTATCCACTACACCATCGCTGCACGATTGGCATCAAAAAGCCATCCAGAGAAAAGAGAGAGACAATTACAAAATTAACGGCTTTATTCTGTCATAATACAAGTTAACAATGACATATTAAAATTAAAAAGGTAATTACTGGAGGAGTAATAATATTTCACTTGATGTAGTAGTAAAAAAAAAACACCTGTTCAAAAGTCAAAAGTTCAGAAAAATATACAAATCGACCTAAATACTATCCAGGCACCTTTGAAATCACCTACGATACTTGGAATGTTTCTCGTACTTATCGCCGGAACGGTTCTTTTCACGAATTTTTTCTTTAATATACTTTTCTTTCCTGTATGGTGGACTTGCCGACTTTCCTCGTTTTACTGGAGAACGACTTTTTCGTTTCGATTTTGAATATACGCCATGTTTAGCGTATTGTCCATTACTGTCTTTACCGTCACGAATACGATTTCGAGAGTCACGTGACTTTATTTTACGATGATTATCCACTGGACTGACACTGCGACGAATTTTGGACGGAACAGCGTGTCTATCAGTATCAGAATCACTACTCGGTGAGCGACGTTTTTTATTCTCAAACTGTTTTCGTTGCTTAGCGTACTTTTTGGTTGGCAGTTCGGCGTCACTTGCAGATGAATACTCTGAAGATTCATCACTTTCAGACTTCCCTCTACGGTTACGTCCATCTTTGTCATTCTTCCTTTCACTGCAAGAAAAGGACGTTGATTAGCAAAACTCGTCGATGGTATCAGTTTAAACATTAGGGAGCGAGCTAATACTCCAACACCGTTTCACAAAAGACTTGTACTGACAGCACTTCGTGAGACCTTAAAAAATTAGTAAACTTACTCGCTTGCCGGCCTTCTATGTGCGATAACTGAACTGACCACACGTTTTTCTGGTATCTTATCAACAGGAGAACCTATCATAAAAGAAATGTTGTGTCAATGAAACAATTCCAGGTTGTTTGTTTAAGGGCGGATTCAACAACATCCGACAAAAAGATATTCTTCGCCGTCGGTGGGCACTCCCCCTTAGGTGCTGCTATTAAATCTTGTTGCAACATATAATCAGCGTACAACTTACTGGTTTTACTGGAAGGTTTGGATGTATTATTATTGTTGAGCGCAGTCACAGCCGGCTGTGTAATCGAAGTAACATGTGAAGGTGTAAAGGAACCGTGAGTAGCATTGGGAGTATCTGTGCTACTTTTAGCTGCTTCTTGTTTTGCTTTCCTTAATTTGATAACAATTGATTCTAAGTGAGTGATTTTTCTCTAAAAATTGAAATACTTTTCCAATTCGAGGGAGACTTAATTGAATTACAAGTTACACTTCCTCACAGTTGAAATTCATTCTTACCCGTGGTCTTGAGTACAAGCGCAAGATTGATAAAGCAATGTCTTCGATATCATCATAAGTGGCATCAAATAATTCCCACCATGGAGGACGCAAAGGAAGACTAACCTATTTTACGAAAACAAATTCCGTTGAAAATTAGAACAATAATCAACTGAAAGATTTCAAAATATCGATGCTTCGCGATAGACCTTATCTTCTGTATACAATCAAAACTTGAACTCAAACTGGCGATTCCACAAAGAGACCTTCAAAAACCATTCATCGAAATGAAATGTGTGTGTGTTGAAAACGACACTTTCATATCAGAAGAATAACGAAAAAATTATATCTTTACCTTACAATTTCTGGCAGCAAGAAATATACACGAACATGCAACGATTTCCGGTGAGAAGCGTACGAAAACATCTGTACGTAAACTATCATTCATATAATTCCTGAAAAATAAAATGTCAGAAAAATAAACCAAAACTTCTGAACAACCCACAGTCAACATTTTATAACTAGATTCGTTAGTTTACAGGGTTCTCTCTTTTTATTCTCACTTTTATTATTACAAAAAACAACAAAGGAAAATTTAGGAGATTTCGGAACTCTCAAGAAGTCCAAGATGCCTTGCTGGACAGTTGGTTAAGGCAAAACAAGTTCACTATCAAGTTGAATGATTTGCAGCAGAAGAGCAGCAACCTTAAGAAATTACTTTGCAATTGCCACTTAAAATATACGAATGGCTAAGCGTAAGTAGCACCTACACTCCATCAAAATAATGCATCAAAATAATGCATCAAAATAATGCATGTGAGAGACTTCATCACTTAGGTTTGACTTGAGTATGGCTTGAAATTTAAAATGATCATTTGCTCCAAATTTAGGAGATTCTGAAAAAGTGGAGAATATAAGGATTTTTTAAGACACTTCGTTTTAAGGATTCTTTTTGAACCAATTTTTTTTGTCACCCTTTAAAACCTGTTTCCAGGCAATTACATAATTCAAACAAATTTTCATTTTATAGATATCAAATAAAATTACCATGCTTTTCTGGCTAATGCAACATTTTTCTCAAGTCCTAATATTTGTAAATATGTGATAATGATCTAAAAACCGTAAAATATAAATTATATAAATCACTCAGGTTAACAGGGTACATAAATTTAGCAGAGCATAACCAAAAAGGATTTGGAATGCATGCAAAATAAAGCATGAATAATTGCTTACCTTGTGAGGATGTTTCACATGGACACAAAATCCAAGCTCCTATGTGAAAATTAACAAATAAATTTATCAAGAGTGAGTATTGGTGATGATACTTTCTTGTTTAAAGCTTCAAAACGTTCTGTTTTGAAAATAACTGAAAACAACTCTTATAAAAAAATGCAATAAAAAGGTTAACACTGGAAAACAAAATGTAAAATATATCAGCTTTGTTATTTGAATCATCACAATTGAAGGTAGGAAGAAAAATGTACCTTGAGTATTCTTCTTTCAGCTTTTATAATTGAATTTTTTAAATTATAATAATGGTTGCCTAGGAAATCCATGGGTGTATGTGGTCTGTAAATTAAACATGCAAATAATTAAAGTATTGAAAAAAAGGGGGGTATGAGCATAGAAACTTTTCTTTCTTCAATCGATACAAGACAGAACAAGTCCTTGTTTGCTTGTTTGTTAATTTTTTAGAGTTGTGTGCAACTTGGTTTTTTAGTCTTTAGCAATATGGTTAAATTTGGTTGCATATAAATTTGCTGTGTTTCCAGATGGTTTTCTCTTGAATTCTGTTCAAAATAATTGACCATGTATCATATCTCACTAACAATTTTTCCAATGGTCACACCTAGAAAATAATAAACAAAAGAATTAAAAAAACAACAAGAACAACTAATAATCACTTATTGCCTATGACTATGGCAAAAATGACGTTTTTCCCAAAAATGGCAAAAAGGAAACAGCAAAACAATGAAGGGGAACAAATTGTTGACATTTTGATAGTTTGATTATTTCATTTGGTGGAAGACTCGTGTGTAATAACAATAGAGAGAAGTGATATTCATAAAGTAAATAACCGGAGGTGCTTATAAAAGTTGAATTCTGTTCCTTTGCCATATATACATAGGCTAAAGGAATTTACAGAAGCGTTCGTACACGGCAATGAAGAAACTTGAAAAGGGCACTCCGCACAAGGAAGTTGCTGGTAATCTTTCTTTCCTGTTCAATCATCTTTTATTAGTCATCAATTATCGAAGTACGGAGATGTTCAAATTAGGGAAAGTCAAATTATGGAGAGTCCAGTGTCTTTCTACATTCTTTTATTCCACATATTAAATAAAAGCAGATGCTCACACACAAACTTCAATTCTGCCCTTGTCAAGGTCCAATTTACAAACTTTAATTCAGTAGACAAAATTGAAATGTGGAAACTTGTCACCTCTGTTGACGTTGTTCTGCTTGACCCCTTAGGAAATATAAAAGCTGAAAAAGCAGAGACATGACTTGCAACAGTATGACATGTTGATGATAATGAAGATATATTACTGAGAAAACTGGATGCTGATCCAGAAGGAAAACAAACTGACGAAGCTTACAATGCGTTTCAAAATTTATTTCAAAACTTGAAAAAGTTTCTATGAAAAATGACATTGAGTTTGAACACTTGTATGGTAACATACATGAACATGACATTAAGTTACCAGATACAATTTTGGCCTTTAAAGTACAATCTTTAAAGAGATAAACCTTAAAGATGATGAAACGAAACTTTCCTTTTCCAGGATGTTTAAAAAAATTGTAGTAAATTCCAAGACTTTTTTTACTATGAACAGAAGTTGCGAAAAACTAAATCCAATGATGTGATTCAATGATGCATTGGGCCAGCCAATGTCCACATGCAACTTAGGAACATTCTGTTAATAGAAGTTGAACTTATACTTATGAGCAGTGCGACTACTCAAGAGTTAAACAAGCAGGAGATTTTTGTTGCAGAAGTGGTTAAGTCTGCAGTCATTGACACAGCATACATCAAGATGGTTGCCAGAGTGGAATGGTTTAATGATTTTGTTGAGAACTTAACATATGACAAACAAAAGAATTCCGATACTGCATTCAAATTTGGAGAGGGTAGAAAAGAGTGACTGCAATTAAAAAAGCAATCATTCCTGTCAAAAAGTGCCACATTGAGATTGAAACCATGTAAGAAAATATTCCTCTCTTACTCAGCAAAAGTTCACTGAAGAAAGCTGGTGCCATTACTGACATGAATAATTTGAAGCCAAGATGCCTCAGTTCGCACGTTTATGAAATGCTGGATTAGTCTTGGAGCACCAAGCAAAGTATTCTCTGATAATGCTGGGGAATTTATCGGTGACGATTTTGTAGTAATCTCTGTTATATCTCTGTTCTGTTGCTTGGTCCTGAAGGAACACTTTTAGTTCATTTAGTGTCATTAGGCAATTAATTTTTGTGGTTCAAGGATTTTTCTTCGTTTTTTGTGGAATGTGAATAAGGGCAAAAATGCAAAAATTTCATAAGTAGAATCCTGGTAACTTGAACCATCGATAACTCAAACTTCTTTAGTAATCCCCTTGATGTAATACTGGTAAAAGACTCTCAATAACTCAAACATCCAATATCTCAAACAATGTTCATCGGTCCCATGTTCGTGTTATCAGGAGTTTACTGTATGTCAGTTGAAAGCTGCTTATCCTAGCTAATTCATTGACTAAAAACGTACAACAACAGAGTATTGTTCAGTTGGACGAAGACCCCGCTGTATATATATTAATTTTACTTTTCTAGACCAAAAATATAGAGCATAATGTTAATATATGCAGAACAGATTCACTCTTTTTCTAAAAGAACTTTCCTAGGAGTAGACTATCCTCCAGTCCTGGTCATTATTCTGGGTCCTATCAAATATGAACATACAATGCCAAACAAAATATAAAAGTCTTAAAACCTGCAAAAGCATGACACATCGTCCTTTAACGTATCAGCAAGTTGTTCATTAGTTTGGATCCAATCAATATACAATCAATATTGAGTTTTATCGCTCACCCATAAAATTTGTCCAGTTTTCGATCGTAAAATATCTCATTCTCTCAGAAAGTGGTTTATCAGGCTCAGAATGATTAGTTGAAGTTGGTTGAAGTGAATTGATCTTAACAATTTGTTCTACGATGATACTATTCTTGTCTTGAGGTTTCTTGGGGCATATCTGAAGGTTACCTTTTCTTCTCTTCCAACAGGGAGCATGTCACACAACTGAGGTATAAGTTGACTGGTAAAATGTTCATCTCCAGGCAAAGAAAGCCATCTACATGAACAGCTATCATCCCAATCAGTACACCTTCTTTATACCAAGAAAAGAGGTTTGGATCGACATGAGATATGTTTCCTCCTAATAATGCCATGGTATTTTGGACACGCTGATACCATTTTGGAGACACATCGGAGAGGCCATGACACATTTTCCATACATGTCCTTGTTCACAATTAGCTTCAGGAGGTGGATGAAGAAACACATTTCTATCCATGAGCTCACCTTGCTGTTCTGATGTTGATACTTTTCCTTTTCCACATGTTTTGATTAATGATGGAAATCATTACTGAATCTTTAGCACAGGTTGGTGAATCTTTTTCGATGTGGTCAGTTTGCTCTTCATACCCACGGTCAACTACACATGCTTTGGGTTTTAGAACATCATTCGATGAACAAAGCCATTTTTGATGATTAAATGGTACTTCCTCATAAACATGGTAATTCTTCCAGCTGTTGAGTTCTGCTTTTTTTGTAGCATCAAATGATTTATGTTTCAACACTATATCAGTAGTGGCAATATTGGCATCAAAATCTTTCTCAAGAATTTGAAGATCAAGACCTGTAGTTTCCCCCTGATGATTTATAGGATGGGCTTAAATGTATCTTGAAGCTTAAAATAGGACTATAACAGGTCCCTCCTGGTCAAGAACTTTCGCAGGCAGTTTCCATCGTTGATCATCCTCTCGTTTGTGGCATACATTTTCATCAATTTGCTAGGTGATTTGGTAATTCCTTTGTCTTGTTTGCTTATATAATGACCATTTAATCTTTTCTGATGATTGCATTAATAAATGCTTGTTGCCTTGCATGACCAGCAGCAAGGTGTTGTTTCAGGTGTTGTTTCCAGAGCTGGAAGTTCTGCAGTGAGGCTTTGGCCGTAGTTTTGGATTTCTGTCAAATACCAGTTGTCAAATACCAGTTGACACTTTGGGTTATTAAAAAATTCTTGGCACTAATAGCCTAAGCAAGTGCAGTTTCCCAATCACATTTCGTATCTTCCTTGATTTTCAATGTTTGGTTATGGTGTTCACATAAACCATTACTCCATGGTGAATATGATCGAGTTGTTGAAAGCTTTATGCAAAATGTTTCCCAAAATTAATCCACCTGTCTAAAGGGACCACTTTCAACCACCTCCTATGTTTATTTTAGTAGGAAGTTCACTGTATAAAACGCCCACCTGTATAAAACAACCACTTATCCTCTCAATAAAACTTCAGACCCTTTCTGATGGTAAACTTGCCAAAATTTATCAACATACTCCTCCCCAAATTCTCATTAATAACTATCACATCCTATTTAATTCTTACCTAGGATATGTCTGTCAAGTCTGGGCACAATCGCAAACATTCATATCTTAATTCTCCAAAAAACTTAAACTGATAATATTTAACGGACCTCAAACACCCTCATCTCATTATTTCATGATCTTCATATTCTCAAAATCTGACCTTGTTAGACCGTTAAACATCCTATTCATGCATCAGTACTTGCAATTCAAACTGCCAATTGACACCTGTAATACTTTTGACTTCGGCATACTTTGGGGTTGCTTTGTAAATTCTAAACAGTATGAATCAAATTCCTTATCTAACCATGCAATATCTCAATGGAACTCTCCATACAACAACTTTATCCTAATATTGACCTTTCAGCCTTAACCTATAATCAGCTAAAATCACTGATCACAAATCACTTCCTTGACTGTTACACTGTAACTAACTAGCTATATCTACTCTTTCTACATATCAATATGTGCATTGTCATTATTTGTATGTGCTTATCTGGTGGCCCCAGCTGATTAGTGTTTTACTATTGGGGTGGTCTCCAGGTTATTTTCTTTTTGAATAATTTAATCCTGTAACGACTTGATGTATGGCATATAAAATACTACCAAATGAGCCAAATTTAAATTCATACAAAGATAAATTTCTTAGCAATCAGGATTCCAAATAAGATTCTTACATGATTAAAGCTTGATTCTTCAAAATTTCTCCCCCTTTATTTATTTCAAATTACTTTAAAAGGAAGAAAGTTCCAGGAATAAAAGTTTGAGGCATCAAAAATTTAGCTGTTTTAGAATTTTTTTACAAGAACATAAATTTGTGAATTAAATAAGGTTAGGGTAGGGAGACTTTGAATCACTAGCTGATTTTACCAAATCCTTGAATGGACATTATATACAGCTAAACAACAAAGGACACTATTTGCAACAAAGAACTTTGCAGCAGGGGAAAATATTTGACTAAATGAAACTATCACCATTATACATACCAGATAGACAGCAACCTGCTCTACAAATTCCACACTTTTGTTCTTGATTAACCATGAACAATGAACTAATATGTTATCTCAGTATCAATTTGCAAGACATTCATTCGGGTGTACTCTGTAACTCATTTGTTGCATCCCACTTTTCAATTCCAAGTGTTGATGATGATAAATAGGTTTGTTTGTTTATGCAGTTCATATTTGCAGGTTCGTAGACAATCCAAACGAATCCAAGGTTTTGCATTGTATTCTTTTGGAATGAAATTAAGTTTCATTAAGTTAATTCATGAAATTAAGATTCCAGACTTGTATAACTTACTAAATCCAGATATTTGTATAGATATCAAAACATGTGCACCTCAAACACATCAAATTACTATTGGTTGAAATCAGGTGTGGGATGAATGCTTAACCAAATTGTCCGTTCAGTTTATATCATATTTCAACTACAGAGAATGTTATTTCTTCCAGTATATAATTCTTTTCCAAAAATCCATTTATTTCAAATTATGTGGTTTCATAAATTTTTGTTTTCTCAAAACCAAGCTACACATTGTTGCAGTCATTACATACAGGACATATGAAATTAACAAACAAGCAAAAAAGAACTAAATAAATGAACAATCTTGCCTTGTTACTCCATCAATAACAACACACCACATCATGTATTCCACATGTTGACAAGAAAGAGGACATGAGTGATGGTTGAATTTTGATAATTTGGATGCTGCATATAAAGCAACTGAATATGGCCATTGTCAGCTTTACAATGCTGTCTTGTATCGACTGTAAAAGTAAAGTAGGTGAAACGTAAGAACAAATGAATTGCTTGTGGACTAAGAATTTAGTGGAAGTTTAAGTCATATAATTTCACTTAATTTTGGAAGATTTTGTTAGGCCCAATGATGAGAGAAGGTTCTCTCGAAACATAGCCCAACGTAAATCAACAGGTCCATGACATGATAAACCTCTTCATTTATTATCACTCAATTTTGTTTATACATCTGAAAACATATCAAATAGTCAACCACACAAAAAAGGTTGATGGTTAGGGAATGTATTTAGTGAACATATATCAGAACGATTCTCTTAAAGTTCCAGTTGGTCAAGTTCTTGATGCCAAACTTATTCATGGAATTTAATCCCAAATTAAATGGAATTGTCGGATAACATTCCTACCTTATTTTGTTTTTTAAATGTTAGACCAGGTTGAATTATAGAGGTAGCAATTCCTGACATTCCAAATGAGGAACCAAGCTTTTAGTCAAATTTTCAAAAAATACTTTATACTTATCGATAACTTTAGGGTTTTGAATCACAATAAGCTGGAAAATTCATTGCATCATTTGTTCTTGATTACAAAACTGATTGAGCATCAAAGGAATAACTTTTTCCTATGTGCCAAAACTTGACTCAAGCTTCCAGTAAGAACCATTTTCCACCTAATGACTGTTATATTTTTTCGAGATTATCAAGAAATACACAATTATTCATTAAATGTTAGAAATCAGTTCAAATAATGCTTGCAACATGATGGTAGCAGTAGTTACTACTACACATTTAACATTGGATACCAAATATGTACTTACTTTTTAAAAAATCTCTGTTTCACATGTTCATAAACATTAATAATATCCCTGATCCTACGAGGACTCTCTTCTATCTTTGCAGCTAAGAATACAGCTGCCATTGCACTGATCTAAAGGTACACGTCATGAAAAGTGAAAGCTAAATTTCTCCATAAAGCAGGAATCACAAATATGTGCTGTCCAGGTTGTCTATACTCAATTAGGATAAATAAAATAACACCAAACAATAATTTCTTTTTTACATTTTTCAACTTAAGAGTTATTACTGGGCAACTTGTCAGTTGGATAACTCTTACATCAAGCATTTATGAAACCTGCTAATGTGAAATACAACATAGTTGATGTAAAAAAAACTAACCTCCATTTCATGTTTAACTAGAGATTTTGAATAATAAAAACGTTGTAATAACACTTGGCCAGTAGCCATCGCAACCTAGAATGATTGAAGCAGATTATACATATACATACAAACTTAGGCACAACATTTAACAGCTTTGAATCTAACATTGTACTTTAACTCTGATTTGATGAACTATTTTACACTGGATATTATATATGTAAGGTAGTTTCATCTAAGTTCGACACAACAACTTTACAATCCAATAAATGAAAAAGGAAACCTAATTGTGAAAAATCCATTGCTCTGATCAAATCAGCATCAATTTCTTGCATCTATTCTGAAATAGCTGTCACAAATTATATAGTGTGCAATACATGAAATAATTGTCACAAAATGCAAAATTTGACAATAATTGCCTAAACACCAACTATTGCCATTTTTGACCCACAAACTACTTTTTTCCACAATGATTGTTACAATTTTACTAATTTCAGCAAAGCTATAGCGACCTTACCTGTGGTAAACGAAGTAATAGTCCAGCTATTTGTATCAACTCACATCCATATATTCTCATGTCGTTTTCTGTATCTCTGTCTAACCCATCTTTCATAGATGGTGTCTCGTCGATTTTTTCGCTGGGAATAATGCAATTTTCAAGGGATATAATTATATCATCGTAATCGTATTCTTTCTGTACTTTCTTCTCATCTGGTACAGCCATTACTGGGTGTTATATGTTGTTGACTGAATAAGAAGAACCCGCGCGTAATAAGTCGCAGGAGAAGCAAAATTTCTTCTTTTTGAATTGAAGGAAATAAGCGGCTCCAGAACGTTTTCCCATAAAGCCTTGCAAAAAAATATTGTTATTACCGTGCTGGTCGAGTATACTCGTCAAACTATTTAATAAAGTTCGTGGTATTGCCATCTCGTCAAGTTTCAAATCAAAATGGTATCTAGAGTAATGAAGTGATTGTAAACAACACATGGTCTACTCTCTCTGTTCTGTTTCTTCTTCACATTACTCTAACTAACTCGTTTAACCCCTTTTTGTTTTTTGTTTTTCGTACATAGATGGATCCGCTGTGACTTAAGCTGTTTCTGTATTCATATGTCCCGATGATTACATATCAAATGTCCAAAATTTGTTCTGTGCGCTCTATTTCTTTTGTTTTTTTTTCCTCCCACACAACAACAACAATTTAAAACTTATACAGTCAGGGCAACTCCAAATTAGGCTTTAAAATTTGAAAAATCCAAATTAAGCTTACTATGCCTAATTAGTCGCCTCAGAGATCCAAATTAGGAACACATAAGGTAAGGGCATTTACTCATGCTGCACTAACCTTCAGCATCCAATAAATGAAAAAGGGAACCTAATTCACGTTCAAAATGATGTAAGATATGAAATACAATATCAAAACAACATTAGTAATAAATATAAAAACATTTCTTTCCTTTAAAGATTAGATATACGGAAGCAAAAAGGCACACCCAGAGAATTTATTCTTGAAGGTAAGTTCTACACGATTTTGGAGATAATGCAGCCATTATGGATTTTGATGTTTTACTGGGGCATAGTTCACGCTTTTTTCGCTATCTTAACATAGGAGAAGTAAGACCTGCCATGTGAAAATGTCTTGATTGTTGATTTTCTTCTTCTTCGTACCTACTTTTATTCTGGACTGTTTGGGAGAACTTTCTGCACTTTGTCGGGACTTTTTGGAAGATAAACGGAACTTTTTAATCAATTTTTCCTAAACTTTCAGCCGAAGCCGAATTGCAACTTGCCCTTGCGGTGAACCGTTATCACAATAAAATCCATAATGGTTACATTATCTCCGAAATCGTGTATCCTCATCATGCTTCTATTCTTGTAACATTAAAATTGAAACGATTAATAGGGTATTGTTATTAAGAGATAATTTCAAATTAAAACTATCGGGTCAACATAACTTACTGTAACCTTCCATTTTAAAAGTTTTTAAATTTTTTTCATTGATTTATCATTTCAATTTTAATGTAGTGACGAGAATAGATCCTGCCAAGAATATATGCCCTTATTAGGCTTCATCGAAACAAGAAGTACCATTTGCACGCTCCATGCCATTAGTTCTATAGCGAATCTGGAAGCGAAGCCTCTGGTGTGATTTTTCAATATTCCAATGTAAGCTAGTTATCTACAAAATTGTTGTTTTCCACCTAATTTGGCATAATTCAAACTACAAAGGCGGGTTAACAGTTCTAGTGAATGGACTGCGCAAATTGAGCGACTCAATCTTGCAAATGTACAAAATTTGCTAATTTTGCTAAAATTTTATTAATTCTGCAAAAATCGTCACAAAAATTTGTTGCGACTGGCCGAAAAGGTTGGAATTTTTAACTTCTTTGTCGTTCGTCAACGACCACAAAAAAATCTGTTTTTTAAACTCTGCACATGCGAGGGTGTTAAGTTTACTTAACACTAGTTAACCGGGGGGCTCAGCACAGAAGAGAGTTGGTGGGCCGTTAGATGCAGCAGGCAGGCAGGCACGCGGCAATTCAGGGTTTGTATCATTTTTGACCTTGTGTTATCGTTTTTGTTTTCGTTGTCTCCAGTAAAATGTCATAATTTTTAATTTAACGAGGCTATGAAATGAAACACAAAATATGACGACATTATAACACAGTTTTGATACTCAGTATTATCTGTTGGAAAGGCGATCAGTTTCAACTTCCGTAACTTTTGTTATTTGCTTTGACTGTTTTGAATTCTTAGAATTCGACTCAAATCATCTAAATTCATCTAATCTCATCCAATAAATTGTCTAAATCCTGCATGCAAATTTTTTTCTGGGGTCTTCGTGAGGGGTCTCTAGATTGGCTAAAACAGCCTTTCCAGGAAATAAGAAGCTCAAAATGTTTGTATCAAACAGTTGATATTTTCAGGTCGAACTTCAAAATCTTTGAACGATCGGTTTTTATTATTTGCTTATTTATAGCAGCTGTAGATTTCTTTTTCTTTTAAATTGTATGATCGAACTGAAACAATGCAATGGCATCCATTCCTTTGTTTACTGAAACGTATTCGTGCAAACTTTAGTTGCGATTTTAAATAGGTCGAGAAGGTTGTAATAGATCCAAAATAAGTATATGCTAACGTTTTGCAAGTTTTTTGGAATATTATCACTTTGTTTTCAAGGTAAATAATGTTTCGTTATTTTGTATATATTTAATATTGTGCACAGAATAAACTCATCAGTATGTTTATCATCTTTCTTCGAGTTAGAAGTAACAGTGAAAGTGTCCCGAGCAACCACATCGGTAGTGGCATTGACAGTGAAAAAACAGAAGCGGAGGAAATAGAAAGTGCATCATTTTTAAAAGCATGTTATGTATGTTCGCTTTCTATTCCTCTCTCAATACAGAAAGCATTTCAAAATTAATATTGATATTATAGGCCATCATTACTGAATCACATTTCAAGATGTCAGGCTGTGGTAGACCCAAAACTACAGGAAGAAGTCATAACAAAAGGTCTAATACCTACTCGTCTACAAGAACTGATAAAGGACCACCAAAAAAATAAAGTTCTGTCAGCTCAACGCTTATGACAACATTTTTTAAACCTGTAAACACTGTGAACAATACTGTAAATACTGTGAATCCTGTTAATACAGTATTGTTGAGTCATGTAGAGTCGTGTGAAAGTAGGGCTGACCATATTGTCGATAATGACTTTACTGAAATGGATTGCTCAAGTAACAGTGAATCAGAAAGTGCCCTGCGCAACAACATCGGTAGTGGCAGTGACAGTGAAAAAACAGAAGCAGAGGAAATAGGTGAACAACAGCATGATGGCAGAACGAAAGAAAAACTTGCCTTTACAGAAAAATGGGAACGGATGTACACGTGGGCATATTCAGTCCATTTCAGGAATATTTTGCCTCATGTGTGGTCTTTCGTACACCATAGAATCAAATGATGTGTGATAAATTAGACATGCAAATCTCCTTTGGCGTGCGATTAGCCATTGATATACTTTTCCTTTGAATTAGGCTGACGGGGGACGTAAGTGTTGATCATACACTCCTCGTGAACCCCAAACACGAGTAAGAACTTAAACATGTTCCAATTAACTGCTCACTCCTTGTGAGCTGTCAGTCAGTTTGCAATCGATTTGCAGAAGATATACCATAATGCCTTGAATAAGCGCCTCCTCAATTAAGCGCTCCCCCTAGAGGTGAAATGATTGAATAAGCACCCTCGAATAAGCGCCGATCCTTCAACCTGCAGAAACTTATTTGAATTTTCGACAAAAACATAATTGGAAGGTAATTCATCAAGAAAGATTGAATGAACAACACAGTTTCTTTTAGTTTTCATTCTCATTTTTTTCCTTTTCATCATAATAATATGGAAACTTTTTAAAAATAGTTTTATGTATCATAATGTCAATGACCTTTTTCTTTTCTTGGAGTTTCTCCATCAAAACTTCTGCGAACTTTTTGGCTGGAACCACCAAACCAGTCTCTCTTTTTCTTTTGCCAACCACTTCTGCCTTTAAGTCTTTTCTTTTCTCACTATCAGTGAGAAAAAACGACAAGAGTTGCGACAACTCTATAGGGACGTGCCCTACCAAAACATGTTCACCCTCTACAAGTTTATAAACACCCAGCCCATGCTTATCATATGTCCGCGCTTCATCCCTTGGGTCGGGTTTGCAATGAAGTTTCTCTCCGATGTGCGGTGACCAACTATCTTTGTAAATGTGATGACCACGAATAGGACACATAAATTAAATTTTGTACAGCATTTCATACGTTGAAGACATTGCTTTTGATCGTGCCAATTTATCATTCAAACCACCAGAAAAATCGAGACTAAACACAAAAAATGAAGACATTGTATTGCAAAACAAAATTATCATGAAAATTTGAACGTGATTTTAGAACACGGCCTTCGAATGAACACATGCAAATGGGGAAAAATGAAGCCGTTTAATCGTTTTCAAAGGAGCCAAGAGAGAGGTAGAAAAGTTAAACAAAGAATTTAGCGGAAAATGTGTGGTCGCATCTTCATCTAAAAGTTAAACAAAGAATTTGTTTAAAACACCAAGTTGACAAGCAGCTGGATAAAAAATGTTTAAGCGCAAAAATATTGACGCGGTCTTGGTTCTAGGAGGGTGCGCACCTTATATACAAGCACCTGATGTGTGTTGGAATAAACCTTTCAAGGAGCATTGTACCGAATTCTATGATGAATGGCTTGCTACCAAAGGATAAACCAAGGAAATAGATTGTGGCAATTTGAAAGCACCCCCAAGAAGGGAAGTGGTTCAGTGGATTCTGAAATCCTGGGAAAAGCTGACCAAGGAAATGATTCAAGATTCCTTTGTTTCTTGTGCACTGACTTGCACTACCGCTGGAAGCCAGGATGACAACATTACTTGTTTCAAGAAAGGTAAGCCTTGTCACGAAGGCCGTAAAATGTTGAAAGATTTTTACATTCCACACGTTTATATTTTAAAACCTTTTCCCACAGTTGAGCAGCATATTGAACGTGTTGGTGATTCACTTTTACATCATTTCGAAAACAGCGCCATAGTGTGACTTGCGTAAGACCACAAATATGTGTAGTCTGCTATCATCATTTGACCATGACATTTATTCGTTATAAATGCTCCTGGAAATGCCACCTAGGTTTCAACATGGAGTGCTGAACAATTTGTAAAAGTGATTGGAGACTATTTAAACAAACGATTAATCAATGATATGCTAACCATTTTGGCAGACGAAAGTACAGATGAAGGTAATCGTTCGCAGATGTCCGTGTTTTCTCCTTTTGTCAATGCTTCCGATAATACACCTGTTTAACGATTTCCTGGCATGGTGAAACACCTTGACAACAGTATTTGTGCTTTTCTGGTCTGGATGGTACCAATGCTATGAGTAGTGAACAGAATGGTCTTCAATACTTATTGCATCATACAACATCACTCACAGTACTTGAATTGATGCAACCATCAATTGTTTTTTTGTTTAGTACATTTGATACCATGGCACACAGTTACTGGAATTGGATGGTCTTCTGATGATCATTGCAGAAAAACTTCAAATATAGCTTGCTTAATTGAGCTCAAGCCACACATGAATTTAAACCAACAAAGGTCCCCACACATGCATAACCAGATGTATGTTGCTTCTTCTAGCCAAGGTATTAACCCCTATCAATAACCTGTCTAAATATCTCCAAACCAGCACTCTTCTTACAATTACAGAGAATTAAAGACTCTTTGGGTAATCATGATGCAGTTGATGCAAATCTGAAGTACTTCATCAAAGTATTGCCATTTCTTCAGATAAGTGCAGAACGGAATGAATTAGGTTGAAATCTTGGTGGTCGAGATCTTGCCTGTCAAAATGATCCTCCAGAGTGAGTTCAGAAGTTTCTCGTGCAGACGGGTTATGGCTTAATGGATGACCTAATTCGTGAAATTGATGAGGCATTATCAGGCGAAATGAAATTATTGGAAGCATTCAATGTTTTTGATACTGAACCGAAACCTGAAAACTTCCGCAAAGGACAACTTGACATCCTTTGTGATCACTATGGTGTCAAAATTACAGATGTACACCATGTTATATCTGCTGTAGAGCAAAAAGCTGAATGTCAAAGTTTTTTGTAGAATTCGATGATATTGTTGTGGCTTTGAATGAAGTCCTAAAAAGGAAGCTAGAGCGAAACTATTACGTGGAGAGCTGAATCAAGCTGAAATGTGCGAATTTGTGAGATCGAACAAGCCATCACCAAGAGCAACGTCATATGCAGAGAAGCTTGTGGTCGAAGTTGTCCGAATACTATGATGTTATTCAAGTTTGCATTGCTCATCCCACCTGCCACGTCTGGCGTTAAATGAGGTTTCTCTGTCATGAATTTGTTGGTATAAAAATAATGTTGACAGATTAATGAGTAGTTGTCTTGATGGTCCAGCAGCATTCATGGTTGAGCAATTAGAAGAGGTTGTGGATAACTTTAAAAATGGTGCACCTAGGAGGATTTCACTATAAATAGATTTTTTTACGAAAAATAGTATGGTGTTTTTTTAAAACTGTGCTTTTGTATTGTGCTTGTTTCAACTTGAGACAATGTTTTAACAGATATATTTGTATGATGTATTGCTCTAAGTGAAAATACACCTTAGCATACTGTTCCGGTTCCATAAAGCAAACAGATCCTAAGAATAATAAAAATCAGCCATCTGGTTGTTTCGTTCCTGCGTGTCTGGTTATTATGTTCGCATGGAGAGTTGTTTGAAGCAGTATACCAAAATGCATGGATAAGAATATACATTGTTTCATTCTAAGTGAAAATACACCTTAGCATACTGTTCCGGTTCCATAAAGCAAACAGATGCTAAGAATAATAAAAATCAGCCATCTGGTTGTTTCGTTCCTGCGCGTCTGGTTGTTATGTTCGCATGGAGAGTTGTTTGAAGCAGTATACCAAAATGCATGGATAAGAATATACATTGTTTCATTCTTCTGTATATATATCAGTGTTTCTTCATGAAAATATACCTTCTTTATGGCTAAAACCCTGAAAATATCCTGTTAGAAAAAAAAAGCAATGTTCAAACATTCTAAAACTACTGTATTTTGGGTGCCCAAATAAGATGTATAAATACCGATGTCTAAATTGACCTGGATCAGCCCCTGTAAGTTGCAAGATCATTAATCTTTGTTGCCAAGAGTTATTGTGTATTTATAAAACCAACCCTGAGGTTAAAATAATTGATTGCTCTTTTCTTGTTCTAGTATTATCTGTTATCTTTCTTCTTCTAGTGTAGAAACGTATTCAAAATATGGGCAGGAAAACTTGGGCAGATTTGAAAGAAAAGAAAAAAGGACCTGGAAAAAAATCCAGAAAACAAGAACATCCTGAAGAAAATCTTCCTACCCATCTATGTATGCTACTTTCCTCAAATAGAAATCTAACTTAACCTTCAAGGTTGAATAGACTCAACAATTTTCTAGCTCAAATTTAAAAAAAAATGATATATATATTGAAATATTGTTTAAAAAAATACACAGGACAGTACCTTTTTTCAGTATTTTGCAGCTGCTAAATTGATTTAAAATATTTGAATGCATATGTGTAGCAATATCTAGAACAACTTGAATTACAATTTATCACAGTTAATAAAAAGAAAATATGAAACATAGTCACAAGAAATAGTGTCTATGGAATGATGAGTGATGAAGCACATGTCTGTCTTCTTTGAAATAAAATGGTTTCATCTAGAACAAAAACCAGTTTGATTTTATTCTAATCAATTTTGATTATTGACTTGTGTCCTTGATTTATCATATATATATTTTACGAATATATGCAACAATTTAGGAGCAATTTTAGTTCAATATTATTTTTAGAAAATTAAACTCTAAAATTGTGGCATCTATTTTTTTAATATGCCTCCTTCCTGATCCACAAGAATTTTCTGCCACCACAATAATGAGATTTGTGTGTTAGTTTTCTGCTGCAGGAAACAGGATTTTGTTAAATGCACTCATTTTCCATTATGTTGATTATCTTATGTTAATTTCCTGCATTATGGTTGCCTTAAGCATTTTCCAGATATTAACACTTTTTTGTGTTGAATGTTCCCTATGTATTATTTTTCTTCTTCATCTTTCTTAGTGAGTCCATCTGACCAGAAGAGAATAAGTAAAAAGAAGAAAAAAGAAAAGGAGTAAGCTTTCATCATGTGTTTATAAACTTCAGTATGACATCATGTGGTTGTAAACTTCAGTATGACATCACGTGTTTGTAAACTTCAGTATGACATCATGTGTTTGTAAACTTCAGTATGACATCACGTGTTTGTAAACTTCAGTATGACATCATGTGTTTGTAAACTTCAGTATGACATCACGTGTTTTCACAAACAAACATTAAGGTAATTTTCCTTTTTTGATTTATTTAGGAGAAAGAACAAAAAAGCTGCAAAGGAAACTATCAAGGAAGATGAAACATGTATGTACTTAAGTTTTTTTTAAGAATCATACTATTTCTCCAATGATAAGAAGATTCTTTGTCTGTTTCCAACAAACTACTTGCAATTACATAATACATTGCATTGCGGTCACCTTTCAAGTTATGCGTTTATTCTGTTGATGTCTATTTTCTATTAGCAATAAACAAAATCGTGGATTTTACGAACGAAGATGCAAAGAAGGCGAGTTAACTTTGTAACCAAATGATAAAACCTAAGAATTTTTTGACACAAAACTTTTGATGTAAAATTTTTTTTGAAATCAGATATTCAACAGTAATTCAAAGTTTGAAAATCGTTGCAGAGAATTAATTTTAAGTAATATTTCAACCAATCAGCTTCAAGAATCCATATTCTATAAATGAGCACAGGCTGTAAATGTTCTCCTCTCTTGTTTTCATAATTCCTCATAATGATTAGAGGAGACATCAGTAGCCCGCTCCATATAAATGTTTATTATTTCACTTTCAGCCAAACAAGAAGGGGAAAAAACAGAAGAAGAAGTATGTTATGTTTGAGTCTGGATGTTGTATTTAAAAATTGTGTCAATTCCAAACAATCCATCTCTTTTACCACTTCGTTCTTTACTATTATTGCTCTAAAGGATTACTCAAAAAGATGTTACAATATTCGACTCGGACAGTGAGAACGATTATGATGAAGAAAGTATAGCCTCTGACGAAGAGAAAGAGAATGCTACCATCAAAAGGCGAGTTTATAAATTTGCAAAGAAGATAACAAAACAAAGAGTATATTCTGTTTTGTTCATCTTCTAAAATCATATCAGTACTCTTGGATGTGTGTTCAACTACAAGGGAACTCGTTTTTTGATCAAATATTTGTTTTCTCATATCTGAATGTCAGTGGATATAACCATGGAGATAACAAACAGGATCATCTTGATTATTATTCACTAGGAAGGGGATATCTGATGACAATAAAGATTGGTTACGTTTGAAAAATGACAAAGTAAATGATGACGATGATGAAGATACTGATGATGATGATGATGGCAGTGATGAAGAAAATGATATTGACATGGTATGCATATATAATTCATATTTTTAGAGACCTAGGATATATGGTTGGTATACGTTAAGTCGTATCAACAATTTGCTACATTCATTTTTCTCTTGTCTTGTCATACCTTAGCCTTGTATACTAAGCCCACCTTATTTTATAAGGAGTAAATTGACGGGATGAAAATTTAGAAGAAAGGAGAGTTTAGGAGAAGCAATTCACTCGAATAAAATTGATTATGCAATTAATTTGCAACTCTTTAATGTGACTCAGCAAAAATTTATGCTACTGATTCTATTTCAAGATGTTGGACAGGTTAAGGAATCTCCTGGGGATAATCTTTTTAAAAATGTGACCAAACAACAATAACATATTACTTTTATTTGTATAATTTATTAAATTACATAATGTCAACCAATTAGCGTAATAAATTGACACTTCCCCCATGACTCTCTTCGCAATCATAATAAAAATGTTAATTTCTGATAGTAGAATGTATACATGAATTGGGTAAGAGTTGGGTGTCCTGACTAGTCATAGCTACAATACAACAGTTTTACAACTGTATCTGTATTTGTTTACGTAGAGATTTTCAATATGTGTGAAACAATGTGAAGTGTACCAAAGAAGTCAAATGCGGCACTGTTTTTTTAAGGAAACATTGATATTCTAGAATTCAATGATGATGATGTATGCTTTAATGCTGTTTGAAACCATTTTTTAAAGTTTCTTCACGCCTTGCTATCAGGTTTATAGATATGAAGAACTATCAATAATTTTATGTTTCTAGCCCCAGGATGACTTTGATGCGAATGAACTTGATAGTGATGAGGATTCCGATGATGAGACACATGAAGATGATGATCATGATGATGGGGTTTGTTTGTTTATGTGTTTGTTTTAATAAGAACAGTCTTCAGAATTTGCAATGGCAATCAGCGATTGCTACCATAAATGCCGACATAAAAACAAAATTAAATTACGAAGAGGGTCTTGAATAGTTATTCTTTTTATCTTCTTGTGTTGTGACTGAAAAAAAACTTTTTACACATTTCATGATGTTTAAAAATGTTATGTCAAAATGCATGTGAAAAGCACAGGTCTTCATCTGCTATTATTTTTCTATGTTTGTAGTTGTTGCCGATTGAACGTAAAGCAAAGGAACTAGATAAAGCCAGAGCGAAAATGAAGTACGAACTGTTCCGTTGTTTGTTTTTAGTTTTTGTAACTCCCAAACAATTAAAAATCGATTAAGTTCCCGTATACTAATAGCACAGTTACACACTTCCTGAAAGAACTCTGACAATGCTATTTCACAGACAATTCCTTCTCAGTCCTTTTTTGGTTATATTTCGCATAGTAATTGTGTCCAACATACAAACTTATCGTATTAATGTATGAATAAAAGGTTTATATAAAGATCATTTCATTTTGTAGAGTTTTGGCTGATGAAGAGTTGAAAACAAATATTGCACATTCTGAAGTCTTTGTGTTACCCAGCGGCCAAGAGATTGAGAAAGAAAATATCCTTTTCAGAGCATGTTTAAGTTTGCAGTCTGTCTGGTTGTACTAATTTAAAACTTATTTTGTTTTCAGTTAAATTTTGATTCCTTGACCTTTTCTCCAAGGACAGAAGGTGCCAATCTAAAAACCATTCTTCAAAGAGTCAAAGATAACTTGCATGCACTTAGTAACTTTGGAAAATTCAGACAGGCAGGAAAGTATGTTTTTCTTTCATAAGTTCACTTTTTAATGTTCATGTTGAAGTATTTATATTCTAACAAGTAAATACAATGAATTTTCTCTTGCTTAGAATATAGAATCATGAAGGTCGAAATATGTATACATAGAACTTGCTTTGAATACAGTTTCAGTTTTTTAGTATTCAAGGGAATTTGAATATATAATTGTATATAATTTAATTCGTATCACAGTAAGATCAGAAGTAAAAGTTTCCAGTACAGCATTTTCTGACCTTATTCTTGGGTTAATATTTAACAATTTTTAAAGTTTATTTTAGGAATAATCAAAAACCTTTTATTTTTATTTTAGCTGATTTTTATTTTAACTGATAAAATTATTTTCTTGTGTTTATGTTTATGTATGCTTAGAAGTCGAACAGAATATCTTGATATATTGATACAAGATTTGATGACATACTATAGTTACAATGTTTACTTCATGACGTATTTGGTAAACCTATTTCCTGGTGGTGAGGTATGATCCTAATTATTGCTTATTATTCCTGTTGAAAAGGAAAAAGTTTTTAAAAAACTTCTTAGCTAGAAAGAATCAAATGTACACATAATATAATGGAATAAGCTATATAATTAGCTAAATAATTTTGTAGATTCTTGAATTCCTGGAAGCCTGTGAAGTAAGAAGACCTATTACTATTCGATCGAATTCATTGAAAACAAGGAGACGAGATCTTGCTCAGGCCTTAATAAATCGCGGTGTCAATTTGGACCCGATAGGGAAATGGTCGAAAGTTGGTTTGGTTGTTTACGACTCATCTGTCCCGATTGGTGCTACCCCTGAGTACTTGGCTGGCCATTATATGTTGCAAGGTGCTTCATCAATGCTTCCTGTGATTGCATTAGCACCTCAAGAAAATGAGAGAATTTTAGACATGTGTTCTGCACCTGGTGGAAAAACATCTTACATAGGTAATAATATCTTTGATGCAAACTTGGTCGCTATGCGTCCTTGAAATCCTAGCTACAACAGTGATTGAAACATGCTTTTGTTTAGGATCATTAATGAAGAACTCTGGAACTTTAGTTGCGAATGACGCTAAGGCTGCTCGTTTGAAATCACTGGTTGCCAATATTCATCGGTTAGGTATCACTAACACATTAATTTGCAATTATGACGGGAGGTCATTCCCTAAGGTAATGGGTGGATTTGATCGGGTTTTGTTAGATGCACCTTGCAGCGGAACTGGAGTCATTTCAAAAGATGAGCAAGTCAAAGTAAACAAGGTAAGTGCTTGGTATGACATCAAAGTATCGAAGTTCCTTAAAGGGAATTTCCCTCTGTGAAATCCTTTAATTCAATATTGGCATTTGGAAACAAATTTTGAATTGTATTAATAAAAACAATTATGCAGATAATAAGAAATCCTATCTGATATTTCAATAAAGGATATTTGGGATGATTTTTTTTCTTAATTGTTAATCCTCGTAAGTCCTCGTTTTTGGGGGAGCAGGGGAAATTGTACACTATTATAGTAGTGTGTGATTTCTGGTTTTAGTCCGAGAAAGATATCTTAAGGTGTTCTCATGTTCAAAAAGAACTGTTGTTAGCTGCTATTGATTCTGTTGATGCAAAATCAAAAAGTGGAGGCTACATTGTCTATTCAACTTGCTCAATCATGGTAAGATATAGTTTTGTTTATATCTCAACTAAAAAAGGTTTTTCAAGGACTTTTATTTGATATTGCAAGTGTTTCAACTTTTCCCAGGGCTTGCTACATTGGGTAAAAATTCAGTAATGTAATCCATTTTCCTGTCTTTTAAATTGATTTATATGTTTACTTAGGTGGAAGAAAATGAATGGGTTGTTGATTATGCGTTAAAACATCGAAATGTAAAACTGGTTCCGACAGGAATTGAATTTGGTACCAAAGGGTTTACAAAGTACATTTTTTTGCATTTTGTTTATCTGCATGAAATAAGATTTGTATCAGGATAGCATCAGGAAGAACCTCGCCATTCACATATCGTTTATTTTACTTGCTACCTTTCATGTAATTTTTACTTTATAAAATTTGGTTTGGTTTATCACTTTTGTTTGTAAATGGAAAAATTAGAAACATAGAAAGATTTAAGAAAAAGCAAACAAGTTGAAAGATGTTTTTAATCCTATTATTTTATGAAAGGTTTAAAGAAAGACGTTTTCATCCCACAATGAACTTAACACAGAGATTTTACCCTCATATGCAGAATATGGATGGTTTCTTTGTTGCAAAGTTGAAAAAATTTGCCAACAAAATACCTGATAACAGTCCTGTAGTAGGTAAATAAATTTATTTATTAATTGAAGAATTCAAAAAAATATAGTCATTAGAGAATTCCCTGGTCTGGAAGTCCGTTATGAAGTTCGTTATGAAGTCCGTTATGAAGTTCTATTTTTGGTATCTTAACTAAAACAGTCTAATTTTTGCACAGGTTTTGGTCACATGATGGCAAATAATTACTGTGCATTGATTGTGCAATTTTGTCATGTGATCAAAAAGTATGCAAAACTTAGACTTCTAGAACATTATATACCAAAGTCACACCAGATTAGTTACAATGTAGGCATTAAACTAATCTGAAATTTAACTCATATTCAGTGTGACATGGGCTAATGTGTATGAAAATAAAATTTTGTTGGTGAGTGGATATTGGTCATTGATTGATTTCACTCCCATAGAGTTCAAGAAATATATTTTAATTTAGAAGTGAAGCCCGAAGATGCACTTGAAAATGAACCCGCAGATGAAGATGAAGTAAAACCAACTAAAAAGAAAAAAGTTTCCCCTGACAGCGACAAACTTGATGATATCAACTCGTCAGACAAGAAAAAAACTAAAAGCAAACCTAAAAAAATGAAAAAAGAGAATGGACAGTCTAATGATACATTAGCAGGAAAAAATGAAGATTCGCCGAAGAAAGAGAAAAAAGCCGAAACGAAAAGCCCGAAACTTTTGAAAGACAATATTCAAACTAAGAAAAATACTAACATTAAGAAGAAAAGACAGCAAGAAAAGGGTTTGAAGAGAAAACGAAATGGTGATCATGACAACGAAGATGATGATGAGTAAAAAATGATTTTATAATAGGAAATAGGAAAAGAGTATAACACCCACGTAATCAATGTACTATGCTTTTAATACAAAACAACAATTTCCAAATAAGTTTTTATTGAATGTCTTTGCACTGAATGTTACTGCAAATTATAAGTCAAGGAAATATTTTGTTAATCAACTTTCTATTAACAGTACATCTTTGCTAGATTATATATTTTATCTTTTCATAAGTCTTAAAATCCATGGGTTAAGCACAAGTTAACATCAACTAACCAACAAAACTACAACTAACTCCATGATATCATAGTTGTTCAGATCTACCATCTTAATAAAAGTCATTAAATCAATGTTTCATTTACTCATGTGTGGCCAGTGTTAATAGAAAGTTGAATGTACAAATGTCATTAACCTGCCAGAAAAACATTACAATAAACTTACATGTTGTAAAACATACATGGTTGTGTGTGTTCTTGTTCAGGTTTCCCTTTGATCAGGCCTACTGTTATTCTGTATTCACAAATTATTCCAAATTCGTTTGTTTGTTTGTTTGTTTGTTTGTTTGTTTGTTTGTTTGTTTGTTTGTTTATTTGTTTGTTTGTTTGTTTGTTTAATGAATGTATAATAAGATGGTCTGGGTTGCATCTCCTATTTTTGTAAGGACAACCAGTGATGGTTAGAAAAACATTAATTATTTTTCACCCTATCTTATGATTCAGTTATAATAAAGAACAAGGGAGATGGAAAATATACCTCCCACAAGATACATGGAAGAAATTGTTAACGCTATCGAAAATCAAGATGGCGAATACTGGTCTCAATTAGTCAGTCACAAGCATGAACACGCTTTTAGTAAAAAGCTTTTATTATCTGATGTGAGAAATATTACTGGTAGATTTTTTGATCCACCTTTGGATGAAATGATCAATCAACATAAAAATGTCATCGTGGCTGTCAATCAGAACAACTACCAAGCCGCTTACAACTCTCAAATATTAGTCGTACAAAGTTTTCTGAAAGTATTTCAAGCACAGAAGGAGGAGAACTGGGCTCTACCTGTCCTGTTCGATCTTTGTTTAAATTTAAGGATGTTTGCTATGAAAGCGGATGCCCAACGGAAACAAGATGGTAGTGGGAAAAGCTATGAAATGTTGGAGAAGAGTGCTGAGTATCTTATGAACTGCTTTCGAGTTTGTGTTAGTGATACACGAGCTTCAATGGAAAAGTCAAAGAAATGGGGCATGCTGGGAATTGTGAATCAGTTATTCAAGATCTATTTTAAAATAAACAAACTTCAGTTGTGTAAGCCGCTCATTCGAGCAATTGAAAGTTTGGCGATCAAGGAAGAGTTTCCGAAGGCTCATCTTGTTACATACAAATATTTTGTTGGTAAAAAAGCCATGTTTGATTCAGACTACAAACTAGCTGATGATTATTTAACTTTCGCATTCGAACATTGTCACAAGCAGTCCAAGAAAAATAAAAGAAACATTTTGATATATTTACTACCAGTTAAAATGCAACTTGGTGAGTACTGTCTCACTTATCCAAATGATTGTATGGCTCTGTCTTTACCGTATAGCGAGACTCGATGTCACATCATATTAAGGCGGCATTTACGTGGACCCTGATATGAAATTCCCTCGATATGAACTTTTAAACCGGTTTGAGTGTTTCCATGATGTTTCATATCGGAGGCTATTTCGTAATAAATAGGTAGTAGGCTGCATAAGCAATATTTGGGCTATTTGAAATTACGACCAATATGAAACTCTTACCTGGTAATCATGAATAATATCATGAATCTTATGAATCATCAATCATAATATCATGAATCTCATATCAAATAAATCTCATGTCGGGGTCCTTGTCAAACACCGCCTAAGATGTCAGAGAAAGTTTTAAGAAAATTTAGTTTCTTCATGATAATGTCTCCATACTTTGTGTTGTTTAAACTTGTTTAAACTTTTAAGCCTTTTTGCATTGAAGGAGTTTTGTGTATCTTTTATATTATAGGGAAGATGCCTAGTCTGAAACTATTAAAACAATATAATTTACAACCATTTCTCAATGTCCGGAAGTCAGTTGTTTCAGGAAACTTGCTTCTACTTAACAATGCACTGGACGAAAATCAGAGCTTCTTCATCGAAGCTGGAATCTACCTGATCCTCGAAAAACTCAAAATTCTAACATATCGAAATCTTTTCAAGAAGACAGCATTGCTACTTGGTACACATCAATTACCTATAGATGTAAGTTGTTTTATCAGACCTTATACATTGCGTGGCTTAGAGATTGGAATACTGCTTTGTTGAGTTTGAGCAGTATAATCAATGTTTCACTACACACACATACAATGCTCTTTCTTAAGACATCTCAGCATCAATAAGAAATGAGTCAGATAATCGGGTTTAATTTCTCTTTCATTGGTCATTCGTTTAGGCTTTTCGTGTTGCATTACACTTGATGGGTCAGACGGATGTGGATACGGACGAAACACACTGCATTATCGCCAATCTTATCGATTGTAAATTTATCAAGGGTTACATCTCGTATCAACACCAAAAGTTAATCATCAGCAAAGAAGATCCTTTCCCAACTTTGAAAAACAAAAAATGACAGTTGTTTGAAAGAAACTGAAAATATTCAACGAAACAGTACACACGTGACATCAGCATGACACCAGCACTTTATCAGAGATGAATTCGAACATGGTAGATTTTCTTACTGGGAAGAATTTTAGTCCACACTCAAGTGAAGTCCATTTTCTATCGTAGTAGCCATTACGTTAGTGCAACACTATTTACTTTCCTCTGTGTGGACTATGCATGTAATATTTAGTTCTTTTGTACTGCTGATGATATTCCTGTACTAGTTACAAACCAGCTACTGTGAAAAGACTCACAAAAGCATTTGAAAGAACGAGGCATAGCCCTTACCTCTATGACCCCCAATAAGTAGCTGGTTTGCAACCGGCAGATGCACTATATAGTTTACAGAAGTAAAAAAACACCTGGCTAACATTGGGCGCCATGTTAATGTTTGCCATTTCCGAAACAGGGTCTACGGAAAAAGTATGAAAATAATAGACATAAGAAATAGGAATGTGAAGTAATTCCCATTTTGTTTTTCTTGTTTTCGTTTTTTTTTTCTTCCCATTTTGTTGCGTCAATTAGAGAATTGATTATTAACATCTGTAAATCCATGATATGTGTTAAGTGTAATGTATATGTGTGTGTGGATGAACTATGCTCTCTTTAAGATCAAATGTATTTCGCGTTTATCGATCCAACTGGTGGAGTGTTATGTCGACTTTCAGTCAGGGAAAAGTCAGGAAATTTGGTTTGTAAGTTTCTGTAGACATCCTGATGACTGTTCTACAAAAGAATTGAAAGTATGAAAAAACTGGCAGGTTGATGAAAAGGATATGATAAAAAAAGATCCTCACTTTCGAACGTTCGACATTGTATGTTCTTTTTTTTCTTAGACGATATATAGAATGAATATATAGAATGTTTTGAAACATGACGTCGATTGAATCTGCTGACATCTTCAAAAACAGAAGCAATGTAATTCGAAAACTTCGGAAAAAACTTCGTCAAGTTGAAAAGTTGGAAAGAATGGAGAGAGATTTGACCCAAGAAGAAGAAGAAAAGGTAGTTCTAATTTAGACTGGACCCACGATAACGTATGTAACGTTGCAGTTTTTTGAAGACATTCCTATACATCGAGTTACTTTTTCACGGGATTTAATTTTGAGCGCGAGCTACCGTCAATAAAGTCGACTAGGGTTCAACACTCCGCAAAGCGCTTTGAAAAATTAAATACTTTGCATAACTAATTTTTTTTTAACAAAGGCGGCACGATCGTGTGCGAGGGTGCAAGTAATGTAGGTCTGTCATAACAAAACTTCATGGCGTATATGGTTTATGGTCAGTATGATTTAAACGAGAAATGTATGGGAATCTGTCATGTGTTTCTATTATCACAACTTGGTTACGAAAGCTGAAATTTGATAAACATGATGTTACGTAATCATGAATTGACCATTTGAGAGTTTCTTATAACAAATCTAGGTTTATCAAGAGACGGGGGAGGGACGGGGGAGGGACAAAAATTCTTCTATGCTAGAAGACTTTTCTGTTTTGAAACGTGTTTACTGTAATCAGATCCACGACATCATCAAGAAATCAAATGATTCCTCTTTCATATTTAATGAAGAAATACTTTCTTAGAATTGGTGACAACATATACTCCTTCCATCAACCCCCTGTCTGTTTAAAAATTATTTTTATTATTTTTAATACCTTATGAGATAAATTGTAAAATTATTACTTAGTTCTGAATAGGATTAAGTTTCAACGCAAGATATGTATGGTATACACATTTTAATTTTTTTGTTAAAAACATCTGAGATGTTCCATTGACTGTTGAAATCTTGTGTTTCCAACCTTGAAGTGTTGACTGAAGTTATTTAAAACAAAAACAATGAACGGACAAGCTGCGGAACGTGCTTGTGAGATCTCGGAAATCGTACTCAAAGAAGTTCATTCGCGTTCGTTGAGCGTTGATTCAGGAGTTGACGACAATACGATGTCGGATAGTGGCACTGTCGGTGACGGACATGCAAGAATGCCTGAAATAGCGATCAGTACCTATGCTGAACCTGAATGTGGTATTGATCAGAATATTAGTACTTTACCGAATGGGTTAACCAGTGAATCTAAAAACAAAAGAGACTTTTCGACGACCAAGTTGAATGGAGTCCTAGAATATACAGAGTCAAATAGTGACGTAAGTGACATGAAATCTATTCTCTTGCCGAGTCCTACAAGTACTTGGAGTCGTCACACTTCTACGTGTGTTTGGCTAGTTCATATTTGTTTCGTGATTATACCTCGGTCGAAATTCTTAAGCACCATTAACACGTTCCAACTAGTTGATGGAACTTTGATTTGCTTCAACTTACTGGAATGTGTAAACTCACTTGTTCCTACTACTGCCTTCATGAAGAACTGTAAACAAAGTTGAGTGAGTCTAATGGAATCGTTTGCTGAGAATTGTTTAAATCATTTTCTGTACAACATTTTCAACATGGTGGAAAAAACATAAATTATGAATAATTATAAATACATTCATCTGTGTCGCGCATCATTTATTGCATAAATTAGTCATACACTTCGATTTCAATAATTATATTTACTTGTTCTTTCATTGGTGCGTAACAGAAACTGCGCTAATTATGTCGTTCGATTTTCTTTTTATTTATGCATGATGGATTAACAGCTAAACTGACGTTCTGTGAAACATGCTAGCTTTGCTGGAATCGAATTTTTTTTTCACTTCACTTGTTTCTTCACTTCACTTGTTAGAATAGTCTTGTTTGTTTGTTTCGATGTTTCCAGACTTTTTGAAGGTAAACAAAAATTTTTGGGCTGTTAAGTAAGGTCCTGTTACACAGTAAACTATTAGATAAATTATGCTCAAAGTAAAAAAAAATATTTCGCAATAGACATTGATTTTTTTTCTTCATCAACGTTAACTGGTTAGTTTTTCTAATACTTTAGGTACGGTATACGATTAACTATTCCGTAACTATTTTAAGTAAGTTTTGAGCATAGTTTATCTAATAGTTTATGGAGTCTAACAGAACCTTCTTTTTACAACTTTATAGAACTTTATTTACAACTTTACAACTTTATAGAATCCCTTAAAAAACCTCACGAACAACATCTCTGTTACGCAAGACATATGACTGACTTGTAAAATAGATTGAGAATTGAGTCTTTTCGTCTTGTCAATATTTTTGAATATTATAACTATGAATTGCTTTTGTTTATTCATAAATATTTGTTTTTAGGTTTACAACAAAGGTCAGCTTCGTGCTGAACTCAAAGGGTTATTGAAAGAACATGAAAAAGACATGGTCACACTTACTGACAACGTAATGAGTGTTGACGTGCAAGGGAAGGGTGGGGCAGTTGATCCATTCGATGAACGAAATTTAAAAAGTAAGTGTTTCTATGAAATGTCTTGCTCTGTTGTGATGGAATATATTCTGAAAAGAGTATTACCCTGTTTAGATGAGACGCTGTCTCACCATCAATTAAATCCCGATGTACACGAGGGGCCGTTTAGTATTGGCGTTTCCGAAGATGGCGGAATGGTTGCAGTTCTTGATCAATCAGCTAACACGTACGGCGTTGACGAAATCCGTGTTTCCGAAGATAATGTCGGAAAAACAGATCAAACAATAATAGAAGAAATCGTGATTAAACCATCAGAAGATGAAAACAGGATTGGTGCAGAATCCCAACCCCATGTAAACATCACACGAAAGTCGTTGCGTGAAAGAAAACCAACCAAAAATCTTCCAGCAAATGAACAATCTGTCGCCGACAAGAAAGCTGAGGTGACGTCTGAACAGTTTATTCAGAACTTGAATTTGAAGATGGATCTGTTGGAAGGACATCATGACGCAGTGTGTGCTGTCGATTTCTACAATAACTTTGTTATAAGCGGAGGGTAAAGTCTTTTATCAAATCTTATCTAACGTTGTTATAAGCGGAGGGTAAGGTCTTTTATCAAATCTTATCTAACAAAAAGAAATCCATAAGTTTGAGATCCCTGAACTGTCATTCTGTTGTGATGACATGAATATTCATCAGTGTTCTAATGGCCTCATTTCAGGTTCCATATTAGATGATTAGGATTGTAATGTTAAGCCTCCCATAAAACTGTTAAACAAACCTTATTTCAGTCGTGACACCAGTTTGAAATTGTGGTCTGCATCATCGCGAGACGAATTGAAAAGTTTTGGTGGACACAATGCGACCATTACTGGTGTGTGTTTTATGAAAGATCAAGATTTCTCCGTTTATCCCAATGTTGTGACGTCATCATATGACTGTTCTTTGAGAATATGGAATCTAGAGGAAGGTAGGAACGCAATGTATTCCTATAAGTGAAATTGAAATTTTTACAGGATTGGCATCTACCGTTTATTTGTTTTGTTTGTTGTTTTAATAGGTGTTGTTGTAAAATCTATTTACGTGTACTCCCCGGTTGTTTGCCTTGATTATTCAAATGGAATTGCTGCTGTTGGAACAGGTTTGTGTCTTAATAAACGAAGCCAGTCGATCACACACAGAGAGAACAACCTTAACTTTGATAATTATTTCCAATCCTCCTGATATGATAGCGTTTAAAAATTGTTTGGTTTAGAGGGAGGCAAAATAGAGTTATATGACGTCATCACTGGCAAGCAGTTATTCTCAGTGCACGCTCACGAAGACTCGGTATCAACCATCAAGGTTCGTTTCGCATAACATTCTCCTTATCTTATTGGATTTCTGCGTAAACAAGGAATTCTTTACAATCGTCTGTGTTTTTGTTCGGGTTTTTTGTTTTGTTTTGTTTTTCATCTTCTGTCCAAACCTACGCAAGTTTTTTATAAACATCTACTGCAGAGCGCTAACTTAATTATTCACGCGAAAAGTTATTGGTTTTTGATTATTTTCGAAGGCCGCTTTCCACCATACCATGCCGCTGACAAATGCAAGACCGTCTTTAAAAATGGCGTGCAAGTTGCGTTGCAACTTTGTGATGCTTGGATAACGTTTCAGTCGGCTTTTAGATAAAGAAGTATTCTTACAAAACGTCAAATACAGAAGAGTCTTTGCCCTAGAAACTTTTTAACTTCTTTACATTTAATAACTAAATGTTCTAACTGGTTGATTTGATAAAAAAAGTGTTTTCATATGGCAAATGAAGAAGCTCCACGAAAAAAAGAAGTTTCTGTATACACCCAGCACATCAGAAACATGTAATTCTTTCATTTCATATGGTTTACTAAGTCCTTTTTTAGTGATTTAGGCATGGTAGTGGTTGGTATTAAATACAGAGTTTTCTGTATATACATAGCACAGCTTCCACTGTAGACCTGACCTGGTTATTTTTTGTTATATTCTTTATGATTTTCAACTTGAATTTCTTTGTAATATAACAACAAATATAACATGGAACGTAATAAAATAATACCTTATTCCCGCGAAAAACTTAAAGTGACACCGTTGGGAATATGGTTAAATGAAAATCGGTAAACCTAAAGTAATAAAAAGAAAGGGGGTGGGGTTGGGAGCAGTCTTAAAATGAAGAGTGGTTCGCTTAATGTAGAGATGGAAATAATGTACTAAACTGAGCGAAGAACTGCATGATTCTTGCCATCCAAAAACTCGGAATTTCCATATAGGAAAATGTGACATAAAACATACCTTTTAAAAGGAAAGAATGGCGAGGTAATGTTGCTAAGGTCATTAAATAAATTTAGACGTTCGTTCCGATAGTTAGGGCAATGCAGTTGGTAGTGTTGGTCGTTTCGATTAAGTTTCGCTATTGAAGTATGTACAGAAGATTTTGAAGCGAAAATTACCATTATACGACATTCTTTTAATAAAGAGCAGGTTTACTCCTGATTGCAAGTTCACGAAAATCTGCTGAGGATTAGGATGTCTTGACAAGGTGAATTTTCATCCTACTTTCATTATAATCAGAGTTAAGTAAATACTGCAAAATCTGTTCCCGCCTTCCGCTTATCTGTCGGATCAGATTTCTTATTAAACAAATTTAGACGTTCATTCCGATAGTTAGGACAATGCAGTAGTTAGTGTTCGGTCGTTTCAATTGATTGGTACGGCACGAACAGAAAGGGTCTAATGTGTCCTGGAAATTATTCCTAAATTTATGCTCGTTTAGATGGCTGAAACCAACCTTAAGGCGCGTTAATAAGGTGCAATCACGAGCTTGAATTTGTTCTTTATTCTTTACTTTTGATAAAACATTTCCTGTAGATTAGTTTGTTGTAAGATGGGAATATAGAGTTGGTCTTTCGGTCTGTCTATGCAACATTTGTATCTCTGTTGCTTTTCTGACATTATTTTAATATACACTGATCAAATCGTGAAGCTGTTTTCTTACATGTCTCCTAGGTTTATATTTCTATAAACACATATTTTCATGGTAAACGTATACGTATATACTTTTCATAACTCATTGCTATTTTATTTTTGGTATTTATTGGCTTTAATTTTTATCCGGTGATAAGTTTGGAATTTGCAGTCGGTCTATGCGACAATTTTTTTGTGTTGTTTTTCTAATTTATGCTGACACAATGGTAGAACCTTAACAGTTTTCCAAGGGCACTTTGATTTATCTTTTAATTGATAACATTTTAATCGAATGCCATGTTGTACATTAATTGCGCACGATGATGTATGGTAAACGATTATGCACGAGGATGAATTTTTAGAGAGAACTTTCTTTAAATTTTTACTTTGTCCTGTAAAATTACCTGCTTTCATTACAGCTTCTAACAGATGGTAAAGTTGTTTCAGGCTCATCCGATGGTCTCATCAAAATTTGCGACCCCGATTGCTCTTCACCACCAATATTTTCTTTGGATTCAGCGAAACTGAAGATTAAACATTTTCCTTCCGAGGAACCTTCCAGTGATGTTGCTACCAGACCGATTTGCATCAATCTTTCGAAAGTGAATTGTATGTGTGTGTGGAAGGATTTCATTATTTATGGTGATGATGGACATAATGTTAAAATTTTAGATTATAAGAAAGGTAACGAGGTAGACATGCGGATTTATTCAACAATTTCTAGATTGTTTCTCTAACTGTTAGAAACCATCAATACCCATCAAACGCCATCATTAAAGGTGCTGCTTAACCTAATATTTTTTTGCTTTTAGGGGAACTGCTTAAACTTTGCAATAACCTTAAAGAGTACTCCCCCACGGAGGCGCTGTCAGTATGTCAAATAAATGCTCAGTCATATCTCTTTTGTGTTGGATCAGACGTGGACAGCGGTGATTCTTATATTAATGGTAAGGCCTACCTGAAAGTCTCTAATCTTTATCTGCACATGACCAAGAATCATGACGTTATGACGACGGTTTCACCTTCTCTTATCTCTTTGTCATTTCTCTCCAGTGCGAACACTTCCTGATTTCTGTTACCATGGCACAATACGCGATTCTACTGTCAACTCTGGTGCTATCACTAGCTTATCCGTGCAAGAGATAGAGTCACGTGTTCGGTTTGTAACAGGTGGCACTCAGTTGCGTGTTTGGGATCAGGTGACAAGACGTGGTAAAAAACGGAAAAGGTCAGAAGAATTCTGTTGTTTCCTTTTAATTTTAATACCTTTAGGAAACAAATTTGATTTATTTTCGCGAATTTTACTTTTTTCATTACACCCATTTCGGCAAATTATCTTAGTTTTTGCCCATGTTCTTCCAAGAGGGTGGGTTGTTCAACTAATGGTCCATGAGTCGCAGAACTTTTAGATGTCTGCTAAGAGTTGCACAGAAAATTTAAATATTTCACAAGGATTTTTTTCGCGAATTTGGCGGAAAATCGCAAAAAATTGTCCAGCAATAAAAAATTTCTCTTTAAGGTACTGCTGTCACAACGGTGCTTTGTGTTGTTTTATTGACGAAAGACCAAGGATTTTTCGTTAAGGAATTAAAAAGGTTTTGACCAAATTTAAGCTTATTTGGACGGACCTATTTAATTCAGAATTGCATGTTTCTGTCAGTCCCTAATAGCTGTTTTGTTGCTTGTCTAATTATGCCAACGTCATCATAAATCAGGTCATACATACGCTCGCAAATTTTAACTATTGATTTTTAGTTCCAGTGAATGTGACTCTCTGATCTCATGCAAGTATATATGTCAATACAACGAGATCAAAGAATCGGAAGCAGAGAGTGATGACAACGACGAATCTTCTTTCTCGGAAACCAGCAGTAAAGAAAATTCTCTCGCAACATCAAAACAATCTTATTGCGTCATATTGTAAACAGGTGACGTAGTTTTAATGACGTCATCAAAAAAGGTTTGAAACGTTTAGAAGACCCAGATTTAATTATGTGGTATCTTTTTAGTTTGGCGTGTGTTAGGCAAGAGAAGCCTTTGTAACTGAAGTTGAAATCAAGACAAGATTTGAGAAGGAAAAGTTACAATTTTATTTATCATTCATTGCCTGTTGTAAGGTGTTGTTGCACAAGCAAAATTGTAAATAAATATCAAGTTAGTAATTCTGAAACATTTATAAAGTAAAATGATATTTTTCTTATGTTACACGCCAGGCCAAACCCCAACGCTTCCTGGTAACTCGAACTGTGTTAGAATTCTTCTTGAACTAAAAGCTCTCCCTAAATCGGCAATTCGGTAATAAACATGGTTTATTTCAGGGCTTATCCTCATGTATAATAAGGCTCTTCTCGAACCCAGGCGATTAAAGGGCGTTAATCAGAACGAGCATTTTAAGATGAGCGTTTATTACGGTAGTCGAAATTAAGCTGGGTTTTGATGTGACGTCATATTTGAATGAAGCTTCTGCTGATTCTATTCTGCTTATTCGTTGACGTTGAGGATTTGGAATAGGAAAAGTTTCTTACGTTTTTAGAAAGAAAGAAGAAACTGCGTATTGACTTGTAAGTGGAGTCACGAGCTAACACGACGACGAAAGATTGAATTCTGAAAAATAGTTTTTTAGTCAAGAATTATCAATTCCTATATTTATTATCTATATCAATTATGTATTTAAAATACTTCATCCCTTGTTTATATTATCAATGATTTTGTAAATAAGTTTGAATTCGTCGGATTTATCGATGACGTTGTTACGCTTGTGGATTCAGTGACTAAAACACTAGCTGTTGTCGGGGTTTTGGTGGTATTTACTGCAGTGGTTACTTCCGGGAATTTGAAACTGCCGTCAGTACTCAACAGTGGTTTGGAAGATGTCGACAGTGGTTCTAATGACATCGACAGTTGTTTGGATGACGTCGACAGTGGTTTATATGAACTCCTCAGCGTTATAGTATTTATGACGGTTGTTGTTGTTTCTATCGGTGCTGTTGTTGTATCAGAAGCTTTTATTGTGTCTGCCGAGGAGGTTGGTGCTGACGGATTCTTCTCTGATTTGGAGGGATCTATATGACAGGAGTTGTTTCTTTGAAAAAGCATGTCTTAATTAAGCAGTACCGACATGTCGCTGAGAATTTGGCGTCAATGTTTATCGACATGCTGGTCTTATTTCCTACAACTCAGCGCATGCAAAACATACACGCTTTGGGGAACACATCAACAACGATGGTTCCTGGAGTACCTTATAGACAAATGTTTTCAAAGGATTTTGTGACTATGAAGTAACCATAAAGAAACCTACAATTGTTTGACCCGCACAGGTAAACTGCATAGTAATCGCCAAAATCGCATTCAAGACCGAAACAGGGGTTGACTGGCCCCGCCCAAACTTCGCCATTCTCCAATACACGTCCTGCAACTACAAAAAAGACAATCAATGAATCAGATACGCCCAGGCAGGATAATAAAACTTGAAAACTTTGAAAAAACAAAAATTTTGTATTGTGCTTACTGTAGCAACCACCATTTTCAGCTGTTCGGCGAAAGTATCTGCTTCCCACATATTCAAACCATGATAATACTAAAACCCCGCATACTGCAAGATACATATCTATAAGGAAAACACATGTATTTGTTATATGAAAAGAATACCCCTAGGCTTCTTTTGAGTATCAAGCCGTTTTTGATTTCCGTATATTTTTGTCACTCAAACCCAGTCTCCGTAACTTTTCTGGTTGTGATACTATCGGCCTTAATTGCTTTCATTAACCGATTTATTAACCGATTTATTATCCGATTTCGAACATCTTGATTAACCCTTTCTTTACCATTTTTTTCTTCCATGTTTTTTTCTCTATGTTTGCGCGACTATACACAGACCTGCCGTTCTACCGAAGTGAAATTCCTGAGTATAGTGTACGGTTCTTAGAATAACAACTGCGCTGCGACCGGTCAAATTGATGCCATGTGCTGTCAGTGGTAGATGAAAGGTAAATAGCCTCTCAAAATAGTGTGAAAATTGTGTGTTTATTATTACCTTTAAGTTGGATCTCCACTTGGCGAAAAATGTCGCGGCGGAAATATTTTCTGCAATCTGATTGGCTCTGTGAAAGGTTTTTGACTTTGTGAACCAATCAGATTGCCGAGAGCTTTTCTGCGGCGACATTTTCCGCCTAGTGGAGATTCGAATTCAACGAACATATAATGTTGTTTCGGATAGATGAGGAACAAAATTGAACCCATCACAGCAGAGTGTTATAAAAATGATGTACCTTTCATTCACAGGAGATGAAACTGTGAAATATCTGTCTGTATTTCTAATACTGTTTAAAATCTGTGTTTGATAATCCAGTCAGGAATGTCTTGAAGATATAGTATCAGGGATCAAACACTGCATTTCCTTCAAAAAGCGCCCCCGTATAATGAAGAAAACAATGTCTCCATCCTCGTTAGTTAGAAACAGTAAGATCCGCTGAATTTTGGCACAATCTTACGAAAAGGCTAAAACTCGAGATAACATAGTAGCTAAAAAAATCTAAATTTGTTGTCTCTTTTGTTTTGCAAAATTTTCATATGATAAAAATAAATATGGATAAATAAACGCACCCTTTTATCTTGATAATGGAATTTCATTAAGGTGTCTAATTATTTACCATGCAGATTTAAACATGGTCAAACATGCAATGATATTTCGTACGTGTGGCACTTTGGTTTGTGTGACCATAATTACGTTTACAAGTGTATAGTTTCCCACCTGCAAGCTACCCCTAACAGTTGCCCATCAGAAAATTTTTACGCATGTTTTTTTTATAAACTTCTTGTAAGTAAACAAAATCTCGTTACTAAGTGGTTACTTACCACTGGTATTATGACGTCATGATGACATCACAACGAATACATCAACGGATATAGAATTAAAAAAGCGAAGATATTTCCCCGGAAATCTGCTCTAATCTTTGCCCCCCTTTATTATATTTTGCCGTAGGTTGAGGAGTTCTTGCGCGTCCACATATAGGATTTGGGTGATATTAAATAAACAACTTGGTTTTTCTTGAGCTATCTTTAACTTACATGGAATAAATAATCTACAACATAATTAATTTTTCTCAAAAAGTCTATGGATATAATTTATGATCTATATATTCTCTCTGCGTACATTATATTAAATTTATAGATAACTTTTTTTCATATATTGAACACCTGTATAAGGAATAAGAGCCTGGAAATGACTTGAAAAATGAAGTAAAAAATTTTCAGGTGAAAGAGAATAATGAACAAATATGCAAATTAAATAATAATGAACAAGTAAAAATTGTTACCTATCCTTCTTAAAACCTGTACTGTGTTAAATAAAATAGCGACCTGATTTCTAGTGTGAATAAAAAACAACCAACATAAGAAAACACCTGACTAGGAAATGTTGGAAACGAAAGACTTTCCCCAGATCCGTCAAAAAGGAAGCCTTCGTTATCCTCTTCATAACAAGTTTTGTAGCGGTTCCAGACCTTTCACAACACTGTTTTCTAAGATGAACTTGAGCAATCAACAACAACAATTATCAACAGGTTAATCATACATAACACTTTTAAAAGACTTAAAAAAACAAACAATAAATAAAAGATCTCAACGAAATGGGAATCTGTTCAAAGAATATTAAAAAACTTTATAAAAACCAAAATGAAAGAATTATTAAAGTTGTGCTTGATTTAGAAGAAAATAAACTCCTTTTTTAGTTAACAGTTCTTTGTGAGTTCCCTTTTCAACAATTTTTCCAGCTTGAACAACGATGATCAAATCAGCATTTTGTATGGTTGATAATCGATGTGCTATTATGATCGATGTTCGTCCTTCCATGGCTACATCTAATGCTGCTTGTACCACCTATAAGTGAAACCAATCCAATCTTATAGAACCGTGCACATGATGGATGCCAATACACTTTTCCCAAATTCATGTTCAGATGTCGCAGGGTAAGGACTCAGTTGTCCATATGGACCTCGTTTTGATGCGAAACATTGTTTCACGGTAATTATTTAATTATATATTTTGCTCATTAGCAAACCGCAGTGGGACAATTTTCAACACAGAAACGAGGTCCGTATGGACAACTGAGTCAGGATGCGACATATAAACATGAATTCGGAAAAGGTGTTTAAATGAAGGATGATTAAGCGCAGGGATGACAGTTACAAGAATGCAGAAGGATTTAATCAAAATCTTAAACATTACATCTGAAGTTTTGATTCTCAGAAATACCTTTTCGCTTTCTGAATCCAATGCAGAAGTAGCTTCATCCAGTAACATTATCTTTGGATCTCGTATCAAAGCTCGCGCAATAGCTATTCTTTGTTTTTGTCCCCCAGATATTAAAGAACCTTTTTCTCCGACCAAGGTATCATAACCCTAAAGTGATGAATTCATTTAACTCGTAAGTATAAACACTAAAGCTCAGTAGGTTAGTGAATGGATGGAAGTGAATGGATGGAAGTGAATGGATGGAAGTGAATGGATGGATTGGAATACCTACCTTAGGTAACCCAGTTATGAAACTGTGTATATTTGCATTTGTCGCTGCTTTGATAACTTCTTCATCACTGACATTTTTCTCCATGCCATATACAATATTTTCTTTTATACTCCGAGAAAATAACACTGGTTCTTGAGAAACTAATCCAAGTTGCGAACGAAGCCATTGTAAATTAAGTTCTTTTATATCGTGATTGTCAACTTTAACTGTGCCAGCCAATGGATCATAAAATCGTTCCAATAAACTGATGCTCGTACTTTTACCACATCCTGAAGCTCCAACTAAAGCTATCTTCTGTCCCGATTTGATATCAATAGATAAGTCATTCAACACTTGGACATCAGGACGTGTAGGATAATTAAAAGTTACGTCTTTAAACTGAACATCTCCTTTGACGGCTTCCTGGTAAATACAGAGAAATTATAAATCATACATAATTCTTCAACAACCTATCCATCAGTTCGCTCAATTAATCGCCCCATTTTACGCCGGTCGCCGATCGAGGTTAGACATATGTTGACTAAGTGTTTTAACAGAAATTCGGGAAAGGCCTATTCACTTCTTCACTTCATAATTTGGCAGCTCTTTTTACGCCGGTTCTAATTTATCACCAGCCTTTTTTACGTCGGTCTTTTTTGGCGTTATTTTTGAAACCTTCACAGACAAACATCTAACGCCGGCCCTTTTAACGCCATTAAGGGCCGGCGTAAAAAGTGCCAATAAGGTACATTATAAACAGTGCAACATTTTTCTTCCACAATTCGTTGCTCATTCAATTCATATCAGCTCATTCACCGAAAAAAGCTTTCATTACAGACCGCAAAAGAAAAGGAAAACTAATTCTTAAATTACCAGTCGTTTGCCACTGTCATCAGACGCATCAATATTCGGTATCCTATCTAACAACTTAAAGATACGGGCCGCGGAAATCTTGGCAGCAACATAATCTGGTGCGAACGAAGCAATCTGCCCAGCAATCATTGCGCCAAATACTGTAGCAAGCACAACCCTAGAAGTCACATGAAGTTAGTATGGTTTTTGATAGAACATAATACGTCACTAAGTGACGTCACTAAGTGGTTTTGAAAGTTAAACGATCTAAAACACTTCCAAAGGATAAACAATATATTCATACATGATATACAAGGAGGAGTGTTATACCAGGGATATACAGGGAGGAGTGTTATACAAGGGATATACAGGGAGGAGTGTTAGTTGGGTGGATGTGAATTCTTCAAGTTTTAATTGTAGCCGAAAATATAATATGTATGTTCAAATGCAACATTTTTAACAGCACTGGTTTTAAGAGCCTGATATGAAATTGTAATATTTGACAAGTATGATGAAGACATACTTGAACATTTCATCGTATTTCAAACCACCTTCTTGTACCAATTTACCACCAAGGGCAAACGCGGCAGCGTTTGCTAACATGATTATAGACGATGACATTCCAAATGAAAATCCAAATGCCAATGAATTCAAGAACGATTTTCTATGATAAAAAACAACCAGCCTAATCTGTTATATAACAATAAACATTTACATACACAAGAGTAAAAATAAAGACCACAACAGCATACAGTTGAACACCAAAGTTCGTGGTGTAAACCTTGTAAATTTTATTTGGGTCAGTGAGGTTAGGATCAGGCTATGCCTCGTTCTTTCAAACACTTTTATTAGTTTTCACAGTTGGACTGAAATTTAAACAAATACAGCCTCAGTTATGAAGACCTCCTTCAATAGCCAGAAAAACAACAGATTTACGCACTTGTAAGGGCTTGATGTTAGCTGATTATATTCTTCTACAAATGTGTTTTCTTTCGCCAGAGAAGCTACAGTTCGGATGTTCATGATGGCTTGGTTGGCTAAAGCACTTGCATCGACTAATCGTTTTCCCTCGTTTGCCGCAAAATTTGTAAAAATTTTTGTATGCGCTGCGCCACTTATTAGAAGAAACGGCGCAAAACCAATGATAAGTAAGGTCAGTTTCCAACTATAGTAAAATGCAATAACTAAAGCAGCGAGAAGCATCACTACCACTTGAATCATCGTGTTAAGTCTGGTACTTGTTGCCTAAGAAAACATGATCATATGTTTGTAAAAATTTGCGATAAATTATACAATTCAAATTTATGTTTAGAACGTACGTCAGAACTCTATCAAACTTTCGATGAAAAGAACACGAAGAAAAAAAACAGAACTAGGGCTCAGAAACCACGTAGCGGTCTAGAAACTAGCTCTCCGCCGTATGTAGGTGTGATACTCTCTACGATGGTGATTACTATTTTCCACAATGTTTTGAATTATTTTACGTTATGAACATCTGAACTACCTTGTTCTCGACATTACATACTACTTCATCACTACCATAACAAAAGCCCGGGACGATTATGGTTAGTTTAGATAAGGGTTGGGTTAGGGTTACCCTTCTTAGCTATCAGGTCATGAAACTGTTAAAAAAGATATTTTTACCGCCTGCACATTCGAAGCATCAGAAGCTAGTCTGGCTGTTAACTGCCCAGTGTTATTGTCAGGATGATCAAAAAATTCAATATCCTAAACGTAAAGATTATAATGAATCCGAGTAAAAACTAAATGCACTCTCTGCAAAATGATTCCATTACGGATGAATTATATGAATTTAAGTTTCTTTCTAGGTTCGTTCCTAATCATCGTTAGATGGCTGTAAATGCTAATTTTCAAACCTGTCGTAAGATTGCTGTAAATGCTAATTTTCTTATCCTTCTAGTAAGTATTTCCCCAGCTTTTCCAAACAAATATGCCTGTAAAAGAAATGACAAGTCATCAATAATTTCAAGAACAAGGAGCATTTTCAAATGAGAGACAACATTATTTTTATACTAAGCAGAACTTACTGATAACAGCAACGAAATGAAATTGACAAAACCAAGACCTAAGAACCCTAAAGACCAATTTCGGGATGTTTCTTTAATAACGTCCGCATCTGTGTTCATAAAGACCTATACAACAAAAAATCAAAAAAATTTGAAATATCAACCGACTATAGACTGCTTCTTGTAACATTTCAAAAAAAAGTCAGTTTCTTACCTTCAATATTTCGCTCAATATGACAGCAAAACCCACTGGAAATCCGCCAACAATAGCACTGAAAATACCTCCAATAACAAAGTAAGGCCATTCTGCTGCGTTCAATGCAAGAATTCTGAAAAATGGAGCTGGTTCAATCTTTTCTTCTTCAGCTTTCTTATTTGCATCACTTTTCTTTGGTTCTTTTCTATTCACCTGCAATTCAAGATTTCAAAGTAGTACTTACTCCATTTGCTTGTAAATGTCATTACAAACACAACAATGTGTTTATTATTGTCTTACATCCACCTCAACGAGAACACAAACAAACAATTCCATAAACAATAATAAACAGGTAGGTTTGCATTTGACAAGTTAGCAAATTCTCACTTTATTTTTAATTGAACCTCTTGCAGAAAGTTGTCGAGATAATTGCTTGGATAACTCCCTGTCCTCTTCACTACCAGAAGACAAAGCAGAAATACTACGCAACAGTTTAACTTTCTGCAATTCACCTACAAAGAAAGAAAGAAGAATCCCATGACAATCCTTCACACAAAAAAGACAATGAACAATTTGATATCCATTGGGACATCAATAAAACATACAGGGATTACTGGAAGGAAATGCAGGCTGGCAATATTTTTCACTGCTAATAAAAATTTATATAGAGATAATAAGCGAACCTATACCTACCTAAATCCATATCATCTACATCTTCATTGATCATACGCTGCAACATCACAAGTTGATGGTAAACGCCTTTTCTTTCCATCAATTCATCATGACTTCCAGATTCAGCTACCTTACCATCTTTAACAGCAACAATAACATCTGCATTTCGAACTGTTGATAATCGATGAGCAATAATAATCGTTGTACGTCCTTTGCTTGCCTGGAAGTTAAATGGAATAGAATATCACCATGTATCAATGATACATACCAGAATTCCAACAACACAAAAGAATACAATTACATTGCAATACCTTGTCTAATGCAGCTTGCACAATACCTTCACTTTCTGTATCTAATGCTGAAGTCGCTTCATCGAATAACAATATCTTTGGATCGCGTACTAATGCTCTAGCAATGGCTACCCTTTGTTTTTGTCCACCCGAAAGTTGTGCACCACCTTCACCAACTTTCGTATCATAACCCTAGCAATTTACCATGAGTTAAATAATAACAATTTTCAAAGTCTCTCACCAGTTACTAAGCAGGAGGTAGATCTTTTGAAATTAATTTGGAGATCAAAATTTAGGCACGGTAGAACACATTCATATAGAATACTTAATTTCAATGAAGCCTACTTTCAAATTCAAAATCCTTTACAAATATTTTTTAAGGTTATTCGAAATGGTTGCTCGTCAGGCCATCTCATAGAAAAGCTTATAACAGCATACTTCTAAAAACTTCCAAAAAGCTAAAAATTATAAAAATTGCATAAACAGAAAATAAAGAATCATTACCTTGGGTAGTCCCATGATAAACTCATGGGCATTAGCATCTTTCGCAGCATTTTCTATTTCATGTTTACTCGCACCAAAGTTGGCTCCAAGTTGGATATTTTCGGCGATGGTCATATCAAAGAGTACAGGCTCTTGACTTACAACACCGATATTCGATCGTAACCAACTGACTTTTAACTCCTTCAAATCAGCACCATCAAGGGTAACCTAATAGAAACAAAGATGTTATGTTTTCCCTCTTGAAAGGCACAGAAATTTGAAACACTAAATCAGATGAAGCATTTGAAGACAGTTAAAAATATTGAATTGCTTATAAAACTCACAGTTCCATCCTGGGCATCATAAAATCTTTGAATCAATTTGACAATGGTACTTTTACCACAACCAGATTCTCCAACTAAAGCAACAGTGCTTCCTTGACTAATCATTAAGTTGAAACCATCTAATATCTGTTTTAAGAAAGTAAAAAGAACAACATATAAACCATCGTTGGTAGTTTTCGGGAAGAGGGAAGCACATTTGAAAGATGGGGTAAAAGCTATTAAACTTTCAATAAGCAAAAAATGGGGCTGTTAAAAAGGGTCAGGGTTCATTTGAAAGGAGGGGGCTTCAAAACTATGTATACACGTATACATTATAACAACTCCATCAATCTATCATTGCAACCATTCCAATGGCCATGAATAACAGACTTAATATTTCAGTTTACCTTAATGTCTGGTCTTGAAGGATATTCGAAATGAACATTGTTTAACTCAAAATTCCCCTCAACTTTTTCTAAAGTTCTTCCCTTCTCAGACATACAATCTATGATTGGCTCCTGTGAAGAAGTACAAATTCAATACATAGATATGATATAACATTTATATGCATGTGGTGTCACAAAAACATTTTATAAAGTAGATACCCTTTTACAAATTGAATACACAAAATACGCTGCTCCTCGGGCACTAGTGACAGCTTCAAAGTTTGGAGCAACTTGGCCAAGTTGAGCAGCACCGATCATTACACAAAAGAAAACAATTAGCATTTCACCAGAAGAAATTTCGTTATCTGCAACCATACGTGACCCATACCTACACAAACGATTAAACAACAGAGGGCATAAAACAGGATTTTTGGTGTATTGTTAGAAAATGTAATTATAAACAAATTGCTTATTTATTTATTTTTTTTATGCAATTTATTCTAATAATAGGAAAGTCAATTGGGAATTAAATAGGGCTAAAAAAACATTAAAAAATAACCATGGTCATTAGAAAATTCCCTGGTCTAGAAGTCTACCATAAAAACATATTGTTAATTTTTTCTGTGGTCTTTTTCTGTGGTCTTTTCAATAGGCAAACTTTGTTTTGTACACTTTTTGATCACATGACAAAATTCCAACCAATCCACAGTAGTTATTTACCATCATGTGATCAAAAAGTGTGCAAAACAAACTACAGTACGGGAGTTCAAGTTAAAAATACCGACAATAGAGCTTCACAATAAGACTTCCCGATCAGAAAATGACTATGAAATAATTCAAACAGCAGATACAAAAATACATATTCACTGGTTGTAGTTCTTTCAAATTTTGATTTGATGCTTTAAGCTTTTCACCATACTGTAAAAAGAGGAATTGTCCTTACCAAAATGCTAGAGAATAACATGAAAAGATCACCAGATGGAAAAAACCAAATGAAGCACCCATTGTTGCTGCTTTCTTTATACCAGCTTTCTCAGCTCCAGCTAGTCTTTCATCGTATCTAAAGAATGGGATAAAATTGAATGTGTTTATACTAACATACTTGCAAGGTTCATTGCTTTATAGAGACAGGGATTGGTGATTGGGGAAGAGTGAAATTTAGGACAAAAACAACACTACTGTTGTTCCAAAAAAATAGATTATCATAAAGGTGTCTTATGTTTCTTTCTAATAACTAACAAATAATACACAAATTAGTGTATAAAACATGACAGTATATTCTGATACTTTTTCTTACCGTTTAATTGCATCCTTTTGTCCACCAAATGCTGTTACCGTACGAATTGAGCTGATGACCTCTTCAGCTACACCGCCTGCTTCTGCATAGGCAGTTTGCTCCTGGGATGTTAATGCTGAAATAACCTTACCAGTCACAGCTCCACCTATCATAATGGCAGGTGTAAGTGCCAAGATAATCAAAGTTAATTTCCAGCTATAGTAAAAACCAAGGCCAAAGCCGGCAAAAAACATTGTCAAGGCTTGTATGGTCATTCCCACTTTATCACCAATCCCAGCTTGGATTTTGATTAGATCGCTAAGAATTGAAGAAAAGCTATTATCATTATCTGAAACATTGGAATAAAACTCTGGTCAGAAAAAAGTTACATTAGCAACTCTTGACATAATGGAAATGTGGGACCCAGTACCTAGGACTTTTTGCACCTAAGACCCAGGATGTAGTACCCTTTACATAGTGCCCTTTACCTAGGACTTTTTAACGTTGGACTGGAGAACTGGGACCCTATAGTAGGACCTTTTAAAATTAGCATAAACATGTTGGGTACTGTAGAACCCACAGTCCCCAACATAAAATAGGTTTCCTTAGTACTGGGTCCCACTTTTCCGGTTCTTCAAAACTGATTAACATTATCAAGGATGAATAAACATTATATTAAAGTAATGCCATTGATAGTAATGTCAACTCACTCGGAGAGTCTTGTTGTGAGGCCACTTCCCTCATTGACATCAAACCATCCAATATCTTGTCTCATAATCGATTGGAAAAATTTTATCCGAATACGATGAGTTTGACGTACAGCTGTTATTGACCAAAGCCCCGCTTGTAAAAATGAACACAAAAACATGCCAGCTGCTAAAGCCACATAGTATAACGCGAAAGTTTGCATTTCACCTGCAATGTTGCTTTCCAGGTATTTTGCATGTTCGACAAATTTTTCTATAAGTTCACCAAAAATAACGAAAGACGCTGGCTGGGCCACCCCATTTCCAACAGATGCAATGAAAGCAATGAACATGATAAGTCCATCCAATTTATCAGCATGAGAAAACTACAAGTAAGAAATAAAATATTTTGTTCTCCACTACTGACTATTAGCTCTCATCCTTTTTCGAAATATTTTAAACATAAAACACTGTGAACTGGTTTAAATAAATAATGCAATAATAATATATAATGTATTATAATTATAAAATAATTTTATTATTATAATTATCGAAATATCTATAAATTATGATTTTTCTTTAAGTTGTTTACAGCAAATTTTCTGATTTGAGAATCAAAACTAGTAGCACGTAAAAGATAGATGTCTATTTTGCTTAAACTTAAAGTAAAATAATTTGCATGCCAACTGAAGACAATAGTATAAGTATATTATATAAGTATATTATAGTATAATTTAAGCTTAACAAATTAATGTGTGTAGCTCTTAATTAGAAAATCTATTAGCCTCTATTGAATACAAGTAATCACCATGATTACCAATAATTACTCAACATGTGATTATCTTTTATATACATACAATTGTCAGCCATCTTTCATTTTGGTAGAATTGACATGTTCGGTTTGCAAGAGTATACACATGTCTGGAACTGCAAGTAATTTGAATTGATATATATTTTATTCCATTGTACTGACTCAGTTCTTCTTTGTTTGTTTGTTTTTCAACACTTGTAATTTTTATTTTTATCTTATTTTTGCAAAATCACCAGTTTTATTGTGTTGGTTGCATCATTCACAAATGTCTTATAACAAGGCGTGCAACATTAAATATATTTTTTTTTACGAAATTCACTTTTTAACAATTTTTGTTTAAGTGTTTTTTATCTGTATTTTTGTTAACTGGAGTCAGCAGACATCTTTTGTTTATGTTTGGGAAAATAAGTTAAATACAAAAAAAGTTAGTTTTGTAAAAAAAAAATTAATCCCTATGTTGCAGAAAAAGTTTTAGCTTATTTCACTTTTTTCAAGAAATACCTGGCCTGGTCTATTTTTAGTTATGTAGTTTTTAAACTTTTTTTGTTCCAATGTTGCAGAAATTTCCTTAAAAAAGTTAATGTTTCATGCCTCACTTGTGGTAATAACAACTCACGACACTTGCAACTTTGAATTATTACAGTAAAGAAAAAAATGGCATCTTAATAACATCAACATATCATGGAAAATGACAGAAAAATTTATTACCAAAGCCAGAATGGAAACTGTTTTAACTTCATCTTCTTTGTCATCCTCCTGATTTCTGAAAAAATGATAACCAGTATATACTAATTTATTAGGAGAGAAAAACAATATATAATTTAAGTGATTCCGTTCTAAAAAAATATAAGGATATATCAAGTCAAATATTTAGCATAACAAATGGTCACTTGAAATCATGCAATAAAGTAAACACCATAATAGTTATTATCATCAAACGTAATTGATTCTAGACATGACTTAAGCAAAACAACATTAAAAAACATAGTTACTAAAACGTGAACCAACCAGAACCGACCAGAATCGACCAGAAACCAAGCAGGAACCGACCAGAAACCAAACAGGAACTGACCATTATGAAATAGCTATCAAGAAAATTTGTCTTGTGTTTTTCCTCTGTATTCATATTGCTGTAATCTTTCATCACCAACTCGTTCCCAGGCCTTTTTGTCTCTTGCTGTGTAAAAAATGAAAAAACACCCAAAGGATGGGTATGTGCGCCTTCTTTTTGCATCAATTTTGCATGAAGAATTGAAATGGATAAAATAAACTACAGCTAACTACAACTGATGATTGTAGAACATAAAACTCAGAGGTCTGTAAAAAGTTGAGTTTTCTTCTTTTACATGTATAATAAAAGAAAAACTACATATTTTGTGAAAAACGTTATGTTAAGGCTATAATGAAAGTTTCATAATGAATATCCTTTGTAGTGAACTACTTTGAGTGTAATATAGCGAGTCTGGGAAACAAAATTCAAGTTTTAATTTCGTGAACATTATGCTGGGAACAACCTTGTATCACACTCAAAAACTATAACAAAATAACAGATTGAAACAAAAAATACAGATCAAAATATAAAACGTCTGTTTCTTTTCGTCAAGCATCCAAAGAACTTCACTTGGTGATACATCCAGCTTCGGCCAATCGTGCAATTTGATTGTCTGTCAAATGTTTTTTTGTACTCTTTGGTATTGGAATTGGAATTTTTGATCATGGCATTTCAGGCATGCCGTCAGGTAATGAATATACACATTTCCACTGTTCCATTGACACTTCCCATATTGTTTATATTGGCATCGTAAAATGCAATTATTTTAAATGGTTGGTGCCTGGTTGGTTCCTGGTCAGTTCCTGCTTGGTTCTGGTCAGTTCTGGTAGGTTCTGGTTGGTTCATGTTTTAGTAAACGTGATTAAAAAAACAGTATGCAAACCACAAATAATTTTTCAATTATGATAAAAACAAACACTCTACATCTCTTTCAACAGAATTTTGGCAAATGAAATCACAAAGCATAAACCTAAAATAAAACGTGGAGAATCGTCCAAACAGTACCAGCATACAGACCTGAAACAAATAAATGTCACCTTTGCCTTGCAAAAACATATGAAATTGCTTTCACCTGAATCCTGAATTGCTATTAAATTGATGCAGTGAAATTCATAAACAAATGCTGCCATCAATGCAAGTATATACAATCTAGCGCTCTGCAGTGGATTATATACAATCAATGAAGACAACACTTAACTTTGTTGTTAAATTCTTAATCCACAGAACTGAAACATTGAAATTTGAGTCCTGAAAATAACACAGTTGGAACAACATCCTACACTAGGTTTCATATATAAAATTTGTGATAAAAAAGCTTACGTCACATTGTTTATTTTCATTATGTTTCACAAGATTCTCATTTTCTCTTGTAATTGATAAGGACACCCAAACTCTTTCGAGGGATTCAGAAACCTTGCTATTCATCATTATACAACAACGTTAAAGGAGTAAAAATTAAAATGTCTGAAAGAAGCTGCCTGTTTTCACATGGTCACATTTCAAAATGACATATTATTAAATCCAACACCACTTGCAAAGCCACACCTTTACAGAAGAGGTGATGATCATTCAAGAATCATTTGCTTGTTATCATACTTTTGTATGTATGGGATGGTGATGTATGGGATGGTGATGATGCTTACATGAGTTAGTACTATGAACCATTTTGCAAGTGGGACTTTTTAGGTAAGTAGTTTTAAAATGACACAATACTTCTTCTACTACTACTACTACTACTATTTTATTTGGTAATGCAGGTTTACAAAAAGGCAGCATATAAAGCTGATGTGGACCTACAACATAAAAGATATTAAAAACTAAAATTTGTTTATAATAAAAAAAACCTAATTTGAACTAAAGGTCAAGGTTGTATGAAAGTGAGGTGCGTGTAAAAAAAGGTTAGTTGGCACAACAGAAGTAACGAGCAAATAGCCTACATGGTGTTAGCAAGTAAGTCTATGGTGTAAGAAGGCAAAGTGTAAGTAACAAACTGATAAGATTTATAAGATAAAAACATAACATAATGACCTGCACTAAAGGAAGAAAATATATACATAATACATACAAATATATATATATATATATATATACATATATAAGTTAATTTCTTGTCAGTCACTTCTATATATACATATATACATGTAGATATGAATTATAAAAATATTAAAACTCCCACCTATATACCTGGGTATAGTGGTAGGTGGTTTAGAGAACAGAAATTAGAAAACATAACACAAAAGGTACAAAAGCAAAATGGCATGTGAGTATTGATAGCAAAATATTGAGTATTGATAGCAAAATATCGTAAATGTGATACTTTTAATTTACCTATTGTTTTATATTAGAGGGGTGCAACATTGGAATTATTTTTTTCACAAAATTCACAATTAACTTTTTTAACTAATTCAGAAAAAAATCTTCCAATGTTGCAAAAATTCAAGATTTTCCATTAAAAAGTTAAGTTTGAAAAAAAATGTTCCCAATGATTTACTGCTTGAAACTTATTATGATATTAAATATACTGGGAAATTAATGTTTACGTTTTTACTGAAAAGTGTCCACGAGTGACCGTCCCAGGGAAGTATAAAAAGAATCGAATTTGTTACTTTTCACTACCGAAACAGGTCAGTTTTCAGTTAAAACGTAAAAATTATTTACGCGTCTATAAGAGACAATTTCGATATAGTCACCATAGAGACACCATGATCATATCTTACACAAGGACAGATCATTTTGTTGCATCTATGGTTACAACACATTACATTGCCATACCATACATCATACAACAGGGGTAGCAACAAATGAGCACAGCATTTGTTGCAACATTATTGCACTCATTTGACCAGCACTTTAATTAACAACCAAGACACAGGTAATTGTAAAAACGGCTTACTTTTTTTCACCTTCACATAATTCTTCTTCAGAATGTTTATTTCCATTTACAACTTTAACATGGAGTTCGATTTGCTCATTATCCTCACTGCTGCAAACTTTATTTTTATCTCCCAGAGCCATAGGTTCACTCATATTTCACAGAATCAATTATATCCACGTTATTGTTTCCAACTTAATAATAATGTATAATATAGACGACCGTTATTTCGAATGCATGCTGCTTATTTCGAGTGTGCCTTCCCCTCGAGTTTCCCGAAACTCTTATAATATTTGCTCTCGAACATTTCACAATCGAACGTTTTTTTCGAAAATACACAATGCATAAAATACCATCCTTAAATTCGAACTTTTATAGAAAAATGAGTAAAAACAAAAAGAAAAGTTGGAAACGAATTGCGAAACTAATTTAACATTCTTTAGACCTTTTTCTACTGCCACTGCAGTTTTCTGCTAACAAGTTAATTGTTTAACACAGAACAAAACCTCTGTTGTACCCTCAATTTATGAGGACTTCTTTCTTTTGAGAGCAGGTGGTTATATCTATATATATAACCACTTTTGTCTATTTAGCACTTTTTTTTTTCTTATCTTTTTTTTTTTTTGCTCCGCAAGCGTAATTGTCTGCACTAAAATCATATTATTTTGCAGCGAATGAGATATATCCAGCTGAGAAGGAAAAATAATATTATTTCGTATCATATTATTTCGCGGTGAATGAGATATATCCGGCTGCGAAGTAAAAATAAACAGATACCTTATCGGGATAAGAAAAGTCGGGTTTTGATGACCAAATTTTTATTTACATGAAACAACCATAATACAATTTATAAGCATAAATTTTACGCTTTCTTACGAATTTCTTACGACACTGACGTGAAAAGAAGGTGAAAACCAATAAATAAATTATTTAATTTTTTTCTATATTATCTTATTTCATTTTTTTATTCTATTTGTATTTCTTTCATTTTGTTTACTTTCTCTTTCTTTGTTTCTTTCTTTTTTTTCTTTCTTTTTGTTATTGTTATTATTTTGTTTCCTCTGCTAAAAGTGAAAGTAAGATGGCTAACCCAGCATAATGTGCTTATTCGTCATACTGACGATTTTCAATCCCTTATATGGTGAAATTTCCGGAAAATGCTTTATATGCAATTTCAGTTCTGATGAAACGACATATCTCACCAAAACGGACGAGTGCTGAATATGGTTGTTAGTGCTATTATAATATATAAACTTATCATGCCGCCCCCGAGGAGCAAAGAATTCTTTACAAAAAACAAACGTGAAAGTTTATTCTTATGCCTCAAACAAGCCATTGCGCATGTATGGGCAGGTCTAGACAACGATTGAGAGTGAAAACGTATCGTTCCATTCACCGTTCACGTGATCGACAAACAAACAGCCGGAAACCTATTGGTCTAAAAACAGCAAATTCATTAAGTGACGATATAAGGATAGCCAATCAGATCGCAGATAAGTCAGTCAAAACAACAAATACACCAAAGTTCGACAATGTTCCACTGAGGTACAAAAATATTACTCACGAATTTAATGATATAACGACCGGAAGAGGTAAATTTCGAATTATCAAGCCCACCTAAATATCGACAAAAATGTACGACCCGTCCAACAACCGCTTAGACGACAACCATACCAACTTCGTGATAAAATTAGACGAAATCTCAAGCAAATGGAAAGCGACGGATTGATCGAAAAAGTTGAGGCACCACAGGGTTGGACTAATAATATCACCGTTACACCCAAAACAAACGGTGACATACGAATCTGTTTAGATGCTCGAAAGATAAATCAAGCCATAATTACTGAAAAATTTCCTATACCAACATAAGACTCTTTAATGATGGAATGTCAGATGCTAGAGTATTCAGTAAGATAGACCTTAGAGAGGCTTACACGCAATTCAAACTTGATGAACACTCGAGAACACTCACAAATTTCATTACTGAAAATGGTATTTATAGATTCACTCGTTTAATTTATCGCATAACCGATGCAGGGGACATTTTTCAAAAATGTTTGCAATCAAAATTGTGTGACATAAAAGGAGTTAAATGTATCTCAGATTGTATTATAGTATATGGAAGAAACCATGAAGAACACAGCCAAAGTCTAAGAAATCTATTTCATCGCCTTCGTGACAATGGTTTTAAAGTTAATGCTCCGAAGTGTGTCATGGGACAGTCATCTGTCAAGTTTTTTGGAGTCATCATTTCAAGCAATGGTATCAAACCGGATCCCGATAAAGTATCGTGTCTTAAGGAGGCTGAACTACCACAAAACCAAAATGAATTAAAATTATTCCTTGGTTTGTGTACGTATACGAGTCATTTAATACCAAACTTTTCATGACTTACAGCACCTCTACGTGATCTCGTTAAGAAACATTCAATATTTAAGTGGAACGGTAAACATCAACTCGCTTCCGCAGAGTTAAAATCTGCATTGACAAATGATTCACTCGAATCGTTCTTCAATCCAGATAGACCATGTAAACTCTGGGTTAACGCAAGTAATTTCGCAATCGGTGGTGTACTGTTGCAACCGGACAGCGAAGGAAACGAGAAACCTGTTTGTTTTATATCACTATCATTATCCGAAACAGTATTCTATCACAGAAAAAGAAGCGCGCGCAGTCGTGTGGGTTGTAGAAAAATTGCATATTTACTTATATCATCTTTATTTTGATGTCATCGTTGACCACCATCCGCTTCAGTTTATATTCGCAAAAAATAATCGTGTAAGCCCCCGCATTAAACGTTAGCAGATGAAACTTCAAGGATGTCGTTTTAAAATTATCTACAAGCAAGGTGTTGTAAGAATATCACCGATTTCAGCAGTCATACCAAAAATCCGTCGTACACAGAAAAGTTGAAGACGAAAGACAATATAAATTTTGTAACAACAAATGCTGTCCCATATTCGATGTCGCTGGAAAATATACGAAACGAATCGTTGAAAGATGACATACATGTGCAGAATGCTTTACGTACCGGAGATTGGAGTAAATATACCGAATATGCGCACATAACAACCGAACTGTGTGAAAACAATGGTCTAATCCTTCGTGGAAATCGCATTCTATTACCATCATCACTGCGACAAAAATGTCTTAATATCGTACACAAATCTTGTCTTGGTAAAGTGAAGACAAAACAAAGACTCCGTACTAAAAGTTTATTGGAAAAATATGGACAAGGACATCGAGAACTTTATCAAACCTTGTAAATCCTGTCAATTGTTGGAACAACCAATTAAAGAATCACCAGTTAAAATGAACGAATTACCGAAAACACCATGGGAAAAGATATCCGTCGACTTCTCTAGTGAATCACCAACTGGCGAAAAGTTACTCGTTATCATCGACATGTTCAACATACCAAGCTGTTGCCAAATGTCTCATCAACTTATTTAGTCTATAGTAACTGTCCACACCCAGCAACAAACTAAACACCAGCACAGATATTTCTGAACCGCCCAACGAACATGGGTATACCTACGCCACATCCAGTAGTATCACTTTTATATCAAACTGTAGTTCATCAACAAAATTACATCGAACAAACACATCGTACGCCGACAGACACACGTCAGATCAAAACCGACCCAACTTCACTGTCGGAGATCAAGTTCTTCTGAAACGAAGAATGACAATAATTTTCAGAGTAATTATTTTAACGACATATTCACTGTCATCGACGCTATTGGTACTATGGTCCAGACCAAAGAACATCTCAGACTTTATAAACGTCATTTCACATTCATCAAATTATACCATCAACCGACCAAACAACGCATAAAAACAACGGCAACCTCAAACAGTATCCACTTCGCAGAAGAAATTATAAAGATAAACAAATTTGAACAATGAGTTTACATAAAGATGTTACTGTTATTTTAATAGTTTTGTTAAAGAAAAAAGGGGGAAGTGTAGTGGTGTTAGGCCACGGACTTTAGTTGTATATTAACGTTCGTACGGAATCGACGTTAAAAAAAAGGAAAGAATAGCATTCCTAGTGAACTCGCGACATTACAATAGTGATCATGTAATCATCCGCTAAGAAAGAACAGAAGCCTGTAGCCTATTACAGTTTCCGCCATAAGTCAATTTGCCTTCAACAACACAGGACCCTCATTGATAACATTTCTATCAGAACTGAAGAGGCTATCCTGGGTAAACATTATTATTAATAATAATAATAATAATAATAATAATAATAATAATTATAATAATAATAATAATAATTGTGGAGATCTAGGATATGATCACATAGAAAAAAATTCAGTCCGCTGTAACGGGGAATTAGGACTTCCAGAGAATTAAGACTCCGGAGTCATTAATGCCTAGGGAGTCTTTAATACACTAGTAATTTAAGCACTCTAGCGTCACCCCTTGTGTCTACAGCTACGTCGTGAGTTCGGCCGCATCACTTGAAAATTAGTACTAGTAAGCACTAGTAATCACATGGACGTGAGCAATTACAGTTTCATTCACGAGTAGTAAGTAAAAAACGTGAAATTTTAACGAGTATGGAGGACGAGTTTAAAATTTGTTTTTGACTTACTACGAGAAGTTTCTGATTTTTGAAATGGTTAGAAACAGTGCTATATATTCTTCTAACTGGAAAGTGATACGACTTTGTGGGTTTTTTTGTTTTTTTTTTTTGGGGGGGGGGGGGGGGGGGGAGCCATGTGAAAATTGATTAGTGAGAATAATCATTTTCCACAAGAAGAAAATCTTTAACAAACGTAGTTAGCAGTTGTTATTAAGATTTTCCCGTAAAAGGAGAAACCGTTTTTCTGCTCATTCCGAATCATTTTTTAAATGGCGGTCCATGTCGAGAATATTTTTCGTGTTTTTTTAGAATAAGTTACAATAAGTAAATGTAGGTTACAGCTATCCTCCTAGGTTACAGTAAACATGACTAGAGACAGATTTAGTGCTAAACGGAAAATATACTTGAAATTATCCGCCATCGGATTTGAACCACTATTGATTGATACAATGACATGTTTTCGCAATGCCTTATATTGGCCCTTATTCGGCCAAGGCAAAAATTTTAAAAAGACATTATTGAGACGCCCAGGTTATATAAAGCTTTTTTTTCCTCTTGAGTTAATATTTATCATAAACATTGATAAAACAAGTATTCTGGGACACACTGTCTAGGAAAATCTTTTTAATCAACAATGTTGATCTTGTTTTACTTTTATTTTGTCTGTGAAGTCCTTATTTTTAAAGATCCATTGCTAACACACACTGCGTAAATCCTGCGTAAACACTCAAACAAAATGGAGGCTAGATCCTTCTCACTAGTTACTTACTATGTAACTTTTATATTTTAGAACGAAAAATAGCAGTAAATAAATAAATATCATGTGCATTGACTTTTCCACTATATATAGAACCAAGATAACACCTTGGCTTAAATTCAAAGTGGGGATAAACAACATACATAAAGTCCGTAACAATACTAAGTAGGTTCCCGCATGATGCAACAAAACAGCAATTTGAAAAACGAAATCATACATTACACTCCCACCCACCCACGAAAAGGAAAAGTTGTTAAGAAAAGGTGAGAATGTTAGCTATTTAAGCATAAAAGAAAAACGTGCACGTGCAAATAAGCCAAGAGTGACAGACTGAAAACAAAAAATATGTCACTGTGCTTCTCCACAATTATCGATTATATAATAATACTAAAAGAGTTTAAAGCCCTGGTCAAAAGTCCTAAGCGAAAAAACGAAAAAACGTCAAACTTGTTTATAAGAGACAAATGTGGTAACAGTTTCCGTATCTGTATGCGTATTAGTATATAGGGGAAAACCATTGCATTAGGTCAAATGTTTAAATTTCTGTTTGTTGACGAAGAAACAATAAAAAGAAAAAGAAAGATAATGCTGTTGTCTTTATCAGTATGTAAAATACGTCAACATATAAGAAGAGGTATGATTATATTTTTGCTTTTGTTTTATAATTAGGTAAGTCTCTATGATAGAACTACTGAGGGTTTTGAATTCACAAGTTCTTTTTCTATATAATGACCGGGTGGACTGTAACGTACTGAGAATTGATTCGGTAAAAATGTTTAACCCGGACAGCTAGTATCCGATACCTTATCGGTAAAAAATCCGTCGGTAAAAAGTGACGAATTTTTGCCTTGGTGACGAATATTTTCTACCGACGAAAATTTTTGCCGACGAAATTTTTTACCGACGAATATTTTTTACCGACGAATAATTTTTACCGACGAATTGCTATTTTTTTATTTTAACACTATTATGCTTTTTGTCGCTTAAAGACACATTAGGGGTGCCTACTGACCTTATCTTTGCTTTACTCGTGTTAAAATGTATTGAAAAATGACTAGATTGCTTATGGAATACGTTTTTTCTTCAGAAAATAAAAAGAATAATAAAGTTTACAATTATTTATCATTTTGTCTTTTCTCAATGAATGGGTTTTCTTTTCGTGAAATAACTTCGTTTCCTGACTTTACAGCTTCTGTTATACCTACTTTGTCAAATCCATTCACGATTGATTCATTCTGCTGCTTTAGGTAATCAAACATTTCAACGATCCAACGTGCATGCAATGGTTTCAAATCAGACAATTTCATTGATACTTTTACATCACCAGGAGCTACACCTCTCCTTAACTGCTCGCTAACACGATCTGCGTACCACTTGTTGTACTGATGAGAAACAAACTTCTTTGCCTTTTGATTGATTGAAATATCAAGAGGCTGAAACTTGTTGGTCAAGTTATGCGGTACGATAACCAGCTCACATCCATTTTTCAAACATAATTCCTTTATTTCAGCGTTATCTTGACCTTTGAAAGTATCCATTATAATTAATGAATACTGCTCCTTCGGGTATCCTAGCTCTTCCTTTTTGGATTTGAGATATGGAAAAATTATCTTCTTGAATAAGCTGACACATTTCTCATAATTGGACCAATGATTTGGTGTAAAGGTAACATCGAAGGCTTTAGGAAACTCAAACTTAGGTAAACTGCGTTTGGTTTTGCCACTGTAGATGAGCTGGATCGGCAAAAATTCACCTGATGCAGTAACTGTAAAAGTTGCAGTTATTTGTCTTTTGTCATCGACACCCTTGATTGGAACTGTCTTTGAACCCCTTAAATCGAATGTATATTTCCCAGGTGAAACATAGGACAAAGGGGTTTGATCCAGGTTTAACACAAGTTCCATTGGAATGTCATGGTCAGAAACAACCTTTGCAATTGCACGTTGAAAAGTAAACTTTTCCTCTTCTAAAAACTTACTACAAGGTTCAACTTTTCCTGTTGTCCCTTTTCTTTTCACCCAATCCATACTTTTCAAAACACTACGTGCCCAGCCTTCTGTGAGCTCTAGACTGCCGCCAAATTCTCTCAAAAGTTTCGGATCATTAGCCTTGATAACTCCGGTAGCAATCGCAATCACCATTTTTCGAGAAATTGCTGTGCCGGCTAAGCGTGAACCAACAATAATATCTTTGATTTTTTTCATCATTTCATCACCCACTAAATTTGGTCTTCCTTTTCTTTGAATTGGCGCATTCGCAATGGGCTGGTGGTTAGTTTTCTTCTTCTTGCAACTCTCTTTCCATCCGTTGACTGTTGTTCTCTTGAGTGAATATTTTGTATACACTTTTGAGAAACGATCGATAGCTGATTTAGTCCCATGGATTAAAGCATAACTCCCAATCTCTTCCTTTATTTTGGATGGAACATTACTGTACTTTACAGTTGACTTTTCCACTTGTTTTTTGACTTCCTTTTCGACGTACTGGACTTCGGCTTCATCTGTAATGTTCGAAGCAGATTGAAATAGAGGTGGAGTATGTTGACTACTCGTCAACGTTTCATAATCAGAATCTACCTTTTTAAAGTAAGATCGTAAATCTGTTTTTGAAGCCATGACTGTCTCTGCAAATAACATGAATTTTTAAACAACTATACCAACAACATTCGAATTTTTGGCAAAGCATTCGAATTTTTCAAAAAACATTCGAATTAAGATAAAAAGAATCATTAAAAACATTCGAATTTTTTAAAACTCGATTCATCGGTGCTACGCCATCTTTTTTCTCTTGACTTCGATTCAAGATGTTTTCTTTCAAAGCTATCATTGCTTCACGTGGATATCATGTTTATAAAGAAACTTCATGGTCAAACGCAAAACTTAATGAAGAAGTGAAAGTAGAATTGGAAAAAAATACAATATCGTTGTCAACCGACCCATACGCGTGTGCGATCAAGATAAAGAATCCTTATTTCAACGATTGGAAAACAGTCGGACACATTCCACGTGAAATATCTCGTTACGTTTATTTTTTCATAAAACAAGAAAGTGGGAACGTTTCTGGAACTCTAAAGTCCCTGAAATACAAGCCGTCGCCAATCCCCTCTGGTGGATTAGAAGTCCCTCTCTTGTTAAAATTTTCTGCTAGAGATAAATGGGTTGTTGATACAATGGAAGAATTTGTACTTAATTTTTACAGTTATGAATACACCGGAAATTTCTCAATTGACGATAATGAGGATGACGAAGACGAAGATTGTCAAACCATTATTATCGATTCAAATGAAACTGAAATTCAAGAGACAGAAACTCAATCCGAAATTCAAGCAACTGGAAGCCAAGACATTGAAACAGAAAGTCAGTCGAGTAATATTGACTTACAAATAAATGAGAACATAATAAATGAGGAAATACCAGTTCAAATCATAATAGATTGATGTATTATTGATATACTTTTATAGTAATTAAAGTCAATAGAGAAAAACAGTAAAATTTAACGTTTTATTATGTGTTTCATTTATAGCCCGGTAAAAAAGTTCGTCGGTAAAAAGTGACGAATTTTTGCCTAGGTGACGAATATATTTTACCGACGAAAATTTTTGCCGACGAAATTTTCTACCGACGGATTTTTTACCGATAAGGTATTTCGATTATTATGTCTTGACGTCATTATTAACACGATGATTTGGTAGCTACTTTAGGCCTGCGTTTCAAAAAGGGTAGGAGAAAAGGATTTTAGGTCACATTTTCTAAAATTAATTAAAATATTACCTTGCCAATTACATCTGTTTTGTATCTCTATCAATTATTCAATACGCACTCTAGTGTCTTCAAATCCAATCTGGTCCAATGATGGTGGCAACTGTATAAAATTGTATAATGTGATCATGTGAAAAGAATGTGACATATATAACGATCGAATTGCTCTTGATTAAAACTTTTAGCAAATGCAAAAGGATCATTAAAAAAAAATAATGAAAATCCCTTCACCGCTGGAGCTTTTTTCTTTTCAGCCTACGAGAAATTCAACACAAATCTTATCAATGCGCTGAAGAGCATGGCAGTTAAAAAAATTGTAATCCTCTAAAGCGGTCAAATTGAATTTAATGAAATCAGCAGGCGTAACAAATTCACTCCGAAAACAAAATAAAAACTATGAAAAGTATGAATCCGCAAAAAATCAGCGTTGCAGTCAAAATATTTCCAAACCAAAATATTAAGTTTTAGTATTTATTTACTTCAGTTCAATCAATACTGATGATTTTAGTTAATATATTTTTTTGACTTTTCACATGGGCGCTTATTCAAGAAGGGCTGGTTGAAAGATGGCGGGCGCTTTTATAGGCTAAAAATCGAAATCAAAGAAAATTGAACGGATGAGGGAAGATGTTCTCTTGAAACGCTGCCCAACGTAAATCTTCCACATCCATGACATGATCATACAATCTTATATTCACTCAAAAATTTCAAATTCAAAATCCGCGTTTAAATTTAATATATATTTGCATATTTCTGTTTTTCAATGTGAAATGCATGCGAGAAAAATCTGATGTTACTCGCATAAGAATGTTTTTAACATCCAATTGCAATACACCCAACTCTCGTTGTCTCCAAAAAGTTTTCTTGTTCGTCCGCCATAAGGCAAATTTTATCAAGTATAGTTGTGAATTGGCTGCGAATGAACTGCATTAGCCATTCGTACCTGTTACTGTCCTATTATTAGAAATCTCTAACATTTTCTCGGTCCGTTGAGAGTTCGAGCGTGAGTTGACTGTATTCGGATTGATGTGAACTATGGAAGGAGGATAAAAACTCAACAAGTTACGCATGCGTAAAGTACAGTTGCTGCAAACAAATTTCTACGTAAGTAGATCAGAGGTCTACTACCAAGCAACAGCGTAAACATAAAAAATTTAATCTGAATATTCCGAAGGGAATTTTCTTTTAAGGTTTACACCCCCTCAAATCAAAATGTCAAAATGGCCACAAATGCATTTTGTTTTATTTCATTCGTACGGCCTGATGAAAAAACTCTGCCTTTCTTACCCAAAAGTCGCTCTCGTGCTGGTCATATGCTGGAAGAGAGGCGTTGTCTGAAGGGCGTTGTTTCGGACGTAAATAAAGCATAAGAGGCCGGAGGGTGGAATGAGTAATGGAAATTTGCGCAAAATTTCATTAAAAAAATAATATGACTATTAATATATAGGATTTGGCCAATTTGGTCAATTTTGGGCAGATTAGACGACCCACCGTGTGCTGGATAATCGAGTCTAACAAAACTGTTCCACTCATTGCATAGCGACAACTGCTAATAACATTTCTACAAAGTAGCAACTCAATTCCATCAATATTTCTTGACGTATCCTTGCCAGTGATTCAGAAATACAACTTCTGAGAAATTTAAGTTAAAAAAAAAATAACAGAAATTTTCAAGCCCATCCACGACTTCTGAAACAACAACAACAAAAAAAACGATTTGGTGAAACGTATTTTGCAGACTGTAGAGTGTCGATCAACGCACGAAATCAACACGGACAGAAACCCTGCTTATATTTATCTTCATTTGCTTTTGGAACGCTTGTGGCGAACAGAAGGCTAGCACGACATAAAAATCACGTGCAAAACTTTCTCAAAACTTTGTAGTGTCTATTAAACGTAAAAGCTCACATCTCATTTTTGACATTTTGGGTTCACCCCTTAACGCACTTAGGTTTAGCAAAAGGTCAGTGCGAAAAAGCGACTACTACAGTAGCCACAGCTTAATTCAAACGTCCAAGGGAAAACAGCAAGTTGTTCGAGTTAACGAAAGTTCGTCCAATCCAGAGAGTGCTCGATATAACTCGAAAATTAGAGATTTTAAGATGAATATTCGAGTTAACGTTTTTATCGACGCGGCGCGTGAAACTTTTCATCTTGTTGTTATGAAAATTGATGATGGAGAAGGACAACAGGTGCCAGTTTATAATTACTGGAAAGTTTGAAAATAATATTGAAAGAGAACGTCTCATTGATAGAATTGTAAACCGAAATTTCATTAAGTTCTGTTGTCCCGAAGGACTATTCGAGAAATACGGGATAATACAGGCTATTATTCGGGAAAGACCGGCGGAATAAGGAAATTGTAATTATTTAATAATAATCGAAAAGTAACAGAGAGTTCGATCGATGTTCCTTTTGTTTTTGGCAATTCGATTTATCCTGTAGAATAATCAGATAGCCATCTACGAAGGGAATGATCACATGCGCAACAAAATAGTTGGAAATAAAGCAAGATATCGGCAAGGTAGACTGGCTTGTTTCTCATGCGATCGCACATCAACAAACATCAAGGGCTTCTTCTCAGTTTAGTCTTTTTACTAATGTCGTGAAATGTCTAATTTGCAGACCATCATTGTTTTGTTTAAGCCGTTGAATACTGAAATTTGGGTTGCAGAGTGTGTTGCTCATTAAACTTTTTGGTTGATGATGGTCTCTTTCGTTACCTCCCCACGATCATATGCTCTGCCAAAAACGTTGCGCCACTGATTAATCGTCGAGATAAATTGTCCTTATCGAAAACTTTCTAGTTTTTGCTTACCTTGCCCCATTTTGCCTCATACGGCGTAACATAACGAGCAGTGTTGCCAGGAGTGCATATTTGTTTATCGCTGTCATCTTGCAATTAGGATAGAGAATACATGAACAATTATTTTCGAACGTTTCTCAAAGATATTTTTGTTGGTATTACAAAAAATTTTACGTGCATGTGAATGAAGTAATTTTTTTCCCCGTAAGGTGTTACGACAAACGTACATGTGAAACAAGCCTAAATCACACTGAGATTATTCAATTATTCACATAAATACTTTTGAAAAGAAAAAATCTCTTCTATATATCACCGCATAAAAAAAAATCCGAAATAAAATCGAACTAAGCCTTTCTGCAAGTGAGCTTATAGTTACCAAACTGCAAAAATTTCATGGTAGGGAATACCACGTGGTAAGGGAATACCACGCTATTGATTTGTTCATTGCAAATTTTCATTAAAAATTTTTGGGCCAAAATATGAAAAACCATTGACAAATTTGAAACCAGCATTATTGAATTGTGCTTGTATGCAATTTTCATTTGGTCCTAATTTGGCCCGAATTGCCCTTTTTGGCCAAAAATACGAGAAAAGATTCCCAAATTTGAATTCAGCATGATTAAATTGTTCTATAATGCAAATTTTCATGAAAATTGATGCACTTTCAAAATTTTGTCAAAGTTTTACTAAATTTTTCACTCCACTTACATGAATGCGGACGTATAGTAATCATGCTAGGTTTGGACAGTATGAAAAAAGAAGAAGAAAAACATGTGAAATGTTGGTTAAATACTGAAGATTCCGTTGGATAGTGAAATTTTTAATTTTGCCACGAATAAACAACCACAGTAAAACTTGTGACATTAGAAAACTTATCCTAACACAACTCATCATCTTATAGGTTTATCTAAAATAAAATTAATTAGAGATTAAATAAATTTCGCCAACGTGCTTGGTGAAGAAAACAAACCATTGATTGAAGTGGTAACAGAAACAATACATGGGAAAGTGACAAAAAAAAGAAAATTTTAGAGTTTTTAAATAATATTTATAAAAAATTAAATCATACTTATTGTATTGTACATCCTATTTCGTATTTCGTAACGAAAACATTCTTTAATTTCATTGGATGATTATCAGGAAAATAATCAATTACAAGGTTGATATATAAATTATGCCATTCTCGTTCTCATCCCTTCGAAAATACTCAACTGAGGTACAGGAATTCAACTTGGAAACGGAATCGGTATTGGAAAAGGTATCAGAAGAAACAAAATAAATCAAGAAACGGTGTTACACTTGAGTGTCACTAATGTTTGTGTACCATAATTTGTCAAATTGCAAATAAAATGAAAATAGCTCCTATGGAATATTCTCAGAGAACTGAGTAAGAATGTGTAAAAACAAAAATAACTGTCCATTTGTCATGATCAAAACCAAACAAAATCCTAAGGAAAAAAATAAAAAACATCAGATACATGTTGTTTTAGAAGAAACCAGCTTTGCTATAAGAATTCTTCTATAGAATTTATGGATATTTTGTGATTCTTGGCAGATAAAAATCTTTTACAGGTTCATTTTACTCCCATGAGTTACACCCCCATCTTCACCCGTGCTCTTCCTCTTTTAAAATATAGGGGTGACGAAAAATAAAATCATAGAATTGCGAAGAATAAGTATCTGTAAGTTGTAGAGCTCGAAAAGTTGATCAAGAAAATGTATGGGATCGTCTGTGTACGGCGTGCCGTGTCTGATAACGTCGCACCCGTTTCCAAAAAGGTTTTAGACCCAAATTGTTTTTTTGGTCACCCCATCGCCAATATCGCGGACCCCAAAAACGTTAGTTATCCCTATTGGTGCTCGAGATATTTGCCCCTAAACGTCACGTTCCATTGGGGATGCAATGCAATGTCCCCCGTGCCAAAAAATTGACGTTGAGTCATTTGCTACTACTTATATACTCACAGCATTGTGGTTTTACGCGCTCCTCATGAGAAAATTCCCCATTTTTACCTGGGATTCATTTTCCTTGCAAGCGAAAACAAAACGTTCTTTGATTTGAATCGACCTCATTACATTATAATTATTGCGAATCAAATTTACAAAAACTTATAAGCGTGAATGACGCATAGTGCAACTTCCCAAAAACGGAAATGCTCTAAAACAGACAATAAACATTTTGGTTGTAAGTACCTACTGATGTTGCTTACAACAGTATCAACTCAACTCCATTAGAAGATGAATTTTGAATTTTAGATATTTAATAACTTAAGAAGATATTAAGAACCTTTTTAGGCTTTATAGTTGAAAAGTTAAGAACGTTCGAAGGCTTCATCAAAATTGAGTTTTCTTATGAAAACAAACAAGCCACATTACCACCTAACATTTTGAGCAAAAATGAATCAAACCTTTAAAGCAGACACCTTTCAAAAGTGGACAAAATGTTTGGTCATGTAAGTGTCCACTTTAGGGAAGTTCCACTTTGAGACGGAGGTTTCTTTGAACTCAGTTACAAGGAACATGATGGTACATTAAGTGTAAGAAACTCAATCAGAATTTTTAAACTATAAACATGGCATTTCATCCCTGGAAATTAGAAACATTTGGATCATTTGGCAAATACATTTCCACAAGAATTTCTGAAGGTAAATCTTCCTTTCATGCTCTGCAGCAGTTTTCTTTTAATTCCCTTTTCAATCACATTCAACAAAATTCATCACCAGTTGATTAGTTAGTATTTTGTAGAAAAGTTCTTACAGTGTGAACACAAAAGCATGTAGTCAGCAAACACAAAAGAATAAAATACACCTTTATTGCAGTTTCGAGTAAGTTCTACTATTTGCAAATTTTTGATACCCAGATACAATGAAAACTACCCCATACAATCCAGCAGCAATAAAACAATTTCTAGAAAAATAAAATAAAAGAGAAATCTTTACTTAAAGGAAAATAATTTTTGAAAGAAGTGAATGATAATGTATTGCAGAGTCCTTACTGTGATGCTTCCTGATACCCCTTTTCACCAGCTGGCTTGTCTTCAAGAAGAGCAACAGATTCTATCCGGAAAAAGATACCCATGAGGATCTAAGAAGAAATGTAATGGCAAAGGAATTAAGACAATGCATTTAATCTACTTATAAGCACATCCCAATTAAAATTATATCATAAAATAAATGAACACCATAAGAATCATAATTAGAAACTGATTTTTGTGAATTTGGTGCATCATCTGAAAGTATTTCTTCCACAACTGGAGTGCTTAATATTACAGGGGCTAATACAGGTCAAATATCATTGTGCAATGTGCAAATTCAAATTTTATTGTCCACCTACTCAACCGCATTTGTGTTTGTGCTTTTGTTTGTTCTTTAGAATCACGATAAAATCAATAGAGTAAGTTTTTGACGTTACAATTAGGGTTTTAAATGAGCATATTTAATTCCTTTCACTATAGAATGCAACTCTTTTAATATCCCGCAACATTCTTTAGTCTAGACTAAAAAAAATCTATACTTTCTTACTTAAAGGTTTATCTTACGGAATATATCTTGGACATTAAAATTAGCATTCTGTAATTTAACCACAATCAAAAATGAAATAAAAAATGTCAGAGCTAGACCGACTGTAGATGTAAACAAAAAATCACATCGCTTCATGTCAGTGGAAAATATTTTTTCTTTGATAATCACATAAATGTGGAAGTCTCCTGGATGAAAAAGAATATCATAGCGTTAAAGTGTGACTTATATAGATCTTGAAAACCACGCTGGGGAGAAGGCGTCACCGCACAGGGCCCAGCTATAAGTGTGGACGGCTAGGGACAGCCAAATTCAAATCCTGTATTAGCCCCTGCCTTACACCTTATAGGTTTCAACCCATCAATTGTAAATGTTGAAATGCTGGAAAAAATGGCTAAATTAATGTTTAGGAACAAGCAGATATATTGAAATTGGGTCTTTAAAGAATGCAAAATACAGTTGTTTTTGCTTAATTTATGTGAAGTGTTTCCAGGCTTATTTCAAAAACTTTGGTGACATATTTGAGGTGCTTCTAATCCACGACCTTGCAGGCTACCACGACCTACGATCACGACAATCAAGTTTTTCTTTGTTAGCTTATTTAAAACAATGCATGTGTGTGTGAACTAATTTGAACCATGTGGGCACGAGTTGGGGAAACTGGTTATTTCCTATGGTTTTTTGTGTGAGATTTTTGTTATTTCTCATGCGTAATTTATGCAGCTTTGGTATGGTCCATGACATTGCAAACAGAATTCTGAAAGTCCCACCTTTTCCCAGCCACTTTTATGTGTTATTATAACTTCGCGCTACTACTGGGTTCCCATTCCAAAGGTTGTACCACCATTTCTTTATTAACTTAATATGTGGCTTCCACTATCTATCTATTCTATCTATTGTTCAATATCCAAGAATAGTCAAAACAGTTGCTAAATACATTGTGTTCTTTAATGAAAATGCATATAGAAACTGTCAATAAATATTTAAAATCAAATGAGGAAACTGCATTGAAATGTACTTTATCAAAATGTACTTTATGAAAATACTTTATCAAAAATCTATTTCTCATCTTAACCCAGCCTCAGAATATGCTTATGTCATGCTTAGATTTTAAGGAATTTCAGCCATTGTATGCTTATTAAGCATGTGTTTCTGGGTTTTTTCAACAAGAAAAATGCCTAGTAGTTGTTCAGCTTTCAGATGTACAAACCATGTAATGACAGAAAACAAACCAAGATTTTTCAGGTCAAACAATAATCCTGAGTGCCTTATATGATGTATTGCTGCCTGTAAAATAGATAAACAAAGATGATCCTCAATGGAACCCTCAAGAACCAAATGTTTATTTTTGTGGGGAATCTTTCATATCAAAACAGTCTTAAGGACACTCATCAGCCTTTAATCCACTAATTTATCTTTGTATCTTCCCTTTACTTCTGCTGGCAAGGTGTCAATGTTGTAAGTCATAACGATATATAATAAAAGCTAATTAACTTCTAGCAAAACTCCGCACAAACTGCAAGAAGTTTTATTTTGCTTTCCCTGAAGCGATTCCGAACACGTGCATTGAGTAAACTGACTAGACCGAAAATTCTGATTGAGCCTTATGCCCGGAACAGAGAATTGGTCACTCAAAATAAAGTGTGATTTTTTTTATTACTGAAAGGTCATTCTTTAAATATTTATTTCAAGGGCAGCTATAAGTTCAAGGAGGGAGTAAGAATACACAGTTTTGGAGATAATGCAGCCATTATGGATTCTATTTTGATTACAGTTCCCCAGTAGGGCAAATTTAAATCCGGCTTTGTCTGACAGTATAGGAAAAAATTGATTAAAAAGTTATGTTTTTCTTCCAATAAGTCCCGACCAAGTGCAGAAAGTTCTCCTAAACAGTCCAGAATAAAAACAGGTTCAATTAAGAAAAAGAAAATCAACACAATCAAGACATCTTTGCACGACATGTCTTACACATCCAGTGAAATATGCCACTAAGGTTATCAAAAACATCAAAAACGGTAATGGTTGCATTATCTCTGAAATCGTGTATTCAATTTATGACATGATCAAAATGTTATGCTCATGGTTAATTAAAAAGAGAGAAGAAAAAAGGGTCTCAGAGAGACCACCCTTCTTTTCTCTCACATGTGTTGTATTTTGTTTCTGGCACCTATAAAACATTATGACATGATCAAATTCTCATGGTAAAGAAGAAAAACGGGTGAGAGAGAGACCACCCCTCTTTTCTCTCCTCGCGTTAGTACGTGTGTTTTGTGATTATTGGAGCAAAAATAATTTAGATTGATCTTTTAAGACAGGAAAAAATAAATAAAAAGTTTATTACCAGCATTATAATGCCCCAGATACTTAATACGAAGCAACAATTAGACATCTTGGGACCACAAATTTTAGGCATTTTTCCGAACTTGACAATTTCCACAGTTTCTTGTGAATGTTCTCCAAGCAGTAGGTCCGTGGAGGACATCATAAGTTTGTGTTTTTTGCACCAGGTTGGCAATAATACAATTTTTCATTGGGGACTCGGGTAACAGAACAGGAAATAATTTGCATCTTTGATTATTTTGTGATCATTGAAAAACTAGCAATTTTTTGGATGCTTTAAAAAATTCTTTATTTGGAAGTTGGATCCGTTTGATCGGACCTTTACATTAACAATAAAATGTTATTATCTTGGTAGTTTGATCAGCCAATCAATACTACATATTGGAGCGCCTTTCTCAGCAGAATAAAATCATTGTTATTAAAAAAAAGTGTAAAACGTCATTATTTTGAATAATTCTGAAAAAGAAGAGTTGCATGTATATTTTGTAAATTAATTAATTTCATAAATTGCATTTTGCAATAAATGGTAACCTTAGATACTCACTGATATTATAGCGGAACTATTTAATTCATTTAATTCAATTCATCTCCCACATTAAATTTAGGAAGATTTGGCACTCAAATAAATCAAGTGGGCTGCAGGGCTGCGGCAATGCGGAACGCATATAGATAAGCTAAGAAGGACAAACAAATGGCCCAAACAAATTGAAGCAATCCAAATTTGAAAGGACAGAAGATTTTATATGTTTTTTTCTAACCTCATTCTGTAAGAGCAACCACTCCAAATCGCCATGCAGTAAAATATGGATGTTAATATTCCCTCTTGAAGAATTAGATGTGATTTGTGGTTAAAAAGGTTTGTGGTTTCAGCAGGACCAAGAAGAGAGCCCTCTCTGTGTGTGGTACTCCACTGTTTACTGAGCACTTTTCAGATTCACTACAATTTACAATTGTAATTTGACTCGAGAGTGTTGTAGAGATTTCCAGAAAAACCACAGCCTTGCAACTTTTTTAGCAGAATTTTGTGTGGAACTACATCAAAAGCTTTCATAAAGTCTAAGAAAATGTTAAAATGCGCTTTTGTTACTTTCAACTATTATTATGGGGACCTAGTCCACACGCTTAAGGTAAGGGCATATGTTAAAATACGTTAAAATTGAAACGATTAATGAAAAAAATTGAAAAACACTTAAAATGGAAACAGTAAGTAATGTTGACCCAACAGTTTAAATTTGAAATATCACTGAATAATTGGGGGTAGATTTAAGAGGAGTCTTAAACCCCTTTAAACAAATCAAAAAACAAAAACACAAATGAAATGAAGTTGTTGATATTCATGTGTGCTGTTATTGTCACATCTTGTTTAGGGATCATCTCAAAAAGTTTGTCCTGTAAAAAGACGAATTTGGACGAAAATTTTCGCCCTTCTGTTTTATAAACAAAATTTTTTCTCGATTTTCTATAAAAAATCAAATTCAAAAGGATGAATTAGTGAGAAGACGAATTTCATTTAAGAATACAGTTGACTTTCTCTATCTCGAACTTTCAAGGGACCGGGAGATTTGTTTGAGATAGAGAAAGTTCGAGATATAGAAAATCTTACAAAATGAGTAGTTTTCAGAAGATTTAACACAATATAGTATTTTTCAACACCTGGAAAGTATTTAACTGACTATATTTTACTGAATGGGTTTTTACATAAGGTTTTTACAGTTTTTACAGTTTCTTTAAAGAACTTTAAAAGCTTTGCTATTACTATGTTACAATCAAACAGGTTTGAAAAAGTCACAAATATATTTTTGTTTCTTGGATGCAATTTGATCTTCAGTGAATAACTTTTCAAACTTGTTGATAACGAGACTCATCTCTTCTCCATTACTGCTATACGGTCATTCTGGTGCCTCTTCCTCTACTTCTTCATCATTATCATCATCTTCATCAGACTGTTCTTGCTGATTTATTGTAACACTTCTCAAGATATCATCATCTGTAATCATTGGGGCGTATGTTCAAGATAGAGAGAGAAAATGGTTCAAGGGACCAGAAAATTTGTTTGATATAGGGAAAAGTTCGAAATAGAGAAGTTCGAAATAGAGAAATGTTATGCAGTGTTCTTGGGGGAAATTTCAAGGGACCAAACATTTTGTTCAAGATAGAGAGATAGTCGAGATAGAGGATAGTCGAGATAGAGAGTGTCCACTGTAATAAAGAGCGAATTTTGGATGGATTAAGGACGAATTAAGAGCGAATTTAAGGACGAAAGTCTAATGAAGTCTTGTATTGAATTCAAATATATACATCTTCAGTGTGTTTCTTTATTATTCACGTTGCGATATTGGAAAGTTTGTATCTTACGACGATAAGCAAAACTTTTAGTAATTTTAAAAGCGAAACAAATTTTGAGCAACTTGCCACAAAACAGAACTTTCTAAAAATGATCGTTCAAGGAGAAATAGTTTTGTTTACAATAACGATTTTTTATTAAGTCCCATTTACACACACATAAAAGTGTTTTTTCACATCGTTTTTCCGGATATAGCTGCCCTTACATTAATGAAAAAGAAAAAGAATTTCAAACAATTTTACCTTCTTTATGAAATCAATAATCTTTTTTTAGTAGAATAGGATTCTGATCAAAATTCCTATTTCAATTGACATTTCTATAACGGAAATGTAGCTTAAATTTTACAGATTCACATTCTACAGGTGTTTGATTTTGTAAAGGAATAACTCTTTAATCCCTTGTGTATTTAAAAGCTAACAATGCGAGACGCACTATTAAATATCTTTAACTCGTTTCTTGAAATAAGCGTCTCAATAATAATAATAATAATAATAATAATAATAATAATAATAATAATAATATATCGAACAACAACAAAAGACAGGTTTTTCATTGAAATATTTTTTCTTCATACACAGGTGAGTTTAAAGCTATATTTACATTCATAAAATCTATACATACCATTTTTTTATATTTTTTCATCTTAATATATAAGGATGTAGTTTAAAACAAGCCATAACATTATACAGATTTTTTTTTCTTTGTCATTCAATCTTGAACTCAAGCATTTTGTCCGATTATTTTAAAGTTATCATTATTTTGTATAAAACACTAATACAACGAAGAGTGCACTCAATTTATATTTTAATGTTATTTCTAAAGCTGAAGTTTAAATGAAACAATGAGCGAATTTAGGACGAATATAGGGTGAATTTGGGACGGTTGTAAGAAATTCGTCGTTGATTAAGAAATGATGATAAGGTTGAATTTTGGTCGATTGTGCTACGCTTGAATATTTTCAAATAAAAGCACATTCAAGGACCATTTGGTGCGAATTAAGGACGAAAATGAAAACACCGAATTAAGACGAACATTTTGAGACGATCCCTTACTACTGGAATGGAAAGATTGGCCATAGGACTTCAAACCATGACTTTTGAATCCCCGTTTTGAAAGCAGATTACCATATAGGTTTTTTTGTTCCCCGGTGCGAGAATATATTCTTAACGTGTTAAATATCCAACTGATTATCAGAGTTTGTTTGCATCATGATGTAATAGTGATGAAAATGTTACAATTAGCTTAAGAAAAGTAATATCAGCTTTAGTGTTTCCTTTGTTATGGTTTTGAAAATTTTGCATGTCGGGAAAAGATTCTCCAGGCATTCTTCTTCTGACAAACTAATCACAAAGTTGTTAATGAATGTCCAGCCTGTCTGTGCGAAGAATTCCTGTTTGAATGACTTCCAAAAATTGACTTGATTGCCCTCCTCTTTTAGTGAAACAGTTGGCGAGTTGTTTTGCTCCAGAGCACCATTTGAGTTGCACATCTTTTTGTTCGATGCACTATTTCAAAGACACTTGTCATCCACCATTGTAGTAAATTGTAAAGCTTCTATAACACTTTTGCTTTTAGTGAATGCCATGATTGGAATCGTTGGTAGTTGAGCGTGTAGCATTAGAACAGAGCACAATGAAAAACTGCATCTTCCATGCAGTTTGAAGGCTTAACAATTTTGCAGGAAGTGTTGAACGAACCACGTGCTTGATTTTGTTTGTCTGCCATGATAACATGCAGCATCTACTGTTGGTTCCTAGACATACCCCGAGGTATGAGGTACTGAAGGTACTGAGGCATGAAGGAAATCGTTTACATGGCATACTACCATTCAGGTAAATTTGTTCTCCACTTGATAGAAGAACATAGCATGATCTAGTGTTCATTACATGCATCCATGTTTGGTGAGTACTTCATTGACAGTTACCTAAAATTGTAATGCAGCGTCATTGAGACCGTAAAGATAGCGCTTCAGCTTCCACAATTTTCCTGTTGAATGCAGTACTTCTTTTGGAGGTTGGACGAAAACATCACAAGTGATTGGTTTGCCTTGTTTTCATTGTCCATTTCATGTTAGAACACACCAACAGGAATGCCTGAAGACCACTCTTTGATATTGTTGGTGAATCAGTGGGAAATTCTTTGTAGCCTCAAGCAACTAGTCTAGCACGCACTGCCCCATCCTTGTACCAAAGCACCCAAGTGGTTGAAATTCTGAACTGTCCTGTATCATGGATCTCTTCATATGTTTCATAATGCTTCAGTTTGTTGATTTCATCTTCTTTCGCTTTAAAAGATTCTGGAGTGTTTTGTTGGCATTTAGGAATAAGAATGATATTGACAGCTTCCAGAGCTTCATCTCAACTAATATTGTTAATATGTTTTCATTTGATGATGTCCAAATCAATATTTTCTTTAGTTTCTTCGTCAAACGGCTGAATGCTGATCCTGCTTTTAATTTGAAACAATATCAGTGTTGGGCTGTGTTGCCGGAAGAATTTCTCCAATAAGGCTTAGCGTTGACCTTCTCTGATTTGGCTGCTCAAATGCACTACCTCTTGTTGAGATGATTGGATCTTGTGAGTCCTGTGTTTGAGCTTCAATTTCTTCACCTGCTTTAATGACTTGATTTGGTGAGATTCTGACAAAAATGCCACCGTGGCGAATGAAAATGACTTTCCTATCTTGAAATAATAACTTTAGCAGGTATTAACCAGCGTTCTCGCCCATCCTGCTTGTAAAATACTTTATCACCTGGATGATTTACCTGCTCAGATACTCAAACTTTGCAACGTAATGCCCTACGAATTTGCTCACTAGATTCAGATTCAATACAAGCTTGACGTGCAGCATGAAGGGCATTCAAGTGTTTTGCCAAAACGTCACTGCTTGTTGATTCTTGAAGTGCCAAGATATTGTCAACCATGATGTTGGGTATGTTGGGAAAGTTGAAAACTGCTGAAGCCATGCCACATTTGGAGTGAGTTTCTTGCAGTGGTAGCCCAAGGTAGCAGAACATCGATCGGAGTGCGAGGACACTGCTCTTTCAACTTGAGCAACATCATATCAAGGACGGCGTGACCTCTTTCACAAAGTCCATTTTGAAATGGAGTTGCAGCAGCTGTTGTGCAGACTTCTACATTGAGAATGCTTGCAACTTCCCTCATTTCGTCTGAGCTGAACTCTCCACCATTGTCTGATAGAATGCTCTGCATCACACCATACCCAGCACCGACCCAATGAAGCATGATCGTATCAATAATTTCACTTGGCTTCTTTCTCTAAAAAAACTTTCACTGTTGAAAACTGATCAGAGCTTGACCGTGAACCACGACTGCTGTAATTAGAGCCTCTGTAATAACCTCTTCCTCTCCGTGATTGGCCGGCATAATAAACATATTCAGTAACACATTTAATCTCACTAAGATCATTCTTCAGTTCTTTGACCTGGTCTCCTTTGAACCTTTTCAAAGATGTTTTTGCTTGTTCATAGAGTTCTGTCCGTTTCTTTTAGTCCCACCGAGACCAGTAGGTGTACAGGCAGGTCACTTAACCTTCTTCCATTGAGTTAATTTTTTATGGGAATTAACTTTTTCAAAAGAGATAGGCTCTTTAAGATATTTCCTGAGAATAAGCCTTTGTGAAAGATTTCTATTCATGGGATCAAACTTTCATGATTGTCTCAATAAAACACCAAGGTTTGTTCTGTGAAAGTTTCTTCCTAAACACCCCTCTGACAGCGTATATCTTTCGTGCTTTGAAGAGCACATTCACGGATTTCCCATTTGGCTCAAAGATAATCATATACTTGCCTTCAATGGTTCTCTGCTTGTTGAAAATAAAAAGTTATCTCTAACGCAGGAAGATGGATTAACTATCAGTAACCTAACCTCTGTGTGTAAGTGGCTTAAAAATGACTAAACAGAATCAATTGAATGTCAGGAAACAAAATAATAAAACAATAACAGGTGTAGGTAACCAGCAAAAAATGGAAGCCGGCCTAAACAATCAAGTGTTTACCAATGGAACCTTGTTGAGATGAATGTAGGCAGACCTAATGGAAGTTATCACAGCAAGAATATAAAAAGGATGGGAGTAGTGTTAAAGATAAGATTCGTAAAAATTCTTCAACACAATCAACTCAACCCAAAATAAAAGAATTTTCCCCATCAATGTCGAACATTTCATCTATCAATGGATGATCCAAACGAATTTAAACAAATGTAACGTCTTGGCGGAAGCTTCATTAGTTGGCAAACTTTTCCAACAATTTACCACATGATTATGACTGCTTGTAAATAGCTAATTCAATTGGTGGCTTCGCCATCAGGATTTCCTAATTATCCAATAAGGTCTGCTCAAATTGGAGTTTAAATAGTTCCTATAATACTCAACACTTTGGAAAATGTTCTATTGTTAACTTTTCAACAAAAACTTGGAATTTTGTGTGAAAAGTTTTTAACAATGTGCAACTGTTCAAACTAATTAAAGCCAACTATATTAAACAAGCTAAAAACATGCGTATAAAAATTAAAAAAATAGTTAAAGAACTAAAATAATAAAATAATCTTATTCCTTATCGAAATCACTTTTTCATCTGTTTTTTTTTTTTTTTTTTTTTCATTTTAGGTTTTTAAAACTCTTAATACCAGCTGTAGGAAGATATAATCCTGAACATTATATTGTTATTTGTTTTCTATTTTATTGATATATTCATTGTAATTTAGGACATTTTTTGTAATCTCTTGGTGAAATGTATTACTTACTTTTTTTACTTTTCTTCAACCTAAACAACTCCTTCGTTATGTTTGGATCATAATAACCTTTTTAAGTTTTAATCATGTCACCCCTATATCTGTGATGCATCTTTGTAATAAATAAAAGATTGATGTTGTATGAAAAGACCCCAACTACTAAATTAATTCTTTTCTTAGCAGTATCACTTGCCATCTACATCACCTAAAAATTATCTAAAACATAATTACACAAAACCCCTGGATGTCAGGAAGAATTAAAAAAGTTAAAATTAAAAGGGTTTCTTTGTGCAGCTGTAAATTAATACTCCTAAAATTTACAGAAACACTAACTCAATTTGCAAAGTACATTTGTAAATTTTTTTAGAAATTTCTATATTAACGTGATTTTTAATTAAAACGATCATGCATGTTTCAAACGATCATGAGAGAGATATGTATTATGCTTTTATGTACTATGTATTATTCAGCAAAAATCTATTCAGGTTCAGCACTTTTTTACTCACAAACACACATTTCTACAGAGGCGTAGCCAGAGCTCAGTCAAAATTTGTGTAGTTATTTAAAATAGAAAAGAAAAACGTGCAAGTAACCTAATCGACACTTAAGACTGAAATGAAATATCATAATGCTGAACTTCTCCACTTTTTTTGACTGACCTTAATACGCGTACCTATTCGCTTATTCAGCAAATATTATTCATTCAGCAATTTCATTTTCATTCAGCAGGGTTTTTTTTATTCAATTAATTTGCAGAGTTTAGAATTTTTGCACTCTGTTGTATTCGTATATTTTCTGAAATAAGTTAACTGTAAACAATGGGAAAACCAACAAATCTACTATCTGTTCTAAGAAAGACGAAATACCATCATTCAATTTGTGATCACTGATTATCAAATAGAAGATTTGATATTCTGCCACCCTTTGACAATTCCGTGCTTCTTCATAATTCAACAAATTATGGAAAATATAAATTTTGATAGGATAAATAAGGATAAATTATGGAATATGAAATCACGGCCGAACAGGGTCTTAAAACTTTCACAAAATTAGGTTGAAAATTGTGTGATGTTCCAACAGTGGAAGGTGAGAGCTGAAATGGACAGTGTATTTACAAAGACACGTCGGATTTCATTTATGTTGGATGATATCACGCCCTTAACTTATAGTTGTGTCAGTTGCTTAAGGAGTCCTCCACATGGAATATCATCCATTCTAAAACTTCTGGATTGACACGGTGTCATCTTCTAATGGCTCGCATTCGACAATCTTATATTACTGAATATAAATTTCTTGCTTAATAACTAGCTGAAACAGAATAAATATGTCCTGAAACTAAATAACAAATAACAACAAACTGAACATGAATAGAATAAGAAATTTCTGAATATTGCTACATAAAAACAACCATAGAGAGATTTTTGTTGGTAAGTGCTGTCCCTGGGAGGAGTTTTTTTGGTTGGGCATTTCCCAGGGAGGAATCATACAGGGAATGGTTAGTCCTAGCTGCTTCGGTCAATTCACTTGATATCTGACATCATGAAATTATAAATATTGCATTTTTTAGAATGTCTGTAAATAATTCAAATGTTTATCGAAAGTTAAAAAGCTTTGCAAGACGTTCAAGGGTGCAATCAGATTGTACTCCTAAAAGTGCACCTACTTCGCCAACCAATTTTAGAAAGAATACGACACTTGTTGTTGGTCGATCAAGTAGCTTGTTGCTATTACCAATAATGCAATCTAACAATGTTACAGAATCTCCGAAAACCAAAAGGATATCATCTTTGAAGAGTTATACTCACAAAGAAACGATTGAGATTAAGACAAACCGTTACGAAAAGTTACCAAACAAATTTCATGACCTGAAGAAGGTTAAAGTATTACGATTAACACGAGACATTTTTACTCTTGGCGATGGCCTAACAGAGCTACCTTCAACGTTTGGAAACATGCCTACACTCGAAGTTTTAGACTTGGGTGGCAACCATAAACTTCAAGTGGTCAACATACCACCTTTTGAAAATCTGCGAGAATTAGCTTTAGAAAATTGTTGTCTTACTGAAATTCCAACTGGTTTGGAAAAGTTACGACAGTTAAAGAAACTGAACCTGGATAACAATAAAATTGAATTTCCAAAGTTGGATTGTTTACCTAATGTGGAATATTTGTCTTTGTCAAACAACGGTATTTCCAAAATAACCGAAAATTTTCCTACCCACTTACGAACACTCGATATTAGTGACAATTTTTTAACATTATTACCACCATTAAATACTTCAGAACTGTTGAAATTGTATTTACGTAAAAATGACCTTTGCTACTTGCCACACTCTATTGTATCATGTCAAAAGCTAAAGGTGCTAGATGTTAGTAAAAATGCACTCAAGAAACTACCAGATAGAATTGGTGACTTGACAAATCTTGTTTTACTGAATGTATCCTATAATGCATTAACATCATTACCACAAAGCATTGGAAGTTTATCCTGTATAGATAATCGTTTTTTATGTGGAGAAAATCCCCTTCAGAATCCACCAATGGAGGTTGCTTTGCAGGGTCTGAATTCCATCAAATTGTATTTTAAAGCACTGAAAGCTAGTTCAACATGTGACAGTAAAAGATTGAAATTGATGATACTTGGTGACTCAAGAACAGGTACAAACATCTTTTCAGAAATTTAGTGTTTTTGCTCTCATACTTTTTCTGATGAAGGCCATTTCCTCTTAAAGATGCCATCCTATACTTCCATCTACAATTTTAAGTTCATTGCAGAAGAAGACATAATGAAATATACCTTATGGTCCTTTTTACGCCAACGTTAATTTAATGTCCGACATATTTTACTTTATTTTTTATAAATTGTTATTAGTCCACAGTCAAACTCTCACAGACAAACGACAGCCCTTTTAAAGCTGTGTCATTAAAGTTAACGCCATTAAGGGTCGTCGTAAAAAGGCAAGGTAGTTAATGATATATAGATTTATTCTTTTAAATTTACATTATGATATCTCTGTGACCTTTTTATCGTAATAAGAGAGATTTACTATTATTGTCCCTAGAGTTTGAACATGGTTTTCTATAGTTTTCTGTTATTATAACAGGAAAAACCTCAGTTGCAAAATCAATAGTGACATGCAATGAAGCAGAGGAAATGACTGAATCAACAATTGGTATTGATTTCTTCAAATGGAAAGCAAATCCAATGACGTCCCCTTTGGAGATACTTATTGTGGATTGTGCAGGCCAGAAGAAGTATTTATTGACACACCAGATATTCCTATCAGTCGGTAAGTGTTTGACTTTAAATGGCTTGTAATGGCTTTAAAAGGAAAATTATCTTTATTTTGTAAACTGTAGTTTTATTTCTATTTTACATTATTTTGTTGAAGGTCATTGCTTTAAAGGAGAGAATTGAAGGAGTTTCTAAACTTTCAGGCTAATTGTATGAAAAGAGATCTAAAAAGGGAAAACCATTTTAAAAAATTTTGAATTTAAGGAATGTTGTTTATGGTGGTGGTTGATCTTTCTAAATATGAGGAAATTGAATCAAATTTTCAAGAAAAGGTTGGGTATTGGATTGACTTAATAATTTCTAAGGTTCCAACTGCTGTTATCTTGATTGTTCCTACACATCTTGACAAGTTCACTGATGATGCTGAAGTCGAACACAGATGCCAGCATATCATTGACTGTGCACAAAAGTACATTAAAGACCGCAAGGAACATATTGAAAATCGTGAAGAATATTGCAAAATGGGCAGCCAACAAAAGCTGGACTGTTTGATAGAGCCTGTTTTGCCTTCATCGTGCTTATTAGAATTTGCTAATAGTGTACGTATATTGCTTTTTTGTTGCTATTTGTGGAGAACTAAAACAGGAAAATGAGGGAGAGAGGGAGAATGAATGAATGTGATGAATGTGCAAACTGTCTTATAGAATTAAAATCGAATTGAATACGGTAGCTGCAATAATAATGAAAATAAAAGTGTGAATTTTTTTTAAGGTTGAACAATCTAAAGAAGGTTCCAGAGGAAATGGTTCTGCAAATGATTTGAAAATTTATCTGATTCCTGTTTCGAATAAGAACCCACTACGAGGAATGAAAACTTTACGTGATGAAATTGTCCATATTGCAAATAACCAAAAGTTCTGTCCAAATGTTCATCGAATTGTTCCACAAAGTTGGATGAACCTTGAAAAGCTGTGTATTGCAGAATGTGATCAGAGAACACCACCAATTATATACCTGGATGAAATTAATGAAAAAGCAGCCTGTTTCAAGGAAAGATCTGACATCACTGAAGCGCTTAAATACCTAGATTCTGTTGGCACAATCGTGTACCTGCATGAGTTTGATACAGATGTTGTATTCCTAAATTGCAATTGGCTCATTGATGTTTTAAAGTTAATTTTTCGTCATGATCACGACACAGCTATGACTTACTTGGACCATTATGAAATTCATGAAATGTTTGAGAAGGAATTTGAACAGGACAAAATTTTCCTTACAACCAGTGGTTTGCTGTCCAAGAAATTACTAAGGTATATCTGAAGTTTTACTTAGTATGATGGATGAGTTTTCATTAATTTCAAATGTTTTTATTATTACTATTGTTGTTGTCGTTTACCCAGGATAGCCTCTTCATTTCTGATAGAACTTTTATCAATGAGGGTCCTGCATAGGAGGCCCTAGATCATTTAAAGGCCCCATTTGGGCTACGGAAGCTGCAAGTTTACTTTAACATTTCAATCTTGTTTCAAGCTGAGTGCTAAGCTGAGTGGATTGATTCACACTGTTATAGTTGCTGGCATGACTCGGCCAGGATTTGAACCCTGCTCTCCCGTACTGGAGGCGAGCACTCTAACACAAGGCCACCAGTCGGTAAAACTTGTTCTGTTCATACACTAATTTTATAAGTTAAATGCATTAATTGAACAAGCTAGCCTTCATACTCTTAGGCAGTCTTAAACGGTTTAATTATTTCGGATGTATTATGCAGAAAGTTCTTCCAGTTTATAGGAGCGCCCTTCACAGATTCCATGACAGTGGCAAAAGAGAGAACCTTAGATGGGCATAAAGTCACATAAAATCTTAGTGCCATTAAATCTTAGTTTTTCCTCCTTTATACTATATTCATAAATTTGTCTAATATATAACACCTAATACAATTCATCTTAAGTCCTTAGATTTCAGAAAAATGAAATTTAAAAAAGACTTTTTTCGAATATGTTTTAGATGCATTCTATCCAGCAAGGTTAAAAGTGATGAGATCTTCAATCTAATAATGAAATTATTATGCCAGTTTGAATTGACCTATGATGTAGAGCTTTCCTTGGCTTCAAAGCAGAAATGCTTACTTGTTCCTTGGTATTTTGTCGATCAATGCCCCAATACCTTGAGAAATTGGCCACTTGATGAAAAGGTAAAAATGACAGGGAGTTTGTTGTTATGTATACTGGATACTGGAAGTTAAACCATTTCAATTAAACTCAATATTTTGTTGTAATTGTTTTTAGAAACGGATAGTCACTTTAATGGAAATTAGAGGTATTATGCCAGATGGATTTTTCCAGAGGTTCATTATCAAAGTTCACTCATTGAATATCCTGAAAGATTGCATACCATGGAACGTTGGTTTTGTTGGTGTTTGTGACTATGGTGAAATAAGATGTCATCATGTCAAAGAGAAACCACACTGTGGCTACATAAAGTTAGAAGGGTTTGTCGCTAGTGAAGAAATTTATCATCTGTGGCTGGTAATTGTTCCCATTTTAAAGGTAATTTGTTTGTACTAGTTATAGCCCGAGTTTCATTTAGATGGTTTTCAAAATAAGCCTGAACGCAGTGAGGCCTATTTGATAAACCGTCAGAACGAACCGTCAGTTTTTCTTAAGTTTTGCAACTAGTGAAATTAGTTAATTGAAAGGAAGAATAATTGGTTTATACTGTGAAATTATTGTTGAATATACTTGCATTTTGGTTTAAATACTGGGAAATATACTGATATATACTGGCATTACTTTGGTTTCAATGAGTGGCCACCCTGAATAAACGTATGTTGATTCTAATTGGGGTTTCAAATGTTCAAGGGGATGAATTCACGACATTAACATTCAAGGGAATATATAATAATGGTGCATTAGATATCATTTTAATGCATTTCTCAAGTCAAATTTTCGTTCCCTCATAATTTCTTCTCCAGGAACAACTTCCTCACCTAAACTCGAATGAAGTTTTGCTGACCTAACCCAGTGGGGAAAATCTTCAAAAAGTCTCTGCGAAGGAGTGTTTTTGTATTGAAACCGATGCGATATTGCTTGCCATTCCTATAGAAAACACTCCTCCAGAGAGATTTTTTGAAGATTTTGTCCACTGGGAAGGATCACAGAAAATCCCATCAACAACTTATCTTCTCCAATTGAGTTGTTTTTAGTATTGATTTCTTCTATCAAAATAAAAAGTGTTCACTGGTGGAAACGTTTAAAGACATTTACTGAGAAATTTCACAAAGATAAAATTCTGATTGAGTTAAAAGGCTAGTTAATATATTTGAATTTAATTGAAGCAACCATTCATCAACATATCTTGAAGACTTCATTTATTAGAAAATTCCTATTGATTGCCTGGTTGTTTGTTAAAAGTTGACTAAAATACAACGTTGTGTTTTTGTTGTTGTAGACATTGAAAGCGTTCCTAGAGGAATGGAAAGGCATATCACATTGTTTGTATAGCTTGTGTCCGAGTTGCTGTGTTGACAATATCGAGGTACCATCTCTCTGGAGGTTGGAACTTGACAATTTAGATAGTCATGATGAAAGATGTGAAGGCTTGCTTAGTTGTCACAGGGAAGGTAGAAAAATTAACAAGTGGCTGATCTTTCCGCATAAAGGTTGGTTGTTGTATTGTCGAGTGTTGATACACTCTCTAGTGTCTGTTGCATGTCTTCGCAGTTCTATATAATTTCAAATTGGTTATGTTTGTTTCTTCTTTGTTTTATTTTACAGGTTTATTGTTGAAATCGATCACAAGTGGACATATGGAAAAATTTACCAGTATCGATTTAAACGGTACGAAATTTGAGTCAGTCAGTTTTAAATTTCAGAGGGTGAAATGAATGGATGGACCGATTTGAGATACGTTATGCCTTTTTCTTATAGATCAACTCAATGTAGAAGAAAAGGATCGCATCGCCCGTTTGCTTGGTAACCGGAGTGAAAACTTACGCAAAGCGCTAAACGTTTCTGAAGGGTTATTAGGACCCTTGCATGCTCATGTGAATTACGTAGAAAGAGTAATTGAAATTATCAGCTTGTGGGAGCAGCGGGAAAAAGCACCGTCGAAAGATTTGTTTTTAAAAGCCCTAGTAAAGATGTATCCATACCCGATGCAGGTAGCTGATGTTGTACTTGCTACCAAGGAAGTTAGCAAGTAAACCTTAAGAATACCAGCGATATTACCTGTTCTAAGGTCGTAATCCGTATTTCATGCAGTTTTCATGTTTACATGGTCAAGTTAGGAGTGGTTATCCCATGGATGGTGAAACTTGAAGTCCTTGGAAAAGTACACAGTGTTAACACATCTGTATGAAACCCGTCATTGGCAGTTTAGAAGATGTTTCGTAATGGAATCTTTTTTTCACGTCACATCACGTTCGCTCTGTACAACACTTGCCACGTGCTAAATCGGAAGAATAACGATGTTCTTATGCATGGTATGAGTATCAGTTCAATTTTATAGACCACAATGCATTACGTCTTTTTATCAAATGAACGTCATTGTTATATTGATTTGAAACGAGGCTAGTGTACAGAACGAAATCGACCTTTCATAAATTACGTCAAAACATCCATCGCCTCGTTTCTAATCTTAATAATTACTACGTAAAGAAAAAAAGAACTTCGTGAAAGATTTATCCCTGAACTATCGTTTCTCTTTGTAAACGACCCAAGCGTCATTAATATTGAAAACGAAGCGATGAAATTTATGAAAACCTAAATTAATTTAGAAATAATCGAAAACTCGAGTATTTTTGTATGCTTTTCGTGAAATTGAATAGCACCCTTAACACTATATTGTACATTTCAGAATGACAATTTCATAACGGTCCCGTGAGACAATACACTATTCGATAAATTATTTTTGACAGTTGCTGAATAGAAAACTGTGCAGATAATTAAATCAATAGAAACTACACTCGATAACCCAGCAGGTATACCATGTCGTTAGAACGTCAAATGGACGTCTTCACAATGTTTTCACAATGTCTTATGTTATTTGGACGTTAAAACACGACGTCGTGTACATCCTGGTATAGGTCGCAATGGGAGGTTATTGCAATCGGTTATTGCTTCTCCAAGCTTTATTAGGCAAAATGTTATTCTAGGGATCCAGATCAATTTGGAAGATATAAACTTATTTTTACCTGCATTCCAGTCGAATGTTCGAAGTACAGTTGACTCTCGATAAGTGAACCTCAACGGGACCGAAGAAAATGGTTCCACTTAGCGAATGATCCACTTATCCGAAGTTAGCCTTTGTTAAAGGAAATCCAAGGGACCGACGAAAATAGTTCCTCGTATCAAAAGTTCCACTTATCGAGAGTCAACTGTATATCAAAGGATTTGGCTTTATTCCTTGTCTAAAAGCAAACTTTTTTTTTCTTCATTTATTGATTTTGATACAATACATGGTAAAGTATTCTATAAACTAATCTATTCTCAGCTGCTTTTTTTAATAGTTTATTAAATAGTTTATTGAAGAACTCGTTGTGTAACATGTATTTTTTTTTTACAGGAAAATCTTTTTTTAATTTCGAAATAGCTCAAAGTTACATTTTCTTATTTGCTTTATTAATTGTAAATCTGTCTTTCCTCTCGATGGCCCTTAAATCTGTCTTTCCTCTCGATGACCCTTAAATTATTATGACTATAACGCCCCTTTTTTTCTTAGTGTGAACATCACATTTATTACTTGTGTCAACAAATGGATTTCCACGCTCATTTAAAACGTCACGCACTGAGCTTTTAGAATGAGCAGAGAATGATGGACAATTCTGTGTTTTCTTCATTGATGTGTCGTTGAATACATTGAAACCAACTTTTTGATTCTTCATGGCAAACTTCGTGATTTCCGCTGGATTGTTTGCGGAGAGCCTAGGACTTGATGGTTCCGACTTTGTTAGTGTCACAATTTTATAATAAGGTGATAAGGATATTTTTAAGTCCTGGAAACTTTTGGCCAGTTCAAGTTCGAATACATGGAGTGCATTGCTAGGGTACTGGAAGATACTTATTTCAGTACCTTGAAAATCACTTTTTGCAGTGATTGAGTTGAATTTGGGTCTAAATTGTCAATTGCCACTTCTGTGAATACATTTTCCTGCAATTTAGGTGGACATACCGATCTTTGTATGACATACAATTTCCATAACTGTTTAGTGATTGCTGTTTGAGCCTGAAGAAGCTTCTTATAAGCCACACTTTTGTTCAAATAGAAAGCTCTTCAATCAGACCTTGTTTATGTATGAACCATCACACTTAAACAAAGCGGAAATGTCATTTCATTGAATATTTGTTTTCTTTGTTGTGCCATCTCAACAATATTTCGTTTCGAATAATCCATCGTCTAATTTCGTCGTCTTGTCGATCACAAGCTTCTGCTCTACCTTCTTATAAAGGTGAGAATCACGTGTCATCTAAATTTGTGCTCCTGTCGTGGTGTTTTCTCGTAAGAACATCAAATACATTTTTCGCGAGGGATAATAAATTTATCCGTTCATTTTGATTTTCAATTCAATCCAAAATGGCGACGTTAACTTAAGTGTTTATTCAGGCAGTCTTCATTGCAATTTTGATTTCCGAAATACGGTTCAAACAACAGTGACAAAAGAGGAAATATGCAAATACTGGCAGCAGGGATCGCTACTCAAACAGTTTTTACACCCTTTTTCAGATTTTACACCCTTTTTCAGATTTTGATCATATGTTAAGCAAATACGACACTAATTAATCGTTTTAATCAATTGATCTTTTTCTGAAGAAGGTGAATTTAATTAGCGACCATAATCACTTGAATCATTCATGTAACATGAACCCACTTATCAAAAATATCACATAATATTGCTTTGTGATTAGAATGAACAGATTTCCCACAAATCCCACATGGATCCTAAATCATGAACACAGATTAAACACTAACAAAAACATGAAACACACAAAGTATCAGTAGCTAGCTTGAGCTACACTGGTATAATAAACAACAGAAAGGGAGTTTTTTGGATACAATTTTATTTTATTAAAGCTGTTTTATTAGGAATGTTAAGTTATTTTTAAAGGAAGATTCCCTAGTGAACAGTACTTCAGAACAAGTAAAGCGAGAGACCCTTCGGTTGATAAGAACTACATAGAATTTCGAAGGATTTTTAGATAGTAGTAGTTATAATAAAAATAAATAAAAGCTAGCACGACACACAGCATGGCCGCCATTACAACAGCATTCCAATAAACCAATGTAACGGTATCGAGACAAACATTATATTCATACCTCTCGCTCGTCCAAGGCGCGAAATAAAATGCCACTCCTTAATTTAGCCAAATCATCAATATTTAACGTGCGAAAAATCTCTTAATCATTTAATATTGATACGGTTTATGATCTTCATTAATCCTTGACGGTACCATTAAAGGTCCAGAAAGCAAATAGATGTTTATTTTTTCCCTTTTTTTTACATTTTGTCCAAATGCCTCTGTACATACCACATAAGCTTTCATTAACATTAATTTGGGGAGATTCAGAAAACCCAAATGTCGAGGTATCCAGAGATTTCAATTTACTCTTATTAGCCAGGACTGAACGAGCAAGTTTTTTTTTTTGACAATTTAATAGTCGTCCTAACTTCCTTACCGATTCTTTGACAGACCTCAACTTCCGAGTTTGTTATTTCAGTGTAAGTTTTATTTAAGCTCTCTAAGATCTTATTATTCTCCAAATCATCACTATTTACACTGTCTGGGATACCATGGATCTCAGAGCCGTAGCTAGAGGTCAGTCAAAATTTTTGGAGGAGATTTAAGTCATTTAAAGTAGAAAAGGAAAACGTGCAAGTAACCTAATCGACACTTAAGACTGAAAAGAAATATCATAAAGTTGGACTCCTCCACTTTTTTTGACTGACCCTGAATTTGCCTATGGATCTCGAGACATTCTCTACGTGAGTACTGTTCCAACTAACTGCAACGTTTTTCCAGAGATCTAATTCGGGAGAGAAGTAGGTTGCTAGTGTTTTTCGATATTGCCAGATCACTACTAAGTGTATCAATTTTAGCGTTCATTCCATCCAGTTTATCGTTCAGTTCTTTTAAGGTGCTATCAACTTCACGTTCATACATATATTTATTAATTGGTCCTTATTAAATTTACTAAGTTCAGATTTAGAGAGAGGCAAGTAAAGCAGTAGAAGTAGAAATGACAAAGAAATATACGATGAAAAAGAAATATACGATGAAAAAGAAATATACGATGAAAAAGAAATATACGAATATAATATAATATATACGATGAAAAATTTGAATATAATATTTTTGTATAACTAAACAGCTTACTGAACAATTTTCTTGCTTCACATTGAAAGAAACGTATTTTCGAAACATAACTCTGGGTTTTTCCCCGGAATTTTTTCAATTTTTTTTATAATTTTCAGTGAAAGGCGCTAATAAAGTCGAGTGATGAGATGAAAAAAAAGGAACTGAAGGAGAATGCTTACAAAGGCGTCTGCCGGTATTACATATGTGTCCATCATCCAGAAACATCTTATCATCCACATCCATCTATTATTGCTAGTTAAAAAATAGTTCCGAGGAAACTACGAAACACAAAGTAATGAAATTCATCGTACAACCGGAAAATGACTATTCAAAATTTAAAAAGGAAATACATGATGCTTAAAATAATAACATTTATATAATAAACGGGGACTCTCGCTCTTCCCATTCTACTGCGTGATAAAACCGAGACCATGTTGTAGCAAGGCCTGGTTTTCACCTGAATAATAGTTAAACATCTTTCCACCAAGGGCATTTTGCAGTTTCTTAAATATCAAAGATTTAAGAAAATAGTGTACATAAAGAGCGTGCTGGGCGAATGGCGTTGGGGGAAATTTAGTAAAACTACCCAAACGTAGAGAAGCTTAATGTAGATTTCACCTATATATTTTGACTCAAGCAAAATAGTGGGAACGTTCGAAGGGAACTGAAAAAACTCGTTAAATGGACATGAAGTAAATGATGATTATGCCTATCAATTTATGCGTGTATAATGTTTTTTAGTTTTGTTATTTTATTAATTTTTTTGTCTTTCCTTTAAAATATGAAACAAACCTAACTGAAAAATAGAATGTTTCTAAAATTCAACCGCTTTTAGAACTAAATGGTTCTTCTGAGAAGAGAAACGAACTACCTAAACCCATAGTTTATGCAGATGATTTTACCGGGATTGGGAAACTTAATGAACTTCACAAATGGTGGGACCCTCGTAAAACATGGTCCAAATATTGGTTACTACCCAAAGCACGAGTTGCTTTTAAAGTGCGAGTTGCAAATTTATGGTGAAACGACGTTGCAGTAACATTGAAGTATTCACTTTTTGACCAATTTTGAATCTTGTATACTTTAAGTTAAGAAAGTTTCGCGATTTGGCATCATTTATTATCGCAACAAATTTCGAATAATACTGTTCATTCACAAAATCAATCCTGCAAAATTATTATTTTCAGTTTTGAGGCGAGTCCATAAACCTTCATATAAATCTTAATAAATAAGACCCAGACGGGGAAGCGACAGACATCAAATGTCATGTCCATCAGGAAAACTCTCCTCTGTTGTTGTGTGTTTTTTTCCCATTTACTGTTCTGTAATGTGTAAAAGTAAAACATCCACACACCGATTGGTTAGACAAAATTAAATTTGTATTTTCTATTAAGATAATGGTTTATTCGTAGAATCCATTGGCGGGAATGAAAAATTGGAAATTTTTGGTCTTAAGGCAAGAGACTCCGGGTTCGAGACTGTCTGCAGAGTGTCTCACCTGACATAGTTAAACCTGATTTACAGAAGACGAATTCACAGTACAAATTTCATGATATTTTATAAGTGAATGTTGTCTCCTCTTACCTCCGAAAGTTAGTTCGTTACACAGAACACATTTGCTCCGCATCGTCCGTCCGTCAGAACGGCAAATTTCAAAGAACTATTTTCTATCCTGTTCTTCCAGTTATTTGGCCAAGCGGCTTCTTGTTGCCCCTAAAACTGGAAACGCCTATTGTGCGCGAATGAGTTATCGTAGGCCTAGTGACATATGAAAAATAAGTTTACTAAGCTTCTGAGTATATTATACTGACTCTAGCCTCGCTAACCCCGGAGAACTTAAGAAGGTTTTCACCATTAACTTGTCAGTTGAACTATATGTCTTGTGGAGTGAGGTTCATGAATACGAATTATAAATGGAACGAAAACGAATGTTCTCCGAACTACAATTGTAAACGTCAATTCGGGGGCATTTTAGTGAACACTATATTATATACAAATACAACGTTCATCTGTTTGTTTGACCCTGGGTTGTCCTCTACAAAAAACATTCCCGAAAGTCCACAATTTCGCCAACCTTATCGTAAGTCTCTGGTCTTGATAATAACACCTTTACAACTTTAACTGATATTGGAGCACGTGCCATTCCTGGAATTTTGATGAACAAAACTTGAGGCCCAAAACGTGAAGTTCGTGTCTTTTTTTTACCACAATTTCATGAAATTAGATGAAACCCTATTTTTTTATATCAATACAAGTTAAGGATACAGTAAGCGTTTTGAGCATTGTTTTTTAAATTTCGATTTTTTTTACAACAGTAAATGAACGTTTGCTTAAACTTATATCATTGGAAAGTATTTTTTATTAGATATTTTTTATTAGCAAAAATATAGAAAAACACATACTCTTCACAAAAACAACCTTCTTTTACAAAACTACGTAGTCTCCAATGCTTATTCCGGGCATTTTAGAATAAAGACTACTTTATCAAAGACTCTTAATTTTCATCATCATTGTCAGTTTGTGTATCTAAATCTCCGCTTTTATCGTCGCTTTCTTCTCCATCGTCATTTTCGCCATCGCTTTTATTAGAACCATCATCGTTGGAACTTACTACATCAATGCTGCTAGGAAACATTTCCCCTGTAAACCACTTTATCTTAAAGCTGCTACCATGCAGGGTCCATCCACAATTTTCAGGTAGGAAGTTTGGAGGATTTGCATTAATTACATTGCGCCAGATGCTTCAAATATAGTTTGTGCGCTTTAACTTTTCTTTGAAAACTGTAGCACATGGTGGTAGTGAGTTTCCATCCATTTCTTCACGCACATGGTGGTAGTGAGTTTTCATCCATTTCTTCACGCATATTATGTCTGATCCTCGACGTGGTTTATATTTCTTTAAGAATACCTCAAGTCGGACTACATCAACGGAATTCAATTTTATTTTTCACCGTAGATCTCACATACAAACTTTCCTAATATTCTGACTTGTTCCATTTCTAATTCTTCACTACTCCCCAGATCTGCAAAGGTCTTTCAACTTTTTAGAGGGTTGCTTTTTCCTTTCCGACTAAACGAACCCGTATAATCCCATCCCGCAAATGCATGGTATCCAGGAAGTGAACCACAGAGATACACCGAGACATTGATATAAATCATTAAGCCCGATATATCGCGGAGTATTTTTCGTGTATACACCAACCTCCAGCCACAACTTTATCCCTGGATCTAATTTAGATATGTTTCCAAGAGTAATTACAAGAACATCCTGTATTTGCGGTTCTGATAACAACATTCTTTAGGTGCTTCCAAACATTTAACATGAAACAGTATCTGTGAAGCAGCCTCTTCGTGGGAACTTCTCAGAGTTATTTGCTCTTTTTATTTTTTCCTTTCTCATTTTGAATGAAAAGCAAAAGGTCCCCGTAGGTGGCGAACAATTCTTTCCCTCCAATGATACCAACGTTACTATCGTCTTCCCATGTTGAAATGAAAAACTTTATCAGTGCCGTCTTAAATTTGTCATTCCGAAGAGCACTTAAGAATTTTGTTTTTGAGCAGCTCCTGTTTTATCCTACGATGCACTTTTGTCTTCCTGGCAATTTAGAAGGAAATGAGTTGTTTCTTGTGAAGCAGCTTTGCCCTGATCCAATGTTGTAGAGGTGCGTGTCAGGAATGTTTGCAGCAAATGAATACATTGTTCCGTCAATGGAAGAGATGATTTTCGTGAGATCACGGGAATTGTTTCTCATCTGATTTGGCTTGATATCACGAGAAACATCATCTTTCTTTGTCATACTGACCTGGTCATATAGCATTGAGATGATCGTAGTTCTTAAAGAATGACTCTCGGCCCATTTTTGGCGTGCTGAAAGTGAGTTAGTAATAGCAGAGATTCCTCTGCGTTGACTGGCAGCATCTGCGTTAAAGGTTTGCTCGAGTGTTAAATCGATCGGTCCTCTAGAAAAAGCTTTTCTTGTTCTTTTCAGAAATTCTTCTTGGATCTCGGGATGGCTTATTTCTGGTCTTAATAGATTTTCATGATATCTTACGATCCATTGCGCGTAGTTAGGATGGTTGAAAGCAAAAAAGAAATATGTGAATTTTGGTAAGCAGTAGATGTAATGATACAGATAAAGATTTATGTAGCCGATCCAGTACTATGCTGTTTTGCCAAGTTTTCCCGAAGCTGTGTCTTCAGAAAATTGCTGGTATGCCTCTAAAATATCCCTCAGCTCTTTTGAAACTTGACACAAGTTAAAAGCATCCATCGTTTTCAGATTTGATAACTCATGCTGCAATTGCATGTCCATATGGGAATCTCCTGTTGTTGAAGGAACTCTTCAAAGTGTAGAGTTTGCAACTGTTGTAACTCTTTTCTTTTAATAAATCCTCTCAACGACCCTTTCTGCAACACTCCATCAAAATATATGGACCACTAGATTTTTCAATATACTTTCCAATCACACTGAAAAATGTGTTACACAAGTGTCTTTTGATCCTACTCTGGAACTTTCTTCTGAAATTTGAAGGCAAGACAGTCTTGAAGAAATAAATTGAAAGAATAAATTGAAAAAAATCTATATCTAGATTTAACCATGATGGCGTCGTGGCGAGCGGTCATGCTCTCGATTCTGCTTGTGTTATGTTTGCCTGGTAGTGCTGTGGTGGTGAATAATGATAATTTAAATGGTTTGAAAAGCTTTTTTAAAACTAGAGGATTAAAGATTTTACATCAAAATATGCATGGTATAATGGGAAATCTTCCAACACTTCAAGTCTTTCTACAAACTCACAAACAGACTGATGTTTTTGCTTTAACTGAAACACATATTTGTACAAACACTGCTAATAGTAGCCTCTACAAAATCACAGGTTACGATTTTATTTCAAGACACCGCGAGAAAGGATCTGGAGGAGGAGTTGGTTTTTATATTAAGAATGGATTAACATGGAAACGTAAACTGAATTTGAAAGAAATTCTACAGAATGTTTATGGCTGGAAATTTTTTTCAAATATTCAAAATCGATACTTGTAGCTTGTTATTACAGACCACCGAAAACATCAAAATATTTAGCGAAAAACTTTAATGATGTTTTTAATGACACCTTATTATCAGCACAGAAAGAGAATAAAGAGATCATCATCCTCGGAGATTTCAACACCAATTATCTTAAAAAGGACGATAATAAAGATCTGAAATCAATTATTGATACAAATAGTTTTGAACAAATGATAAACGCTCCAACACGAATCACACAAACAACAGAAACACTTATTGATATTATTTTAACAAATAACCCATCAACGATATCTAAAGTCATCATTGAGCCGCTTTCACTTGGGGACCACGAATTAATTGGTTGCGTAAGAAAGCTGCATAACATTAAATACGAACCAAAAACAACACGTCAACGAGATTACAGAAATTACAACGCTGAACTGTTATTAAGAGATATTAGAAATCTAAACTGGGATTTATTGTACCAGACAAATGACGCTGAAGCTGCTGCAGAGTACTTCACGGCATCTTTGAAAAAATGTTTTGACGACCATGCTCCAATTAGGTCCAGGTCAATCAAAAGAAACCCCGCACGATGGATGAAAGGAACTTTGAAAAAACTTATAGACAGTAAATACCAGCTACTACGAAAAGCAAGGAGAACAAAAGATCAAGCAGACTGGAAAGCCTATAAGCATGCTAGAAATCACTGTAATAAAAAGGTAAACGAGGCAAAACGAAATTACCATCAAAACTTGATAAATGAGAATAAAAACAATCCGCGCAAGTTTTGGGAAGCTGTAAAAGCAATCTACCCATCAAAGTTGAAAACCTCGTTACCTTCACTGCAAGATATAAAAGATAAAGCAAATGTTTTTGCAGAATATTACGGAACAATTGTGACCAAGCTCAAAGCCGGCATCACATCTCTCGCGAACCATGTATGGAAAACACACAAACCGAAAATGAGAAGAACGGAGAACGTTTTCAAGTTTTCGTACGTCTCGGTTGTTTTCGTAGAAAAACAACTACGCTCCTTAAAAAGAAAGAAATCGACAGGAGCCGATGACCTACCGCCTGGCATGATAAAAGACTGTAGAAAGGAAATATCTAAGCCTCTGGCGCACATAATAAACATTTCGTTTAATTCCGGTACCGTACCGTCAATTTGGAAGAAAGCTAAAATCATTCCGATACACAAAAGTGGAGACACTAGTAAAACTGAGAACTTCAGACCGATATCCATACTGCCAATTTTTTCCAAAATCATTGAAAGAGCAGTACATTCCCAATTGTCCTAGTATTTAGAGACGAACAATCTCCTAACAAATACTCAATTCGGCTACCGGCGAAATCGTTCGACCAAACTGGCGTCTACCCTTTTACTTAACAACATCAGAAAACAAATCGACGACGGAAACCTAGTAGGAGCAGTGTATATAGATCTAACGAAAGCCTTTGATACCGTTGGGCATGCTGTGCTGTTAAACAAATTGTCGGAGTTCGGTATTGAAGGTAAAGCACGTGAGGGGATTACAAACTATTTGTTCAACCATGAGCAATTTGTTTCCTTGAATGGCCACTCCTCTGAAACCCATCGCTTGCTATCCGGTGTACCACAAGGTTCCATTCTTGGGCCTTTACTGTTCGTCATGTTCTTCAACGATTTTCCGCAATACCTACATCATTGTAATGTTACCATGCATGCTGATGACACAGTTATCTATGTTGCAGATAAAAGTAAAGCGAAAATTGAAAAGCTGCTAGATGAAGATCTTCAGAATATCGGAAAGTATTTTGATGATAATGAACTGATCATTAATTTAAAGAAAGGAAAGACCGAGGCGATGGTATTCGGAACTGGAAAAAGGTTATCAACGACAAACAAAGTTCTCGAAGTGAACTATCGAGGACAGCCAATCAATAATGTCAACGAATATAAATACTTGGGAAACATCGTTGACAATCACCCTGAATTTCAACACCAATTTTGAAAAGTTCTACAAAAAAGCCTGTGGACGGTTAAAATTATTAAAGTGTTTACGGAGTTATTTAACACTCGACTCCGCATGTTGTGTTTTCACAATGATGATCTTACCGCTGCTTACACATCAAAGTACTGTTAAATTAACGTTTACGGATGGACAGAAGAAAAGACTGAAGTCTGTTAAGCGAAGGGCATCTCAGATAGTTGGTTGTAAAGTACCATCTGTGACCAATGTTATTAGCAAAGAAGCATGCTGTCTGGTACGAAAATGCCTGGAACATGATTGCTGCTCAAACTTTGACAGATACTTTACAATAAATTATCACAGCCAGAATACGAGGAACTCTGGTTATCTCTTGAAAGTGCCTAAAATGAGACTAGAACTTGGGAAAACTTCTTTTCGTTATGCAGGGGCGAAACTCTACAATGACCTACCTTTAGCTATAAGAAAAAGCCAAACGAGGGCTGTTTTTAGAAACAAGATCAATGAATATTTTAATTAGATTTCTGTATTATATGTGAATAAAAACCCTATTTAGGTTCTTTTAAAGCTCTATTTGATCAATCTTATCAATTTTATATTTACCACTTTATTTTTCACTTTTGTTTAACAGGTCTAACATTGATAACAGCCGATATGTATATATTGTATATATTTTAGACGCTGAAGTATTTTGCACCTGTATAAATATTCTGCTAATAATAATAATAATAATAATAATAATAATAATAATAATAATAATAATAATAATAATAATAATAATAATAATAATAATAATAATAATAATAATAATAATAATAATCTTACGTGATAAATTAACAAAGTCCTCGTTGATATTCATTTCATCACATTTATATATAACTTTTGCACTTCTGGGCTAACTTATATTTTCATTTACTTTTCACTATAAGCTACAAAAAAGTCTTCTCATAGTAAATTCTGCAAAAACATGTTGCTAAGATAACTAAACATAATTTCTGTTCAAAGTTCCTTCTAGCGGCATCTTCACTTCAATAGCACAAAGAAAAAATGCATAGATGCAACCCATTGATATTGAGTTCTTCTGTTGTTTTCTTTTGTTGGTGATCCATAACTGCCTTTACAAAAAAAACAGATATGAATTACAGTTGAGCATAATAATAAAAGATTTGTTGTAAACTGCAGTTATGTTTTCACCAGTTGATTCAAACAAAAACAGATGTCATTTTGTTTCGGATCGTAAGTTCGAACAACAACAAAATTAAACAGCAAAAAGACGTCTGATCTTTAAGCATAATAAAAAAACTAGGTGTCAATGCGGTGTCACTCGCCGCCCATTAGTATTTGGAATGCAGTGGTTGTCTGTTCGCATAACTGTTGGTAATGACCATAGCAAATTAACAAATTGGGATAACAATATCAAAATGGGATCTCTTTAAATTCTCACCAAGACTGACTAAGGGTTTGCCCCTGAAAATTTTGATCAGTTTGTGTTTTACGAAATTCTCTTAGCGAAGCTATCACTGGAGAAAAAATAGGCTTTGTAGTTCATGACGGGGTATTATCCTCCAAAAGGCAGCTTTTAGGGGTTGTGAGACACTTGTGCTCCCGATATGACCGAGCTGACCAGTCAAAATTTGATCATCACTGCAAGTTTGACTGATTTTTGAGTAGCTTATGAGGGGGATAACTCGTCATAGGCTCTTACACTATTTTTTTCTGCCATGCTTTCCCTTTTCAAACTATCGATATCTGTGTCACACGGAAAAAATACATATTTTTCTTCATGTTTCGATCCATTCAGCATAATTTTTCTTGTTTACTTGTCGGTACCCTTTGAATTATAAGCGCGAATATCAAAACATTCTGTTCCACGCCCTTAACAAAATGGTGCGCTTAAGCTAAGTGTCCACTTATAAGCGACAGAATTAATTCCTCAAAATAGGCGAAACGCAAATTTTTCTGTCGCCAAAAAAAATTTGGAAACACCTGTTGTAGTGTGTCCACTTAAATGGATTTATTTTTTGAAACCATTTCTTTTACGCTTCGACCATGGATATTGAGGACGAAATGTTATGTGCTCTTGCTTTGATACTCACAAGGAAAAGAAAACATAAAGTTTGGATTCAACAAATTTACAGAGAAAGGGCGGAATACGGTGTTCATACACTTTCAGACTCGATGAGATTGTCAAATAGAGAAAGTTATCACAAGTAAGTTTATGTTATTTTTTTCCTTTTGAGTAATAAAGTTTAGAAGATAGAAATAGTTTGTTGATTTCCTCTCTGTTTTCTTTTGACAGCTTCTTCAGAATGTCCCCCGAAAGAATGGAACATTTGCTGACACTAGTAGGCCCATTGATCCAGAAAAAGGATACACGCTTCAGACAAGCAATCCCAGCTTCAGAGAGGTTGACGCTGACACTGCAGTTTTTGGTATCTGGTGATTCTCAAAGGTCCTTGACCTACTTGTTCCGCATGGGGAAGAAAACCGTCAGTCGAATCGTGAGTGAGACCTGCGAAGCACTTACATGTTTGCTCTGGAAAATGAAAAGATTGGAAAAAGATTGCTCAAGATTTCGAAGATATGTGGCAATTCCCACACGTAATTGGTGCGATAGATGGGAAGCACGTCGTAATCGAGGCACCCGCAAAATCTGGTACTTTGTATCATAATTATAAAGGTACATTTAGTATCGTCCTCCTTGCTATTTGTGACGCAAAGTACAACTTTACACTCGTTGATGTTGGGCAGTATGGTTCAAACAACGATAGTGGAGTACTAGCCCAATCTACAATTGGATATGCTTTGGAAAATAACACTTTGAACATTCCTTCATCCGAAAAAGTACAAGGAACCGATCTAAAACTCCCATACTTCTTGGTTGGCGACGAAATCTTCCCCCTCAAACCCTGGCTAATGCGACCACATCCAGGTACTGGTACGGGGAAAATGTCAGAATCAGAAAAGGTGTACAATTACCGTCAATCGAGAGCTCGTCGTGTCATCGAAAATGTTTTTGGAATTTTAAGAGCCAGGTGGAGAATTTTCAGCCATCCAATTAAAGCTTCTGTCACGAATACCGAAAAGTATGTGATGGCTTGTTTGTGTTTACATAATTATCTAAGGCAAACGGAAAATTCATTGTACACACCTCAGGGTTTTATCGACTTGGAACTCGGAAATGGTGAAATAAAAGATGGCTAGTGGAGATCTCAAATACAAAAAGACGGATGCTTACGACCATTAAACATCAGCAAAGGCGGGCGAAGGAAAATTGTGGCAAACGAACTTCGCGAAGATTTGAAAACTTTTCTAAACAGTGAATTGGGTTCCGTTTCTTGGCAATTAGATTACGTAAGATATGCAGGAAAAGTAGCGACCACAGATTATGAATAAATCCAAGTTTGTAAGCCACGATTTTTTAAAGTACACGAAAATGTTTGTATTAAAAATATAATACTAATACTAAAAGTTAGTTTCTCTTTCCTTATACCAAATATTGAGCTTAGAAATTAATAATTCATTGATAATGTCCGTTATCACTCATACTAGCGTCGTGCGTGTAGCTTCTATTTTCGAATTGGAAACTCATCCCTCCAGTATTCTGAAAATAGGACGAAATGGGTGGTGTGGTGAAAGGATTGACTGGAGGTTGATGCTGAATGAGGTCACTTCTTGCCTTATCTTGTTGTAGGTTGGCCATTTGGTACTGGAAAATCAAATTGTTTATCCCATGTTTAAGCCTAATTTTGAATTCTCGGGATAGTCCCTTAAATTCGGTGGTGACCATTTTCCCCAAAACTTTATCGACTTGCAGTGTTGCAGTTGGCGCCTTCTCTGTTAACCTCTTGGTGATTGCTTTCAATGCTTCTACGCTTACATCACTACTATACGGGAGTGAATTTATACACCATTTTTGGATTTTCACGGTCAAATCCTTATAAATATAGAAAAGTGTATATAAAATTTCAAAGTCCAACTCGCATTCATCTGCGCATGCGCAAAAAAATGACGATTTCATGTAAAATATCACGAACATTAGCATATTTGATGACATATTGACTGCTTTCGGGAAATTCCCTAGTGTTACTAGCCTGGGCATGCCTGAGTTGCTCATCAAATGAGTTAGGGGAATTCCCTGACTCAGTTCTGTCCACTTTCAAAAAACCTCCTTAGTTGAAAGAGTGTGTATAATAAAGGATGTTGTGTTACTTGAGAAATGTAATGTATAAGGCAGCTCTTGAAGGTCGTATCGAGCTCGTCAAACTGTGTAAAGAATGGGGTGTAACTAATTATAATAAGGCGATGAAGTGTGCAGCTCTTGAAGGTCACCTTGAGATCGTCAAATTATGTAAAGAATGGGGTGCTAATAATGTTAATAAGGCGATGAAGTGTGCAGCTTATGGTGGTCACCTTGAGATCGTCAAATTATGTAAAGAATGGGGTGCAACAGATTTTGATGGTGCGATGAAGTGTGCAGCTGGAGAAGGTCATATTGAGCTTGTTAAATTAAGTAAAGAATGGGGTGCGACTAATTTTGATTGGTCGATGTATAATGCAGCTGAAAATGGACACCTTGAGATCGTCAAATTATGTCTAGAATGGGGTGCGACTAATTTTGATGAGTCGATGGAGTGTGCAGCTGAAAATGGACACCTTGAGATCGTCAAATTATGTCTAGAATGGGGTGCGACTAATTTTGATGAGTCGATGGAGTGTGCAGCTGAAAATGGTCATATAGAGATCGTCAAACTGTGTCTAGAGTGGGGTGCGACGGGTTATGATTGGGTGATGTATATGGCAGCTGAAAATGGATACATTGAGCTCGTGAAATTATGTCTAGAATGGGGTGCGACGTATTATGATGGTGCGATGTGTAGAGCAGCAGAAGAAGGGCATATAGAGATCGTCAAACTGTGTAGAGAGTGGTTAGGTTATGATAATATACATGAAGAATTATTTCGTTATCATCACAAACGTAAGTTTTCAAAACCATTGTATTATGATTTGATAAAAGTTGCGATGCATCCAGACAGAGTATGGGATTGGTGCTTTAACCAAGACGAGAAGAAATTTCTAGCGGAGTATCTTCAGTAACTGAAGAATGTGGTGCGCTTCAGGGAGTTCAACTGTGTCAAGAGTGGTTAGATAAAATCTGAGCTTCAATAAGTACAAACTACTTATTGAACAATCTGCGCACACCTTGGGAACTCGCGTCGTATGTAAACACAAGCATGTTTCGAAGCTTTTAAGGTGCGTAAGATGTCACTCCAATCATCTATAACATTTGTTTCTCCGTCGATAAGCTTGACATCACTCTTTTCATTAGGATACCACACAAAAAGCATCTTCGCTTGTCGTCTTAGATTTTTTGGAACAGCTGTGTAGACTTGTGTGAGCATCCATAGACTATGGTTTCTGTGTCGTCCTGAGATAGCAAGGTCTAAAAGCGGATTTCTGCGTTTGTCGAGTGTTTCATCTGCAATACAATCGTCGATGATGAAAAGCGTTTCTTTATCGGCAAATAGATTAGAAAATCTATCGATCCAGTCAAATACACCTTTTCCAGGTATATCTTCGGGTATTATGAGGAAAACATTGTCATCTTCCCACAGAGCATGACATGTCTGGTAGGTTCTATTCCACCTGAGTGTAGGACAGATGATGACGATGTACTCGAAGTGGTGTTTGAATTGATTTTGGAGCAGACGTAGTACAAGTTCTGTTTTCCCACAACCTGTAAACCCTGAAAAGATCGCAGTACAAGGTTCCTTTACATAGTCCATTTATTTAGTATCCAACACTCTCAAAACGCCCATCTTCAAAGTTGACTTGTCCATCTTGTAAAACATAGAGGTAACAATTGATATCTCCTGCAGTTTCTGCTTTTTTTTTGATTGCTAATGTCACACCATCACTCGTGTTCTTTAGTTGTCTCCCTGTTCCATGTAGCTTATTATCAGGTGTGGTTCTAAAGTCAATGAACAATGAGTAACTCGTATTGTAAAATTCTGCTGGTGATATACTCGTACGCTCATCACCGCTAAAATATAGCCAAGAATTTTCATACATATCTTTTGGTAATAAACCATCTGTATAGAGTTGATTTGGTTTACCTTCTACCGTGATGTTTACTTTTGATATTTTCGGGTTGTAGAACTTTTCATTATCAAAAGCGTAAGCTTTTCGATTATTAGGTTCTACGAAGAGCATCAAAAGACCTTTTAGACTTTCACTTGGTACATTAATCTGTATGTTCCACATGGGGTCTTCTTTTTTGAGGAGTATCACGCGATGTTTCAAGATTCTATCAAAAGGAAAAGATTTATTCATGGAAGCAATCTTAACTTTTTCCTTGAATTCTCCATCTTCTATTATATTGAATTCCAAAGCGATTTTAGATATGGTATAGGTACCATCAGGATCCTTCTTTGATGCTCCGCTTCCTGTTCCAGCATCTCTGATCACATTTCCATAAGGTGCAAATTTCAGTTGAAAACTGAGTCGATCGTCAAGCTGTACAAATGGTAGGTGTTTTAAGATATCATAATATTCCCATAATGGTATACAGAATCTATTTCCATGGGCATTAGCCAACGCTGTTTCACTTGCACTACCACTTGCTCCAGATGTTTTAACTCTAAGTTTAAGTACATTCCCTTCGGTATCAACCCCTTGTTCGATCTTGAGAAGTTTTCGTTTCTCTGAATCCCACTTATCTGCATAAAGCTGATAGATATCAAAATCAGTGATATCTTGTACGATATTTCCCTCATATTGAATTATAAACTGTGTAATCAAACTTTTTGCGAGATTGTTCATGATATATCTAGTCGTATCCGTACTCTTCAGTTCAAAATCGAAAGTAAGTTTCAAACTTTCAGATTCTATAACATCATGTGCACCTAAGTTTGGTAATCTTACATGTAAGATCTCGTTCTGATCGATGGTGCTTGGGATGTGTGCTATTTTAACATGTTGTCTTTTAGCTTTTATACCAAAACGAGTTCTATATTTTTTATGAGGGTTTAAACTTGTACCATATGAAGTCATTTATTATATATATATATATAAGAAATGACAGATATTTTAGATAATTATGGTGATGCAGGAGGTGAGGATGAAGGAGGTGAGGATGGTGAAGACTATCCTATATCTACAACAACCGATCCTATACAACCGAGTGGAGCGACTGTTGATGTATCTAATGTATCTAGCGCAACTCAAGAGATACAGAGGGATTTACTACGCAATAACTTGGAGGGTCTGTATTTTCATCTTGATGTTCAAGGCTCCTTAAATCTTATAGATCTGCGAAAGTTTAAACTTTCGAAATACAAAGGCGTTCCTCGGTTCGAATACTATAAGAATGGAAATTGGGTTAGTCTTACTGATTCACGTAATGGAAAATGGTTGAGTAAGAAGTCGATCATCAAAATTATTGGAAAGACAAGAATTAATGATGTGCTTGAACTAGGCACTCCTCTACAACCTGAGGATATTCAGATGCAAGATCTTGGTAAGAAGATCAAGATATATAATGAGGAACTTAAGGGGATAAATCAGGAGATATCAGAAACACAGCGAGCTCTCGATTTAGATCCTGAAGATGTAGAGGATAAAGAAAAACTTGAACAACTGCTTGAAGAAAAAAAAGGAATTGAGAAACAAAAATCATCACAGATTTCCCGAATAAAAGAGACCATCACCAAGATAGCGGATAGCGATACATCGTTAGGTGAAAAACTTCGAATTCTTTTTCGAGAACAAGGTATTACGATTACAGCAATCATAACAGCGCTCGGACTCGTTATATCTACAATCGTAACTTCATTAATCGGAGGGGTGGGTATGGTAGTTGGTGGAAAACCACCGGGAAAAGGTGGAATTCAACAGTGGCTAAAAAAGCAGCTCGAAGCTCTTGGACGACTACTCGGAAAGCTTGGTGCAAAGTTTGGAGCTGCATTACCTGGTATCATTGGAAGTGTTGTGAGTTGGCTCTTAAACTTTCTGATGAAAGGTGTCATCGCAGTCGCAAACAACCTGTGGATCGTCGTTGTTTTCCTAGTAGGTTTGCTAGGAAATTGGTTACTAAGAAAAGTAAATTCCAAGCAAAATAAGTGATACTCCAGCAATAATTAAAGCTTGCTTTTCCTCTTCATGTTGCTCGGCTGAGTTGCTCGGCTGCTCGGCTGAGCTGGAGCGATGTTTTGGATGAAAACCAGCTGTTCTCTTACCTTTGAAGGTGTCATGCGCAGCTGCGCTGAGCCCGCCAGGGCGATGTTTTGGAGGAGGAGGAGGATGTGTTTTTTGCGCTGCTGCGTCCACATCTTGAGGAGGAATCAATATTGTTCCAATATGATCCGCATTAACTAATTTAATAGTGAAATCTGATATATCGTTTAAATTTTTTAACTTCAAATCGCTTGGTATGAGATAAGTTCCTAAAGCAACGCCAAAATTTGGAGTTGTTCTGGCATATTTCAAAACATTTTGAAAATTTGTAATCTCCTGCTGTAACGTATTTTTTTTTTGAATAATTTTTTCTAAAGAAGTTGAAAAAATCTTTTGTGCATCTAAAGCACGCCCTGTATTACCTATAATATTCGATCTCGCACTAGCTTGTGATTCTAAAATTAGATACGTGTAATATCGTATGCTTTGCGATAATCTTCTCAATCCAACACGCGTAAGACCGTTTACATGAGTTTCAAGCCACATTTTAATATTATCATTATCGATACGCAGCTGCGCTGAGCCCGCCGGGGCGATATTAATTCGTGATAGATATCGCCAATATGTAGGTTCTGGTATGATATCGAATTCTCGAGAAAGACTTCGAAAAGCAGTCTTATTATATGAATTTTTTCTTGGATTAAAGGTATGATCTCCTGGTAAAGGCACATCCATTTCCTCTAGAATAAGACGAGTTTGTAAGTATGTATGAAAGCGAAAAATAGATCGTATCATTGGATTCTTATGATTAAGATGAAAGGTGGATATTCCACAACCTATAGTACTTACCCAGAAACTAAATGAAAGTTGTCCAAGATAAAAATCAAACGGTTCTCCGAAACGATCATTCGGACCTTCAGGTTGAAATGGTAGAAAGATATTACGAAAATTTACAGCGAATGAGGAATTATTTTGATCAACAACGATTTGTTGTTGCCATAATTCATTTGATGGTATTAAGACGCTGGGTTTACCATAATCAGGTATATATTTTACTTTTAAATTTAAACTTAAAAGATTTGTCATTTCTTATATGTAATAAAATGGAGCAATATATGTATGTGAACAAACTTGGTAAAACACAATTACCTCGCGATTTGGAAATAGGAACTGAGTTGTACTTGTATAATGCTTTGATCATAGTGCGATGGTTTAATTTAGATCAGAACACTCGCATAATCACATCGAAAGATCAGAAAGCTACCGATATGAATCCTACATTTATCGATTTTGAAAAAGGTCTTTACACATCTGAGACCATCCTCAGAAATATAAATGCGAGAGGCAACAAAACAGTATATGTAGATAAAAATGCAGATGGGACTCTAACCTTATCTGTTACAAATGGGTATCGAGCTGCAATCACGGATGGATTATTAAATCTTCTCGGGTTAACGATGCCTAAACACAAACATTTCACAGCTGGATCTTATAGAACAACTCCAAATTTCTGTACATTTAAAGCGCTCCGCCTGCACTGTGAAGAAATCAAATTGTACACCATGATGGAAAATACAACCCTCACGAACACACTACACCATTTTGAACTTGCTAAAGGAGAGTATGAGTATGACGATCATATGGTATATGATTATACTTCAAATCCTGTATACATTGCCAAACTGAAATATCCGACAAAGACCTTAACCTTCAGGATTACTGATGAGAATGATAAAGATGTTGATGTTGGTGTTAGAATGAAACTATTATTAAAATAAACATATGGCAAGTTATGATTTAAATCCTAATAATAAATTATATCCTACTATACCTAGTGCTCCGGAAGATGTTGTAGACGGCCCGACATCGCCTCGCGGCTCAGCAGGAGCATTACAAACGCAAAACTATAGACTTCAAACCATCAAGGAGACGGAAGCGTTCCTATCTAAAGAGATAGTAAACAGAACGTATCTAGAACGTAAATTTTCACGCTACACTCTAGTTGGTACGTATATCTCTTACTTTCTAAATGCGGCGAGTGTTGTGCTTGCAGGTGGAGAAATCGCGTGTCTAATCTCTGATATAGATGTATCGATGAGTATTGCATTATGTGTGACGACTCTTGTTTTGAATATGATATTGATTATAATTCAGAAAAGTGTCTCTGTTTTCGATGTGAAAAGACAGAAAAATCGTGATATTTCTACGGCTGCTCAGACGATCTCAGATGGTTTGATTATGCTTATATCAAAGAGTATAGAAGATGGAAATATTGATCAATATGAATTCACTCGCATTATAGGTGAGAAACAACGTTATTTGAGTAAGAAACAAGAACTGCGATCTAGATCGAGTAAAGCAATTAAACAACTTTATGATTACCAGAAAGAGGAGCTCTTAGAACTTGGGAGAAAACAAGGTCGTGAAGAGATCGCAAAAAAGCTCGTCGGCAATTCCGATACCCCACATGCAAGTGTCACATAAATTTTGATCAGCCACCACCTTATGTTTTGTAGTTTCATGAAAAACTACAAAACAGCTTTACATATCAATCCCACCTTGAATAATCTACCTCACATCCAACGACTTCTCCGGTATCTGAATCTATTATTAGATCTTCGTCGTATACCAACCTTCTTTTAGGAGGAGGGGCTGTTCTACACAAAAAATCTATATAGCTTCTCAGAGCGCAGTCTTGACATTCTTTCCATTCTGTTTGTGTTGCAATGTGAGACTGGTTCTTTTTGAACACCGTGATTTTTTCACCTTTTAAGACTGCTGTGAGGTTGTCGCGATTCAACGATGAACACCCGTGAATGCCTCTTCTCCGTGCCTCTGCTTTCAGTTCTTTGATGGTGTACGCTGCTGCTCCTGCTGAGCCGCTAGGCGATCGTGCTGAGCCGCTAGGCGATACGCGATCGCAAGACATGTTTATCTGGAGAACCTACCTCAACTACTGCGAATCAAGTCGTTGAATGTCCGGGAGACTGCACGTAGACGTCAAAGCTTCTCCTCATAAAGTACGGGTAACCTGTAAGATTACCCGTAAGCTTTGTCATGCCTACTCCGCAAACCTCGTGTTCAGCATGTAGACACGTCCACCAGATTTGACCTTCCAAGGGCGGGGATACCACTCACACCCTTGGAAGGTCAAAAAACCCGCATCTTTCTTTAGAAGGTGTGAGTCTAACCTGTCCAGTGAGTCTAACCTGTCCCGCCTCTAAATCTAATAAACGATGTCTTTGGAGTTGTTGAACGTTGTACCTATTAACACGGTAGAAGTACTTTTTGATGGACAAAACCAACCTTGGTTCAAACGTGCCGATCTTGGAAGGTTTCTCGGGATCGCTGATATACGACGCGGCGTTCAGCATGTAGACACGTCCACCAGATTGGACCTTCCAAAGGGTGGGGATACCACTCACACCCTTGGAAGATCAAAAAACCCACATGACGTCTTCGTCTCTTTAGAAGGTGCTCTGGAGATTACAGTTCGTTCTAGGAAACCAAAAGCTATTGAGCTCACAAAATGGTTGACCTATAAGAGTCTTGAACATTTGCAAGAAGAGCTTGCAGAACGAAACAACACCCTCGAAGAGAGAGAGACTGAGCTCGCCTTGATTAACGATGATCTTGAAGGCTCTCGGCACGAGATTGTGGTTCGAGATCGGGAAGTCGAAGATCTGCAATGGGAAGTCGAAGATCTGCAAAGGGAAGTCGAAGATCTTCGTCAGAGAGTCGTGCCAAATCTGCAGAAACAAGAGAAGAGCAACGGCATTGCCATCATTCAAAAGAATACTGACAACGAATATCCCTACATTGCCATTTGCGGGCAGCAGGGTTATGTGAACCAAAAGATTCAAAATAAGCTGGTCGACTACCCCAATGGACAGCTAGTTGTGCTTACAGAGACGCCCAACGCGATCGTGTGCTACAACTGGTTAAGAGAGCGGGGTTGCATAGTAGCCAATCCAGAGCGTGTTCGACATTTCAGACTCGGCGAGCATTATACCCATCAGAGGCTGCTGGAGCTTCGAGAAATGTAGAAGCGTTTTGTGGTTTTTGTAGAACCACAAAACTAGTGGATTAATCTTCGCTTTCAGAGTCGCTGCTCAGAAGACTTTCGTAAGCGTCTATTTGTCGATATTTGCATTCTCGTAAGTGTACTTGAAGGTAGTGATTGTGACCGTTCTGGGTGTACACGCTTCCGATCTTTAACACTCCGGTCGCCTTGCAGCTCTGATTGTACGGTACTACACCCCACCCGTTAAACATCGTCTTGATATTATCTTCCCAAACAATGAGCTTGGGGTTGATCCAGCCCATAGTACTTATTACGGTACCTGTCAAGGTAGTGAAGATAAGCTCTTGAATGCGATCAACAATCGCGTTGTAAGCATCGCACCAAGCTTGGTCATCTGATACGTTAAACCCCATCTTCCATACAGAGTTTTCGTTGTACCTCGAAACTCCTGACGAATAGCAGTTCTTCGGTGTCTTGATCAAGAGAGGAACAACGGTGCCAGGATCTCTTTCGTAACCTATATAGTACCTAGTATCTGTTTTAGTCCCTACAACAGCTTCTGCGACGGTGATCTTTGATAGATCGATCTTCTCGACATCAGTGAGTTCTACACTAGAGCTAAAATCTTTTCGTGAAACCTCGAGTTTGCCAAATCGTAACATCTTTATTAGATATTTTTCGAGTCCAACTAGTTTTTTCTAGTGGACAGGCCAGCCTCAGAGCCCGTGATCGATTTCAGAAAACTACCACTCTTTGACGTACTCTGGAGGTACTTCCGTATCCTCCGGAATTAGCATAAGTTCTTCTCGAACAAAAGCTCTCTCGGGTCCATCTTGGAGATAGTACAAAATACGTTGTCCTGGATACTGTAAGATTTCTTTGAGGTGATAGGTTTTACGGCTCCAGTTGTTGTCCGTTGCACGACGTCTTGTGTCATCATGTTCCTCACCTGGTTGTAAGAGATAGCGATACAATCCTGATTCAATCAAAGCGTCTTCCTTCGGATAGAACTCGACTTTTAAAGGAACTTCCTCAAGCTTTATCGCTTTTGATGGTTTCATACCCGTCCTCGAAAGCACGGTGTTGTTGAGTTGTTTCACAATTTTCTGATAGTGTCGAATCCATGTGGTACTCTTTTTCTCTGGATCCTCCATCTCTTGCGCATCTTGTATCTTGAAGAGTTTCAGAGCCAGAATTTTGTTAAAATTTTCCACAAAGGCTGTAAACTTATGGTGATACTTTGTTGTAATTCTCTTCACTTTGACGTCATGCTTCTCAAAGAGTTTGCTTGTTGCCGACTTGAACTCAGAACCATTGTCAACATGGAGTTCATCCGGATATTTCAGAGGTCCTTTTTTATAGATGTCAGCAAACATCTCGACAACGTCGCTCGCTTTCTTCGTTCTCAGAGGTCTGCTCGCTTTATAACCTGAAGCGATATCGATAACATTCAAAACGTACTTGTACGTATTCTGGTAGACTTTGTCATGAGGTAAAAACATGAGATCCGCCTGATGTATATTGTTTACCTTGGTTACGTAAAAATGAGCATAATCAATACGCTTCGGCCTCGGTAAATGTATTTGCCACAGCGGTTGATGAGTAAGCCATTTTTCGACTTGTTTTCTCGTAGTTTTCGATGCCTTCTGAAGCTCTTTAATGGCTTTGTTGCCAGTCCATAGATTTTCAGGTTGGTAGTAGATGTCACTCAGTTTGTTCTTTTCACTCATTTTATTATATATAACGACGATACACTAAAAAACCTAAAATACTTAGACTTCCTCCAATAAACATCAACTCACTTAACTTTTGAGGTTCAGAAGGTTTATAAAAATCGCTGAATTGAGGTTTAGGAGGTAGTGGATTAAGATGTTGTTTTGTTATTTGATAATATTCACGCATACCTTCATCAAGATCGCGAATATAATTAGTTGCAGCGTTTCTTTCTCTTAGTTTCTCGTTTATCCATTCTATTCTATTATGTTCCTCTCGATTCGCTTTAGCTTGAGCTTTTTGAAATTCTAATACTGCTTTTGCTCTTTTACGTCGTTCTTCATCTGCTTCTTCTGCTGAAGAATGATTCATGAGATAGTTTCCACCAATGAAAGCACCTGCGTTTAAAGCAGCGCCAACAGCTATAGCTAGTAATGTTGCCATCTTTTTTATTCTATATAGAAATAGAATCTTTATACCAACCTTTCTTGAGTGCGTAGTCGTCAGTAACAACCGCTAACTCAAGATAACTCAGGAATTTTCCAGCATCGGATAAATCCATCTTCGCACTTGGTGAGCTGACACCAAAGATCTTTTTCGCCGCGAAGGCGTACAACAACGTGTAAGCACCGAGTCTGACTGTTGTCCAAATACTATCAATAGCTTCCTTCTCCATTTATTATACCTTTTTAGATGATATTTTAAGAACATCTAACACATCTCACTGAAGTTCAAACATCTATCAACGTTTTACCTCCAAATCCATCAACCTTATTTTTTACGTTTTTGAGCGGTGAATCATTCGTTGTTTTTTCTTCTTTCTTTCGACTCTTAAAATATACAAAACCAGCTATGACAAATATTACTAAAACTCCACCACCACCTAAGACTTGATATGAGCTGAAAGACTTATCAAGTACTTGCTTAGGTACTTGATTAGGTACTTGCGAAGCTGAATTATGTTCTAACTTTTTCTTACGATTCCATTCCGCTAACTTCTTCCCCGATGCTATTTGACCCTCGTTCTTCACTTTTGTTATCTTTTCGTTGCCCATTTATTATTTCTAGTAGTTTCTTCTGTTCATCAATTCGTCTATACTTCTCCCAATCAAGATTATTGAAAACGATCGACACTAACGCTACTGGACAAAGCCAGTTTTTGAAGTTTGAGTAGATAGCCGATCCCATATTATCCATAGGAGAAAATCCTTCTAATTTTGAACTTATATTGCATGCAATCGAGCTATTAATAAGCGGATGAGTATTTAATTGATTCATCATCAAGCCCATATCTTTGACACCGAAAAATTCACTTATCACCTTATTCATTTGCGGAGCTGCTGTTTGCATCACTGCTTCTATCTGAGCTTTATCCAGACCTCCCTGCTGTTGTAAACGAAGATGTAACTTATCGATAGTTTTGTTGCTTGTTTTATTCAAACGATCAATTGTCCATGCTGTTTTCCCACCTAGTTTTAAACCTTCACCACGCTCAATAAGAGATTTTAAAAACTCTCTTTTTTTCACCTGTTCCACACCTTTTTTAGGCGTGTCTACACAATCAGCATTATTCAAAAAATTGTCAATATGAGCATTAGATAAACTTTTCTCGAGATCCATGAGTAACTTTATTATATATTTAAATCGGTATAAAATTAACATCAAAAATAATATCAAAATTAGTGTTTCATACATATTTATTTCTATATACAAATTTACAGTGAATTACGGTTTCTTTGGTATTTGCTTTATCTTGTTACAACCACCACACACATAGTACTCCATTTTCGCGACTACTTGCTTAGTTTTTTGATCGTAAGTTTTTTCAGTTCGTGTTAACTTCATCGGCTTTCGACAACTATCGCAGGTAACCATTTTTTTCTCTTTTCGCCTTTTCGCTTTTTTTTTCTCGATCTTTTCTTTTCATATGAAAGACTGACTGACTACTGATCTGTAAAGTCGCTATGTGTTATTTTTCACATATCGACTCCTGTAGAGATTTACTGATCTGTGAAGATTAGTAAATCAAAAACTCAATATTCAGCATGATTTTCTTGATTTTTTTTTTTTTTTACATTTTAAGAGGTTCTGTATGAATACCATCTTCCAAAACATACCGCTTGTCGTAGTACGCTGATAATCCAAGCTTATTCTACTCGTAGGTGACCATACCTTGATCATCAACTCGAAAGCCTATATTTTGGCTTGATCAATCATCTTAATTTCATCATTTAAGACAACAAAACTCCTGTTCTCTCAGGAGAACCCTCTAGGGTTTTTTTGTTGTTGTTGTTGTTATTCCCTAGAGGGTTTTTATGTCTACAAATCTAACCGGCACTCCACCCTGGCTTCTCAAATCCACCAGCTCTGAGCTCTACCCCTAGACTTTTTTGTAGACTTTTGTGACTACTTACGAGCTCCAACTACTACGCACATCATGGCCGTTCATTTTCTGCTCGAGTGTATTACGTCTAGTCACATTTTTTACCGACAATGGTTGACACATTTTTTTTACCGACAATGGCACATGTGGTGAATACCGGGAGCGGACGGCACCATCCAGTTCCAATCTAGCCGCTCCACTAGACCTTCCCTTTCCGGCAGACTCTGTCGCCTGTTCACCACAAATTTAAATTATTCAGCTCTTCGTTTTTATCATACTCACTTTCACATAACCTTTTGCTTATGGTGTGCTATAATTTTTTTTTAATTTTTATTTTTCACATCAAAAACTCTACTTCGGCTTTACTCAATATTCAGCATGATTTTCTTGATTGTTTTTACATTTTAAGAGGCTGAGTATGAATTCCATCTTCCAAAACATACCGCTTGTCGTAGTACGCTGATAGACCAAGCTTGTTCTGCTCATAGGTGACCATACCTTGATCATCAACTCGAAAGCCTCTATTTTGAGCAGTGTCTAGTTCACCATGTAAAGCCTTTAAGTATCGGTCCCAAGTCAGTTCATTATGCTTCTTTGACATACCCTTACACGAATACTTAGTACCTTCTTTCCCTTCTGCCAGATTGCATTTGGCTGATAGAGTTATCATACGACTACCTATAAACTCTGGTTTAAACAGACCTCCTGTGCGACTCGAGTATTTATCAGTTACTAGCCAATCTTTCACATTCTTCTTGTACTCCTCAAGTAGTTTAGGTTTCACAACATCTTCCAAGGTTTCTCCAGATATCGCAAAGTAAGCACTGTCGGTATCCATATACATATACTCAAAATTAAATCGATCTACATACTTGTCCAGGAAATCATAATAGAATTCCAACATACGAAGCTTGGCTAGTTGGTATACCGCAATACCACACTGATACGCTCTATTAATGCTAATCTTGTGCTTTCCTTCACGAATCTCGTACGCGTCACCTATCTGTTCAAGATCCTCGAAGAATGGAGATCTCATTGCTGTATCCACCTTCTTTTCATCTCCTGTAAATATCGTGTTACAGTGTCTAGTCACATCCTCAATCATCTTTCCGTAGAACGAGTTGGCTTTCAATTTGGCTGTGTCACCTATGATCTGTTTGTCGGAGTCTTGATCAGCAGCTCTTCGTGCGTCTGCCACTTCCTCAGGGAACCATGCAAATGGCTTACCACGCTTATACTGCAGGAATTCATAGAAGGCTGTCACTCTCAATCCGTGACTTAAGTACCATTTCATCAGGGGAGTAAAGAGCAGAATCTTGTTAGCTTGCATCACACCGCAGAGTTTACGTATACCAGGAATACGCTTACGCCCTGTAGCTTCTAGATAGTCGTGCATACGCTTAGGAATCTGCTTGTCTCCTATTTCCATAACTACAAAGAGCGGTGACATTTCACTAAATCGATCATACAGCTCCACAGGAACTTCAATATCCACTTGCACAAAACCAAACAGTGAGCCATTCTCAATACCTGTGTTCAAATCCTGCAAAGTACTTGTACATGTAGGAGTATCGATCTTGATCAATTTCTCCTTTCCACATGGAAAGTCATACTTCAACGTACTAGGATAGAGCATGTTAGCATCAAGACCTAAGATCGTCTTGCATAACCTTGGATTCTTATACATATGCGATCTAATCCGAGTTACATCTCGCTCATGGTAACGACAAAACACTATAGCAGGACCACCTACCATACCCGTCTTTAAAAGATCGTAAGCTCGGTTCTTTGTACATTCTTTACAATCTTCTTGTACCTCTTTACACGATTTACACCTCTTTTTGTAACATGTACTTTCACACTTATGCTTACAGGGTTCTCCCGGTGCGTATAGCTCTATTCCCCCTTTCCAACGCAATGCCTTGTTCAACACATACATCATCGAAACTCCTGGTATACTAACAGCATCTTTTAAAATATCGATATCATCTGTATAGTACTGCTGTCTTGTCTTATCTACCGCTTCAACGAAAGGTTCTACATCTGCCATGTTGTACTCACGCAACCAATCCATCATAGTGATACAACCACGATTTTCAAACTCTACACAAAACTTCTCATACTCTTCTAAAGATAGCGTATTTTTACCGCTAAGTCGACTATAAAAAGCTTCATGTCCTACAGGCCCTATGTGACTAAGCTTTTCATAGTTTGTCAGCCATTCATATGGGAATACCAGCTTCTCCAGTTTACATTCCAGAGACTTACACCATTTTGCATAACTCATACCTGGAGCAAGAAAGTTGGAAATGTCAAGGAATTTAAACTTACCCATACTCAAGAACATATAGTTGTTAGCCTTCTTTGCTACCATAATCTCCTTCTTTCCCTCTTCAAACTTAGAGATTTTATCCACAAAGTATCTCTTGATCAGATTTAGATCGTATTTTCCACTATTAAAACCAAAGACTGGCACTTGGTTTACCCAACTGTTCCATTTGTCTTGTATCCTTTGTGGCAGCATATCGAAATCTTCAGGTTTTGGATACATTCTCTCTACCTCTGCTACGATGAGTTCTTGTCTCCTTTCAAGCTCCGCTACAAACTCTTCAATCAACACTTGAGGATCTTCATGTACAAGGAATGTAGGTTCTACACTCAAACTGTCATGAATTGCAACACTTACTGGTACATGCTTAGAGATATATAGCAACTCAGCTGTTCTCTGCTCGTTCAACTCTTTCAGTAAAGCTTCAAAGTCGAACACTATGTAGTGAGGATATGCTGTAAACTCTTTCTTAAAGTACTTATTGACTTTAGGTGGATTCTCGCATTCCCAGATCGATACGAGGTTGTAACCAAGTTCAGTTATAACTTTCGCTTTGTCTTCCGTTAGAAGGTACCGATTCTTGTCCACATTGGTTCTGTTAGGCTGACAGGGACATCCATGCCACTTGCAACCGTTGTACTCGTAAACAGTTTTAGTGATGGGCTCATAACCATCTACGCACCACAATTCTTTACCCTTTTTATCTCGTAACACACGTTCTCCACCATGACCGCACATTGCATGATGGATATGTCTTCCTGTCTCTATCGACATATACTCCATCCATTTGCAGGCATCATAGCTAAAATTACGATCACCGTAAAATACCTGCTCTGACTTGGGTTGGATTCGCTTCACTTTTGAACCTGGACAGATGATCTTCGTCTTCGCTCCATCGCACTCTTCTTGTTTGTGCCGGGTGAGGTTTTCGGTTCGTGTAAACTTCTGATGGCAGGCTTCACATTCCCAGTGTTGTGTGAGGACATCCAATTTCTTGATGTAGAAACAATGACCATCTAGCATCCCAAGATTGATCGTATCCAGTCCTTGCTTGTATTGCTTCTGTCCGTATACAAGTCTCCAAGGTGCCTTATCAGAGTTTGTCTTTGGCTCGAAGACTCTAATGTTGATCTTAAAGTGCTTCGCGATGCCTTCCATGTCCACTAACCTCGTAGCACGTACATCCTTCCGCTTTAGTTTTGGTTGCTCGTAGTATTCCCTAGCCAGTCTGAGGGCTTCCTTTTTAAGCTTTTCAGTACCTCGTTCCTTATCCTTACGCTTGTAGATCGCTAAACATCGCCACATGCACATAGTGTCGGTTCTTGCATCCTTATCATCTACAGCGAAGATACAACGCTTCTTTCTCAACCAATCTGGTAATGGACCACAACCTAGCAAAGGTTCTCTCGTAGCTATGATTTTGATCTGCACATGGTCAAACACAACCTTTCCTTCGTAGGCACCACGCGTTTCGATAGTTCTCTCATGCGGTAAATACGCTTTGCCCCAGAATTCATAGTCATCAAGATCAAGACGCTTGTTCTCACATTGCACTATGAATGCTTCAATCTCTGCTAGACTCGAGAATGACACTTTAGAACTCTTCATTCTCTGATATGATCTCACACCACCATTACCATCATAGATATCACACCCAAAGCTATACACAACTGTAACTCTCATCTCAATATAGCGAGTGATTTTTCGCATAATTGGCTCTGTCAACGGACGGTTAAGGTTGTTGGTAAATTTCCATGTTTTGATACGATCTCCATATTTCACCGTTTGTGTGTCGTGATGCTCATGCTGAGCCGCGAGGCGATCATCAAAAAGCTCCTGTGCATCTTCGAGCGCGGCGTCATCCGGTTGATTCTTTGGCTTTGAAAACAGATGCTTGATATCTTGCATCCTTTCCTCCTCTTCTCTCATGGCTTGGCGTTCAACAGCTGAAATAAGTGGTGATTGTTGTCCATAACCAAGTCTTTTCCTAGTCCTATTATATAAAGAAGTAAGAGACTCGCGAATACCTTGAAGTCTCTTTGCGAGAGCATCGCGAGTGGTTGCAACAGGTGCTACAGCAGCGTTATATATTTTTGAAATACCATTTCTCAAGTAACTCAACATCCTTTATTATACACACTCTTTCAACTAAGGAGGTTTTTTGAAAGTGGACAGAACTGAGTTAGGGAATTCCCCTAACTCATTTGATGAAGTTAGCGCATGGGAATTTCCCGAAAGCAGTCAATATGTCATCAAATATGCTAATGTTCGTGATATTTTACATGAAATCGTCATTTTTTTGCGCATGCGCAGATGAATGCGAGTTGGACTTTGAAATTTTATATACACTTTTCTATATTTATAAGGATTTGACCGTGAAAATCCAAAAATGGTGTATAAATTCACTCCCGTATAGTAGTACATCATCGACATTCGGTTTTTTAGTCTTTTTTTCGTTGATTCGGTACTTTGACCTCGGAGGTTCTGTAGGTGTTTGCCGGTCTCTTTTGCTGTACATGTTTGACCTTTGCTACTGGTATCAGGCTGGCTACTGCTAAATCTACTTTCTGCATCTCTGGTTGGTGGAATTTTCCTTTTCTTGGAGGCAGATGTTGCAACAGATGTAACAGATTCAGCGTCGGAAGGACTGTCATCGTCATCATCATCATCGCCACCATAATCATTGCCACTGCTTTCTGCGGAGTCCTGCCCGTCATCCCCGTCATCCCCGTTCGTCAAATTATTTTGCGTATCATCACGCAGCGAAACAAAATGATTGAGCCAACTCAGAAAGGCACACTTCTCCAACTGATTTTCATATTTCTGAATATCTTTTAAACCGGCTCCAGATCGTTTGGCTTTCTTTAAGTTATCCCTTTTCTTGCTGTAACTTTTCTTCAGATTTTGAAAAGCGCTTTTCAATTCACCTAAAAGAGATTAGAGAATAGATGGTTATAGCCAAATGTTCTGAATGTTATACTCATGGTCCCCCTGAATCTACGGGAGCGAGAATCGAGTTTTCCAAAGTCCTTTGTGTGAGGGGGCAAGTAAAATCTTGATTATAGAGGGGGTTGCCCACTAGCGGGGTTTCATTTTGTAGCTAATATTTGATATTATGAAATTAACAATAAGTCAGAAAAATGGAATGTTAAACTGCTACATACCTGACTCATTTCCAAGCTCTTTGTCAACTTTTGCCCACGCATTTTCGACAATGGTTCTATCCTTATAATGCTTGGAAGTTTTGTCAAACAAGGGTATTTCCGAACGCATTCGGCTAATTCTTCTTGTTCAGTTATATCCAACAAAGCCTTCCTACCCATGCTTTCAGTTTAGATCATACACACATATACACACTACAACACACTTTAAATCTCTTTCGATCTTTACTTTAAAGTGAGCACAATTTTAAACAAAAGATCTTTTGAAACTTAATTTCATTTATGTCATAGTTTGTTCGGCATTCCTTTGAAGTTTGAAATTTTGGCGAAGAACTAATTTATTTGATTAAAAACGTTTTCAATTCATTTCGCAAAAAAATATGCGACTTTTTTTGGAGAATAGCAGGTGTTTACTTTCGCAAATGTGTGTCCACCAGAGCAGGATTTTTTTTTTTTTTGCGAAAATAATTTGCGAAGAACTTATTTTGCTTAAGTGGACACTTACCTTTAGGAGCGTTTATCAGGCGATTATGTGCACTAAAGCTTGGTTCTCGCTAGACGTTTAAGTGCGTTTACATTATGCGCACCAAGATAAGCGCCCAGTGAGTACCAAGGTTAAAGGGGCTACGACATGAATCACGCGATTTCTGTGTTTTTTGTTTACTTATTCCCCGGCGGCCGTAGTGTTATCGAATTTCAAAATACTCATCGAATCTGCAGACCAGCTGGAGGAACCAAATTGAATGTGCTTGCGAGCTAGCGAAAAGAACAAGTAAGTTAGTAAAGGTTACTTTATTAAAGAAAGCAAAACAAATAATATTAGTTATAATTATCCAAGTTATAGCTGGCCAAATGTCATGTCTGCTAATTCTTGATCTGGTCTGCAAATTTTATCCTTGCTCAATAATTGTGAAGAAGAAGAAGTGGCTTGTTTTGATGCTCGTGCTGCAGATGAATTTCGAAGTTTTCGTAGCTCCAAGGCCTTATTTAATTTTGTTTTTAACAAGCAAGACGAAATGAAAGTAAAGAAGTTATAAAAAAAATGAAGGATGGTGTTTTAGAGCACAAGAAAACGAAAGATAAAGATATTTCAAGACGTTTGAAATTTTTGAAATTTTTGTACAACATGTACAACATGTGGCGTGTGGATTGTTGATTTCTATTTAAAAATGAGTAACAATTTGTAGTATTATTTCAATAAAGCTAATTTGTTATGAAAAATAAGAATTCTGCTGTTTATATAGCTATTTTTATTCTCTTATCTCTGTGTTCATTTCTTCTCGCCTCAAATCGAATTTTGGTGCGGCACCATAATTCTTAATATCACGTGATCCGTGTCGTACTCCTTTAAGCTACTATTTTTGTTGCTTTTAATAATGACTTTCGTAGAAGTAAATGAAGATCTGCATCGGTAATGATGATGTCAGCACGGGGTGATACTTCCGGCGGTGTTTATAACAACACATTGTCTGTAAGCAAAATATATAATAAAAGACAATGTGTTGTTAAAAATATAGCAAAATCTGACATCATGATGATCTCAGCACATGAGCATAAACTATAACAACAGGTGAGAGACAAGAAAAGGAATTGTTTTTTGTTTTTTATCTTCATAAAAGTAACACATGAATTATCGTTGGTCATAAAAGCTACTATTTTTGTTGCTTTTAATGATGACTTTCATAGAAGTAACTGAAAAGTCTGCATCAGTTATGATGACGTCAGCGCGAGGTGGTACCTCCGGCGTTATTTATAACAACACATTCCCAGTGGGCAAAATCTTCAAATCTCTGCGGAGGAGTGTTTTTTATTGAAACAGCAGGAGATATTACTTGCCATTCCTATAGAAAACACTCCTCCTCATAGACTTTTAATGATTTTCCCCACTGGGTTGTCTTTAAGTAATCATCATAAAGCAATACAACGCGTCAAACAAGGCGGGATAAACAAGGCGGGATAGGATAGTTTGACAAAATATTAGCGTTTAAACGGAAATTCGGGAAATGTCTATTTACTGCTATTCTGCTGCTATAATGATGGTTGAGGTTTGGGATTTAAGTTATCTAATCTTTGAAGTTGGACAAATCTTTGTTGATATCCGGACCACTGTAATTGATGTCTGAGAACATGTCTGAGCATTATTGTTGTTTGGGAGGGAAAAAGGTGTTTACTGAGTCTGGTTGTCGATTAAACATAAAAATAACACCAAAATAATAGACATGCTGAAAAATAAAAACCAAAAAAGAAAGGAAGAGAGAATGTAAACAAATTTTTATAAAATGTTTTTATAATTTCAAATAATTATGCGGTCGTAGTATAATATAAAAAAATGGTCGTCGTAATTTCGCATGTTTCAGGTTATAGAACAATGTAGCAAAAGGTCACATTGATTATACAATAATTTTTTAGGTTGTTATCGTATTTGTGATTTTTATACAGACAAGAAACAATACAGAACAAAGGGAATTAAACTGCCTCACCACAATAGCCTTAACATACTCAAAGGTTTGAATTTTTAGACAGTGTCTGATCTGAACACGAAAAGCTCAAATTTTGAAACGTTATTTCTCGCTGTCTGAAAATTATTTTAAAATTTTTTTTAGAGAATTTATTATTTAAAATATCTCAATCAAAAATAAGAAAAAACTTAATTTAAAAAAAACAACTATTAACGTAATATTTAAAATAAATATTTCTTCCTTAAAAAAGGAAAGAAATAAGAAGAAAATTAAGAAAGTTATATTATTAGAAGATTTATAATAAGAAGAGTTCGTTTGAGTTGAGTCAAAGATTTTAAATATCGCTTTATTAAAGATGGCAGACTTAACTACGAGCTGGAATGTTTTGAGAAGTCATTAACGAACCTAGTCGTATTGTAATTCGTTATTTAAGTTTTATTTTTGGAACTGCATTAGTACTTGGGTATATTCGAATGGCTTATATATGTTTTCGGCAAGGACACAAGCTATTCTAGAGGCAGACCATAAAGATTTTTTGGCTACCAAAATGTGGTTGGGCATGAGCAGATATACAGACGGTTATAATGAAGTCTCAGCAATTATGGATCAAGAAATAATTGTCAATTACAACAATTTGAACACTGATTATATTTCTATGCAACAAATGATCTCTCCACCACTGCCGCCAATCCACGGAGATCGTCAAAGACAAATGAGGGTGTATCACAACCCCAGTTTAAATCCCTCCACCAGAGGGAGACGATCAGGAACAAAGAACCATTTCAATGGAGGAAAAGGAAAATGCATTAAAGAAGGAGAGTAAGTATAAATGTGCACACATTTCACAACCAATAACACAACGTCTCAAATTTCGCAGTACACTGAATGATACCACACAAACACAAGCGAAGTTAAGTTTCAAGTTGAAATTCTGTTAGAAAATACACCCTTTTTATGAGCAATATATGCATTATATTAGCATAATCAGGATGAAATTTAGATTATTTTGAAGCTTGGTAAATGGCAGGTTAGGCTTCAACTGCATATCAACATTATTTTTTTCTTTTGTTTTGTTTTGCTTTTATGATATCTTTCCTCTAAATGTTACTTACACAGATAAAAAACACTTAAATAAAAAAAACACACTTTAAAATAAAAACTAGTTAAAGATATTGCATTTCAGTTTATTCCTTTCGAATTATTTACTACAAAAGCTAAAAAAAAAAAACACAATAACTTTAACATGCACGTTGAGTACATTTCATGTCATATAAGGGCTTCCTTTACTAACTGGACCAGGACCCTCGCTCTTCCAGTTCGTGATAAAACCAAGACCAAGCTGTAGCATAGGCTTGGTTTTCATTAAAACAAACAATTTTATACGTATCAATCTTACCCATCTATACCAGTTTTTATTAGAAAAGAATATTAAATAACAAGACAAAAAAATTAGAGAAAAATGAAGTTGTTTAGACAGTAGTAGTTAACGGCAAATTGAAATAAAAAGTTTCATTGATCATGAAACATTCCAACAGTAAACTTTTAAAAATGATTTCCTATTTCAAGAAAATGTAACCATAGCACAAAAACATTATCGTGATTTCGAATTTTAGAAACATTCTATTTTTCAGTTAGGTTTGTTTCATATTTTAAAGGAAAGACAAAAAAAATAATAAAATAACAAAACTAAAAAACATTATACACGCATAAATTGATAAGCATAATCATCATTTACTTCATGTGCATTTAACGAGTTTTTTCAGTTCCCTTCCAACGTTCCCACTATTTTGCTTGAGTCAAAATATATAGGTGAAATCTACATTAAGCTTCTCTACGTTTGGGTAGTTTTACTAAATTTCCCCAACGCCATTCGCCCAACGCCATTCGCCCAACGCCATTCGCGCAGCACGCTCTTTATGTACACTATTTTCTTAAATCTTTGATATTTAAGAAACTGCAAAATGCCCTTGGAGGAAAGATGTTTACCTATTAAACCCCATATAAGCATTACCTCAAGTTAGTTGGCTCCTCTTCTAAAAAGGTTAACTCTTTGGGTGTAAAACATAACGACACGATCTTAACGACTTACGAGCGGCACAATAGCCGACTGGAGACGACGGATGCGATAATAATAATACGGCTGAAGGGTAAACAGTAAACAAACACAAAACTAAGAAGAAGATCTCAATAGGAAACAACGAATCCGAAAGAAACAGATTTTCGTCAAGTTTTCAAACGTTGTATGCTTGGAGAGAAGAAGCCCTACCTCTACCTATTTTTCCCCTTCTTTATCGTATTTCAAATATATCTTTCCCGAATTTCTGTTTAAACACCGTATAATGACTGTATTATGAAATTTAGCCTCGTTTCTGTGCATTTTATTATATCATTGACGTTATTACACACAATAGCCACGGCTTATTACTTCACTATGGAGTAGTTACAAGCAATAATGATATTGAAAATAAGTCGAAATATAAAGTCTGGTTCCTATCTATGACATAATAGTAAACATAAGACATGCGCATTAAAAGGAATTGAAAATGACATTACCATATAAGAAACCATTCTTAATGTTTTCTGATGTTTTCTGGTTCACACTATAAAAAAAATGCATAAGAATAACAGGGGCGGATCCAGTATAAGGCGAATAACAGGGGCGGATCCAGTATAAGGTAAATAACAGGGGCGGATCCAGTATAAGGTGAATAAGGCAGGGTTAATTTTGCAGAGTGTTATTACTATTATTTGGTATATTATTCCGAATTCGCGGTTTGGTATGCCACGGCTCATGATTTAAACCCAAACGTCTAGGCAGTGTACCATAAATTATGTATTCTGATCGGATAACGCAATTGTCCCGCAGAGATTTAGCCTTACGTAGTATAATCAATCGAGGGACAAATAATATAAAGATTACATCATCAATGATTGGAGGATCAGTAATGTGATTGGCTTGCTGTATTTGCTGTTTTTGCAGATTAAATTCGATTGGTTTGCCTAACGTTATAGGCAATTAAATTGCTTAATCTGAAATAAAAGGGAATAAAGATTGTTAAACTAACTGTGCCTCCGTAGTTGTATCTGATTCCCTTCACGATGTTTTTATGATTCCCTTCACGATGTTTTTATGATTCCCTTCACGATGTTTTTATGATAAAGGTAGAATGTATTAGAAGAACCAAATGACTCGGAAACTCATACGAGTAGATACTGCAGAAAATTGAAATCAGATAAAGGCTAGATTAACAAGTATTAGGACTGTATGCTGTGCTTGAAAAAAAATATATATATATAAAAAATGAAGAAACAGACAAATATAGAAGTTAACATGATATAGCAAAATTATTCTAAATTTGAGAGAATACGTCTTGTGGCTTTATCACGTATTCTCTCAAATTTAGAATAATTTTGTAAATCCACATTTGGCCATGGGTACGAACTTTTTAGTCCAGTTGCCGGTTGTCCAATTATCGAAGTTAAAGTCAATTCGTGCAAATTGTATATCTATTATACAGTGTGCCTAACAGTACAATATGGAACTGATTCCTTTAATATATATGCTTTTCATCCGATTTATAGAAATTCTAAAAAATATCGTTAATTGTTTTCCCTGGAATATCAAAAACTTTTGATATCTTATGCCGTCCTTTGCTTATGTCATAGATGGGAACCAGGTTTTAGCTTTCGCATGTTGCAAACCGGAGCCTGTTTTCATATGATACGGATGGTTTCCACTGTTGGGGTTGCATTCGACTAGCTAAGGAAAACGATGTAGCAACAAACGAACATCAAGGAAAAAAACCCCGAGAAAATCGTTCTTGATAAATAATAAAGAAAGTCATAAAGCCTGGTTCACACTTATGAAGTTGAAGGAGATGCAGACTGTATGAGCACGTGTAAAGCAAGAGAAGCAGAAGTGAAGCATGAAGCATGCGCGGAAGCAAGAATATCAAAGATGATTGATATCCCGCTTCATCCACTGCTTTGTAAAGTCAATTGCTTCATAATTTTTGTTGCAAGTTGTTATTTAATGGAACCAAATGAACAAACTATAGTGATACATTTTAAAATGGCAGCACTACACAAGATGAAAAACTTTCTAAGGCTGTTAGAGGTATCCTGTTATGTATGACAAGAGTAATTACTTTTTAAAGAAACAGTAATGTTTAAAACAAAAGAAATACATTTGTGAAATGTAACATGGTACTTATCTTATTTAAAAATATATTTTTTAAAAAAAATTTATAAGAGCCAAAAGAAAAAAATAACAAAACAAAAAAACCCGTCTTCATCGAAAAAAATATTATTAATAAATAAAACCGAAAAATCCATTCAAAATACTTCGTAGAGGGAATTTCGCCGAGTCTAAAGCGTGGGCTAAATGAACGAACGCAGGCTAGGAATTTTCAAAAGCTTATCAAAACATTCAATAAGTAATTTTTTTTTTATTTTTTTTTTATTTTTTTTTTTTTTTTGTATTTTATCAGTTATTCACGAAAAAAATGGATCTTATACCCATGAAATACAAAAAGGAGGATTTCAGTTACTTTCCAATGCGAAGTATATCACTTGAAATTAAGTATTATTTTGTTGCTGAGGCATTCGTTCGGCTCACCTACAGTTCATGATGAGAAGCTTCATAAGAAGCAGTTCTTACTGTAACTCTATTAAACCACCTTCTTATAACTATTATTGTTTGTTATTTGATTTTATTTCGTTTTTGTTTACTTTGTTTGTAAAAGTTTAAAACTCAGTTTTTTTCGATTATGACGTTTTTGGGTTTTTTTGTTTTTTTTCTCTTTTTTTTTTCTTTTTGCTCGGAAAATAATTTTCGTTCATAACAATTGAAAATACACACGGTTTTTTCCCCACGTTTATTTTCTTTGCCTGTTTTTTCCTCCCTTAATATTTCATATTTTGTTTATCATTTTTTTTTTCTTTCTTTTAATTTTTAATAACAAAAATTGAAGGAGAGAAACACAATCGAACTATTTTCGTGTTTTTATAGTGCCGTGATGATGTCATTGACTATTACGTTGGGACAGAAAAAAAAAAAAAAACAAGCACAGTTTCTAAATTAAAAGAGCACTAAAGCCGAATATTTTATTTGAATTTCGTTACAAAAATTTTCAGACTATATTCATGACGAGAAATATGTCATTTCCTTTCAGTGAACATGATGGAGGCATGATTGTAGATGTGTTCACCTTAAATCTTCCATTAAATGTATTGAGGATGTATTTTGCCCATTTTCCAACCTAACAACCTAACAAACAATTTATCATCCTTGACAACATGTAGGAAGATCCATATGATGATTTTCAGAATTTTTTTTAAGGCCACATTCCACTTGTACAATATCGCGTAGATAGATGTGTATATAAATAATTTTTGATGATTTATACAAGTTAACGTTTAACTGGCTTCCTTTACTTGCCGGACAACGCAAATGCGTGTTAAACCAGGACAAAGTCCCGGTTTTGTAATAATGGGTCCCACGGATGGGTCTGGGTCGGTTCCGGGTCCGGTAAGTAAAGGAAGCCAGAGGCGTAGCTAGAGGTCAGTCAAAATTTGTGGAGGAGAGTTTAGTCATTTAAAGTAGAAAAGGAAAACGTGCAAGTAACCTAATCGACACTTAAGTCTGAAAAGAAATATCATAAAGTTGGACTCCTTCACTTTTTTTGACTGACCCTGAATTTGCCTAGGCGCCTGTGGAAGCCAGTTTAACTAGTTTCGAACAAAGAAAGTTTTACTTTCGCTTGTAAAGATAAAAAAGATTTTAGAAGAATTTGAAAAATTGACTGAGAAATTGTGTAAGATTAAAAAAGTTGCTTGGTCATTGGTCATAACAACAGATTTCTTATAAAAAGTAATATTTTATATTTTCATCTTTAATCAATACCAACACCATGATATAATATTTGACAATACGATCGAGTTTTGGTATTTTTGCACGCTATCGTTTTACAAACAATAAAACTGTTTCCTCTTAAATATCTTTGAGAAAGACATTTGGATAAACTGATGTTGTTGTGGGACGTATTGTTATGGTAAGATTGTTTCTGAATAATTATTAGTGAATAGTCATTGAAAAGTTTTGTCAAATAAAATTTTACATTTTACAACATTTTTGCCGCGTTTTATAGGAATTTATGGATCCATCTTCTTGCTGTTAAATACAGTAAAACTCCGACTATCAGCCCTCTCCCTACAAAAGCTAATATATTAAGTGCCTTATAAAAAGCGATTGAAAGTTTAAAATAATGAAATCGAAATTTTGCCTGAAAAAAACTTCTGGTATTTAGTAAGTAAACTTTTGAGAAAATTGAATACCTTATCGGTCGATGATAAAAAAAGTCGGGTTTTAATGGTCGGAGTAAAGTGACTAAATTTTTCCCCGACTTAATTTAAAACCCGACTTTTTTTATCCCGATAGGTACAAAGAAGTGTCCTGTGATCTCTGCACCGGAGAGTGAGATTTATTGTGGAATGTTTATTTTGATGCGTCAGGGGGTGCTAACTTTTAAAGTTATGTGGTTTATATTACATTTAAAATAAAAAGCATGTTAAAAACATTAAAGTTTTCTTCAGTTTTCTATATGTTAACCTAAATTTTATAAAAGATTTTTTATGTTTTGTGTAGGTATAAATTCCTAATAAGACGCTGAAATAATGAATAATAGAAAACTATGTACTCCCCCAGAATCCACGTTAATTATTCCAAGTTGAAAGAAAAAAAAAAAAAAAAAAAAAAAAAATAGCGAAGATTGAACCTGTGTCTTTCGTCCGGAGTTTAAAAATTAAACATCACCTTAATTATGTATGGTATAGTTCTTATGGTGTTCGACAAAAATTAACTACAAACAAGAGGATAAGTAAAAATTTTCCAGCTTAAATAATAGGATAATGAATGTTCAATTAGAACAGTGTTTAAAAGATTTGGAGAATCCTGTATTGAGCAGCGAAATTAGCAGAAAGACGAAAAAAACCGTTAAGAAAAAGACTTTGGAACCTAAACTGAAGCAACAGTAAGCTAGCTTTGTACATTTTAAGTAACTTAATTTCCTCCTTTGTTTAAGTATGAAAACGCCAGCTCATGCAAAAGGATATATTTTCAGTATTGTAGCAAATATTCGGAATGTTATTTCAAAACTTATATAACATAAATAACAAACATGAAAAAAATGTTGCATTTATTAAATTATAGCAACAGGCTGTCCAGCTAATTACTTGAAAGTTACTTCCTACATTTAGAATATAATGTAGAAAATATGTTCTATGTGGAAAATTTTGTAAGTGTTTCTTTAGACTGACATCTTATAAAAAAAGAAGTTACTAAGTTTCTTATTATGTATATATTATGCACATTCTGACGAAAGAATATGATGAATTATATACATTTGTTTCCAAATACCAAAGCTTTAGTGGAAAATCTTTTTCAAAACTCTTGTGTTTTAAAGTGTGTTACTAGCTATAGTATGTTGTTTGTAGAAGTCAACGATTTTATGGAGTAATTCTTATAAGTAATTAACTGCATCATTACATGGCCATTAAAAGATATCTTGTTTTTTGTATATACAGTGTTAAAACTAGTAAAGCATTGTACTTTGAAGTTATTAGGCTCTATTTTGTATGTTTCTTAAAAAATAATTTTTCATAAATAAATTATATATAAACTTAGTACTTAAGGTTTGTTTATAAACATACTTGATGTATTCAATCCGTTGCATGAGGGCGTGAATTTTTGGTTTTCAAGTATTTTTTTTTAACCTAATGACTTGATGACATATGTAATTATTTTATCTATTTCTTTAATTATATAGACATTATAGGTAGAAAAAACAACAATATCTTTTTCTAATAGTCTGAAATTATTGTCAAACATTTGTCTTTGCACTGGAGCATTTTGCTTTTAGCTCAACACTTTGTCCTGTTCATTCAATTCTTAGGAGCATAGGAATTACCTAGGCTGAATCTGAAAAGAGTATTCTTATTTGGAAAGTAAATGACAACAATTGAGCCTTATAAATTAAGAACAGCCATGTTCAACTCCTAATTTATTAATGCTTATAAAACGTGATTTTAGAAGATGGGGGTATGTCAAAAAAATGTTATGATTCACATGGGTTGTAATCATTTGCACTTTCAGAGAAAGAAGACGAATTTGAATTTCCTATCTTAAGGCCATCCCTTAACAATTGCTTGTTTGTCTAACCTGATCAAAGTTCTTACTATAAGAACCTTTTTCTTTGTAAAATTTTGAAAGAGAAAAAAAAATATTTCTGACGAAAGTTGTTGCCAACCTTTCATTGGTAGCACAATCTTATTTTCTTTAAAACATATTTCATTCATAAACATATTTCATTCATAAACATATTTACCTAATTTAGTGTCTTTGGTGACTTCCTTTAGTTTTTTTCCCTGATGGTGACTAAAAGAAAGTTTTTACCCATCAACCAAACCTAACTTTTTTATAACTTGGGTCGTGGCTATTGGTTAAAATAATTTTGTTTTTCTTATGAAAATTAGTAACATGAAATTTTGCACAGATGTTTAATTTTATACTGTTTCAAGTTAATACTAGGGTTTGAAAATGATCAGAAACCCTTCCAGGAGCCTTTTTCAGACAGATACTTAATTTTGGACACGTAGTTAGTAATTCCCTATACCCTAAGGAACATCTGTGCCAAATTTCAGCTTGTTAATAATTTTTTTCCAGGTTGTGACCCTGACACCCTACTATTAGTAATGGACCTAGTCTTGAAAGTTGCAGATTTGAGCTTTTGATTTTAACAGTATTCTTGCAAATTTCCCAAGACATTTGGAAAAGAATAGTGAGGAACTTTCAACTGACAGTATTGGACATTAATAGACACTATCCTGTCTTTTGAGCTCAATAAAAACGTTCAGTTATATATAAGAAAACAATTGGAAAGTTTGTGTTTTTCGGATGGCCTTTATAATTTTTTTGGTTAAATGTATCTATAAATTTGTTTCTTTTTTAGATACAAGCAGTCAGTAAATCCATCGAAACGTCACCGAGATCGTCTGAATACTGAACTTGATAACCTTGCCAAATTACTGCCATTTTCGGAGGATGTGATTGCACGTTTGGACAAACTTTCCATATTACGATTGAGTGTGAGTTATCTCCGGAATAAAAATTTCTTCAAAGGTACAGTTATTCTGTGTTTATTTATTTATTATTAAGTTTTACCTATTAGTTCTGATTAAACAGTTATCAATTCGGGTTCTGTGCAGAAGGTTCTAGTGCATTATTTAAAGGCATCCCTGGTTAAAATTCTGACAGGATCTTGGTTAGGATCAATCCTGCTCCCCGTGGATCGATTTTACACTGTTATAGTTGTTGGCATGACTCTGTCAGGTTTTGAACATTTAGGTGAATACTCTATCATTATACCACCATTTGCTTTTGGATGTCATCATGTTGTGTTTTGGATGTTCAAGTAATCCCTGCCCAATGTAATTATTTACATAAATTGAAATGCTATTAGGTCTGGCAAAATCAAAAAGCAATGAAGTAATAGATGAAGCCAATACAACTAGTTTCAAAAAGAAATATTCATCGTTATTCAGTGAGGTGTGTTGGCTTTTCTTTACTCGTTTCTCGGAAGGAACCTGAAATATAGCAGTAAAATGTGTTGTTTACTGTCTTTACTGTTTCCTGAGGAAACTTTCAGTTATGAATCAAGTTTTCGAATTGTATTGTTGATTTTATATTGAAGGCTATTAATGGTTTCCTACTGGTTATCACTTTGGATGGGGAAGTATTTTATGTTTCAGAGAAAGTCAAAGAATATCTTGGTTATTCTCAAGTAGGATATTTTTAAGTAGAATCTATAATAATCTATTCTTTTCAAATCATTATACTGACCATGGAGTATTTGATTTGTCTATTACTGCATCATTCCATTTGATGAGAAGTAGATGGTTATAAGTTACACTTCAGTGATTTTATGATCTTTTAATGAAATTGATGATCCAGTTTGCTCTGAAAGTGGTTTTTGAAGCAATGATATTTCAATATATTTTTTGCGATTATCATAAGTTTACTATTTAAATTTGTTTCTGCAAACTAACATGAGACTATTTTTATACCATAGTCACAAGTTCTCCATCAGCCAATTGAAACGCTCGTTCATGATGATGACCGAGAGGAATTAACATCACAGTTGAAAGGCAACCTTTTGCCAAAGGTGAAAAATCAATTTGTCGTTGTATTTTCATGTATTTTATAATGTTCCTACCTCTTTGAAAGAAAAAAATCATGAAAGCCACTCGCCATCATTAGAATTGGTTATTCTGTATGAGAAATTTGAATACAAATGAACCATTCACATATTTAGATTGAAGAAATAACTGATGAAGATATGGAAGAGAAGAGTGATGGTAAGTATTGAGGAAGCTTGAATGAAGATGCAAACATTGTTCTCACGATAGTCTCTCTCAATAATTCACTGAAATAAATTTTTTTTTTCTTGAACCCGATTGTTATTTAAGGGAAGTGATTGATGCTCACTGCATCTCACAATTTTCTATTTTTTTCCATGTCTATTATGTTTAATTTTAGCTGGGTCAAAATTTGTCGGCCAACCTTGTGAATTTATTATTCGTTTGAAGAGTGTATTAAACACCAGTTCATCAGACATGTACAAGGTATTACTTATGACAAAGCTACTGTTTTTTTTTCTCTAAGTAGCTCTTTAAACCCTCAATTCTAAAAATTTGCAATAGCACTCCTCTCTAATGCTTATAAGACTGAGTGGTAATTCCAAGAAAATGTGCCTTGATTAATTCATTATCCATAGTCACTTCCTGTTTGTTGGACGATCGGATGCTTAAAAGAGGAAATCTGGTTATTCCAAGTTTGATTTAATTTTCATGTGCCCTTTTCCATTTTAAAATTCTTGTTGTTTTTCTATTATATAGCCGTTTAAACTAAGTGGTACCATTCGTCAATTGCATATTGAACCTGCCGCAGACAACTTGAGATATGCCCTGTTTTCATTTGCCTCGCCTGTTCAGACATCATATAGCATGCTGGAAATCCGAATGAAAAGCATGCTGTTTTGCAGTAAAAACAGAATTGATCTAAGTTTCCTTGATTTAGATCAAAGGTATTCCCATTATTTTGATCTGTTGCATTTTGTTTTTACATAAGCTCATTTGGCAAGATCAAATATGACATAGAGAAAAAACTGATGTCATAAACTTTCTACTACCAAGGGCAGCTTTTTCAGATAGATAGATTTGTTTGTTGTGACAAAATGCGCTCCACCATTTGATTTCACAGACTCTTATACGTTAATTGGATGGTTTGTTGCTATGGTTTCGTATTAAAAAAGAGATTAAATTGTAACAAAAAGGATGAGGAAATTGTGTATTCTTTGATATACAAACATCAAAATAGTGATTTATACAGTCTCAGCTTCTCATTTACATTTTCTTGTGTTTGATATTTTTAGAGGTAAAGAATTTTTTGGATACAGTAAGAAAGACATTTTTGGTCGATCAAGTTATGTTCTGGTGCATCGAGCAGACATACAACATATTAGATGCAAACACACTGAAAGTGAGGACAATATCAAGTTTTAGTACTCTCACCTAACATTCTGCATTCTTTCTTAAACAATTTTTCAGAACATTGACAGTACAAAAATATCTTTAATAAAACTCTGCTTTGTAAAGATGGCTAATCTCCGATCATTTTTCATAGTTATGACTTGTGGAAAAACTAGCCTAGGTACTTTTCGCTTGATGAACAAGAACAATGAATGGAATTGGGTATGTGGTTATGGGCATGTCCAGTTCAAGAATGGTAAACCTGATTATCTTGTCACAACCAACAGAATTATGAGGTATTGTGTAGCACACACATTTTAGTTTATGACAAAATCGATAAGCTGTGTGGTCACATTATTTTTGAATGATTCCACTAAATTTCATCCCATAAACAACAGCATGGTATTAGGTGTAAAGTATAGATGTTGCTATAAGATAGACTTTATTCTTCCATGTTATTTGCAGCAATGATTAATAATTATACCTGAAGATGTACTAGACTTACGAAAAGCTTCCTTTTAAAAAAAATATGTTTTTTAAAAAGTTTCTTTTTCACTTATGATTATTAGACTATATTCTATTTTGTTCACTGACCTACAGGTCTGTTTTTTCTCAAGTGCATTCCTTGAATTTCACTCCAGATAATATGAGTGTGCTTTATTATTAATCATGGACTTCTCTTTTATTAGAAACTTGATGTCAATTTTTAAAGACTCTTGTGACGGATAAAAATTATAACAAGAGGCATGCACCCTGAAGGTCAGCGTGCTGGTCACAGTTTGGGCTCCATTATCAAACTGAGATCTTAAATAGTCTTTAGATCGAAGTATTGAATACAATTTTTATTCATGTTTATTTTTAACAATGTATTCCAAAAGTCTAAAAAATAGTACAATGAAACAAAATCTAAAAGTAAAAACTGAACACCAAAATGACCAAAATGACACCAAAGTAGTGATGAATTCCAAACTGATTTTCACATGGAAGAATTAATGTGGAATTATTCAATTTTATCCGAAAAAACAACAACAAAGAAATCACCCAAAAATTGTGAAATGGTCAGTTCTGTGTAAATTCCCAAATTTGAGTTGAAAAGGTAGCATATTCCCTTAGAACTATTTAAGAATCAAAAAGGGTCATACCATAAGACGATTTGGTAAGTTTAGAAAATTTATATCACAAAAAAACTTTGCAATAAAAAAATCAATTCTAATTTTTGAGGTCTAGTATCAGTCCAGTATCAGTCCTGTTTTGATTTTATGAGAGGTCTTAAAAAACAAATAAAGAAAGTGTAAGGTACATTAAATCCCCTATAAACTATTTTAGGGAAAATACTGATTGTCATTTGTGAACATCAATAAATAGATAAAAATTTAATTCTTAATTACCTCAAGTTTACCAAGGAAGTTTATTACCTCAAGGTAAGAAATTTTTGAAGGAAATTAATTTCCAGGATTTCCATAAAACAAAATTTTTGCAGGAATTTATATAATTTGAGAAATTTCACATAAATTGTTAGTCTTTTCTATAAAATTTAAATTATCATGGATACATTGACCAACAGGGGTTGGCTTTTAGGCACATTCTATGCAACTGTGGTTTGGAGTTATTTTGATAATATTTATCAAGCCTCGAAATTTGAGTAATCTAAAAAATTTGAGTAAAATATTTTTTTATTGCAGCTGTTTGATCAAAGAAATGTCCTGAGAATGTGACAAATTTATTTGTTTGGTTTTTTATTTGTTTTACGAACATATGGATACAATTCTTCACAAAAATGTATGGCACAGTTCATTTCATGCATCAGCATCTTCGTAATCAAAAGTTTCTAATAGAATAAAACAAATTGAGTATGAATCTTGGATAAAGTATCAAGTGCAGGATATATATAAAAGAAAGCTATATCATTTTCCATAAAATAGTGAAGAAATGGTTTTTCATAAAAATTACTCTCACAAACGTCAATGCTTCGAGATTTGTTTTCATTATCTCAATTTCCCTATTTTTCTCCTCCGTTGTTAATTTACCCATACCGCTGATAATTATTTGCATTTTATCCGTCACGAGAGTCTTATGAAGTGTTCTTTCACATCGATCTACTTATCGCCAAATAATGGTGTTATTTCTTTTGACAGCAAGGAAGAGGGATTAGCTATGTTGAAGTTGAGAGATGAAGCCGATAGAGAAGCTCTGAAAGTTCTTGGCTTGATCGAACCAGATGATCCTGCGAAAGCAATAGAATTAGGATTTCCGACTGCCAGTTCAAATTCTATGCAATCATTTAATTCTGCTGTGGTAGATTCGTCACCTATCCCTATGCCTCTTGCATCATTTATAGACAGTTCAGTAATGTCTTCTATGTGCATGAAACAAACTGCTAATAAAGATGAACATACATGTAAGTACAACATCCAAGTAAACGGTTCATTGCTCATTCATCTTGGAGGGATAAATGCTCCAGTTTGCAAGCTGCCTTCTGTCTTTTTTTTCTACATACGTTGGTAACATCTGGTGTTCATTTTTTCTTTTAGCGACGCCAAGTGTCCAACAGGAAACAGCAGATTTATTAAAAGATGCATTGTTTGATATCGATGCACCGGAAAGATTTCTCAACTCCTCAGCAAATCAAATAATGAATGATCCCCTAAGTAATCTTTCCCCAGAGGATTTCCATGACAACAGACAGTCGCCAAGAAGCTCGATAAGCAGTGGACAGCAATCACAAATATCTATTCATTCACATCAGAGCACACCACAGGCTCAACGTATTTCATCTAACATTGGATCATGTAAGCCTTTTTTAGTAAGGTCTGGGTGGATAAAATTTGTCTTTCATTTTTCTCAACAAACAGTTTCTGTTTTTATTTTAGTTCTTAAGCAAGTATCTCCTAATGTTCATGTTCTGTCGCCTGTTTCTCCACATCTCTTACAACAACCACACCAACAACAACATTCGTCATCTCTTAAATCAGTCTTTACTGAATTAACACCAGTTTGTGGTTCCAGCTCATCTAGTATATGTGTATCACCGCAAAATCATCAAAATAATATCAATTCAAATGCATTTGCATTCTCTAATTTTGACTTTTCACAACAACAAACTCCAATGGAGACGAGGCCTTCCATGAAATATGTGCAAACACCTTTTCAAAACGAATTATATCCTGACTTTTATCAGCGTATCCAACAGCAACACCAACAACAACAACAGGTAAATATTAGTGGACATATGAACAACTATATGCATCCATCCACCTTCCTTCCATCTAGTAGAAACATGATCCAGTTGAATGGACAGAATTTAGTAGAAGGAAATAATGTTTTGGATGACATGTGTCAGCAAATGGATCTTCTAAATCGAAAAAATACCATTTACAATGCGCAAAAGCCGTTTGAATCATCCAACTTTGATCATGGAAATTCGTCGCCTATATTGCCTATTTGGACCAGGCCCAGTCAACAACAACAACAGCAAAGTAATTTCTACCCTTATGTCAACATGAATAACAATTTCCCTGTTTCCTCGGCACCAACACAGCAATATCTTCCAGGCACAGATTACAATTGGCAGTCGGTTTAGCATTTTCTTTTAATTCAAAACTTGTTAAGCGGGCTATCTTCTGACTTTGTCTTAGTTTATGTTTATGTGTTTTTTCATGTGGTATTTTATGTGGTCCGTAATGGTATTTGTTTATTGAAGAGGGCTAATGCTAACAGTCTGTTGTTTCTGATCTGAGAGTCATGGTAAGCCCTGAAAAAATTTGGGCATGTTTAGTAAGATAACTGACTGGTATAATCTTCTTTATTTCCTGATAATTAACAGTGCTCGTCACTTGTTATTGGAGATGTCAGTTATCAGGTTGGTTATCCACTACTACTGGAAAGTTCCTTGAAACTCCTGAATATGCAACGTACGTACCTATGGAAAAACTACTGGAAAAGTCCTGGAAAATCTTTTTTCGCACTCATTTTTTCATTGAGGTCTTTGATGTTTTCACCCCTGGAAAATGTAAAAAAAACTGGAATTTAATTCTTGAAAAGTGACTGGTTATACATTACACATTTAAAGGTCGGTGAAACTCACTTCTGTTGTGGTTGATTTGTTCCTTAGTGTTGAGGTATTTTTTCTTCAGTTTTTGTTTCCTTACACGTGTCTTCAGGTGCCTTTAATAGAACTTTCCTAAATCAGTTTAAGCACCGTATTATGGGCAAGTGAACACGTTCTGTCTCATTTTTTGCATCATTGTTTTACTGATTTCATATATAACTTTATTACGAGATGCACTCACGAAACTAACTTACTTTTCTCGTTAACCCAGGCAGTAATAACAAAGTTATGACCGAAAACTAGGGATGATCGACAAACCTAGTGTTTCTTAGTTATGTTCTCTATTTCCAATTGGTAAAACAATTTATAGAAAACGAAGCGGTAGATGGAAACTAGATAATAATACGGTACAGAAATTCGAGAAAGGTCCATATACATCAATTATCGTTTTCTTTCACTCAATTCTCATTTTTTCACATGATTTTCTTTATAATACTTCATTGACTCCTTTTTTTAATGTCTTTTTGAATGAATTATGTATATATGCATGCGCATTCACATGTATTTCAATTCTTATTTTCTTATACCGTAAGTCTTTTTTTAACGGCGTTATTGAATTTTTGAGTTTTAGGTGGGGCGTTAATGGTTTTTTTCCAACTATAAGGGCTTTAAAAAGAAGATTCACGGTATTCTTCTCGCAGAACTGAATATTGCACTGGTTCATTACACATGTTTCCTACTTTTTTGTTAATCAAACATATTTTTAGTTTTATTACAATGCATATAAAATGCATTTAATTGCGTTGAAACGTAGAAATTTTACTGGTTGAAGTCGATGTTTGTTTTCTATAGCGTGTAAACCGGGTCATTCAGATAGAAAGCATTTCTTTTATGTATAATGTGTATAATAGAGTTAGAGATTGTAAATACTACGGTTTATGATTGTAGAGAAAATATTTCTCCCTCTTTCATTTGAAAACTCGTTGCCCCAATATTTCTCGTTTACTGACACACGTTGCCGTCATCTGCACCAACAACGTTAACGTCTCCGTCAGATATATATGAGAAATATGGTCCAAAAATGCATGCATTTAAAGTTATGAACCAGTCAGTGCCAATCGCAAAAGTTTATTCTCGCAAAAGATCGCATGAATGGTGTCATTTGCGAAAGTTAATTCCCTAAATTGGCCGTTCCTCTTATTAAGTTACCGTATTTCCTCTAATAAACGCCGCGGCGTTTATTACAAATGGCAGATTTTAGATGCGGCGTTTAATAGAGGGCGGCGTTCTTTAGAGGGCGGCGTTTATTTCAAAATGAAAAAATGACATAAAAATAGACTTTAAACCACAATGTTTTCTTTTCCTAAAAAGCGTAACAAAAGATAAAAATGTTTTATACAAAAGATGTTAAGAAAGAATATCAACATCACTGTCGCCGTCAGAATCCTCTTCTATGATATGAAAGCTTTCATAGCTTTCGCTAATGTCAGAATCCAAAATTTGAAATGGATTTTCAGCAGATCGATCTTCATCCAATGCTTTCGTTGCCTGCTTCAATAAATCAGCTCCAGTTGAACAAGACGAATCTTTTTTGAAACAATAGATTTGCTCATCTTCTGATCCATCCGTAGCTAAGTTTAAAGCACATGACTTGAAAGACTTGATAATTATCTGACTGCTCAATCCATTCCACGCTTCTAAGACCCATTGTACAAGTTTTCGTCGGGGTGGGGGTTTCTGATTTCCCCCTTTTGTAAACTGCTGTACGCCTTCCACCATCCATTCATTATAAAGATCTATCATCCGACTCTTGAAGGGCTTGTTCCATGATACATCTGGCGCCTGTATGTATTTTGTGCAACCCCCTGGAATTATGACATTTTCAATTTTTCCTTTCGACAATACTCGCTTAACAGAGTCCATGATGTGGCACTCAAAAGAATCCCAAACCAAAAGTCGCCGGTTGAAAGAAAATGTGCCCAAAATTGTTTCAACAAAGTGTAATGTGAGTTCCTCATTCATCCATGCATTTTTTGATGACACAACAACACATTTATTTCTAAATTCAGTGTTAAGTTCTTTACATTCTCGCTTTGCACCACCAAAGACAATAAATGGTTTCAATTTAGTCCCATCAGCTTTTGCTGTCAAACAAACAGAAATTCTGACTTTTTTATGGCCAGTTGACTTCAGCATTACTTTCCGTTCACCACGTCGCTCTACAGTTGTTGGTGCAGCCATATCCGCCCATACAGCTGTTTCATCCATTGCAATTATAGAGCTTGCATTGAATTTGTACTTTCTTGACATTCGCCGGACATGGATCACATATTGTACTAGTCTATCAACAAGGAATGCTGGATCTTTTTGGATTGTTGTTGTTCTGCGCCGCAATTAAAGGCAATTTCGTTTCATAAACTTCTCTAACCAGCCACGGCTAACCTGGAAACTATCTTTTGCAACATTATCCTCCCCAACACTTTCATCATGGATGGCCTTCGCTTTTCTCATAATTAGTTTTCGAGAAACACGTAAAGAATTTGCTCTTCGTTCATGTATCCATTCGAGTAGATCTTCCTCTAAGTCGACATTTTTGATTTTACATCCTCCTCCTTCCAGTTTCATTCTTTTTGCTCCTCCTTGTTTCAGCTTATCCGCATTAGCTTTCCATTCTCTCACTCTCTTTTCATCAACCCTGTATTTTCTTGCTGCTTCACGATTATTATAACGCTCTGCGTAATCAATAACTGTGGACTTAAACTCAAAAGTAAAACTTCGCCTTTTTTCCCCTTTATGGGATATAGATTGTTTGTGCACTTCTTCGTTTGGCATTTTTTCTGCTCCGTCACCACACAACTCTGATGAAATAAACTATGAAGACAAAATCTGTCCGTGTATGAGACAAGCTGCAGCTGGCTTTGTTCACACCTTATGATGAAAATTTATCACACCTTCATTCCTTTAAAATTGAATAACCAATTAAAGAAGTTTCAGAGTTCAAAGAACGGTTTTCCTTTCGGTTTTCATTTCATGCACATCATTCTTAATTAAATCACGTTTTCCGAAGCGCTTTCACTCAAATAAGAAACGTTTTTTAGCAGATTACGAAGAGTGATTTCAGTAAAAATGGCTCGAGCGATTCCAGTACAATTTGAAGTGTATTTCGATGTAAGATTTTTTTCCAATATCCGTGGCCATCATGTTTACAAAAACGTATGGACACCTGAAATTGGAGAGTCTTTGGTTTGTAAACGCGATGAGCGGTTGGAGGCCAAAGAGTTGGAGAGTATGCGATTGGAACGTACAAGAAGATATCAGACGAGGAAATTTTAGTCGGACATGTACCAATAGAACTGTCCAAACTAATAGCATTTTTTATTGAAGCTGATGATAATCACGTGTGCGCAATCGTAAATGGTAAAAGGATACGAGAAGTTGGCTTGAGTGTTCCTGCACAATTCAACTGTTACACATCAAGTAAAGTTCATGCAAAAATTCTTCATGAGGAACTGTTGAAGAGGAAAAAACAATATTCGTTTTTATCTTTAGTTGTGGAAGAATTTGTCGATAGAAAACAAGTCAAACTCATATAAACTGTTTGTTATTGCTTTTTTAGTCAGTTTTCTAATAAACGCCGCTTTCTAAGGTGCGGCGTTTATTAGAGGGCGGCGTTCTTTAGAGGGCGGCGTTTATTACGAATGTTGAAATACAGGTGCGGCGTTTGTTAGAGGGCGGCGTTTATCAGAGGGCGGCGTTTATTAGAGGAAATACGGTATCTCTTTAATACATAATACAACTACCGTGATGCAATGCTCTCTTTGGGGTTTGTTTAAATGGCAGTGAGAATAGCCCAGGTCACACTGAGATTAGTTGTGATTAGTTAAAGCTTCAGATTAGTTATTTACAGACGTCACAATTTAACGAAACAGTGGAACTTCGGTAGATTAGTTCAGTTTAGATTCAATGTAGCTAATCTGTTTTAACTAAACAAAACGTTTTAGTTAAATATATTTAACTATTCTAAAATATAATACGTGTGACTTCGGAGATAAGTCACATTAATTAGCCATAACTAAAAGTAAAATGTTTTTCTATAAAAACACATGTCATCTCAAAGTAAACAAACTAAACTTATCTAGATATTTTTTTCGCATTTAACTAATTGAATGTAGGAGTGACAGTGACGTAATTAAAACACTCTGATTAAATTAATCTGAGCTTATCTACAGAAGTCCTGCCAGATTAGTTATGACAATCTGAGATTTAACTAATCTTCAGTGTGAGTTGGGCTAATATCAGTTTTGTTCAACAAAATTCTTCATTATTCCATTAACACATTTTTAGTGGCTTTTTTGCATTGCATCACGGTAGTTGTATTATGTATTAAAGAGATAACTGAATAAGGGGAACGGCCAATTTCGCGAGTCAGACTATGGAGCAACTTAATTATCTGTCATTACTGGGCAACAGTTGCTATCTTCAAGTTTCCAGCTCCATTTTTCTGCCTTTTCTTTGGTTTTCAATTATTTCTATATTATGGCTTGAAGTCCACGAAGCACCTGACAATTAGCTTCTCTGTTGGTTGGTGCCATCTTTCCTTGTTCCAGCACACCTTTGTTTGTTTCTATTCTGTTTCCATGTTTCGATGCCTTAAGGTTGGACAAAAATAATGAATAGTTATAATAAAATAGAGCGTTCTTCAATCAAAAATAAATACATTAACTTATTTCAAAAGTCAATACTCATTCTTGACGTTCGTTAATGAGCTCCCCTACACAATGCTAAAATAACCTGAGTTTGGTTCTCGAATCTCCTCTGATCTCTCTTAAGCCAGTCTCCAAATATTACATGACCTTCGTAGTCACCCTTGCATCTTGACGGTATATTGGCTCAAACTCAAAACTCATAAACTTCGTAAGTGTCTACTCTGTGATTAAATCACTCCATAATCCACTGTTGTACCGTTTGGGTCGGCGAACTGCATGTAGTCCTTTCATATGTACAACCACAAATGGATTATAGGTAAAGCTTGCATTTGTTTAACACTGAATTTTGCAGCATCAAATTCTTTTTCACATAAATTATAAAACATGTGTTTTTGATGAATTTCATTTTCAATTATGACTGCTATGGCACGCACAGATAGCCTTCAATGACTTATAACTTCAAATGCGTGATTTTTTGGACCATATTTCTTATGTGAAAGTTACTCAGCATTAAAATATCTTTGAAATGAGGTATAAAACATCAAATTTGGCGATTTTAAATTCACTGTTCCCAAGTGGGAATGATGGGGCTTTTTTTGAGGCAACATTACACAACCAAGGGAACCATCTGACAACGTTTTAGCCTGGTATTATTTTTTCCGGGCTAAACCATTCAGCGACTGGACTATATTAGTCATTTCCCCGATTTTTCTTTTTTTGTTGTTGGAAAAGTTGGAAATCCGTTTTCCAGAAAAAAATCTATTTTATCAGGTTATTCGACTAAACGCTCTGTATTAAACTTTTAAGGTCTTTTAAAAGCAATGTTCTACAAAAGATTCTTGGAAATAACACAAATTTGTTACATTAAAGGGTCTCATAACTATATCCTTTTAACAACTTTTTATTATTGCTAAAACTACATGGATTAAAATTTTTGCACACTCCAATATTAGATGCTGCTAAGGTTTTCTTTTCAAAAAGAAGGAAACAGCGTAAAAAGCAAACACTCGATAGTTTGTTTTCTTTAGTTAAGTATGTATATCTGGAGGTACATCTAACATCTCGGAAGCACTTATTGGTTGGGAGGAAAGTCTCATAATTTTGTTTGGTTAAAGAAAGCAAATCTGGAGAGATGTCTCGTCCCTTCAAACTTTATTTATAGAGTTTTGACTGAAGTTAAAGTGCTTTCAAATTGTCACTTTATATGCTCTTATATTAACCAATATTTTTTCATCCCAGCCATATCGAAATATAATTTTTTCACAAAATGTTACAAAATACGCCCAACGTCAACGTCAATTGTTATTTTCTGGAGAATCGATTCGCATTCAATTCGTCGTCAGTGTCACTTATATCTGACGATAACTCGTCTTCAGACAATAAATGTTTAACTCCTTTTTCCAGTTTTCTCGGTGATTTTATGTTAATTTTCAACGCTGTTTTAGGGCATGAACATAAACCAACTGTTTTATACACCGAGCAAACAACTAGATAGAGGGCGACAAACAGCAAAACAAAGGCGACAATCACAGCAACAGTTAATCCGGTCGTCGAACTGACCACTTTTTTGGCAATGCGTATGTACCACACCTCTTCTTTCTTCATGAGGGAATTAACAATAGTCATATTACCGGAATTCGGATTAGGAATGATTTTTAGTGCCAAGCAAAGCATGGCGTAGACATCAATATTTCCAATGGCATCCACAGATACTTTTTCCTGGAAAGCCGGACCATGCGCAACAAATAACGCATGGGAGGATGAAAACTTAGCGTCAAAACCCATTAGAGCTTTTTTAGCGTCAACAACACGACTTCCATAGATGCGCCAAGATTCATCAGCAACTAGTATAATCGGTGCCGTGCGATTAGCATTGGAAAAATGAAAATTAGCCGGTAGTTGTTTGCCGTCGTAAACCATCATGTGCTTATGCGCGTTAGACCATGCATTTAATAATTTTATGCGGAATTCGTCTGTATGTGGAAATATCGTCATAATTGGACCGTCGTCGATAATGTCGTACGTCGAAAATAATGTTTTGCTAATATAGTCTTCCAAGTATATTTCTTGCCTCTCTTTTAATTCTGTGAATCCCGTTTCGCCCGTCACAACAAAATTCACGGTGTTCCAACGATTTATTTTCTTTAAGAATAAAATCATGCTTTTTATGGAATTTTCAACCCGCTCGATTGCTGCTTTTGTTTCGGGTGAATTAACGCCATGTTGACTGATCGAATTAAATGGTTCTTCAAAATAAACGCCAATAAATGTTGGGCGGTCTTTTTTCAACGTTAACCAATCTTGAGCCTGTTTTACTCTTTCTTCAAAGGGCATTGCATTTTCCCGAACACTTCCTTTAAACACCAGTTCCTTGAATGGATCAGTGTAATTAACGTTTGAGCAATTGTGTAGAGTAGCGTTAGCCCCAGAATGAGGAAACGATACTTCATGACCTGGCCAGTAACACAGAGCACTCGAGCTTCCATTCTTGAGGTTTCGGATCCAAACCGGTTCTACATTCTGCCACCATTTTGGATCTGTGTTTTTGACATCATAAACATCTCCCGTTCTTAAACTTTTCATGCGATTACACATCATTCCGTGCGATTCTGGGTACTTGCCAGTTACCATAGTTACAAAAGATGGTAGACTCTCCGTTTGAAACGCGTCAATCTTTCGTTTACCAACTACGCCGAGGTTTTTCAAATGGCTGAGAGACGGTATATTAAAAAGTTCTAAAGAATCCCATCTCAATCCACTGAATGCGAATGTTATAACAGTGTGTTGTTCATTTCTGACGTCACCGTGCATTAAAGATGGAAAACCTTCTACGAACCGAGTACTCGATAAGCAGGTTATATAAAAGACGACAATGAAGATATAATCTTGTACCATCTTAAAACGAATCGATATACGTCTGAATACAACTTTTAAAAACTTCAGAAAGAAAAATTACCACAACACGAAAAGACAAAATATCTCTTTTTCTTTGTTTATATTATCTGATATTTCTTAACATTCATTTTTCTCTGAGAAGAACCAGATGCATTCGTACGTTTTTTTCTTTTTTTCGTTAAATTACTATGCCACATTGTGTTTGCTGTAAACAAAAGAATTATTTGACCACATGTCCCTTCATAAACCAATCAAATAACTTAGATATTTAACTTATACAAATATGAAATTGATTAGATATTATCGCCACCTCTACTTAAGGCCCAGTCTTCCATGAAATGTGTTAAATGTGATGTCTACATGAATTCATACCGAGTTGGCCAAAAAGAACGTAACCAATATCTAAATTTTATATTTCAGGTTGTCTTAAGAGTTTATTGATGAAGTTTTAAGGTATGAAAGCCGAAATTTTATGCCCATTTCACGAATTCATTTATTCCCTGAAGAAAACTCGAAGAAGTTACAGTACCATTGAGATTTTACACACATACCCCATGATATCAACATTATACGTTTTTTTATATAAGAACAAAGGATATAAGAATATAAGGCTTCGAAGGTCTAAAAGTTAAGAATATACTAAGAACATTTGAGGCTTAGGAACGTTAAAATATTTTTATATTTTACAAGAAAACATCATTATAATAGTCAACTACAAGAATATTCTAATCATGTTACAACAGTATCAACCGAACTCCATTAAAATAGGAAATGTCAACCAAGTTCGTTGAATTTCGAATTATAGATATTCAATAGTGTATAGGCTTCAAAGTTGAAAAGTTAAGAACATTCGAATGATTCATCAAAGTTGAGTGTTCTTATAATAGAAAAACGTGTATACGGTTTTTGAGATAAAAATGTTCCCGCGCATTGCCTGGAGCCCATTCCACCGCCATATGTAATATGAAAACTTTTTATGTGTGGGGAACGAAATTCTCCTCAAGAATGACAAAACTCGCATACATCCTGTTTCAACTGAAGTGACGGCCGGTCGCTCTTATTTCCCTTTTAACACTTTCAAAATCAATTTTGTCATCCTATAAAAGAGAATGTCTTAAATTAAAAACAACTTTGGTTATACGAGTAAAAAGTGTTCTTACGGTGTAAATTAGAGTAGGATTCAACTTATGAGGCGAATTCGCAGAGACTTTTTTTTAGGATATTCGTAGCCTTTTTGTTATTAACATAACAATTTTTGACATCATTTTTTTGTAATGAAGTACTCAACACGTAACGTTGGTACATATATTTTGGAAATTTAACTTTAAAGATATAAAAGGTAATATATTTCCAGGCGTAGTTCATGTACCGTTGTTGATGAATCGTGGTGTAATACTGCAAATATTATTAGGGAGGGATATAGGGAACTATTTCGTGTGTCACAACTATATGAAAGACCCGGATATGGTCATCTCTGTGAAGCATTCACTTCTATAAGATGGATACTTCAATGGAACGACAGCAAGTCAATGAACGGAACGGAACATTTTCCTGTCAAACTTTAAAAAACCTTTCTATAAAGAGAACTCTCTATGTTTCTACTGTCAAAGTTTGATTCAAGAACCACCTACAGGACATTTTGCCGAAAAACTATAATATTACCAAGGAGACTAAAAACCCCAGGGAATTACCTTCAGGAATGTATCAAGTCCAAACAAATTGATAAATGCATTTACGTAACCATGGTGATCACACAAAACAAGGGGAAGCGTTTTTAACAAATTGCAAGACGTTTCGAATAAAAATGATTCAATCGAAAATACAAAATTGAATTGATAATGTTTTTAACGGTACTGTCTATACATCATTCATGAACACGCATTCGTATGTTTTTGTTAATGTTTTTATTTCTTTGTGGTTTCTTCGGTTCCGTCAAATTTATTATCAGAAGTCTGCGTCCAACCACTGACGCCATATTCCAAACACAAATCGTCATTTATATACTAACATGATTGATTTGTCAAATTTGTGGCCCCACTTACTAAATGACATAGCACTACTTCAATTTTACGTCGGTCGTTGGAACAGATGTTACTACATCACGATTCGTCGTAATCGTCATCGATCGTGTCGAAGTAATCGTCGGGATCATAAATGGCGTACGGATCGAATTGAAGACGACCTTGTCTAAACGTAACGGAAAAAAATGTTCAAGAAGGAAGAGTGCAGAAGGTGCAGAAGGAGCAGAAGGAACAGGACTCCAAAAACAAACAAACTAACTTACCCAGTTCGATACCGATTGTACACAAAATCTTCTTCATCGGTTGATACTTGAATATCTGGAATTAAAAGAAGGAATGACTTGAAAGCAAAGGGGATATAACCTTAAATTGTTTGGGTTAGCGATAATGGATTTCTTTTTTTTATCAGCAACACAAAATTTTGGTTGAACCTCAAAATTGGTTAAGTTGTTCTCTTTTACAGGCTGATATGTTGCTTACTTTCTTGCTTGTTGACTATCTACGGGGGAATACCAATCTGTAGAGGTTTTGAAGAAATAACAAGAGATAACCTTCGAACACTCCAAAGAAGGACATCTTTTTATTTAGTTTACATGTGGAACTAGACATGTTTCTTTCTTCACTTTTTTTTTACTTTTAGTTTTTGGGTTTTGTTTTTCAAGTTTGATGGGGTTTTGTTGCGGGGTTTATGCTGGTGTTGCTTTGAGCTGGGTTTTGTTGCGGGGTTTATGCTGGACTGTTGCTTTGAGCTGGGTTTTGTTGCGGGGTTTATGCTGAGCTGTTGCTTTGAGCTGGGTTTTGTTGCGGGGTTTATGCTGGCTGTTGCTTTGAGCCAAACTTTTACTTTGTAATCGCTCTGTTTACTGATAACAAGACAATCGGATATGACAGTTTACCTTTATGACCGTGTTCATCTTCACTCGAACAATAATCTTCCTCATCTGGATAATCGTTTCTCCAATTACTCTCCTCTACGTGTAAACAGGGTTTTAATACTACACAAAATCTCGAGCTAAGGCATTAGGGTTGACATCCACTATAAGGAACACGCACGGGACCAAAAATTTTGTTCGTGCACCAAGAACTAATAAAAGCAGAAGATCTACATGAGTCAAATTTTTAAAACGTTTTAAAAAGATTTTCTTTCTCTTGAGTGTTTTTCCCTTTCTTGGCAAAAATGGTTTCGTAATATTTTGCAATAGTAAATGGTTCGTTATAGCGGGATTTGTTATAGTCAGCATAAAAATAAGGATTTCGTAGGTCGAACCAAGTGACCGAAAAGTTTGTTTGATAAAGTGAAAGTGAAAGTTCGTTCTAGCGGACGTCAAATGGTACTGTCCCAATATATACGCCCTGGGCACGTATGATTTTAAAGAAAACTGGTGAGTACTTACCATTCTCATCATCTTCATCGTCATAAACATCATCAACATATTCCTGTTCGTTCATCAAGACCAGATCTTCGGAAAATTCTTCCACGTTTAATCTGAAATTATTAAAGACTTTATTTTAATAGCACTACCGTTATATGCATGGCCTGTGAAGTAGTCTGTCCCCTCGACTGGCAGTGCTGCTGATGTAACTGACCATATACTTTGCCAGTGGAGACTAATGGATTGTTCCCAAGATCGTATTTCTACACTATTTCTCTTATTCGTTTCGTTGTTAGATGACTACCACTTAACAGTCATATATATTACAAAGCAAAGAATAATTCTAAATTGTAAATCCACTGAGAATAACAAGTGTGCATACATATTTACTAATGATGTTTGAAAACGAGACCAGTAAGAGAGTTGAGCTAGAGTAAGTCGTTTAAACACGACTCAGGATAATTGTTAATTGCATGAATTAATGAATTAACAGGATGTGAAATTAAGTTCTATATGATACAAATGAAAGGATCATTACTTGAGGTACTAGGATGCTTGGATATGAAACCAAAATACGTAAAGAACGAAAAAACGAAAAAACAAACAAACATACAAATCAAGAACAGGTCAAGAAGCGATAATGATGATGTCACTTACACTCCATCTATTGTTGGTATGACAATGTGAGGTGAAAAATATAAATCATACACGTATTCTGATTCCTTTTTTGGATTGTCATCATCTAGTGAAAGGAGGAAGACAATCATGTGAGAACACTACTTTTCAGTGGTACTGGTGGCATAAAGTCATGGTCCATGTTTACTGATAGTGCATGTTAGGGTTTTTATCATAATGGTAGCAAGTTCTAACATAAGGAAGGGTTTTACTGAACGCTATAGGATGTTAGAATAAAGCTTTTATTATTACACTTACCAGAAATATTTAAATTTTCTCTGATCATTCGAACCGAATTACAGAGTAGATCACCCTCGTCCCTGGGCTTGTTAGACTTAGAACACTGTTTTTGCACATCAACATCGTCAGCAATCAGCTCATATACTTGAAACATTCGATGAACTTCCTCATCTTGGACACTTTCATTCAATGATCCATCATTACTTGAAACAAAGAGGTATTAGGATACATATTGAAGAATGGAGAGAGAGGGGTTGGTTGTTGAGGAGGTGCAAACTGTACCCAACTAATGTACTAACTGTCAACATATTTTTTCTAGCATGATTGACAAAGATTTCCAATTCTTATTGAAGCCTCTGGGATAAAAGACAATTTTTTCAGGTGATTCTTTCATCGGAAATATAGATCTGAATCATTATGTCAGATGACAGTTGTTAGAAGATAGCATACCAGTTTTCATTTTGCCTCATTTGGGATACTACTTTATATCGAGCAAGTTGTTTTTCTTCCTGTAACAAAAAAACAACAAAACATTATGATCCAAGCTCCAACAAACTATGGACTAATTGATTTTCATTATAACAAAACATGATTGGTTAAAGAAGGTCCTTCTTGGTAATTCAACCACAAAAATGTATTATTTACTAAAAAAAATAGGATGAAAACAAACCTTGTTTTGTTTTCTGTTCTTCTTCTTGATATCATTAATGTTCCTTCGATGGAGAAATTCCTTTGCATTAAATTGCTTCTGTAGAATACAGTCAGATACAGAAGTTAGAGAAGTAACGAACAGGGCAGGATAAAACAGGACAGGATCAATTGCAGACAATCAATGGATTCAAGATACAATCTCCAGTTTTCTTGGTAATTCTTGATTGGTTAATGCAACCAAGGTTATTTTTACTGAGGGAAAAAAATTGTTTTAATAAAAAAAACTTTACTTAAGTTTTGCAGAACTATAAAATTTCATTATTATATCCTTTTTGTCGAAATATTTCTCCGCATGAATATTGGTTACCGTAGCAGATGGAATCTTCATAACAACTTTACTATACTTACTATCACATCTTTAGTTGTATGGGGCTCATTCTCAGCAACAGTTCCAGCAAATTTAAATAAGCATTGTCCTATACAACAATGGAAAGTTGATGAAGTCAAGCACATCAAGTGTTGTTTCCAGATAAGCGTTAGATTGATATACACAAATAGTGTATATCAATCTGACTTGAGATTTTAGGTAAGGGTTAGGGTTTAGGTAAGGGTTCTAATGATCTGGGCAACAGTTGAAGGCAGTGTATCATTATTTTCAGAAAAATTAAACATGAGATATATACCAATGCAGAGTATGAATTAGTAGCTTTTTTCACTTCGTAAGATGTGAAGCTTTTTTATAAGTTTCTGTCAACCTTTATCCTAGCAAAATATCAGAAATGTGAAGTTCTAATCAGCAACAAATACCATAACGTTCTACAATCATTACCCCTCAGCACAATAAATGATGTGATGTCATATATTCATTGTGTGTATTATTGGACTATTGCAAATCATTGTATAGTTAACAAATTTTCTGCCTATCTATTTTGCTTTCCTAATTCATACCCTGCAACAGTGAAGGAAAATGCAACTAACAGTTAATTCATGTTTGACAAAATAGGTAATAAGGAAGACATAACAATCAAATGGATACAGGATTTGAGTGGTAAATGATTATTCCCACATAGAGAGAAAAACGGAAACCTAAAATCTTATTTATAAGTTTTACTTATAAATCATAAGTACATATAACATTTCACAATGGTTTTCATAAGTTGATCTAATTATGTCAACAAAAGGCTCTTATTGAGGTGCTAGAATAGGTGTAATGCAATCCTTAAAAATAAGCTTTTACCTTCATTTGGATTTGTCGTATCAGTGTCATCACGTTTCTTCCTTTTAGCATTTGGATGAACAACTATACGAAATAAATAATATATTATATATATTTAGTATAGATGATTTTCATCTTTAGATATATCATTTTTAGGGGATTTATATGATATTCTCAAGGGGAACTATAAAATTATCATAATGGCATCCGTGTAGCTTATTAAATTTGATCATGCTATTATAATACCTTACATGTTATATCTTACATCCTTTTGAACGTAAATTAGGTTTCCTTTTTCATTTATTGGATTCTAAAGTTATTTTGTCGAGCATAGATGAAAATACCTTATATATATTTTATTTTTAATGAATAATTTTGCTTGCAATTCGCAAACATTTTAATGAAAATTTAGTGTCGTTATTTAAAACAGCACAAAAGTATAAGCAAGTCAACTGCCAGACATTTAAGGTTAAGAAAACAAAAGAAACTGCCGGACACCTAGCTAGACACAGCGAATAAAGTTCTTATAAAAAGTTTGGAAGGATGGAGATTCTATCGTTTTTTTAGTCATAATGAATCGGAGAATATAAAGATTATTACTCTCTTTATTTCATGAAGTACATAAAATCTCAAATTTAAATAATAGGCTTACTTAGTACATTAAACGGATCTTCAGTGCGTTTACGTTTCACTTTTAGAACAGTTGCAGCAGTTTCGATTTCAGTCACAGTTTCGCAGTCTGTTACGCGGGACTCAGCCATTTTGAACAAACTAAAAAATGCTGATTAAGTTTAAATCAAAACATTAGAATGTCCGCTATGCCGTTTCGTAAATGACGATATATAAGACCGGGTTTTTCAACGTATTAATTATCTTGGAGGAACTCCTCTAACCTCCAACCAAATCATAAAAGGTGCACGAAATCAATTCAACTATCAATAAACAGTTATTTTTTAATTAAAGAAAGCAGTAACAAAAGAGTGTGACCGTGGTGTGGCACTGTCGGTTGTCAGGATAGAAAACACTTCAGGAAATATATACATGCTGTTATCAATGTGTGTCCTGTTGTGATATTTTCTTTGTATAATTATGTTGACATTTTTTCTTTTCTTGCTTTGTGTAACATTAACTCTTCGTTGTGCCGGAGGGCCAGTTTTGCCACCATGAGCGGTTTGACTTGATGACGGCGTTCTTCGGAATATGGCCGTTTTGCGAGAGTTAGTTTTTTTCATCCTTTATGTTATGATGCAGCGGTGGATCGAGAAGCAATTCAACTGGTGTAAAAGTTATGGAGAAGAGTGTTTTCAAAAGAATATTAAATTTCTTCTCGACCCGCCACAGATGTGTAGTAAGTGACTGGGAACAAGTGTCGCACAGCGATTTTTGTGTTTTTGTGACACTCAAATTTGTGTTAAATTAATAACGTTAATAATAATGTAAGTATAGATATTGTAGTAGTAAAAACTTCTAATGAGATTTTGAATGTCGTCGTCAATTATCATCTGCCCTCCGTCAGACTCGTTCGCCAAGCATGCGCACTAGGAGCAATACGGACGCGTCACGCATTTTTGAAATTAAATACTTTTGGTTTGGCGGCCTGTTGTGTTTTGTTGTTTACATTTATCCTATCCAGTATAAAGGTTTGTGTTGTGTTTTTAGTTTTTTACAATTTCTGTCCCGAGTCTTCCCAGATTTGATCATTAATTGTACTGAATGACTAAATTATTTAAAGGCTAAGAAAGGAATTTAGCCAATTTGAGGGGTTTCGTTGTCGTCATTGATTTGGCATTTGCTTTGTTTTGTATTTATCCTATAGTATAGACGACTTTCCAATGTTTTTATCAGGCTAAAGCTTTTTCCCTGTGTAAACTAAAAATTAAATAACATGCATGGAATAACACAGAAAGTGCACATTAGTGCATTAGAAATTTTTAAAAATGTATCACACTCTAAAATAAAAGTGAGAGGCACAATATGTATTAGTAATAAGATATAAAAACATTTTTTCCTTGAAGATAGATAAACGGAGGTGAAAAAGAACTCCCAGAGAATCTTCTCAACATGCGAAATCTATTCTCGACATTCTATTCTTGATTTTTAACACAATTTTGAGATAAAATATGGAACCTTACCTTATAAGATAAAAGTTTACATACTTAAAAAAATCTGTTTTTCTCCACTGAAACTCCTTATATTTTTCACCTCTTTGATGTTAAAAATACAATGGAAAACAGTAAACCGAATTAGTTTACTGTCGAGCATTAAATTTCCTGCAACTTTCCTGCGGCTTGATCATTAATTCATGTTGAGATGGACATTTATTAACAATTACACCACTTGGTAAGCCTTTTTCTTTTGGAAGGCCATATTTAATGCTTGACATCTTTTGTACCCTCCATGTTTTTCTTGTCTTGGAGAATTCTGAGTGTTGGAACTATGTAAAAATATTGGTAAAAGAGTATAGGTAATTCAGTGCACAAGTCCTGTTATGTTTCTGTATAAAGTTGCCTGTTGATAAAAGATTGTTTAATTTATATAATGCACAGTATCTTGAAGAAAAATTGGTTAATTCCACTTATATATATATATATATATATAAATATATATATATATATGTCATCTGTTTGCCACCCCCAACATGAGTTTTGAAGCAACATGAAATTAACAGTAAACAGAACACCAGTTCTTGATGTAATCATAATTTCATGTAGCCCTCATTTTGTTAGCTATCATGTAAACATACTTCTTAAGTCCTATTAACTTATTCGATATAATTTACGTTGTTATGGTTGTTCTCTTTTATTCTCTTTTATTCTCTATGGTCAGCTAATATAATTGAATTGAAACATTTATTTTACGTTGGTTTGTCGTAGTTAAAAAAAACAATAGATTAATAGACAAATTAGGAACATGGTATAATTTTTGGCATATTTTGCAACTGCTCCGCTTACTTACGAGATTCAATTTTCTGATTGACAATTTAAATGAACTTATGTTGTTCCCAGAATCTTTTACCCAATCCGGCAGAGAATTCCAGAGTAGACTTCCATGAAATAAAAAGCATGACGTACCAAATTTTATAGTTCTCGTTACAGGCAGTGATAAAAGATCAACGGTACGAAGATCATACTTAACTTGTTTGGGAATAAAGAATTCCTGCATGAAGGCAGGGCCTATGTTAGCTTTAGTTTTGAAAATTTCGGTGGCTAGAAATCGTGAATGAAATTCGTGGATGCTGTAAGTTTCTGCCATAGTGAGTAATTCAGTGTAGCTACTTTCATAATCTGGGAATAAAGCCCTAAGAGATCGTTTATGTATTGTTAAAATCTTAAGAGTATGCGGTTTTGTTACAGAACATTCATATTATAATTATATAATTAAATTGAGATATGATATAGCTATTAAACAGAAGTTTAGATTGATCTGATGTAATAAGTTTTCTGACTCTGTAAAGGCAATTGATACCTCGACTGGCCTTTTTACACAAACTCAGAATGTGGTCATTAAAAGTGAGTTTGTTATCGATAGAGATACCAGTAGTCAATAAATAGATTTTCAGTGTTATCATTACCAAGTAACATCATCTGAAATTTCGCTGGGTTTGCTACGAGGAAGTCATAACGCTTGCATTTATAAATAGTATTGTCGTCAGCAAAATTACAGAGATCTGTGTTAAAAAAAAAAAAATATCATTAAGGAAAATATTAAATATAAGTGGTCCTAGTATCGACCCTTGTGGTATCCCAAGTTCAATCAAAAGCCATTCACTAAGAACTTGACCAACTTTGGTACATTGGGAAAGACCTGGTAATTAATGTTTTTACAATTTGATACTATCATTGCTAAACCCATATGCGTATAACTTAGCTAATAATAAATCATGAGGGATGTTGTTGAACACCTTGGAAAGATCCATTTATATAGTACCAACGACTCCTCCTTTATCGAGACATTGTTTCCAATTTGCTATAAGACAAAGGAGTGCATGTTGGTCTAAAGCCACACAGAAACAGTGAAATAATATTTTTAAAATAATTTGATATATGTACAGATCTTTTTGTAAAGGTAAAATACTAATTTTCCATCAGAGTTTTGTCTCCCTTTTTGAAGACTGGTGTGATTACTGCATTAATGCAATCAGTGAGGGGATAGATATGCTATATATACCAGAGACAGCTTTAATAACTTTGGTAGGAAATAGACCACCAATGCTTTTGAGAGTATTCAACCTCACCATCACATCATATACTTCTTCAGGAAATATGTGAGGAAAGGAGATATCAAAACCCTCATAAAGAGATTTTATTTTTTCGCATTGTGGGGTTTTGTGGTTGAAAAAAAGTTTACTTTTCTTCTAAAATTCTTTGGAATCTCCCGAGCATGGACTAAAGTAGTATTGCTTGGCTTTTTTATTCAATTTAACTGTTTGATTCCTCTGCTTTTTATAAAGTTCTTAATCTGAATTATTTCTTCTTATGTTGTATTTATTTTATAGTACGATCTTCTCATGATTGCTTTTCACAACTCCTTAGTCATATGTGGTTTTTGATTGCCCCTTACTTTACGTTTTTTGGTTGGAGCATGGCGGTCAGTTGTGACCTCTAGTATGGAGTGGAAAGAGGAGAAGTCCACACCACAAAAATTTCTTAGATCAGGTGTAGATCTTGCTTAAATGCCTCAATAGAAAAACTTTTGTAACTTCTATAAATGATTTCACATGGAGGCAATTTCACAACAGTAGAAAGCAGAAATCCTTTTGCCCATTTCCATCATCATGGACAGATAGTATCAATCTTCAATAGATGACTTTCAAAAGTTTATTATCAGGTCAATTACAAGCTTATTTATCCAGTGATATATGCTATTATATATAATACTAGTGTAGCGTGTAAAAACATTCAAAAAATTCAAAAATTCCAATGTTCAGAGATTTAGAAAAGAGACAATACAATGTATACTCCCACCTAAACCACGATTAAACTTCTGAAATATAAGAAAATACCTTCAAATTTCCCTATTGACTAAAGCTTACAAAAACAATACCTTTATTCTGCTATGAATTGCAGAAATGTCAAAACCCGAAACTCCACTTGTGCATCATGATACAAAAACCATGTAAATATATATATAACCATGATTTTCACATTCTCTTCTTGTATTAAATTCATCTATCAATCAAACACTATCAAAACAATATAATAATGATCTTGCTACCTTTGTTTCCCTAAAGGCGAACCTTAATAATAACAATCCACACACTACAATGAAATACCAAATAAACTGCTAGCTACACATTTCGGCATATTAGTCAAAACTAACTGGTACAAAAAAGCTATATTCAAACACATTAAAAAAATAGACATCTGTAGAAAATGATAAACTGATAACACCAACACATAACAGGTCTACATCGACTATCATAATTGTAAACAAAACGTCACTTGGAAAGGCGTGTATGTAATGTTACAACAGAGTCCATCTATATTCCACCGGCTAAGTTGCAGTTCGCTCCAGTATTGCGAAAAAACGAGTCAGAAATAATTACAGGTTTATCGGGTTGATCGTTTCAAGAGTGAACTGCAACTAAAGTGACTTTGCTGATTTTAGCTTTAAATAATGTCTTTATTCTTTAACTGTTGTTATTTTTCATTAGTTTTGGATCTAATATGACTTTCTCAAATTTGTTTGAAAGCAACAAAAAAAACTCTAAATAGGATAACAGAAAATTTCACCAGAGAAAATTTCAATGAATCTTGTTTTCAATCATCAGTAACATTAATTATACTATTCAAGTCATCTTATAAATAAAGGAAAAGGATAAATTCAATCAACGGGAGAGAGAAATCTTAAATAGCCAAAAACCATTCCTAGGAGAGAAAAACAGTGATTTCTGAACGTTTTGGCAAATTCAGCAGCAATTAGAGATGTTTTAAACTCTTATGCACCAAATCGATTTCTCCTTGTCTTTAATAAAAATATCTGTCTTTTAAGATGGATGGTTCCTTATACAATTGCACGTATGTTTATCTGACCAAGAGCTTGTGTTTTCATGATACTATTGCAGGATTTCTTGGCTTAGTTGCAGTTGAGTCCCATTACTGCTGACACATTTCATAAACCTGTAATGGTTTCAATTAAAGATTCATTATGTTCTGACTCATTCTTTGCAGGACAAGATAATCATTACAGGGCTCAACTGCAACAAATGTCAGTTAATTGCTACATATAAGGAATTTAACAATGTAGACTTGAAATGTATTTCGAAACAGGTTATTCATTGTATTTTGAGTGGTGGTGTGTAAAGGGGAAAAACAGAAGCATGATAACTTGCTCAGCCACATTAGCTTGTGACGCAGTGTAAACAACCATGCAATCAATAACATCATCATCATGACATCATCATCAAAATCATCATCGCAATCGTGAAGCAAGATCAAAACAACAGCTACAATAAGCACTGGACCTGTGTATAAGGCCGACTCATAAAATGCAACATACGAGGACACAAACCCAGGCATATACAGGACCGGGTAACAGAAGCCAAAAGTGAGCAAGTATGGAGGAATGACATATATCATTAAGTAAAGTGCATACACTATTATCACAACATGACTAGCTATTATACTGCAATTAACAAAAATAAAACCATTTAACATACAACATAAAGAATCCATTGACACCAATCACAGAAAGCTTCAGGATGGTAGAAGACACCAATCACGGATAGCTTCAGGATGGTAGAAGACACCAATCACGGATAGCTTCAGGATGGTAGAAGACACCAATCACGGAAAGCTTCAGGATGGTAGAATTGTAGTTCATTCATTTTAGTAGGTTCTCTCTCCAGGGTAGTTTGCAATTTCAGTTTTTTACTAACGGAATACTGGCTGTTTTGTGCATCTGTAATGAGAAATAAAGGCTGAGGTTGATAGTAGTGGTCAAGCTTGCCTGGTCAAAATACTTCTTCTAGGCTGTTGAAAATTGTTGTCGACCACATGTTCATATATAATTTTCATTTCAAATAATGAAGACAAGGCGCCTTGTTAAGAAAAGAAAAATTATAGATAAAAATTTTATGTTTATAAAGTTGTTCAATCATTATTAGGAGAAAGATTATATATATAATAATGTTTTTTTAATGTTTTTTAATTTGAAGTTTGAACATCACAATGCATGGAAAGTTTTTTTGTGTCATTTACATTGAAGCTATCATTTTAACGAGCATTATCAATCTGTAATAACCAGTTACTGAGTTAATAAAAAAATTCCCCTAATAACTCCTTTCATACCCTCCAGGTAATAAATAGATAATAACGCTTCTCTGGATTCAGGTGTAAAAATGATTTTGTGTTGTTTTACGGTGTGCTATCTTAAATTTGGTGTACTATTAAATTAAAACAGCTGTAAGATAGACACAAACTCAAATTATACCATCCTGAAGCTATCTTTTATTGATGTCAATGAAGACTTGTAGTATTTCATAACCATCCAGGCCAAAGAGTAGAAAGGGGACTTTAGACCCCCTGCTCCCAATATTTACAGATCATATTTGTTTTTTTTAAATGCTGTTGGCTTAAAACCCTCCACAGATCCTTATTGCATTTAATTTTCCCTCATTGGGCCTGGTAATTGTTTTATTTAGCTGAAGATTTCACCCTAACAGAGGGCATAAAACTTTAAATTACAAATTGTACATTTTCTTGTGCATTCTTGACTATACTTTTGATGAAAGTTAATAGGCATCCATAGACATCATCCAGTCTGTTAATGATTTCCCTTTAATCCTATAGACCCGTTTACGGTAAAAAATTGTATCTTGGGTAATCAGGACAAACATTTTGTAAACAGATTGATATTATAGCTGGCAATCGTGTAGATATATGGTATGTGTTGGGTTTTTAGCTAGTTGTATTATAAATAAGTTTACAGATATGGCAACAGAAGTTAAAGAGAGATATCTTGACGAATTTTTGGAGATGTCCAACGGGGAATTAAAGTTTTTTTTGCAACAGCGAGGCTTAACTGTTGGTGGAAATCACAGTACTTTGGCTGCCAGGGCATTGATAGGTCATGAACAGCAGATCCCAATTTTGGAAAGTGGTGAAAGCATTTCGAAAAAACTCTTCACAGATTATGAAAACTTGTTAAAGGAGAACAACCTGATCCTGCATCTGTAAATGATTTTGAGGATGATGTTTTTAAATGGCCAAAAACTAACATGGGGCATATTTTTTCATACATTTTAAACACAAAAGCCTTTAGTACAGAGTACCTTGGTCAGTATAAAGTGCGTAAAGCTTACTCACATTTTAAAAGTGGCTTCGTTGATAAAATATTTGTTAGGAAAATTGATAATCGTATTATATTAAGAACGTTAGTTACTCCCTCACAAAGGATTAATGATGCTAAGCACAAGCTGTGGATACTGTTTGATAATGACGGTGATATTAAGACGGCCTATTGTAGTTGTAGTGCTGGAACATGTCACTGTTGTAACCATGTTGTTGCAGCTCTTTATAAAATAGAATTTGCGAATCAAAGTGGGGTGACAAAACCCTCTTGTACTGAAGAGCTATGTGTTTGGAACAAATCAGCCAAGGAGATAAAACCAATGAAAGTAAAGGATATGATAATCCAAGAGCACAATAAGGAAAAAGAACAAAAACAATACTTAATTACTAACGAACACAAGAAGAATTTTGATCCTCGTGTTGAGAAGGATCGGATTGTCTCACAATCTGAAATTGAAGGTTTTTTGTCTAAAACTAAAATGCTAGTGCCTGCAGCTGTATTACATACTGTATTAACACCAAAACACTGTATTAACTGTCGAATGGTGCTTATAATTTGACCAACACCTGCTAGCAACATCAAGACTGGAAGGAGTTTCAATAAGGAGCTCTGCACAGTCAATTATCACAACACATTTTGGGTAATACTTTCTAAAAATTGATGGCAGGTTTCTTTTCAAAATATGCCTTTCTGGCCACATAATCATCCACTGAAATTCTTTGCTCAAAAGTTTTATCCAGGTTGTAAACAAAACACTCACTTGGCCCTCACTTATTTAAAATCTAAAAGCCAAGTCTTGTGTCATAACACCAGTTTTCAGTTTCATCATTGTAAGCAAAAACTCTTGCTCTGGAGATAAGCATCTCAGAGAAACGTTCTTTTTGTCTCTAGGGGAAGTAAAATCTGTAGTGGTATTTTTCATACCCTTCCAATAATGCATATCAATGGCTTTCTTTACAAGAAATTCGAATACAATTTTAAATAGTTCCCTGCTCTGCAAGCCAGTAAAAAAATTTACATCATTATCTCTGGTAATATCAGCAAAAATTGGACGACTTGATCTTCATAAGTTCGCTCTTGCACTTTTTTTGCAGGAGGGATCAAAACTTTTCTGCAAGCTGGTGCTTTTCTTTTCTTTGGGGAGGGTTTACTCGCATCACTAGCTACAAGGTAAAGAGTTGGATTTGGCTCCATAAAAGTGGGTTTACCATTTACGAAATGGTTGGAGCAGACTGTTTTGTGATCTGATGCTTCAAATCCAACTAAACCTTTTGATACTTGCTGCGTCCATAGAGCTCTTTTTTGAGGGTCTTTTGGAAAGTGGTGAAATTTAAGAATTAGCACATGCCATCGTTTCACTTGCCTCTCTGAATATCTTGAATCATTGTTGCAACCTCCAACACAACATCTATATGCAGGCATTAGAGTAGATGTAGCTATTTTTATCTTAACGAAGCAATTAAAAAGCACTTAAAATCATTGTATGTAATCCGATATCGTTTGCTTATGTTTGTTTATGTTTGTCCTGATTACCCATGATGCATTTTTAACGGTGAACAGGTCTATTTTTTACATTTTAATTGCATAATTAGATTACCATGCAGTTATTAGTTGTCTAATTTTTTTCAATTTAAAGTTTTTAAATTGTATGTGTGTGTTTGATTTCTTAAAGGGTAAGATATTTTACAAAATTACACCTTTTTGTATTGATATTAATTTTCGTTTGTCTGTTAAATTATTTACTCTTTCACATTTTCTTGTCAACAAATTTTATTAGATTTCATGTATATAAATTTCTATTACGAAAACCAACTATATAAAGGTCTAAAGAATAATCAGCCATTTTCTGAAAAGAAATCTTGAGTTGTTTTGTTTTTGATTTTTAATGGACTTCAGTTTTATTTCCTCTAAAACCTGTTGCAGAAGTGTTTTTCTTCTTCTCGTATATAATAAATGTATAGCAGAAAATAAATTTTCAGACTTGACTTTACATTTACATGTTCCACTGTTAATAATTCATGTTTGCGAGATATAGCTCCCAAACAAATTCATAGATTCTAGAGAACTATTGATATTTGGCCATTTTTTCATTTTATATACCATTATATTATTTCTGGGTGATTCATCCTTTAGTATATTATTTCTTTCAAATATTATTTCTTTCAAATCACATTCTTGGCAATACTGAATTTTAACCATGGCATATTCTTTTAAATATGTTATTTTTATTTGTTCACTTCTGTTAGGCTTATTTCTATTCACCTATTGTTTTTCTTTCCAATTTCTTTTTTTCCCTTTCTTGAGTTACATATGTTATCTGTTTTCAAACCATAACAGTTAAGCTTTCTCTTTTTAACAGCTTTTTTTAAAAACTTTTCATTTGACAAATTCATTTTCATCATATATTTTGGGTAGTATGTCCACAGCTGTTTATCCTAGTTCTCATTGGGTTTTTTCCCTTACTACCAACATTATTGGATAAAGGTAAAATGGAACACATATTGATTAGAAATGATCTTAATATTATCTTTCGAAACTCCCATTTTTGATAATCATGTGAAAGGTTTTAGGGAAAAGAGGTTCAGAAAAAATTATGTTACAGTGTTATAGAAAAAACATATAAAGCATTCGCTTGGATGGCTACCAGTTGTGAACGTTACAGAAGTTTATCGATCAAGTTGTCAAGTCATCAAGACAAGTCGTGCGATTAATAAGTTTTTATTTCATTATTTTCATTGCCTCTGGTTATAATTCATGATCATTAATGAATTTCCTTGGCTTTTATTTATGTTGCCAATCACAAAAGAAACCGAAAATACTATTAGAATTGAACAAATCAGCATTTAATTTTATCACCTAGCAACAGATACACTTATTATCCATCATTAATTGGTGTTCACAACCATCAGGGAATTGGTAATGATCTCTTTTTGGAGAAACATCTGGGAGTTATCAGAGGTTGATACCCCCTTTCGGGAATTTTCCATTATTTATTTGTCTGTAATGTATTACTTTGAAATATTTTATTGTAATGTATAAATAAAAAAAGATGTCAGAACTGCGCTCACAGAGCACAAGTTATTTCTTTTTGTTCGTGTTGATGCACTTTATTGTTTAGTTGACAGAAAGAGAAACTTCTATTTCAATTTGAAACCAATCTTAAAATCTTTAATATTTTATTTCTTCTTTCTCTTAAGAAACCAAGTAAGAAAAATATAAACAAGAAAGCCCTGACAAAATTTTCATTATACAACATAATTTATATATTTCTAAAATATTTCATCAGACATTGAGGTGATGTAAATTTGAAAGATAGTACCAGAGTAATATTATGGCAATGAAATATATTCCATTTAAGTTAGCCTGTGAACACGTTTTACTGTACCTGGAAAATCTCCATTATGCATTATACTTTTAGACTTCATGCACGGTGATATCTAGATTGTATGTCGTAGAATTTGTCGTGGTTTTATACTGTTAAATACTACATAGAAAGATCTTTCGATTATATAGTTTTTTTTTCAAAACCTTGTTTTAAAGATGCTCACATTAAACGTTGAAATTTATTGTATTTTTTTTAGGTGAACTACTAAAAAGCTGACCTTTTGAAACAATATTGTGATTGATATACAACATTGATATACAAAGAAAATGTTACCACTTGCATATTTCACAAGCTTCTTGAAAAAGGTATTATTATTTCCATCTTCCTTAAATATTTGAAATATCATAATGATAAATGCCTTTGATGCTAAAGGAATGATTTCTGCAATATGCTAATTATTCACCTTTAACATTTTCACTGCCCAAGGAAATTTCAAAATCCACAATTTGATTTTTTTTCTCTCATGAAATTCGCTGCGACAACTGGTTGCGTACTGACCAGTTAACTCGCTGAAGAAGCAAAATTTTGATTGGTTTTGCCGGAAAATTTAGCTTTTTACAAATGGGCTAAGCCACAGCTTTTGTTAAGGGCATTCATTTTCACATATATGCTGACAAAGTCAACACATAAAAACTGGCCACTCATGGTGAGTATACACGTCCTCTGCAGTGAACGTATTTATAAGGACCCTAATTATTAAGTATTTTATATTAGGTCAAAATAGGTTATAGAATTCAAGATATGACCTTGAAACCAATGAAAATCGGCAATGCAGATCTTATTTTTACCATATGTTGTCAAAATTTTGCTTGCCTTTGCCACATTTACAAAATCGGATTAACAGGACTGCATGAGACAGGAATTTCTGTGCACAAAGTGATAGATTACTTATACTTGTTTCATGATGGCAATTTTTTTGCTGTCACCAAAAATTTATATGAAGCACTTCACATTGATTGCTTTGATATCGTTGATTTCATTACTACAGTTTATTTGATTCCAGCATCACATTAAACTTCTTGTCCTTTATAAGAGAATCATATGTAATATTTTCATTAGTGTCTTTTCAAAAGCTCTATACTGCTTTGATTACATTATAAATACATTTTTCAATTAACTGTAGAAAGTGAAATCTGTCTCAACAATGTCCCACCTTGTTCCTTTATATTCATAAAAGGGTTCGCTACTTGAAAGGACAAAATATAAGTTTTTTCTGTGAACTTTTGTTGTGAAATTTATTAATGATCCCATGAGACAGGTGAAGTATGTGAATAATCTAAAACTGTTTAGAGTTATTATCTGGGAATTTCCCTACGTTTGGGAACGTGATTTTCAAACAACGAATTGAGACTTTTCACTTGTATTAAGTTAAAGTAGCCATTGTTTTCAAACCCATGTATGTTTTTTTTGCAACCAAAAATGCTGACAATCCGTTTTCCATGCTTGTTAAGTCAATTTCTGATAATAGTATTATTAGTCATACAATGCTTTAGGGTTTTGATTTCATACAATCTGCATTCCCCCTTTTTTTTTTCACGAATTATTTTTTTTCCAAAAAAATGTCGATGTTCCTACAGTGTCTGAATTCATTTTGTAAATTTCTTTTTTACATTCTGTCTGTAATTATTTATTTATTTATTTATTTATTTATACACCCATTATAATAGAAATGGAGAAGGTTTCATTTCTATTAATTCATTAAGCTGTGTGTTTAAAATTTTTTATCAACAGGATCAGAATACTTATGAATTATAGATACTGCAATTGTTTTTCGAACAAGTGAAAGTAGTGGAACAGACAAAATGTTACTTTCACTTTTATTTGAAGAAGTTTATCTTTCTTCTTATTTTTTTCATCTTTCGGTAAATTTTTCACATCTGTCATAGTTTTTGGTTTCATTTTGCCAAATTCATGATTGAGAAGATTGTTAATATGGTGTGCAAGTGGGAAATGTTATGTATGTTATAGTACTTATACAGAGGAGATTCGTTTGGATTATGCCAATGTCTAATATTTCTATGTACAATATTCCTTTCAGCATCTTATAATGTTTTAGTCAACATTGACTTTGATGGACTTTGTGAAGAATGTTTCTGTGTACATAACACATAAGTTTTTGTAGTTCTAACTCAATCTTTGGTTTCATTTTGCCAAATTCATGATTGAGAAGATTGTTAATATGGTGTGCAAGTGGGAAATGTTATGTATGTTATAGTACTTATACAGAGGAGATTCGTTTGGATTATGCCAATGTCTAATATTTCTATGTACAATATTCCTTTCAGCATCTTATAATGTTTTAGTCAACATTGACTTTGATGGACTTTGTGAAGAATGTTTCTGTGTACATAACACATAAGTTTTTGTAGTTCTAACTCAATCTAGGAAAATTATCTTTACCCTTCAACCAACATTTTTGATAATAATAATCTGCTGAACGACCAGTCGAAAGGATTATGTTATGTTAAGAAACTTAACTAAGACATGTCTCTAATCCGTCTTAAAAGAATCTGAGGATGTCTTAATTACATTCAGTTGTATTGTTCTACTATCTTTCATTTATTTTGCACTTCTGATTATAAGAAAACATTAAAACGTCTACATGAAATATCTATATTACAGTTTTACTTATTTTTTATTAAAAAGTAATCTCGAAAGTTGATGACATATACTAAATAAACATCCAGTAAGTTCGATGATTGTTTTGTTAAGCACAGTTAAAATAGATTGACTTTTGTTATGAAAAAAAATATCAAAAAGCATGGCTCCTTTAATCTTCATGAATACTTTAAGCAATGTGGCCATGATGTCATTTTATTCAAGATATATGTTTTGAAGCTTTTCTTTATACAATCATTAGATTTTAATTTAAAAGTCTCATATTGTCGAATTGATTGTCAGGCAAAAGAAAGAGAAGGTTAGTTGTCATATGGAAGAAAGGATTCAATGATAATGCTTCATATAAACCATCGTTAACATTTTATGATTGACAGGTTTTTTTAGTAGAGATGATTTTTTTATTGGTCTCATTTCGTTAAAATTGCGTCTATTCACTTTGATAATGTTTCCAAAAGAATTCAAACATTGCTGTTTGATACCGTTTAATTAAAAGATCCTGAATAGATTTTTTTTATATGTATGAATGTTTTGTCATATTAGCCAGCTTCTGTTATTTTCTTTAATAAAAGTTTTTTTGTTTTTTTTTATGTTACTCAATGATATGTTTTGATGTTGGCTTTGTAAAGAACACTCATAATCTCTGTTTACTTTCCTTGTTTTGATTATCAATTTCGGTCATCAAAGTTTGTTTCAAGTAACCTTTATCTCTTCTACTACAACATCTCTATAATATGGTGCTTGAATGTTTTGCATAGTTTTATTGAAAGATTCTCTTTTATTTTTGGAAAGGATTGTTTGCAAATTTCAATGCCAAGGTTTAAATTTGCATGAATACTCTCATGCTTTACATGCGGAGTTGTGTTTTGTAACTAATTTTTTCAGTTTATCATTCCACTAATTGCTGTATTAATGAACATGCTGTATGATGATATAAATTTAACGTCTGTTTTTTGACAATTTAACTGGCATAATGATTTTAAGGATTGAAAAAGGTGATTAGTTTGTCGACAGCAATAAACGAAGTGTTGAAGTGTCGAAAATGTAAATTTATGAAATTGGAAAGAAAATAAACTATAAAATCCTAGTATGTAAAAGTAAAAAATTTTATGATGAATGATAAATTTCCAGTACGATTGTGGCAAAGATTTCTGTTTGAGAATTCAATTTTAATTGTGCAAAGTTAATGAATCCTGTAAACTCTTGTTCATTATTATCATCCTATCTTGCAACAAACATAATAATGTTAATCAACCACAGCATACTATTATTTTTGACTGTGTGATATTGAAATCTCATTTCTCTTATTATAAATGTTATATAGAGACTATATAAATTCAGACATGGTCGGTTATTTTCCAATCGTTATCTTTCAAACGGTAGCAATAAAAGTTGCTTTTTAATTACCTCTTTATACAACTAAACTGCCAGTTTAAATGAATAAATCTAATATATTCAAAATTCTTTTATTTTTGTGATTCTAATGTAAATGGTTGTAACAATGGTTTCTTGTTAATGTCAAACCAAATTTATATTAATGGATTTTTAGTGTAGTTTTGACTTATGGTATAAGCAATGTTTATGTTGAATGTTAGAATTAGTTTACTAAGTAGCCTGCTTAAAACTGTACATGTGTGTTGTTTTGATTAACTTTTGAATCAGTAAACTAAAAGTTAATACTTTCACTTTGTTTTTTCTCATATTATTGCAATACTTCTTGCAGTATTATATCTGTTAAACATCCTGAAAGTCAACTAAATTCCAGCTTTCAACAATTTTTAATCTGAATTAAGACAAAATGTAAAGTTGTCTGATAAACATAATTTTGAGTTTCAGACATACTGTATTTGTACGGAACACCAATGACGTTTAATTATTATATTTTTTTGTTTATAAATCAAGATTTCTTATGAGTAGTAAAACAATGGGTGAATATTTTTTTTTAAATAAATCTAATTTGTATGAAAATAAAATGTGATATAGAATGTATACATTTCTTTTAGTGAAAAATGCGACGTCGAAATGCATCAACTGGACGACAGCTGTACTTAATGGAAGGCAACGTATGTTATATATTTATACTTTATATTTTGTTTCTAATAGATTATAGTTAACAAGGTCACAATACGAACTTCGGGTTTTAATGATAAATGTGATTTTATGCACAGCTTCTATCTCTCTTAATCGATAATGTGTGGTTAGTGACTGATACTACAATCTGAGTAACTGAGATCCGGTTAGTTTGTTGGAATGTTGTCTTTAGTTCAGGTTACAAAATTCTGAAAACATAATAAAAATATTTACTCCAACATCAACAAGTTATTTTCTATTTGGTATGTCAAATACATTTGGACACATTACATGTGAAACATTTTCGTCATATGGTTGAAATGTTATGAAAAGAAAAGACTTTTCATAAGTGATTGACATGTTCAAATAGTTCTTCAAATTAATGTTTTCAAATTATTTTGTAGAGTGATATGCGTGTCAAGCTGGAATACCAGGGGGAACGAAGGTAGGGACATTATTTAAAAACATCCTCTCAGTATGAGACTAATAACACTTTTATTTGTTCGTGGTCACACTTATTTCTAGTAGCACACTAATGGATAGGTGTTTTTAATATTGCTGAATTAAATTATATTTTAGGATATTACCTATTGTACGGCCAGTCATGATTGAACAGCTTCAAACAAAAATCAAAAGTACATTTGGTGAAGATCTCGGAATAAACTTTGAAAATGGAGAGGTAAGTGTGTGCATACTCTACGTCAAACGATAACATATCATTCCAAACACTTGCGCATGATATAAATGCCAGTGTCAATTGCAGGCTAGTAATGCTGTTTAGTCTAGGTGAAACTGCCAATTTGAAAGGACTTTACCTTCAGGGGCAAAACTTTATAAATAAAGTTTTAAAAAAGAACGTATTGTCTCTTCCAATTTTCCTTCTTTAACCAAACAAAATTAAGAGACTTTCCTACTAAAAGAATGAGTGCTTTAAAATTGTTATTGCTTTAGACATTATTTAAGACTCCACATTAAATATTTTATAAATCTTTCTGAAAGTCTTTTTATTTTTATTTTTGTTTACCGACAACAAAATATGTTTATAATCATTTCATATTGGATGGTTTCAGAGAGAGATAGAGAAAGACAGATAAATAGAGAGATATCGTGTGTACTTACTTCATAGCTTAGTTTTTACATGGTCAATTTCAAATTCATATTTTTTATGAAAGTGTGTGATGGAATTCGATTGTCTTATGTAAGTGAGCATATTCTTTTAGGCATACATACCAATTACAAGCCAATCAGATCTCGATAAAGCAATTGCTCTCCTCGATCAAAGTCCTCACTTAACCAGCCTACGTTTAACACTCACTACGAAAACTATCACCTCGGATTTTAACTTCCATAACCCATGGATGTATGAGGATCTGCATAATGGCCTTCTACCCGATCACCCAGTCACTCAATCTGAAGAGAAAATACTGAAGAGGAAGTCTGGTGAAGATGAAAATGTTGCTCATTACGTAAGATTATCTATTCTACCATATTCTTATATTATTGGAGTTTGGAATGGTAAAGTTTCTGGAGTTCCTTTGTTCCAGAAATTTTGTAAATTGAGCAAATCTCTGATCTGTCTGTTTAGAAATTTAAAGCTTTCCAAACTCGTGTAATCTCTTTGTGTTTTCTAGAATTTACCTTTTACTTTGAACTACCAAAATTGCCCGGTAGATTTTCTTTTCCCAATAAACTGTACATGCAGAATTACTTAAGAATTTACAAATCTGATTGGCTTAAAACTAATATCATTAAAATTTTCCCTAAAGTCGCTTTAAATCGAAACCAACCAGCTCAGTGCGTATATCTCACTCTCCCACACAAATTTGATTAAAGGAGATTTACATTTAATCCTTCAGTAGATATTTCTGCAACTGAAATTCAGGGCATAGCTATCACGTGACATCAATACGCCACAAGTATTTAAAGCTCGCATGATTCGTGTCGTACCCCATTTAACGATTTTGAAATCGATCCAACGGAAAAAAATAGTCTGCATAAAACCTTGACGAGGGAATGTCTCAGTCTGTGCACATTTTTCAGAATTAATCGCACTCTCTAACCATAGATATAATAATTAAATGGATTATTGATGTATATCTACTTTGCTATTATACTATTTTGGTTTATTCTTTAGAGAAGTCGACCAATTCCTATAAGGTAAGTTTTATCCTCATTGTCATCTTTTAAATGATGTTCTTTGAGAATTATCTTTTCAATAAAACGTATTCAGTCAGAGGTTATGACGTTTAAAAGAAAATATAAAATCTAATAATTTCATATGGTTAGAGGTACCATTGTTTGTTAAAGTGCTCTCGAAACATAATTCGTTTATATAAATTAGAAAACTGGTAGCTTGCTCCTAGAATAACTTTATGAGTCATTCGTTCGAAACTTTCGACCTGTTTCATGACGTATACAAGAGATTTCTGTTTTACAATGATTTTGGTGAATTAATTACTCGCTGGTAATTGGATTTTAAAGGAAGTCTTAAATAAGACGTAGGAAGCATTAATGAAACTTTGTTTTGTTTTTAAAATGGTGAATGTTTTTTTGTATTCTGAAGAAATTTCTTTACATCGATTAGTGAGTGGATATTTTTTAATGGTTTGACAATGTTGTTTTTACCAGTGGAGCAGTATTTGAAAAAAAGGTATGACAAGATTTCCGAACAAAATCTCAATCACCACGTGCTTTCCAATTAGACGGGCACACACGTTTTTTTTTTATATAAGAACAAAGTATATAAGAATATAAGGTTTCGAAGGTCTAAAAGTTAAGAACAACATTCGACGCTTAGGAACGTTTATATATTTTATATTTTACAAGAAAACATCATTATAATAGTTAAACACAAGAAAGAAACTTCATTAAAACGAGAAATGTCAACCAAATTCGTTGAATTTCGAATTTTAGATATTGAATAGTGTATAAATTAAAAGCATATTAAGAACCATTTCGTTGGAGTTTGATTTGATTATCTGATCTATAACTGTTATTCTATGTTAAGTTCCTACGGAATTTTATTAAATAAACTCTCCTCCTTCCATGTTATTATTACCTGACATTTATATTTTCACAGCCTTAAGGTCATAGTGCATGCTGTTTTAGTTGATGTTTCACTTTATAAATCTGGACACTTTTTCTCAATTATCTTGAAAATATCACTACTGAGTAGATAACTCGTAATTTTATTCAATGTGCAAGCCATCATCTTTCAAACCTGTTCTTTTCCATTCTTGACATCAGCTGATTATTTTCATTTCGATTTCAGCAGATCACGTTCCAATCCGGAAGAAATACCTAGTTCCCCTGAAAATGACCTTATGCCACCTCCACGATCAAAATCTATGTTTATCCCCAAGAGTGATGCTGACCTGTATGGTCATTCCCCTCCACCTGGACATCATCCTATGGAATCAAGCCTAATTCATAACCATCACGAAGTGCAGGTGATTTAGCCAAGATTCTATTTTACACAATTTTATTTTCAGTGCTTTTGGATGTTTGAGTCTTTAATTTATATACTGTGCTATTTAGAATAATGGTGGAATATTTATACCAGAAGACAATAGCGATGCTCGATCTCATCATGGCAGATTAAATCATCATGAATTTACCAGACCAGATGAGGTAACATTCTGTTTGTTTTTCTGGAGTAGTTTACACGCATTGAAAGAAAATCTACAAGGTAATTGTTTTCAATATTTTCACTCAGGTGCCTTACGTGTTCGATCCTTTATCGCCAAGAGAAGTAAGTAGCGTCTATTTCTAACATTAACTGTCTGCCATTCGGAAACCCGTTATTTCCATCACTAATCGACTGTCGTTCCGAAACGTGACGATACTGTATATTCTCTTTAGACTGACCTTTCTTTTGATAATGGCGACCCTCTCATGCGAATAGTATCGGTATGTTATGAACAGCTCTGTTTAAGAGTGTTTTTTTCCTCGTTCAGTTTTGAATTGCTGCTTATTTAACTTGTGACTTTCATGGGGAGGGTGGCTTTCAAGTAGGGCGCTAATTAAAAAATCCCACTAATCAGGTTTTTTTCGTGTTTTTTTTTCGTGTTTATTTCGTTATTCTTTAATGGATCAGTATTCCTATTGAACTTTCAATCCAATTTAAAAAAAGTTATTACTTCGAAAGAAGGCGTTTATTAAAGCCGAGCACTATTTCAGATTTTGAGGGTTTTCCTTTCTGTTATAGCAACGTAAATTCAAAGAAAGTTTTGACAGTTTATTTGGTTCATCGCCTCTGTCAGCCAGTCATATGTCTATTGAAAGGTAAATAAACATTCGTCTGTACAATCGAGAGTCTTTCTAATTTGGAGATAACCCAATTTTTTATTTTCTTTAGTGAGGATCATACCATCTACCGCGAGAAATACAACGCCCATGGTGAACGAAGGCGACCGCTCAGTGATTTGATACCTGATACTGTCACCTTATTCGAATACGATTCCGGTAAATATCGGGATATCTTACATTTTTCCCTTTAATTTTAATTCAATTAATTTCATTTTATTTAATTTTTGGAATTTTATGACGCTCTTTGTTTTTTTGTATTCAGATGGAAACAATAGTATGAAATCGAAAATCCGACATCGTTCTGCTTGGAACCTGACAAATGATTCAGTTGACCGTAAGTTGAAAAAGAATGTCATTTTTCTTGATACACTTTCCTAGAGTTTCAGTTAAAGTAGCTTACTGCACCTCCAATTGAACTTTTGCTTATGGAATGGACCCTAATAAACGACCAATCACATTGCCACTCATGAGCGTCTTTTTTAAAAAGCGTTTTTTCCTTCATATTTTTTCCTTTTATTAAAACGAGTCATCTCCCTTTGAATAGAATAGATAGAAGTCATTGTTAGAATTCCATCACCTTCAATAACCCTCTTCTGCAATTTTTTACCAGACGCGACAACATACCGATGGATGGACCGTCATCGTTTCATTCCGATTAAAAGAACGACGTCGAACAGTAGCATCGGTCAAAGTAGCAATAGCAGTGGTCTCGTCCCAGACTACGATGATTGGCGGAATAACAGAGACCTAACTGATCGTGTACATAAACTAGGCATTAACACAAACATAAATTTCCGATGGAAACAAATACGTCAAGTAGGAGCCGGAGCATTTGGAACGGTAAGGCGTTTGTCACGAGTTCATCGGAGAGAAATCTTCTCACTTTAATGTTTCCGTGTAAAGTTTTCTAAAAGTGTTTGAATGAACGAGGCATAACTTGACCTTAACCTCACCCTCACCTAAAACAAACAAACAAACAAACAAACAAACAAACATAAACTTAGGTGAGTAGAGATTGTTAGATGAACAGTAGGGTTAGGTGTTTCTGGACAGCTGGGTTAAATAGTTTAACATGATTCGACTTTTAAGTAGTAACGATTATACGTGCTTGTTTTTGTTTACATTTTAGGTCCATCTTTGTGTAGATTTAGATACTGGTAAAGAAATGGCCATGAAATGCGTTGAAACGGGAATCATTAATTCTGCTACGTTAAAAGAAGTGGAAGTTTTACAACGTGAAATCGAACTTTACAAAACGCTAAAACACGAGAGAATCGTGGAATATTTCGGTACTATACAAGATCATAAATCCATTTCTATTTTCATGGAGTATATGGAAGGGGTAAGAAAGTTACTTGGTTTTTTTCTGCCCATGTAGACAGTTATAGCCATTCAATATTTCTATTTCAAGCTATAGCTATTAGTCTAAACTAAGTAATCTTTGTGGTTGAAAGCTGCTGGATCGAAGGAATATCATGGAGTGGACATTTAGAAAGGAATATCATGGAGTGGAGATTTAGAGATCTTTCTGTTTTCGGACTTTTCGTTTGTTCTGTTTTCCCACGAAAATCTTGAACCATCCTCAAAACATGGCAGATATATTTTATGAGAATTTCTCGTGAGGCAAAAGCATAGAAGTGCGTTTGTTTGGCTGTTTGACGGTGTTAAGATGAACTTGAAATATATTTTTTATCTTTTTATTACCAGTAATTAAAGGAAAACCAATTTGAATTTTGTTGCTCATTTATTTCAAGTTTGTTTTTGTTTCCGTTCCCTTAAATTTTTTTCCTCAGTGTGTTAACGTTAGGATTAATTTTTAGGGTTCAATCCATGATAAAATATCACTTTATGGAGCATTCTCTGAAAGGGAAGTAAGCAAATATTGTCGCCAAATATTAGAGGGAATCGCGTATCTCCATAATAAAAACATCATTCACAGAGATATTAAAGGTGAATTATTTTGTGCCTTGTTTTACGCTTTTGTTTTGACTTTGTGTATATTTTTCATGTTTACGTTACACGTAAGTTACTTGGATTTCAGGTGCAAATATTTTACTCGATCTATCCGACAATTGCAAGTTAGCTGATTTTGGTGCATCAAGACAAATTCAGGTAAAACATTTTTCTTTTTTTCTTCGTTTTTGGAATTAAGAATTTCTATTGGGTGAATTTATTTTGTAAATCTTATGTTGTTTAGACCATACGATCAAAGACTGGATGCAAATCGGTTCACGGAACGCCGTACTGGATGAGTCCGGAAGTAATTAACGGCGAAGGATACGGACGAAAAGCGGACATTTGGTATGAACTCTAATTCAGTCATGTTTTGTATTGTTCAACTGATTGCTTTGCGTATTTTGTGAAATTTTTATCTTTTTTATTTCATTAGGTCATTAGGTTGTACAGCGCTTGAAATGCTTACGACCAAACCACCTTGGTATACATATGAACCTATGGCAGCGTTATTTAAGATAGCAACCCAACCTACTCGTCCCCACTTACCACCTGGTATATTAACAAGTTGTCGCCAATTTGTTGAAGTTTGCTTTTGCAGGTAACAGGCTTTCTTTCATTTACGTAGATAAACTCTTTTATGTCAGTACTGAAATTTGTCAAAGAAATCAGAATCACAAGCACTGGAGAAACACCTGGCATCACTAAATGGTCGAAAAACATCACGCATGCGCATCCTTTATCTGTATCTATTTAAGAATCTACAGTTGCGTAAGTTTGGCAAAAAAATATCCAGTTCTCGTACCAATCCTATATTTCTTGTGAAACAAAACCACCGTGTAAACCCATCCTTAATGAGACGTTACAACAAAAAGCAGAAAATGTATCGTCTTTATGTGTTTCATAAGCATTATTTACGATTTACTTTTTACGATTTATTGTTTACGATTTACTGTTTACGATTTATTGTCTACCTGGTTTTATTTTGTATATAGGGAACCAGAGTCAAGACCTAGTGCTAACGAACTTCTTAATCACGCGTATTTAATAAAAAGCTAATACCTGTGATAATACGAGCTGGGACTTGTGACAGCGTGAGGCGGGACTTGTGACAACATGAGATGTAGCGACCAAACGGTATACCTACATATGTTATTGGTATTGTGAATATATTCCGAAAATCTATGCCGTCATCAGAATATGTTTTCCCAAGATGTTATTCAACACAACGAAGATTCCATACCAGTGAATCCAAGCTGGCACACAGATATTCGCTGGGAGGCTAACCTTTAGTGCAAACGATTACTTGTGTGTTTTTTAAGCATATCGTGGTAGATTACGTTGTCTCATTGTTATCGAAGGCGATACGACTTGAACTCGATAAATTTGCTACAAGATGATGTATTATAATGAACAGTCGGCTGCCATTGTGTTGCATTCAAAAAACAGAAAAATCTGTTTTGACTGGACGAAATTCAGTGAATAAAAAGTATTTTTGATATGGAAAAAAAAAATATGACATTAGGGAACAAGATTTTTTTTCTTGGATATTATAATTGGTTTCTAAAAACTAGTTTAACAAAATTATTGACACTAAAACATTACATTCATGTTTGTTTACATGAGATTTTTTTTATTTGACCGATCATGAGATTTTTTATCAAATATTTACTTTTTCCTATTTCTTTTATTGGCTTGTGTTTTAAACCGTTTTGTTTTGCAATTTTTTTTCCTGAATGTTAGATTTTCACATAGTTTTCTAACCAGCCTCTGTTCTGTGTGGGAATTGCTTTTAACGTAGCTAGCCTGGTGAACGGTGTTTGGAGGTCGGATCACTTATCTCTTGTGAGAACTGAATTTACTTCCCATATTTTCAAAAAATCCAAATGCCCACTCGAACTCTTTTTTTTTCCTGGCATTTGTGGTGGTTTCATATTATACAGATATTCAACGAGAGGAGCAGATATTCATATCGTGCCATTATTGCTCGTCTTTATTGTTTGTAGTTAGATGCTCTTCTTCGTTGTGTGCTCATCTGGTGTCAAATTTAGAAACATTTCTGTTGTGTTCATACAATTTGTTGTAAAAATGTACATATATGTATATGCATGTAAAGTTTATTTTCATGTTAAAGAAAGACTTCGAAGATATGACCTATATTTTTTATACTTCTACACAAGAAGAAACTGTATCATAACAGTTAAGTGTCCGGGGGTCAAATTATATGTATATACCCACACATGATTTGTTATGCAAGTCTACCTAACGCTTTAACCAAACCACCTAGGAACTATGCAGGAATCTCACAACTCCTTTACCTTACAGTCCATTTTTATTTTTATTATTATTATTATTATTATTATTATTATTATTATTATTATTATTATTATTATTATTATTATCTGCGCATATATTGGTTTCGTCGAATCCTGGGATCCTGAAAACATTACAAAAATGACGTCACAGTAAAAATCGTGACATTTCACACGAAGTCATCTTGCAGCCCGAACATTTTTTTTCGTGTGGTTTAATGTTATTGTTGATTCGTAAATCAAAAAGCAATTCGGGTAAAATTTGGACTAACTTTCGAAAGTTCTTCAATTTTCATAAGAATTTGAATTGTTTAGAACAATTCAATTGTGCTGGTATCGAATTTGAGTGAAAGTGCTTCAATTTTAATGAAAATTTGCATGCAGGATCAGGGATCTTTCGGTTTCCGCTGACGTCATTAAAGAAGATACCGAAGAAGATTGAGTAGACTATCCCATATTATATCCTGTTTCGGCGCAGGAAACAAAATGTGATGGAGCTGTGGACCACAAGCAGCTTTTCGTACTTTTTTCGGTTAAAAACATTTGCAGATAATAATTTTCCAACTTAATGCGGGCAGATTTCAAGACGGAAGTCTACTTTAATTTATTCAAATAGCGTTATACGCGAGGTGTTTGAAATGCAAATGTTTCGTCGTGTCTCCAAAAAATAGCCTGTACGCCCATGTATCTCCAAATCACAGTCTAAATTATTTAGCCTTGGCTTTATGTATGCATTCTGATACTAAGTAAGGCGATCGATATGCAGTTTAGAATTCAAGGTTAGGCATTCACTAAGGAAAAAAGATGGCAAAGCGAAACCAGAAATTGAATGTTCTTTGCTTTTTTAAAAGCTTTTCTTATGAAATGAATCCAGTACAGTAGGGTTTTTTTTTATAAAAGACGCTCGTTTAGCTATCATTTGTGGCGACTATGTATCAATGAAGGACAGAAAGAAAAAGTTTTGTGATTTTCATACAGCTATCTATCTACTAGCTATATATATGCACACACACCACACCACACCACACCACACCACACCACACCACACCACACCACACCATGCACACCACACCACACCACGCACACCACACACCAACCACACCACAACACAAGATGATGAAATATTCATTAATTTGAGAGGACCACATTCATTTTTTTACCAGCAAAATCATTTGCTGAAAAAATATAATTGTACGTATACTTAGTATAGGACAGCCCTTTGTTGGGGGAGGGGGTAAGGAGACAACAGAACTAGAAGATGATAGATCAATGTTTAAATATTACAAAGAATTTCGTAACAACAAGTTAGTAACAACATCAGTGCCAATTAGGATTACGATCTGGATCTTACCAGGGTTGTTGTAACAGAACCATAAAATAGTTTAAGAAGACGATCCCAACAAAGACACAATGGATAGAGAATTGAACGCATCATGTATGTCTTAGTCATTAATAAATCCCCCAAAATAAATCCCCCAAAATAAATCCCCCAAAATAAATGTTCGCAAAATTTTATTCATTAATTAATATCCAAAAGTAAATGTTCGCGAAATCTTAAGGTAACATAAAATTTGTATATACACCAAAATATTTTGCGTTTTCATGTTTAAAATTAACCAACAGGCTGGGATTTTTTACACAAGTGGCCTTTTAACTAAACAATGACAATAATAAAACAACTAATTGTGTCAGTGTATAAAATTGAAAATTGTTCATGCAGCCCCTTAAGTGGGGTGGCCCTCTTTTCATTTCATAACATTATTTATTTTATATATTTCATAAAGATTTTTAATGTCAGTGAGATCTCGGCTAAGTAAGCAAGGCTAAACCATTCCAGCTCTCCTCTATATGAATTTATACTTCTTTCAGTGAATATATATTCAGGACACATATGGTCATTATAGTCATAACATATATAAATGACGTAACATGACGTGTTTACTATAAGCGGAACAAGAAATCGCTTTAACTCAAACGAATGTCTTATTTTGGCCAAATTTGACTTAAAAGGAGCCTCGCTTGAGCTGAACTATTTTCCCTATTTCCCTTCGAGGTTTCAGTAACCCGAATTTGATTGTACTTTTTATTTCTAATTTTACTCATTTCTTTGTTTTGATACAAGCACAGAGAATCCCTGGGATGCAAGTTGTTTAGTATGTACCACTGATTTAAGCCAGAATGCAAACGCAAGAGTTATGTATGTTTGGGAGCAAGCGAACTACATTTTTCTATGGTGATAAGGTAATATCATTAAAACATAAATATGGAAATTCTGCGCATGCTTCCGACTGTTGTGTTAGTGTCATGTCTGAACCAGTTTAAGTTACAACATAAATTTTATTTAAACCCCTAACGTATAGAGCCTCCTTCACACAATTTGTATAAATGCACAGCATTTCTTGTTTAAAGTTGACAAAGAAATATATTAAGTCCACAAAATCATCATTGGTATCTCACTAGTGGTGAAAACTTTAAGCTACACCACACTTTAATATACGGTTGGAAGTGTGCTCAAACCTTACCTGTGTTTGAGGTGTGAAAAGGGGTTTATGCAAATAATGCTCGGTCTCGTCCATAATAGCATTGTTCTTTAAATCATGAGGGACATACATGGCTACGTGTAAAAGACAACAACAATCAATACAAAATAATCCTATCATAACTTAGATGAAAAACGATCAAGAAAGCGTTTAGTAATTATAATAAAAAAAAGTTCTAACATCTATAATATAGTCTTCAACCGAAATTCGACCAATCACACGAGAGAGAGGATGATTAAGGAACAAATCATCTTCTATGGCCATTCGCGTGTCAAGTGTCAAATCTATGCAATTAAATTGCACCATTAAAATATGATAGCCTCAAGAACTTGCCGAATATAAAAAAACTCCGCAACCTTTCACCTCGTTTCCAATTTAGTGCTAATTATAACGTAGAACGTTGTATAACATTTTCCGTCGTTTCTTTGGCACACGTCAACATTATTCAGCTTGAAAACGCGGCAAAGGTTATTATGACGTAGTTTTCGAAACTATATGCATTAACTGTACAGATATATCTATGATCATCTATATATTTATTTACGCAGTGGTTTCCATGGTGATAATCACTGGCCTCGTAATCATGTCACACATATTTAAATATCCACTTTTACTTCAAAAAAGTGATAAACACAACAAAGGCGTAAAAGGCGTAAACGTTAAATTTGATTTTCCGTCAAATCTATCCAGCTTCAGATAAAACATTCTCAAAGCTTTTAACGAAAAACGCCCTTAACGTCAGGTTAAAAATTACTGTTAATGGCGCTCACACTGGTCCCTGACACGTAATAGGTTAACGCCCAACGTTCATGGGGGGAGGGAATTCAATTCAACGCCCAACAAGTAACCTTGAAAGATGTAAAAAAAAAGATGTTTTTTAGTGTATAATATAATATATATATAAAAAAAACAGGTAATAAAAAAAGGGGACCAAATGAAATCTTAAAATGGGAATCGGAAAACAATAATATATAGAAGGACTAAAAAAAATCTTGAAAATAAGAAATTCTGAACAAGTTAAAAAATAAAACACAACAAGTAATCCTCAGAACTTAATCCATTTTCATGAGATGAAAAATGTTTTCCAATTAAACGTTCCACTTGTGTTCCCTACGATATCCCGTTCCAACAAAGTATCACTATTTTTTACGTATCGTAAATCCTCTAACAAATGCCCGGAGCGTTTATTCAATTTTCCGAGAGATTTTAGGGGGCGTTTATTAGAGTGAGGCATTTATAAAATATTTTTGACTTTTAGGGGGCGTTTATTAGAGGCGTTAAAAAGAAAGGAGGATTTGCGGTATTTTGTGGAAAACCTGATCTCAGAATTTAGAAATTCTTCAAAGTTATATTGGGATAATCTGGTCTTAACTGCATGTTTTTAAAAAAAATTACAGAATAATTAACAGAAATCGTACAAAACAAAAACAATAAGTAAATCAAATAAAAAATATTATATTGTGTTAAATTATCTTAAAAGAGCAGAATTTCTGGCTAAACACAACCAGCATTTGTTATCAGTCATGCAACGTCTTTGGAATTCTACTTTCGTATTCATAACCAGCTCTCGTCAACAAGGCAAGTTTATGTCTGACGCAGTGCTTCAACCCACATATGAACATACCGGATAATTCACAAATCCGAACACATTGAATTCAATTAAGGCGGAAAAGGTGACAAACATCAAATATAACATAATAAATATTCCGCCCAGTTTTTTGTTCAAACGCCATTTATTGCAATGAATTATTAAAACCTAAAAAAATGAAAAGATAAAAACAGTAATGACGTCACCTACAGTATGTTGATAATTAAATAAAATCAAGTCAAAAAATTAAACAATTTGCATCAATCAGCATACAATTTTTATTGGAACGCGCGAATATTCGCCCAGTGGAAATCCGGCTTTAGAGACTTACCGTTAAAATAACCGATAGGAACAATAATGCAACTGAATACACCATACCACGGCTATTGATACGGACCTGTGAAACCAAGTAAAGGAACGTTAAAAACACAGACCAAGAAAGTATTCCACTTCAACTTTAAGCCTTTAATCATACACTAGGTAATAGTTTTTCGAAAATACGTCTATACCCATTCCACTAAAGCTGTTCAGTTTGATCAAATATAATATTCAATGAAACTCAACATCATTACAACCTGCCTTTTCTGCCCCTATCAATTGGTCATCTTTTATCGTTAAAAGGCAAACCTCTCATACACACATGTTTAAATAATGGAAACTTAAACCAGACCCTTACTCAGGAAAGCAGGCTGGTTATTTTCCCCATAAAAAAAAAAAGTTAACGAATAAAATTAACAATATTTTGATGATCAACTCCAGAATCCCTTCCAGGAAATTTAGTTTATTAGCAGCGTACCTTTTCCCCCATAATAGCTGATTTAATAAACCAAGGTATGGCTAAACCAACAAGAATATCAAATATATTGCTGCCTATTGAATTCGAAACAGCCATGTCACCAAGACCTAAACCATACAAAAAACAAAAATTATTTTTGACCGTTTTAACAGACTAATAGAACTTTGCGTTCTCTTTGTGTGTTTTTAATGGCGATTTGAAAGAACATTTCAAGTACAAGCTACTCTGTGAACTACACATACAGTCAGCTAACAAAAAACACAAGAACTTAATCTACGTTTATATTCATTTGGTAGACATTCTAGAGATAGGAAGAATACATGCATTAAAAATGATTTTAACTCGTAGTAAATGATCTACTTTTTTGTGTTAAACAGTTTTTCATTACCTTCTCGTGCAACAAGTAAACTCGATATAGCATCCGGTATACTCGTCCCTGCAGCAAGGAATGTGATTCCCATAATAACATCGGGTATTCCCATAGTATAGCCAATAACACAAACCTACAATTAAGTAATATACATTAGATGAAATTTTTCCACACTCAATGTATGACCAATATGAGAAACATCAGTAAAACATAAAATTTTGTCAATTTAAAAGCTGTTTTTTATCATTCTTTATCCAACATGGTTTGTATATGGATCATAAAGAAAATAGGACAACTTACCATCCATACCATGAGATACGAGAAGATCATGATCCAGAAAATAGAACATATAAAGGTTGCAATATACCATGCAGCCCACCTAAACAAAAAAAATGAGAAGATTGTAAATCACATACATGCGCAACAGACGAAATAAAGACTGACCAAGTAGAACCACATACTTTGGTTTCCGACAATCTGGTATGGTAAAATACAGAACGGTTACTAGAGGTAATGACATTGCCCAAAAAACGATTCGTACGATTGATCCCTCTAAAAAAGCCAAAGAAATTAATCATTTTTTTCAAATTACAACATGCATGATTCAAATGCAACAGAAATGCATAGTTAAAAAATGTTGATATAATATTCTGGCAGATTGGATTTAACACTGGCGACAGAAATTTCAAAATCTATAAAATTGAAGTTTTTTTCTCATGAAAATCCCTTTGACGAGCAAAAATTTAGATTGATCTTGTGTGGAATTTTATCTATTTTAAAATGGGATATCTCACAACTTCTGTAAGGGCTTACATTTTGAGATATATGCTGACACGGTCCATTAGCAGTTTAGATACAGCTTTGACTTACGTGGATAGAGGAATGGTTGTCCTTCGATTTCTGTGGATGAATCATCACCGTTATTTTCTTGTGATCGGTTAAGAAAAGAACCACCTCTGAGAACAGAAACAAAAGGTTTAACAAATCATCACCTCAATAGAATAGATCTGAACTCAAAGTTGATATAAGCATTTGTGTCATATCGTTTCACAAATGCTGACTTGAATCATGCTCTGTAAGAGATTATGTACGTTGTCAACGAAAGTAAATTGCATAAAAAAAATATTATAAATTCACCGACAAATTAAAGTGGTTTCTTACGGTCTGTCAGCATCTTCTGGGTTGTTGGATTCGTCAACAGTTAATTCATGTTTATGATCCTACAGAGGGAAAAATGATATGTAAAAGGGTGTATCTAGAAGGGTTTCAGAAAAGTTTTATTTAATACGAACCCCTCTGAAAAATGATATGTAAAAGGGTGTATCTAGAAGGGTTTCAGAAAAGTTTTATTTAATACGAACCCCTCTGAATATAACAATGAGGCATGCAGCACGAAATCTTGTGGTGGGTGAAAACTTATCAGTTAACATTATCATCATTCCCAATTCCTTCCACGTCATTTTCCTGAAAGAAAAAACAAGTTTGTATAAATATCAGGTAATGGCAGTATTTTTGGGGTTTGTCTGTACATGCACAACATATAATTTCCCTACAAACTACGACACAATTCCAAACGAATTTGACAATGCATTCCTAAAACATCAATCATCATTTTCATGACAGATCCATTGCAAAAAACATTACCTTCTTCCTTCAATTAATTCCATATCATAATCTGTATGTGTATTGACTGTATATTTCACTAAAGATATAGAAATCATTTAAATATTACCACTTCAAAACAGGACATCCAAAGGCTTCACTTCAAAACATCGATTGGTATAATGGCAGATATTTAAACAGACAAACTCATAAAAATTTCAAAATGCATTGACTAACATTTTTAAGCGAGAAATATTAAACATTGTAATAGAGCAAAATTTATTCAGCTGATGTTAACGGTTGAGCTTGGGAAAGTTTATATTTATTGTCTCTGACATTCATTCAGTGCTACCCTTTTTCTTGTCTTGTTTACCTTACACACTTCATAACTTCCCCCTACCATCTTTATTTCATTGGCCATCTCTCATATCCACCCTGTGAAGGTCACTTTATATTTCTTTACATTTTTCTCTCATACTATCCATAACAGCCAAATAGCAAGAGGCTATCTATCTATCACCCATCACATGTCCCTCCCTTGCTTTTCTCTCTCATATACTAGCCTTTTTTCTTATTTGTAAATAAAATCAATTATTTACCAGATGGTTGCTCCTTGCTGACAAGATTTGTGTCAGAATCAGCCCTTTCTCGTATGCTGGAAGCATGTTTTCGTACAGCTCTAGCATTGATTCGATCAACAATAAAAGGGTTCAATCTAAACAATGGGAAACGCTTAATCAAATATAACGATGAAAACAATCAATTATCTATTTATAAGGAAGAAAACAGAATGGTGATGAAAGTGAAACCAAGACCCTATTGTGGTAAACATTATAATAAAAATACGTCACTTACTTCATCAGTATTATATATCCTATATACAGTAAAAGCATAACTAAGCTTTCATACCTACAAAAGATAAATGAATCAACATAAAAACTGAAAAGTCAGAAAAATTCCTCATAATTGAAATGTAAATAAATTGAAACTACGTACCAAGTGACATAACCATCGTAAATAGACTAAAGAGAAGGGAGAAAAAAATTACTAAAAAGAAAGAACTATACGGGGTCAAACAATCAAATATGTCGAATCAAATATGTCCAATTCAGTATCTCGAATTCAATATGTCCAATTCAATATGTGGAAATCAGTATGTTGAATTCAATATGTCCAATTCAGTATGTAGAATTCAATATGTCGAATTCAATATGTTGAATTTGAAAAATTTGTGATACATATAATAATACTTTCGACAAAATTTAAAAAGTTGAATATGACCAACTTCTAAAATGTTGAATTCTACATGCTGAATTTAATAATTTGAATTGAAAATTGGCTGATACCCGATTAAACCAGTGGAATTCGACAAATTTGATTTGTGTAGCGCTCTACAGGTTGTTAAATAATCTCACCCAAATAAGTGCTGCAATTGCAACAGTGTAGTAAAGGGAATCTCGAAATAATGGCCACCATGTCAGTCGTATAACCTGATAAATCCACAAAGAATTAGGATTAGAAATTCAAACAGTTTTAATACAATTAGGATTGTAAATGTTTGAACCAACTCACCTGACCAGCAAATAGGGCACACAATGAAATTATGATAAGGATATTAAATACAGCTGAACCAACAATAGTGCCTACACCAACATCTCCTTTAGCAATAAAAACTCCTATGAAATAATGATTACATAGAAATATAAGCTTATCTTCATTATCTAAAGTTAAGGCACTCTCTTGCTCTGTATTTTCATTAAAAAATCGTTGACCAAGGGACCTTACATCAACATAGTAAATCATAGAAAATAATAAGAAGAAGAATTATGAAACATTTATGCAGTTGAAAATAAGCATATAATGAAAACAAAATGTAACCTGAAAAAGATAAAATTGACTACCTATAATTGATGTAAACAACTCAGGAGCGGAACTCCCAGCAGCCATGAAAGTTGCTCCTGCTACATCTTCAGATAAATTTAATCTCTAAACGGATTATTTGAAGATTATAATTATGAAACTTATATCACAAATTGGATTATTCAAAGTAGATAGAAGGACGAACAAACAAATACAGGGTTTCCACAAAACTTGCTGAGAAAGTTTTCTGACTTTTTCTGTTCCGTTTTGCTAATTTTCCATGGTGTTTTTTTGAATTTCCCATAACTTTACCTGTTCAAAGTGGTACCTTCAAGTCTAACAATTAATTGAAGCTAGTACACCAGTTACAGAGCTACATAATGAACTTCATATAAACAAATATAACCAGGGTTCACAATACACTTTGTCAAAGTAAAAATGGCAGGACACAAAAAAGGAAACAAGTAAAAAAACCAAAAACTTCCTTATTCTTCTGGAAACCCTGTAGTAATCTCATTCACATCAACACCCCAAAACAGAATATTCGGGAATATTACAAACTGCTGGAGATTGTTTCAGTTAGATCAATCATCTTTTAGAGATTATTATCAGTCCTAAATGATAATTGTTGAGTTTACCTCACAGATTTTATCCAAAGCAGAGATAAAGTAATCATCACATACAAATGCTAATGCGATAAACATATAAACAGCCTATAAGAGAAAATAAGAAATGACACTCAATTAACAGTCCACAAAGATACATCTAGAACTGAATGGAACTTGTTGAAGAGATCTTTAAGAAAAAATCAAAGAATCAAAGATAATTCCTCTTCCTCTTTTTTCAACAAGATTTAAGCAATTTAATGAAAAGCAAAACAAAATTAACGACCCACTGCATTATGTTTGGGCGACTAGAATCTGTAAAAAGGGCTCTACAAAATACTGGTAACAGTTCATTACAAACCATAAAGGCATGAAGAAGAACAGCTCCATGTCGTCGCTGAGCTTGTGAAAATACGTCAGCTGGGAATTCCCTTATACCTACAACAAAATAAAATTTCAATGATCTAAGTACCTATCGTAGATCTAAAAATTTGAAGCAAATGGTTCTTAAGGAAAGTCTCTTAATTTTGTTTGGTTAAAGAAGGTAAATTGGGAGAGATGTCTCGTTTCAAACTATAGTTTTTGGAGTTTTGAATGTGAATGTAAAGTGTTTTTAAATTGTTACTTAACACTCTCCTCCGTAACACTCTCCTACTGACAACAACTTTGCCCTATTTTACCAAATTCACCATGACATGTTAACAAGAAACAATACTCACTTGGTTCTGTACACCTACTTTCATTCTTCTCTGTATTATTAGCTGACAAAAGCTTACGAGACAAAAATACACGAACACCTAGAAAAAGGAGAAAAAATCACATTGCCAGGAACAAATCTTCATCAAAAAGACTATTCTAAATTAAGAAGAGAAAACTGAAAAACTTAAAATAAATATTAACAATAGTACTGTAAATCTTCTTATATTAATACTAAATCTTGCTTTTTTTCTTACCTAACTTTTAAAGAAAGAACGTTAAGTAAAAATTTTCGGGAAGTTTGTCAATGGATGTTTGTTTTTTCCGTATTAGTATAGGGAGAATCTCCCATTAGGAGAATCTCTAGCTCCATCTTATGGGTTCTTATTACTTCATGGAGTGTTGTGCCTCAAGGAAGACATCATAAAGTCGCCCGGAGGAGAACGCAATGCAATGTTTTTTGCGTTCGAAAGTTCATCAAATTTTCTCAACGTTCATTTCTTTAAAGAGAAATGAAGACGCTGCGTGTAACATTTTTTGTTTTTGTTTTAAATATTTTTTTATTCAACGCTTTAAGTTCAGTAATAAAGAATAACAACATTGATCGGTATCAGTAACTATTCTATCCGACGAGAATGTCGATGTAGACCTGTTATGTGTTATCAGTTTAGCATTTTCTACCGATGTCTATTTTTTTAATGTGTTTGAACGTAGCTTTTTCGTATCAGTTAGTTTTGACTACTATGCCGAAATGTGTAGCTAGCAGTTTATTGGGTATTTCATTGTAGTATGTGGATTGTTATTATTAAGGTATTAGGAAAACGAAGGTAGCAAGATCATTGTTATATTGTTTTGATAGTGTTTGATTGATATCTTTTTGTTTTAGATAAGAAAATTGAATAGTATAGATGAATATTAAAATCTTGGTTATATACATATATACATGGTTTTTGTATCATGATGCACAAGTGGAGTTTTGGGTTTTGACATTTCCACAATTCATAGCAGAATAAAGATTTGAAAGATAAAAATGTCTGAGAAGGTATTGTTTTTGTTAGCTTTAGTTAATAGGGAAATGTGAAGGTATTTTCTTATATTTCAGAAGTTTAATTGTGGTTAGATAAGAGTATGCATTGTTAGGTAGGAGTATACTGTCTATTGTCTCTAAAAATAGCATTCTTAGGATTTATGGTGCCACACCAAAAATCAATTTGAAGCTAGAGATGCAATAATATTATGGCTGATCGTAAAAAAAGTAAACAAAACACAACAATCGCGTGATTCAATGCGTAGCCCCTTTAAATGATCGATCCAAAATATTTATACAACAATTTTGTGTTAAATATGATATAATTCCAACATGGAACAATTTTTGTAAATACACTTATCATGGCAGTATTGCGGGTCAAAACAATTTATGGAGAAAAACTGTAAAATGTTTTTACACGCTACACTAGTACTACTATAAATATTAACCAACTTTTTTTAATTATTATTATTATTAACCGATATTATTAACAATATTTTTCATCCTTTTAATACAGATAGGTTCTTCTGATATGTGTAAAAGCCTTGTCAAGTAGGTATTTTTTTTTTCGAATGTCTTGTGGCAAGCTGTTTAAGTTAAGTAATGTAAGCAAAGGTACATCATGCAAAGCCTGGTTGAGGCAGATCTAGGTTTTGTGTTGCAGTGTTTTAAATTGTATCTATCTAGGAGTTATATATACATTCTACTTTCGCTCGTGTTGTTTTTTGCAGCACTTTCTGTAACAAAGTCAACTGGTTCTGGGTTAAGATTGAAAACATCTCAAACTCGATGGAAACGTAGACAGGAGTGAACAGATGGAACAGGTCCAGTAGGCAGGTTGATGTGAATTTTGAATTTGAAAAACCATAACTTTGATGCATTTTTTTTTTAATGCATTTTTTACGAGTTTGCTCTTTAAAGTTGCATTCTACACGCTTGGAATTAATTCAAACAGTTTTATTACACAAGGAACAGGTTGCTGGTCCTGGATTCAATTCAATATCGCCAGAAATAAGGAGTCTAAAATTACTGGTACTGTTTGCATAATAGCTTATTGGTGACGTCCATTTCCTTCTGGAGTTGGTTTGACAGATATATTTCAGTTGGAAAGGCTCCATTATTGAGTTTTCGTAGTTGGACTGGAATGTAGTTTTTTCTATTGACACAAATAATATCAATGCAACAATCAAAAGTACCTTCATGTACATTTGGTAGATATGCGGCTCTTCTCGGCAACCTTTATGTTCACTTTTACTTTCAAATTTGATCTTAACCAGGTCCAATTACTCCTGCCCCAGTTTTGATCAAGATTTGTAGCAAAAGAAGCAGAATATATATATATATATATATATATATATATATATATATTTATTTATTAACAGCAAAAGAAAATGCATCCGTTGTTGAAGAAGACTTTGCATTTTATAGTGGAACCTTTCATAGTTATTTTTAGGGACAAAATTTCAGTGGCTGTTGACTTAGACATTACTCACACAGTTAAGTTGGTTCACACCTTCACATGGCTTTTGTTTTATCAAGATCTTAAGCCTTTACTGTAGTTTTCAAGACTTTAGTAGAAATGGAACTTCTTTCCATCCAAGCTCTTGATAATTTAAGGCTAACAACAAAGTATCAAAATTGTTTTGATATTCTGCGTAAGCTTTCATGCTACATATAAGTCTTACACCAATCCTAAAAATAATAGGAGTGTGTAATGCTTATCATATGAAAAATTTCTTTAGTTTTTGTAAGGCTTAAAATTGTTATTGTAAAAGCATTCATTAATTAAAAAACCTTCATTTTTGGGCATTTCTATTGTGGTGAAAATATAGACAGGAATCATAGCCACGATCAATTTGTTACATCCGGAAAGTCACACATTCAATTGTTGAATTACCCAATAAGCAACAAGCCTATTACATTAATTCTATAATTGAAAATTTTATTGTCTGACATATTAATCAATGAAATTAAACATAACAGCAATTAAACAGTTTAATCATGGATTTTCCTGCTTCAATTTCAATGTTTTTTTATCTTTTTCAAAGTTTCTTTATAACTCTATTAATGATCATCACGTAAACACCAAATTACCAGGGCAAAAATGTGTTATCACTGATCAATTCATTATGGAAGCCATAAAAACAATTATAGTATAGCCCGAAAGAAACTTTATGTGTAATTAATTTTTGCACGAATACCCAAAACTTTTTGTGTAAAGGATTATCTGTTACACTGGTATACCGTGTAAATATTTTTCCTGTTTTATTTCTGTTTTATTTCTTAAGTTACACTCCTCTGCAATAAAATCACAAAATAGCAAACAGAAAGTAGTACTAAGAAAGAAGCTCTATGCTATAGAGCTCAGAAAACCGATTAAAAAAATGTACGGGATCGGATGTTGACGACGATATCATCAATAAAATTTTTTACTGACGTCACATAGTTCCCCTTCCCTAATGTTTTTTGTATCCATTGATTATCAAGATATTTAGGCACTTCTTCGTGAAATTAATTATCTTACGCGGAGACACAAAGTTTCTTTCGCGCTGTACTGTAGGAAAACCTAGAGTATATACATGAAAGTTTCATTTACTTATACATATTTTGTTAAGCTACTATGCAATACTCAAAATGATTACGGCATAAACTAGGTGACAATATTATATTTCGTATAAAATTAGCAAACAGGACGAAAAAACACCAAACTTCAGGACATCATAAAAGCAAAATGTATTTACCTGGTTGTATTTCATTATCAGAAGCCAACTGCTTAAGAGCGAAAGAAGAAAGTATATACAACAACGAAAGAATGGGAAACAAAATACGTCTCTTTGACATTCGTTGAAGTGGATATTTCTGTTTATAAATACTTCCCATTCTTTATAATTTTGGAAGAAAAGATCAGTATATCACATCTAAAAAGAATAAATAAACAAATTGAACAAAATGGTATATATACAGGTAAATAAAATAATATGTACCTTGACGAAAATCACACAAAGGTGCATTGTTTAAAGCAAGCTAAGCTATTATTAAGATAATTTAAAAATAATATTTTGAAGGTCAAATCTTGTTGTATCGAGTTTTTATAAATCAACACAAGTAATAACATGATAAGTAACAACTCCAGTAATTGTTTGTAGAAACATGAAAGAGTATAGTTTGTAACTGGAGCCTTTTAAGAAGAACATGAAAAATATCTTTTAACATAATATAATAATAATTGTTAAATTCCAAAAGAAAAACATTGTGTATATACATTATGTACAATAGAAAGTGTGAGTGCACCACATGTTTATAATTTACATGGAAGTCAATAATTAATGAAAAATATCATTTCACAATTTCAACAGGAAGGCTATTCCAAGCTAATCAAAATGTATTGCTTCAACTTATATTCCACAAAAAAAAAGCCATGATAATGATTACTAACCACAGACAGAGGTGTAGCCAGAGCTCAGTCAAAATTTGTGGAGGAGAGTTTTGTCATTTAAAGTAGAAAAGAAAAACATGCAAGTTACCTAATTGACAGTTGGGACTGAAAAGAAATATCATAACGTTGGACTCCACTTTTTTTGACTGACCTTGAATACTTCTATGACAGAGATTACACCAAAGCAATAGCCTGTTTGTATTTTGAAAAGTAAAAATGACAAAATGAAACTCTCAGAATTTGTTACTTTACGCACAACTCAGAGCAAAATCTAATTCTCTGTAGCAAAACACTAGTTCTGTTAAAAACAGTCATTAACTTAAATACAAACCAACTATCTTCCATTTCTGTAAGAGTAAATAACTGACAGAATGTAAAAAGACTATAGACAAGAACTAACAAATACATCACTCAGACATGAACAGACAAATATATAAATTGAGAAAAATAATTTAGAAAGGAACATTGCTTATTAAGTCATCCAAAAAAACATGTGAATGAATATAATAATAAAGATTAGATTATTTTATTTAAAATCAAATATATTTGCGATACATAACTCTGCTACTTATAATGTAAATTTACAAATGTAAATGTATGTATATACGTACACATACGTAAAGATATGTATCACAAATATATTTGATTTTAAATAAGATAATCTAATAGGCTCTACTTGTTATTAAGATTATCAAGAAAATATATTCCCAGAGGAAAATGCATGTAAAACAACACAAAAGAAATTCAAAATTATATATAGCTACTTACCAGCTATTTTAGAAGTAGTAATTAAGATTTTAAAGATTATAAGATGAAATAAGCACTATTTCAGAGAAGCTGCATTTGTAGAATATTTTCAAATAATTTGCAACCCATATAAATTCAAACAACTCTTCTAAGGAAACTGAAGTGTTGGTTAATTCTACAAAACTAAACACATTTTGTTTTTACTTTTTAAATAAAAATTGTGTATACTTCACTTCAAGTATTTCCTAATTAAATATTGATGCTACACTTAGTACCTAAACCAATTATTGTGTTTTTTATTTTGTTAGTCTTTTACCTCATTTTATGCTTTAAAAGTTTTCTCACATTGTTAATTGTAAATTGTAATTGTTAATTGTAAACTGTCAAAAATAACATAATTTTACTTTTTACACATTTTTTATATATATGCAGACTTATTAACTAAGAATGATCTAAAGCTTCAAATTAGTTATAAATTATATATTAGCAGTCAACCGGACAAACAACAACATAAGGTGCGTAATTTGGTGAAAACTTAAAATTCAAAAAATACATGTGTATTTGGCTAATTTAAAAGTAACAAAATTCCTTAGGCTTATAAAAAAAAGCATTCATAAAAACAAATAATCCAAAAAATTGTCATTAATACCTCTAACAACCACCTACTTCAACCTTTGCTTTTCAACACCACATGACCTTTGTTTTCATGCTTCTATGGAACAAACAGAACTGACGGGTCAAATGTTTAGGATGGTTTTCTCAGTTGATTGCTTTAAATTTGCTAGTAGGGGGAGGAAACATTCACTTGTAGTACTTCTTGGTATGAATAAACGGAATTAACTTTTAATAAATGTTTTGATATACTCAGTTTATTTCAGAAATTTATTATGAAAATAATAATTCACATCCACTTCACGATCCAATAACTCTCCCGACTTATAAATTTTTCGCGTTTAACCGCGGGAAAAAACGGAGCGGGAAAATAATCAAGAAGTAAACATGGTATCCTATTATACTATGTACTGATCAATGGTCATCATGGGTGCATCTAAAGAAAAGAATGAGGTTCTTCTACAACGAGGCGATGGGCTTTTAGATGCTGGTAGTTTGACACGATGTAAAAATGCAGTTTGCTTTATTTATTGTAACTTGGAAGATAGTATAAAGTAAGTTGTACTGCCTGTGGTGGGGATCTGCTGTGCACACCACACACACACGCACAACCATCAAATCTTTGATAAAGACTCTTTGATTTCTTTATTTTAAACTAATGGGCCTATTACTATTTATGACACTAACTTGACACTAACTTGTGTTTAGTGTATTTAAGGGTTAACAAATTGATTTGAAACATTTGATTGTTAAATCATCAAGAGGAGGAGAAAGAAGAGACAACTAATAAATGCGCCTCCTGACTCAACATATTTTGAGGGGGGGCTTTTATTGAGCCCTATTTCCGAGTGTGCCTGCTCCACTTAAGGTAGTTTCATATATGCTCGACACAACAACTTTAGTATCCAAGAAATGAAAAAGGAATCCTAATTTACGTTCAAAAGGATGTAAGATATGGTATGATATACAATATCAAAACAACATTAGTAATAAAAATATAAAAACACTAGTGTAGCGTGTAAAAACATTTTACAGATTTTCTCCATAAATTGTTTTTACACGCAATACTGCCATGCATGATAAGTCTGTGTATATACAAAAATTGTTGTGTCTCTCCATGTTGGAATAAAATCATATTTAACACAAATATTTTGGATCGATCATTCAAAGAATGCTATTATCCCTATTCTTCAGTGCTATTATTTGGGCTATTTAGAGATTTCTAAAGTTGTACAGTTGAACTAAAAGATTTAGAAAAAAGACAATACAACGTATACTACCTAACCAATGGATACTCCTACCTAACCACGATAAAACATCTGATATATAAGAAAATACCTTCAAATTTCCCTATTAACTAAAGCTAACAAAAACAATACCTTTTCAGACATTTTTATCTTTCAATTCTTTATTCTGCTATGAATTGTGGAAATGTCAAAACCCAAAACTCCATTTGTGCATCATGATACAAAAACCATGTAAATATGTATGTAATCACTCTCTCCTTGCATTACAATCATTTATACTATTCAATTTTATAATCTTAAAAAGGTATCATTCAAATACTATCAAAACAATATGATAATGATCTTGCTATCTTCGTTTACCTCAATAATAACAATCCACATACTACAATGAAGTACCAAATAAACTGCTAGCTACACATTTTGATATAGTAGTCAAAACTAACTGATACGAAAAAGCTACGTTCAAATACATTAAAAAAATTGACATCGGTAGAAAATGATAAACTGATAACACGTAACAGGTCTACATCGACTATCTCGTCGGATAGAATAGTTACTGATACTTATCAATGTGGTTATTCTTTATTACTGAACTTAAAGCGTTGAATAAAAAAATTAAAACAAAAACAAAAAATCATACACGCAGCATCTTCATTCTCAATAAGAAATGAACGTTGAGAAAATTTGATGAACTTTCGAACGCAAAAAAACATTGCATTGCGTTCTCCTCTGGGTGGCTTTATGATGTCTTCCTTTAGGCACAACACTCCATGAAGTAATAAAACCCCGTAAGATGGAGCTAGAGATTCCCCTAATGGGAGATTCCCCCTGTACTAATACGGAAGCAATAAACATCCATTGACGAACTTCCCGAGAAAATTTTCCTAAAGTTCTTTCTTTCAAAGTTAGGTAAGAAAAAAAGCAAGATTTAGTATTAGTATAAGAAGATTTCTTTCCTTTGAAGATTAGATAAACGGAAGAAAAAAGGAACGGGAGAACATATCTGTGTTCGCCCATATTATTATTTCGTCATGCGAAATTTTCAAAACAATTTAGAGATAAAACACGGAACAGTGGAATAACAAAGTGGATACCGTAAAAACCACGTGCCATAATAGTCCCAAAGGAAACACTAGAGACAACATTTCTTTTCTTTACCACTAATTACCCTAAGCTGCTCTTAACATTTTCATAACTATTACATTATGATGTAAACAAAACTCTGATAATCAGCTGGTTATTAAGCTTGGCGAGAACATAACAATCACACCGAGGAAGGGACCCCCCCCCATATGGAAATCTGCTTTCAAAACGGGGATTTAAAAGTCATCTTTCCGTTCCAGTAGTAAACAAGAGATGTGGCAATAACAGTAAGCTTGAATATCAACAACTTCATTTCGGTTGTGTTTTTGGTGTTTGGATTTGTTTAAAGAGGTTTCAGACTCATCTTGAATCTACCCCCAATTATTAAGCGATATTTCAAATTCAAACTATTGGGTCATAAGTACTTACTGTAAGCTTCCTTTTTTAATGTTTTTCATTTTTTTCGTTGATTAATTGCTTCATCATTTTTTTGTTTTGTTGATTAATCGCTTCAATATCAACGTGTGTCGAGAATAGAAGCATGATGAGCATATATGAAACTAGGGGAGATCGCTAACTTTCATTTTAATGCTGCAAAAAGTTCTTCGCTGCAAACGTGATACACAACTAATTGGATTTAGCGGAACAATTGGTCATTCTAGATTTCAAATCAACAAAAATAAACGAACAGAATAAGATTGCTAATAAAAATACTGCTATCACAAACATTTGGGTGTGTTCCTCTTCCCACTAACTAATTTTGTGTTCATCAAAAGTGATGTTAACAACAAAATTTTATAGAATATGAAGTTCATACTTAAAGTTTAATCCCTTTTCTGTAACCTCCTTTCCCCTTTGATTCTGTAGAAAAACGACAACTACAGTTTTATAAAAATACATGCCTTCATTGTTTACAAATCGAAGGCAGCCATATTTTTATCAGCATAGTTTTTTTAGAAAACAATAGTGCAGTCTCGACAAATCAACTTTTGATCGCAAAAAATCTAGACCCATGAAATGGCTATGATCGCTAATCATTATAATATGGGTTTATTTTTCGGATCAGTGAGTCGAACTTTAACTAATGACTCACATGTGACAAAATTTCAAATAGTAAAGTATGGGGTAAATCCTATAAATTTTTAAGCCTCAAAATCGAAGATATAAAAACAAAAAAGGGATTCCATTGATAACGAATAGTTACTGAGATATGATTGATCATAGTACAGTGAAAAAACGGGAGGTCGGATTTAGAAATTGCAATAGTCACAATTTTTCAATCGCACTAATCTCCTTAGTTACACAAACTTATAAATTACCTTAAAGCAGAAGTGGGCTGCATTTTCCAACTTGTGTGGTGGACATCTGTGACTCTTAAAATAAACAGTATGAATACACACTAGATTAATCCTAGATAATTTGACAGAATTGCTAAATAGCATTAACAAAATAAAGTTTGTTAATGACCACCAGCCCTTTTGGTGGCAAGTTTTATAAAACAAGTTTGATGTGCTCTTGAATGGTGAATCTATGAGTGATTATCACTGCGGGATTTGGGGCTAATTGAATGTCTGTGAGAAAGATTTAACTGTATGAATAATCAAGCTGAAATCAATACTGAAAAGAACAATTTTTTGTTGCTATAGCGGAGAAAGAATACATGGTTACGGAATTACCTTACTGTAAACTATTGTTGATTTACTCGCGTGCATGATAAATATAGAAAAACTGTTTGTGTGGATAAAATGTCATATGTTGGCAGTATTCAAAGCAGCAGAGTAATATCAAGGAATCGATCTGTTAGGTTATTTATGACACTGTATTTTATATTTATTTTTCGAAGTAGCCATTTGTAATAATTTTTTCATGATGATCTCAACTCGATGTAACAGTTTACCCCATAAATCAGTAAGTGTTTGTTGATTCACTCTGAAACTTTCAATAATGATAGCTGAATGTCTATACTTTCAGATTACAATAAGTTTTGTTTGATTTGTTATCTTTAAATGAACGAAAGGAACGTTAGCAACAAATGGCACATAAGAGGAACATATGACTCTATAATATTTTTTGAAATAAGAATTTTCTATATTTTCATCATATCTGGTCTGAGAGGATCTAGAGTAATCGAAAAGGTTTATATATATATTACGATAACGATTGTCTGAAAAGCTGTGTTTAAGGATAGCGCTCCAAATCTCTCACATCTCCTGGCTGTAAAGCTTGCACACTCTTCTCGCATGTATTCAATGTTGACGATGGACTGTAACCTTAGCCTGATTGCGTAAGGGATGTCAGGGAAACTTGTGGCATGGTACTGCATGGTTGACCCCTATATTCAATTGTCATTGTTATTATAAACAGTTGATCATAAACAGTATAGGACCACTTGACCAAAAACGTATCAAAAATATGTTTCTTATTGACACACGGCTGAGTGCATTTACAACTTATGCAATTGATTTGAGAATATAAGATATGAAAATTATATTGTCAAACCATGAAAATGTTAATTATTAGTGTAAATTGATTTGTAACTTTCTAACTAATTATTTTGTGTTTTGTCTATAAAAAGCCAAGTAAATAAAAATTAAAACTTGCATTGAACATGTTGTTGGACAAAATCGACTTGCACAACTGTCGGAGTGCAAACTGTTCAGCCACCATTGGTTAAGCAAGCAATGTGACCTCAAAACCATAAGTGGGAGTGTGACACAACATTTCGTTCTTGTACATCTAAAGCTTAGTCCTCACTAAGGGTTGAATATTACCACAAATTTAATTCCTTAAAAGAACCCGATGTCCAGGGGCAAATATCTTGATATCCAATTTCAATAACTGATGTCATTTGAGCTTCAAATTGGCCAAGAAACATGTGACATAATTATGGGGACTTTTGGAACTGTGATGTCCCAACATGACGTCAGTGAAATCTTTGGTCAATGATATCTCACAGTAACCTGTTCGTCATAAACGTGATCCCACACATTGTTTAGATCAGCTTTTCCAGCTCTATCACACAATATCACTTTCAGTTGGTTATTCTATCAATTTAAGTTTCATCAGTATTAGCCTCTGAAGATTTGGCTAGAATTTTATCTCTTGCCAACATGGTGGCCTTTTAGCTCACCGCTGAGCAATTCTTATGATATTGATATTACAAGATGTACATTGTTAAAACGTGTGAAACTGAGTATTTTCGTTAAGCTATTGATTTCAATTATTCAATCTGAAGCTTGTGGTGTTCCCACTATGCTCTACCATATTTTATTACCAAGATGTAAATATGGCTGCCGATATCATGTATAATAGTTTATGTTAAAAAAACATCTAGTCATCAGTTCGCTGTTGAAACATAACAAAGCTCATTCCGATAATTTGGGCATTTTTGATGATCATTTTCTTCTTTCTTCATTTCCTGAAAAACTAAGCTGTTAGGGGGAAAACGCAATGGTGTTTTGTTTTCACATAAATTCATTCCAAAAATAAAAAGAATCTGTGGTTGCAAATTTTCCCTTGCAGTTTGTTTCTATGCAGTTGCTATGTTGGATCGCCACCATTCAATCCACAACTTCTAAATTGGAGAGTAAAACAAAAGTTATCAAACTTTTATTAAAAATTGCAAAAATTTTAGTGTATGATTCTGGTTGAGTGGTCCTAACTGATGAAAGAGTTAGCATGAGGTGCTGGAATTGAAATAAACCTTTCTGAAAACCTAGACTGCTAACAAACTCACGACATAATAAACCTTTTACTTTAGCTGTGTGTAAGATTATGATGATAAAATGAAAACTTAATAAAAAAGTGGAAGCTAGTGAATTTTTTTAGGGTTTTGTGAACAATTGCATAACGTCAAATTTCTTTTGGGGAAATGGAGATACATGACAGTTACACTGAGCACCACAGCCATTTGTTTACTGCTGAGTGAAACTATGAGAGAGTATCAGGGACAAATTTGAGTTTTAGTAGAGAAACTCTGCATTTTGTTTTTTAATTTCTTTTTAATAATTTTTCAGGCGTGGTACTGGCTTTTTTGCATCCATCAACATTCATGGTGTGGATTGTTTAGTGATTGTCACTAACAACCATGTAATAAATAACAAAGAAGATGCTACCAATGCCATTGCTCGATTTCATTATGAAGGGAATCTACCTGGAGCGGATGCTCGATTGATCCCAGACAAGCTTTTTTATACTAATCAAGTATGTACTTTATCATGCCTGGAATTTTAGAAAATCACCTAAACTAAACCTAGACTCTGTCTTAAACATCTTTGGAAAATGAATGGTTTATGATAATTTTAAAATCTTTTTGACAGGTTTTCAACTTTAGGAGCAGTTTAGGAGTTAGTATATGGAGAGGCAATTATAATACGTTTCACATGCATTTTTCTCTCTCAAAAAAAGACAAAACTTGACAATAAAAAAACTGTGCTGTCTCTACACTATTATATTTATTACATTCAATTTTGTACATTTTTAAATTCCCTTTGGTATTTCTCTACCAATTGGGTGCTTCTGGTGTTCTAGGTCACAGAGGTTTTACACTTAGGGAGCTTCAAAAGATCCAGTCCAATGTATTCAACAACATTTTTTTGACATTTTTTGATGACTTGAAAATGACATGACATGTTTACAACATGTTGTTTATACGGTTTAATTGTTTGCATTACAAATTTTATACCATTTCAAAACTTTAACGGATAAAAATCAATAACCAGAACTATTCTCACTTTTTAACCATTTGACTCTAAATCTGCTGTATAAATTATAAAAATGTAAGTGTAAATAAATTTGTATGATTATGTATAATTTTGTATAATTAATATTTAATAGTTTGCTTAGCATTTTTATGCCACCACTTAGGCATCATATTGAAAATTCAAACTAAGTACAGAGGGTAGGAAATTAAGAGCAAAATTTATCCACAGAGAAGAAGATTGCTCATTGAGAATAGGTGTGTGAAGCTTTATCCTGATTGATCAGTTAGACAAGCAGACAAAACATAATGGCCAACAGGCAGTCATGGAGGTTTACCGCATCCAACTTCAAATGTTTTAATTATTGACCAATTCTTTTTGTTTTTATATTGTTTCAACTGTGGAAACCTTGTTTACAACCCACGGAACCATATTACTCAAACAAGTCAATTCCACATTCCATGTTTTCACAGGTTCTGGATTATACCATTATTGGGTGTGATCATGAAATGATTCAGACAAGCTTTTGCATAGATCCCATTGAATTTATTGAAGAAGATCCGATAAGCATTGGTGACGATATCTTCATATTTCAGCATCCGAAAGGTGAAACTAAAAAATTCAGCTATCAAAAAATATCCAATGTTGCTCACCCTTTTGTTTACTATGATGCTGATACCGACATTGGCTCATCTGGAAGTGTTGTTTTACGTAAATTCAAGCTTATTGCAATTCATTCGAAAGGTAGTGATTCACTGCAGTACAATAAAGGAACATTATGTAGTGAAATATTGAATCACTTGAATAAAGGAACTTGTAAGTATTATCATAAAACAATTGAATCTAATCACAAAATAAAGGCTGAGTGTAGTGACTAGGTCAAAACGCGCTGTTAAAAAAAATTCCATGAAAGTGTATAGTTTATTTTTCTACAGATACCACTCCAAAGTCTGTTACTGAATCAGCTGATCAAATGAAAAGAAGATCTGAAGGTAATTTCCATAATCGTAGATGTTATAACAGGGCAGTTTTGACTCTTTGGAGACAACAATATTTGGTATTTTTATAAGGGGAAGTTAACACAAAAATCAGTTTCCATTTTTTTGTCCTATTTTAAAGACCTTCATTCCAGAGATATTAGCATTTAAAAATTGGCGATTATGGCATCATAGAGGTCAAAAAGAAAATACTGACACCCAAATCTGTAAATAATACAACCAATTTTTAACAGTATTTCATATTAAGTATTTAAATAGTATAATAGTTTTTGCACATATAGTGACAAATATCTGTACTGCGATAAAACTGAAGAAAATAGTTGTCATGGTTACTCCGGCTTGGTTCCAGATCTCTACCACTTTTTGCTGGCGTAGCTATAAATCAAGAAATACTGAATCATTTCACCTTGATAGTGTCAAAAAATGGGAGGGACCTGGAATCAAGCGAAGGTCTTTCAAATCTTTCAAAAAAAATCCAAGTTGATTTTTTTGTGTTAACTTCCCCTTGGTGATATTGTTGATTCAGATTTAGGGAAAGGTTCTTCTTGGGGAAAATCATATTTGGGGGAAACAGACTTTTCTTTAAAAGTGTTGTACAGGGAAATGTTTGACCATTTGAATATTTGGTATTTTCTGTTTTTAACACAATTGTTTCAGTTTTAAATGATTCCTTTTCATATCATATAAAACTATTGCTAGTTATCCTATTAATTACGTTCTGGTAGAAGAAGTGATATCTAGATTCATTCCATAAACTTATAGACAACAATCACCAATCTTCGTGCAGCCCACCAAAGAAATCGAGGCTGTTGATGACAGAGAACAGCCAGCCTACAGAAGAAGCACTAGAAGAATTATCAAAGGACATTGCCAGTTTCTGGAAACATTTAGGTCGAAAATTAAAAGTTCCAAATGCCAAAATCGAGATCATACAGAAAGACCATATTAATTATGGGGACATAAGTGAGAAAGCCTTTCAAATGTTACTTACATGGAAGGAATCCTGCAAGGAACCTACAATACAGACTTTATCTGATGCGCTTGTTGCGTACGGGAAGATAGAAACCTCACAAAAACACTTTCCACTGTAATTGATCATACACGGACGAACAAAATTCCCAAGTATTACTTTAATCCACCTGGAATATTGGTGAGACAGCTGGAAGTCTATTTGGATGATGTGACAGAGTTTTTCAACCTAAAATTCAGCATTCATAACATTCTTCGATGTGGAGAAAATGTTTTATATGACGTTTATCTTCAACATTTTTATTAGAACTTTATCAAATTTTTTATCTGCAAATATTTATATGTATTTATAATGTGTTTTTTTTGTTGTTGAGGTTTAACGAACCATCTATCGTTTATAGTTTCCATTGCTTCCTGCATTTGTTGTTTTATGGATCTGGAGATGACCCAGTGGGCACGCATCCGTCCTTCAGACGTCCACCTCTCCTATTTAAGCGGACGGATTAGACTTCACTTTCGAAGTCCCTGTGTCCACTGGGTAGGGTTCTTTTCACGATTACAATTACGCTTTCACATTATGCAGGTTGGTCACTAGAGAGTGAATCAAAATGAAAAGTTTTCAGTGAAGAATCGTTAAGTCCACCCTTTGAAAAAATTCACAGTAAAGAAAAAGTTTGTCGCAAATACGCTTGTTTGCTGGAAACTTCAAAAATTTAAGCTTGTAAATATTCCATTGTTCCGTTATAATTCGTGCGGGCAATTTTCTTGTCAAGAAATCTTGTTATACCTATAGATTTTTTTTTCAATATTATGCATTCATCTTTCTTCTATTCTTCCTCTTCAAACTGAATAGGAAATTCTTTTGCTATCTGCATCAACTTACCACAATGCATTAGAAATAGATCAAAGTTTTTATGATAAAGAATCCCGAAATGAAATAAGCCCTTCCGGAGTTCATGTTAACATGTCGCATTTAGTCATGATTATCAGTGCAGACCTCGTTTCTGTGTTGATAATTCCTTAAAATTGTCCCACATTGATTTGCAGTTAATCAAATGTCTTACTAGATAATTACTGCGAAACAATGTAATGTATCAAAACGAGGTCTGCACTGACAAATTCCAGAAACGAGGTCTGCAGGAACTCTGGATAAGTCTATTACTTGACAATTGGCAAAAAAATTTGTGAAAAATGAAGCTGTGACAGATTTCGTACTTTTAGTCACGTAGCAGAACAACTCTTGCAAGCCCAACTAAAAATGGCTACCAAGAGTGTGTGTCCTCGTGCTCCTTTGTGGACGTTCATAATCCGTTTTTATTTGTAACTGACATAAAAGAAGTATGAAAACACGGTGAGATAATCTCCATATACTGAAATATCTTTATAACGACCTCTTTACCTTCCCTCTTAAAGATAATGAACTGTTATAAAGGTCGTGAGAAAGTCTGCAGCCAATTATTTGTTTACCTTGCCATTTTGATATCAGTCAGCTGCTCTTTCCAGACTCGTTTCTAATTGTTCAAATGAGGGATTCCCACTGCTGACATCAGCACACCGCAACCCTCAGTTCTATTTATAACAGTTGATTATCTTTAAAATCTCTCGATTTAACGAACCGATTTGATTTTCATTTGATTTTCAATGTATGACGTTGAATTCATCATTTTTACGATAGATGTATAATAGATTATTTCTAACAGTGGTAAAAGTTCCAGTTGAAATGATCCGCCCGTAGTTCTAAGTCATTCATGTGACCTGAAATATTGCAGACCGGGGTATATACAAATTAAAGACCGAAGAAAACAACAATGCATGGCACTCCATTACTCATGTGGCGCTTCGTTTATGGTTGTTCGAACGATTAATAAGTTGTTGGTTTAAAAGCTTCAAGCAGATAAAACTGTCATATATTTTTGCTTTGCAGTAAACGAGACAAAAAGTTCTGTTTTCTTGTAGTAAATAGTGATGGTTTTATGTCACTCCAATCATAGAATGTTTTTGTTGACATATGTTTTCTGTAAATCAGAGAAAATTGTGATTCTGTTCACTGAATCGCTCTGGATGTTTCAGTTTCATTAACTGCCAATTCACTGCTTTTCATTACGAAAAACATTTCAAAAAAACGACAAATTTGTCGTTCACTGTTACTATAGAAACCATTCAAAAATGTCTCTAATAAACTTTACTACCAGACCCTTTAGTATGTCTAGGGTTCTTATTCAAAAAAACTAAGTAGATGTAAAATCGATCAGTTGTATAGCTCTTAAAACACCTCTTAAAAATCTTTAATGTAGTAACCTAAAAACGTAACAAGATTATCCGTCAAATTGGACGTCAGGTGATTGCAAGTAACCTGGAAACGAACTTGTTCTGCTTGTCTGCTAGATTATGCAGTTGTGAGTTGATACACAATGAAGCGTAAAATTTTCAATGCGCATGAAACTATTGAACCTTTAAGAAAATCTGAGTTGAAAATCTCTAGCTGCGTGAGGTAATAGGGAGCAAACAAGGGTCCACCAACCGTGTCCCCGATATGTTGGTCAGTTTGAAACGGTTTAAACCGCACTGCAGTATAACGTAAACTAACCTTGGTTCTGTTTTAAAAAAAAAAAAAACGAAGAAAAATATGATATGGATTTTTCTATGAGGAGTGCGTTTTCATTGTGTATGTTGCTGGAAATTAAACAAACCCATCGGTTTGGCTTGTTGGTTTGCGTTTGAGTTAGAGGAGTTGGGGTTGATTTCAATACTTCTGCATGTTTCTTGCAAAAAATTTGGATTTTATATTTTTTAACGAGCTCTGCAATCTGGAGTATTTTATTCTGTGGCTATTGAGTTTTGATAGAGGCATTCATCTACAAATATTTGAACATTTTAATGTTATCAGGCATCAATACAATTAGATATTTTCTGTCGACTTTGCTTGATAAATGCTATACAAGTTCCGCTCTCTTTCATAGTAAATTAATTCCAAGTAAAAACAACTGACGGTTAGTTGATCAAATGATCACATGGAATGACGCTGAAACATCGGACTTATGTCGTCGGTTCAAAACAAAGTCGGGAAAGTTTTAAACGGATGGATACAGATTTTAATAGTTTGTTGCTATGCAACTGTGTGTTCAGGTAATTACAGAGGTTATTTACATATAGACCAACTGACAATTTCTCCTCACCTATGTTAATGGTGAAAACCTTATAAATTTTATCTGGATAAGTGAGGCTAGAGTCAGGTTATACCTGGTTGTTTCAAACATTTTTTCGAGACGTTTCACCGTGAATTTATAGTGAGCAGGAAATTGTCAGAAAAACGTACCATTTACTTTATCAAGCTTATGCTAATTTGGATTGAGAACGGTAGATGTAATTAAGGGAAGGGAAGGGTATTCATTAAAACAAAGTGTTTACTTTCCAATACCACTGACAGAAAGATTTTCATGTTATAACCATAGTCATAAGATTATTTATAGCAGACATCACTGGAGATGAATAGCAGACACCACTTGAGCCGAAAGTTCTAATCTGCATCAAGCAATGTTAACATGTTCATATGTCAACATGAAAATCTACTGAAACAACTGGGTTATTTAATGGGTTATTCCTTAAGACCAGCTGCTCAACTGGTTTTCTGCGTTTTAACATTATTGATGAAATATAATTCAATAAAAGGGATGTAAGACCGATGATGATGATGAAACCATTATGATCGAATTTATCTTTTAGGCCTGCCTCTTTATCCACAATCGGGAGATTGGACGTGCAGCGCCGGTCGTGTATTACACAATCAGACGTTAAATGCCGGTATACAAGCCGGAGAATTCAAAAAAGTCGGTGTTGTAAAAGATATAACGAATTGTATCCAGTACTGTTGCAACGAGGAAAAATGCAATGTTGCTTTTATGGCGAAAGAGAACTGTTACTTAGTCAGTTGCAACAACGCATTTTTGTGTCACCCTGTGCCTGCCAAATCACTAGCATATCATCCCGAAATCTCTTATGTGACACATTATCCGATTCGCTCTCCGAATGCCAAATTAGAAACTCTGAAAACATTTCTTGGAAGAGATGAAACTATCAATAAACCGTACGCCGAAAATAATTTTCCGTTGAAATCATTGGATGTAAATGGCGCGAAACGTGTAAATATTGAAAAACTGAACCCGTCTGTGCAACGCATAATAACAACGTATAATAACAAACGGCCTGTAAATCCTCCAGTGATAGTGAGGACAGATATATGCTATCCGTCACGTGTTCATAAATCTGTCTCACTAAAGTACGGACCAGATTCTGGTGAATTTTATGATTATGGCAAAATTGATGATATGCGATTATGTGTTCAACTCTGTTGCAAAGACAAACTGTGCGATGTTGCGTTCATGGTTGGTGAGACGTGTTATACCGTGTCTTGTTATACATTTGAAAAATGTCAAATGATTCCATCGTCACCCCAGTCCTCAACTACGTCACAACTTGCCTACGTCATCAAAAAAAAAGATTTAAATCGTAAAAAAAAGTTACGGATTTCTCTCAAGCAAGAAAATATTCTGCAAATGCAAAAGGACCAGGAGAAGTATTTAACTTGGAAATTTAGTCATCATGCTAGGAAAGAAAACACCTCGGTCACACATGAAAATTTACACCGTATGCAATATAAAAAAAACATTAAAATGATACAGGATAAACCTGACAAGCATCGTAGCCGGATGATCGTGAAGGAAATTCGGAAGCCGGACGATTCCAATGAGCCGAACGTTCCCGTCATATTAACGAAAGATTGTAAACACAATATGATAATGAAAAACCACGCGCTGATTGGTGGACAAAAAGCTGGTATTTACACCTTCAGAGGCTTTACGCCTGGTTTTCATTCCTGCTTAAACCTATGCTGTGCTGATTTATTCTGTGATGCTGCGTTTTTGTTGGGTAAACGATGCTATTCCATACAATGTTATAAAAACGGACAATGTGCTAGTCGAAAGGCTAAATCCAAACGGTTACAGTCCACCCTTGCTTTCATTGAAAGACCAAACACTCTGGATCTTAGTGAAAGTATGTTTGCATTTTTTTTTAATCATTTTTATCATTTTTACATCGGCCGGCCCCGATGTTGTTTCAGATGTTTCGAATTGCAGTTTGAAAAGGCTTATGAAGTCTCATATTTACTTATTTACATTTTTAGAGCGTACATCTATCCCTGGCCTTTCACCCACAGGTAAACATTCAATTAAGATTGTAATATTTACAAGGGATAACGTGTTTAATTCAGGTTTATTTTTGCATTGATACGGGAGTTAAAGAGCAGTGAACCGAACATAGATGGAAGTACTGAAACGTAGTGTCAGTAAAAGACTGACACCTTATATAATAATCAACTTTCGAATCATTTTCATGGAACTTATTTCAACTTCCTCAATGGTTAAGATAAGAATAACCTTAGACCCCTTATGCCTGATGGTGATGTTAAAATTGTTATCCCACAAATTATTGGATAACAATTTACTACGTAACCTTGTGGTAGAATGCTCGCTTTCTGTGAAAGAGGTTGTGGTAGAATGCTCGCTTTCTGTGCGGGAGGTTGTGGGTTCAATTCTCGAACGAGTGTCATGCCTGTGTTGATTAATTTCTCCATAACATAAATGGACGCTATAAATGGTCTAGAACGACCTAAGCAGGCCCTTCATTGATATCACTACCTCAATATCTACCTTGGGTAAATTATTGAAAATAGTAAAGTAGGATATACACCAGCACTGCGTTGCTTACCTACGAGCACTTGTGGATTCATTGTTGGGTAATGGTACAAGAAACTTTGTTTTGATTTGTAGTCCATATCCTTGTTTTTTCTCTTAGATCGTCAGTACACAGTCTATTTGAACATCACGAACGAAGACTACAAGGAGGAAATGATTGATAATGAATCTTTAGAGTTTTTAAATTATGCTGAAAAATTAAGAGGAATGGTGAGCATATATTATTTTATCCAAAAATTCCTATGAATAATTCCACTGTCACTTTCTTTAAGTTGTATACGTGACGGAGATGTTTTGACGTCATTTGACCGTCATTTGTCAAATTATGATTCATCAGACGTCGCACGTCATGTATTTGTCATCCTCATCTTTTTTATGTTTTCAGATTTCTGGCTTATATGGTAATGTGGGAGGCTTCAAATATGTCGAAATACTGAAGTTTAAGTAAATTTCTTTTTATACTAAATTTTACGAAAAACATTTTACAGTTAAGGCCTGTTTTTAGTTCTTGCAAATAAATCGCACGAATCGAGAGCGAATGTAGGAACAGGGATATGTAAAACCGTAGCTACGCTTTTACATATCCCTGGTAGGAACAATAAATTTTTCCGCAGGCTCAAATTCACTAGAAAGATAAGCACTTAAGTACCACCCTTTTCTCTGCCTCAAAGAAACAGCTAGTCCTTCTCTCTACCTTAAGGTATAGGTAGCAGGTGGTTTTGGAAGTTATGAGGAATATACTCTGATTTCTTGATATATCAAATAAGAACCACTTTAACATCAAGGTAGGCTCAAAATGGCAAAAAAATAAGCACCAATGATCCTGTTCGATTTTGACTGCTGCTTATAAAAAAACCCATGTAATTATTGTGTAATTATCATGTAATTATGTAATTATCGTGAAAACCACTAGCTACTTTCTTTTGATTAGAATATAGAAATTGGGTGAAGGATGTTTAGCCTGTGATGATGAAATGTCTCCGTAAATAGCATTCGCGCAAACCGGCCTTTCGAAACGCGAACTCGCAAGGGACTAAAAGATTTGTAGGAACCAACCACTGTTGGATGTTACTTGCTTGAAATTTTCAGATAATGTGAATTCGACAATACAGTTTTCTTTCGGTTTTTTTGTTCCACGTCATAAATCGTTTTTTATTTCTCGATAGGCCAAAGAAACTGGTCGCTGAATTCAATATCACGGCAGATAAATCAACCAATCCGAAGGTGTTATTACAAAAGATGGTTGACGTGTTACGAAAGGGTGAACTGCTGAGTCATGAAGATCCATTGTCTGGTAAACTGACTGTTGATGTCCGTGGTTTCAAATTTCTAAACAGTAAAGGTACGTTGTTTAAAGAATATGAACCATAACTCTGTGTAATAGATAAACGAGGCAAACATTTGCCATGAAAGAAGCTTAAATGCGGTACATAAATATTCTTACAAATTTCTGGATGAGTGCACCGTCACCGCCATCGTCAAGGTTTTACGTCATAAGTGTCGACGACGTCATTCGAGCACAGTTCACTTGAGTACGTTTAGCCAGAAAAGGAACCAATTGAAAATTACAAAGAAAATGTCATGATTCAGTTCCGTAAATTGTTTTTTTTTTCCCATTTTCTTCATCAGGGTTGAATTTAGTTTGTGGTCCAGAGTTCAACTATGAAGTTCATTGGCCACTCGGTATATATGGAACGTTTGTAAGCATACCCTGCCCAAGGATGGCAAGCGGTAAGTTTATTTCAGTACTGAGAATATCTATAACCTTGACAACCGCAATATGAGAATATTTAAGAATACTAATCCGCCGGCATTTTTGTAGAATTTTTATCTTTCGTTTAGGATTGACAACCCGTCAATGTTCCGGAGCCGAGAACAGGAAAGCAAAATGGTTAATACCTGACTTCAGTGATTGCGTCACCTACAAATATGAAGCCTTACTAAGAGAAGTAAAGAAATGCTTCTGTTTCAAAGTTGTTTTTTTGTTTCTTGCACAGTAACACAGGTTGCCGGAACATGAAAAGTTTAAGAAATTCTATGAGAAACGAGCACAACCTCGTCATCTTGTCGTTTTTATATCTCCTTATTTTTCCCAGAGGGCAAAATCTTCAAAAAGTCTACGCGGAGGAGTGTTTTATAAAAGAATGGCAAGTAATATCGCCTGATGTTTCAATAAAAAATACACTCCTCCACAGAGACTTTCTGAAGATTTTGCCCACAATGTTCTTCTGACAATAATCTCCGAAATTTTAAAAAGGTAAAAACTGGAGGTTTTTATAATCGTTTTTCATTTCCACCCATTTCTGCTCAGTTCATCTAACATGAATAAATTAAAAAGTTCACATCATCATCAAGTTTTTTTTCTAGTTTTATTCCGCATATTGATATATTCTATGCCAGGTTCAGCTGCTTGGATCAGAACAGGTGCACAGCCCCGAGCTGACGTCAGCATCGATCATCGATCGTTTGTTACAACTAACAACATCAGATACATATGGCTCAAAACCTCCCAAAGAATTTCAATCAATCAATAATTTACAGGACGCCGAACCAGAATCACACGCCGCGCCAAAACCATCAGAAGTCGAAGAACAGCTGCCTTTTGTCAAACCCGGTTTTTTGAAAGAAACATTACCCCCTGATCAGTTGAAATCTTACCTTCGTAAGATGGGTTTGTCTGCTTTGCTTGGTAAAACAAATCAACCGGACCTTATGTCATTATACAAAAGTCTATCGTCTGAAAACCTCCGTGATATCGAATCTTCAAGGCCTAAATTCATGAAAGGTTCCAGCAGTATCAAATATCCAACACCGGGGGTTGAAATAGACAGACTTACTTTAAACCCATCGTATGATAATATACCATCAAACTTGCATATAATGTCACAACCTCTACCTAAACCAATCACATATCAATTCGATAAAATAACGACAAATAACGATCCTGCAAAGTTGATCAAAGCTAATACACACGTATTCTGGAGTTCACCAAAGCATATAGGTGATCTCGGTGCAGAGTCACCACCAGGCAGCCAACACTCCGTATCATCAACTCTAAAAGAGCCTTCTGTAAAAATTAAAGTGAACGGCGTTAATGTGCCAACAGAGACAGAACCAATAGGGAGTATACGTAAGAAACCTCAACCAGCCAACATCACTTCCATCATTTACGAACACGATTTGGGAAACAATCGAGGCAATATCCAAGTTGTTAATCAAACCAGCGCTGCTTCTAGATCTCTTTCGGATCAGCGGCAAGAATGGAAGTCACAATCCTATGTGGTCAGTGAGCAGCAAAATAATTTTCCGACTGAACAAAGAGATTCAAACATTGTTTACAATCAGGATAAACTCGAACCGAATGGCCTACCTATATTTGAGAGCAGAAGGACTTGGATGGCACATCCTTCTCAAAAAGAAATCACCAATGCAAAACAACAGATTAAAAGCATTAGAAGGAGAAAGAGGTCTGGTGACGAAATGAACGACGCTCGCTTCAATCATTTAACAAACGATGATGACATTCGACGGGAAAGAAAATTAAGAAGTGAATCAAACAACGTCCGACAAAATGCGTTCGTCGACACATCTGACGATTCTATTTCTGCACTGTTGAAATTGGAATCAGATACAGATACAGATGGAAGCTACCCTGATCATGTGATAAGAGAGCGACGAAATATCGAACCAAGTATTATTGATGCTTTCTTCTCTGATAATCAACATAAACACCATCTAAAAAGAATACATGGTCAAGCCAATATATGGGAAATTCCAATAGGGAGTCGGAACAAGACCGTAAATGCAATGAGCAGAAGCAACACACCGACACTATCGGACTTTTTAACCGACGAAACGCCCTTTAATCCTGAATTTGGAAAAAACTCTAAGCATGTGGAGGTCACCTCAAAACGTCCAACTGCTGAGCCATCAGCTGTTTTACGATCGTACCGGCCACCTGCATATCGAAAGATTATCAGCATTCCGACAATCATAGATATTCCAACCGGTCACATTGTTCAAAAAGGTAGCCTCAATGTTGCCAACATTACTACCGAAAACGAACCGATGTCTCAGAAAGAAACTGAGCTTTCAACAAGTGTCAGCGAGGCAACAGGGAAAACACAAGTGAAAGTGCACGCTGAAGTTGAAGTGAACTGTCACAAAAGTAACAACAATGATTGTAAGCCAAAGAGCAAGACGGAAGTAGCAGACACAAACACAGATTCCAAACCCAACTCTAATGTTATTAATGAGATACAGGTATCTGATCCTGTTGATTCTGATGATTCGGTAACGCCTGCCCCAACTACTCCCGTTCCTGGGACGAGTACAACATCAACAACCACTGCCACAACAACAAGAAAGCCAGCCACGACCAAACCAATGCCGATTGAAGAGTCGCCGACGGTAGATCCTTACTTTCAAGATCCAGACGATGAAACTGAGCCAGAACAACCGACTTCAAAACCGACATCTAAACAGAAAGACGTTTTTGAAAAAGACGAGAAGCCGAAACCAATCATTCAAATCACTGTTGTCAACAAAACAAATCCTTTACCCCCTGAAATAAAACCACCTAAAGAAGAGAAAGTAGTTGCGCCACCGAAAACCACTGAGAAGCCGCAAGAGCCCAAAAAGCCTGCGGAGGAGGTATTAACAACAACCCCAAAACCCCCTGAACAGAAGCCGATGGAGGAAAAAGAACCAGGACAAACATTGGACAAGGAAGCCGAAAAAGAAAAATTGACGGGGGAAGAAAATGACTTGTTTACATACGAGGAAGATGGAAATGGAAATCGCGCGCCAATGTTTGGTGGAGATATTCTGATCATAGTTGATATCACAGAAGAACTTCTGAAATACGTCCAAAAAAAAACTAGCGGTGTGTCATTACAAGAAGTGGAGGTAAAAATATCAATATTTTCGACGAAGAAGTTTTCAAAGATTTATACAGTCAAACTTCTCTATAGTGGACAACAACTAAATAAATGTGTCTGCTATAAGGAGTTGCCTGCTATATGAGAGAGGTTTCACTATATAAAAAATCTTACGTTTTCATATTAGTTACATTGAATAACTGTTATTGTGTGTCCAATCTAGGATGATAAAGACTTAAAACTGCCCGTTACTTACTTACTTACTTTTACTATGAACGTGCTCTCATTGTGAAATGTTCACGTGATCTGTTATTTTGTTTGCCAACTATCCCCCAAGTTGAAACTATCCCCCAAGTTGAAATTAGTTATTCTATTTCTATCCGGTTCCCATCATCATAGGAATTTCTACAAGCTGCAAGTGCTCTGTTAGACGAAGCAAATGAGATGGAATGGAAGCATTCTGTGAGGGTAGGTCTCTTGCAGTGTTAATAAAAGTGAAAAAAACAACCTAAATCTTGCATGTGCAGAATCTATTAAATCTGACGATTTTTTGTGTTACTCTTGATGGCGCGCCATGAAATTTTTCTAATAAATGATTTTTTTGTGAAGCACTTAGAACAACTGAAGAACGAAAATGAAGCGCCAAATGAATCAAAAGATAACGATCCAAATGACTGGAGGATAATCCATAAACAAAAGGTGCGCGATTATAGTAAAAACATACTTCATCTTATTGAATATGTACTAGTACTTATCACATGTTCATATGAAATTACACCTGACGTCAAAATACAAATTCAAAGTTGTATTTTTGAAATCAACCGGAACAAAAAATAAAAATGTTTGGAAAGGGAAGACATTACGAGTTAAATTTTAAATTTTCCTCAAAAATTACTAGCACATATAGAGCTTATTACTACGTCACAGTTACACACCCTATTTCAAGCCAAGGTAAAATCTTGCGAAACCTCAGTGTATGGTGGTAAAAGGCGATTCAAGTTTCACAAACCAACTGTTATTTTAGGGAGGGAAGACTGTTTCATTCCACCAATTTTTTTGACTTCGTTATTGACATTTTAGAGCATGGAAAAAGCCGATTTGTTGATGGGTTTTGTGAGTGTAATCGAGACATACGCAACTACAGTGGCCAGTTTGTTTACAAGATATAATTCCAAATTTCAACAGCCAATCATAACAAAGAACATCAGTAAGGATTTTATATTATCTTCAAAATTTCCGACCAAATTTTTATTTTTCAAGAATTTGATCTAATCAACTAAGAAGAAGAAGGTGCAGTACTCATGGTCCCTCAAACCATGTTTAATTTTTGTTCTTCTGCTTATTTCGACTGGTAGTATTGAATTGGGATGCTCGCTTTCTCTTTGGAAGGTCGTCGGGGGTTCCACCTCGATCAACTGACCGTGTGAATTATTCCGCTCCACTTCAAAATGGAATGGTGTCTAGGTTGGGTTGTCCAGTTGTGCGTTTACTGCCAGTACAGCTTCTGTAGTAAAAATTGAGCTTTTAATGTTTTAAGACCATTTTTCCAGGGCCCTTATTGATATCTAAATATCACCCTGGGTAAGCAATATTACTAATTCATTATTTAGTCATGCAAGTTCGAATATTAGCTGTTGAAAGTTTATCAACTAAAAAGAACGCCGAGCTCTCTTTTCCGCAGTATGAAAAAGATGAAAGATTATCCTCATGGAAATGTGGTATTGAATCAATTTCACTACCAACAGAAGTAATTACTAAAAAGTTTGGTGAGTATGGCCATGATTCTGTGCTACTCCTTGTAATATCCTTTTCTTTCTGAACTAGAGGTTGTGAAGAATTATATTTGGAATAATGTTTTTCAGTTCTTTTCTTTTTTCTTTTCTATGTTTTTTCTGAAACCTGAAAAATAAATTCCAACAAAGATAAAAAAGGTGTATTTTGTTTATTTAGAACCTACAAAAACTCTCCATGTGACGTTTCTACGATTCCGAACAATTGCACTCATTCAAAAAGTTCGAAATGAGAGCGAAGAAGGGTATGGAAATAACACACAACTGTAGATTGCACTATAACACTCAAACCTATATATATTATAAAGCGCCAGCCTAGTGCTAACAACCTTTCATAACCTTTCGTATTTCATAACACCTGTTCTGTTTAAGGTTTCTTTAAAAACGATTTCTTATATTCGCAGGGTCGATGTTGATATTGTTGACAATAGCCCAGTCGTGGTTGGTTCACAAATACTCACAATGAACGTAGAGCCATCACTTGGAGACGAGCTGAAGTCGCCTGTATCAATGACTTTTGCCAATGATGATGTAGGTTAATAAATTGAGTGTAACATTTTCTCAGTGTACTCAAAAAAACGCTAATAAACACCAAGTTGGCAAATAAAAACCAAGTTGGTAAATAAACACCAAGTTGGTAAATGGAACTAAGAAAAAATAACAACATAGGGCATGACCAATCAAAGAAATATCTTCAACAGATTTTAGGAAATCCCGTTCTAAAGACTGCTTAACATTGTTTAGCGTCCCGTTCAACAGTGTTTCGCGCCCCGTTCAAGGCAGTTATGATGAAATGCCATGAGATTATCGAGACTTAGTATCAATGATATTGATCCTTCTGTTCTTCTTTCAGCTCACCCAATCAGATCTGTTCTTCTTTCAGCTCACCCAATCAGATCTACCACATCAGTGTTCATTTTGGAATGCAACAGAGTAAGTGAAGACTTCCTAGCAGTTGCTTTTTGGAATGATTTGATTGGATATAGGCACTAAATGAAACGCTACCATTGGTTCATTGGAATGTTTTATGATTGGATAAAACTGTCATCGTGAACCCTAACTTGAAGTGTTTGGTTCCTTCCTGCGAAATATTTACTTTGCTTAACATAACTTTTTTTTAGAAATTCTTGGCAAGATAATGGCTGTAAAAAGGTTTTTTCTAATGAATCGATAACAACATGTGAATGTAATCATTTCAGTTTATTTGGAGTTTTAGTGGACACGTCAGGAAAGGTAAAGTATCTAGATATGTGGCCATTCTAAAGCATGCTCTTCTAAAACATTCGGATCTAAAGAAAACAGTTTTAGTTTACGTTTTAACACCTTTTTAAAGGTTGATGCCAAGCCTAAACCCTCCCCCATACCTACACCATCTGAAAGTACAAAAGAAGAAGAAACTTCGAAACCTGATAAGGAAAAAGAGGAGGTACAAAACGTCAAAGGCGGAGGAGGGAGCGTAAAGATCGATAAAAGTGAACCAAAGAAGGAGAACGAACATCAAAGCAAAGAAGAGGGAACGAAAGATGAAGCACCGGCAACAACGGCGACAACAACAACAAAAGAAGCAACAACAACGACAGCAACAACCACAACAATGACGACGACGACGACGACTGAAGAGCCTCCTACGACTACTACATCCAAACCAAATAAACCTGATCAAGATAAACAAAAAGCTTCTAAAAAAGACAGGAAATGGTTGTGGATTTTACTGTTGTTATTCCTGTTACTTCTTCTTCTTCTTTTACTGCTCATCTGTTGCTGTTGTTGTTGTGGATGCTGTAAATGTTGTAGAAAAAGGTATTAAAGTAATGAAGATCTATAACAACAAGTGTAAACACTTGCTTAGTGAGCAGTCGATATCAAGCAGTATATCTTTTTTCCTTGCTTATATCAACAATATATACACTTAGGTGTTAGGTGTCATCCTTTAGGTGTCAATACGTTTCAAATCTGTTTTTTCAATATAAACAATTGTTTATAATTAAAGGTTTTAAAAAAAAGTTACCGTCCTTTATCACGTGATATTATTTATGTTTTAGGAAAACGGAAGAAGACGAACGAACAGGTATACTGAGAGACCGTGTGAATAGTATCTAGCAAATTTTATTACAAGTCGACGGGAATTTAGGAAAACTAGGAAAAGGAAAGTCGAGAAGAAGAAATTATTTCACAATCAAACGGATTTGTTATTTTTTCATATCATTTACACTTCTCCGTAACTTTTGTGTAAACCCATCGCTTTTCAAATGCGTTAGTTCTATTGTGCAAATGGCAATTAAGGGTCGATAATTCCATTAGGGAAAATTCAGGAAGAACTGTAGTTCAACTCTTTTGGATCGACTTGTAATAAAGCTAAGTCGACAAAAAGTTTAAATTTATTGATTTATTTTAATCGTGATGAATCTCCTTTAGACACGGACGTTGAAAGTATAAACTCAATCGAAGGTTCAGACACAAGTCTTATAGATAAAAGTAAAATCAAGGAGGTATGGTGTTAGAAAAATGTTTTTTTATATTTCGAACAGATGATGAAGATTAATTGGAAAAGGTCTTCTCTAAACATAGGACTGGCTTACAAAGTGTAAGTAGGCCTTCAGTGACGAAGGACCGAAAGTGAAAAAGCAAGAGAAACGTTTGTACTTGCTGCATGATTGATTGAATGCAAAAATTACTCAGTATAGAATTTCTCAGAAAAATAATTTTAAATTATGCCGAATATAAGAACGAGAGAAACAATTTTGGTCGTCATATTAACCTATATTTTTTATGGGGGTATGTTGTTGTTGTTGTTGTTGTTGTTGTTAGAGTTAGGGTGCATGGAGGGTGTATTCTTAGGAAGGTACACTTTATACTCTGATACATTGCATTTTTTTGTTATAGGATCCACGGAAGGGAATTGTAACACCAGGAAGCACTTCTTCTACGGTAAGTAAAAAAATCATTCGTGAAATAATAATACATCGGAGTCTGGTGACTAATAGCACAGGATTTTGGGTAATTTAATCAGATAATAGAATAATTGCTCATCAAAAAACATTCCATGAAAAAAATTATAATTTGAGAAAAGGAAGATATATTACAGACATGCCTCGTTTACCTTTAAAAAGATTTACACCAAGAATATTTTGTTAGAGAAGTGAATGATGAAAAACTACTTTTCGTTTCACCTTTTGATTATTTTTCTGGTTAAAGTTCTGACGGCCTTGCATTTAACCGAAACCTTAATCAAAGTAACTTTGTAATTTAGAGTTCCCCCGAACCTGGGGAGAGTCCTGGCTGGAGAAAGTTAATTAGTCGTGCAAGACGCCCTGAACAAATGCTGTTAAGGGAAAAAGCTTTGTTGTTTAAAGACTATGTCCAACCGTATCATTTCTTGAGTAGTGACAATGAGCGTCCAGATACGAGTTCAGAATCATTATACGGTGGTTCCAGTGTCACATCGTATCCTAACACATCTCAACCAAGTACAAAAAATTCACCTAAACGAAAACGTTCGTATCAACCGAGACCTAAACGTGAACGTTCGCCATTACCGAGTGGCAATAGTAATGATATACCGAGTAATGTTGAACGATTAAAAACAGACTCGGAATCTTCGCCCGACATAAATAAACGGGATCCACGGAAGAGTCGTCAGAGAAAGTCTCTTAGTTCCGATGAGGATAGCCCGACTACTGAGAAGAAACGGAATGACGTTATGCCGTCTAATTTAAAAGAGGCGCACTCAATGGAATGGGATCCTTATTTAGAAAGTAAACAAAACACAAGAAAAGGGAAACCAACAACAAGACGTCGAAGAAATATATCTCCCATATCAGAGGAGGAGGAGGAGATGGTTGAAAAGCCTACCATTAGCCTGGAAGCACAAAACGGATCAGATCTGTTAGAAACAGCCTCATCAGAAGGTTCAACATATACAGAAAGTGCACCGGCTACAGCCAGGACTGAAACAGACTCACAAACAGGCGAAACAAGTTCTACTTTACAAGGGGAAACCGGGTATACGTCAGCCACAGAACAGGGGGACGATACCCCTAAAAGGACGCGTCTGTCTACGTCATATGAGTCATCGAGTGATCCTAGACACACCACAAACAGGTAAATGTCAAGGCTAATGTTACTTAGTGCTCAGCACTAATTATATCTTATATCCAAAAAAACATTCCACACATAACAGAGTAAAGCTTTGAATATATAAGCTTGAATATAGTCTGAAAAAAGATTATTAAGTGCATCGCCGGAATGAAATACACAAATTTCAACCAATATCTAATTTCAGCCTGTCTATGAAAACCGACGGATAAACAGCTTTTCTAATGATATGAATAAAAACAAAATTATTTTTACTCCCCTCTCAATGAGGTAGATATTCATGAATAAATAAATAAGATATTTGTTTTTATCTCTTTGTTACCATACCTCTAAATCATTTTTTAAAACCTTTTTTTTTCTAGTTTTGTAACATAATTTATAGCGACTTGCTACAAGTCAAAATATGTAAATTTAATGGTTTAGTTGTTATGACGACAGAAAGAGAGAAAAGATTATATATATAGATTATCATAACGACTTTTTCGGACCTCCAGGAACCACCATCAGTTTGTCTACTTATGGCACCTCTTAGAAAGCATTGTTGTGATCCTGTGTTCTGATATGTAGTTTGCATGGACAAACGTTGTTTGCACCACATTCCAGCACATATAAGCGTACCCAGGAAGTGGCAATAATCGTCAGTTAGACGTTGGGTAATTTTTGGTTGGTACCAGATTTACAAGGGATTTTTAACGGATCTTGAAATGTTAAATCCTATTTAATGTACATTTTACAAAAAACTGCTGGTCAAAATCTCTTGAAGCTCTCCCAAGATATCAGGAATAGGTATTATATTAGATTTTGGCTAAAAAAAATATATACTCAATACTCGAAAATGGGTATCAGAATGCATAGAAACGTAATACATTAAGAAGAAACAATTTGTTGCTAAGGAGGGAATTTGTTTAGAATCAACCATGGAGCTTACTTACGCTCTGTTGTTATTGTTTTTTCGAAGTTTAGTTGCTAAGGATTGGGATTATCTGTATTGAATAATCGCTAAGACATTTGATTAATTATCCATATGGTAGACAATGTAGCCTGTCAATGTTTGGCCACTGTTTTATAATTCTAATAGGCTAATACTCAAATTTGTAGGCGGTTTCTGTCTGACTCTTCTTAAGGACAGCTTTATACAGCCGCATAATCGCCGTGTCGAATTAAATTACTTTTATTCCGGTAAAATTCGGCAAAAATGCGACAGTCACTTTATACAAGTTTTGTTGCTGAATATCAAATTCGACATGGCTTTAGACAGCCGCATAAATGTCGCATGAATTTTTCACTGTGCTCACATTTACTTAATGAGTACGCTAAATATATATGTAACTACTAAAAAAATCATACTATTACAGATATGTCTTCTGTCTCCATAAATGTCGAGTTGTTATTAAATTCGACTATTATGCGGCTGTATAAAGTTATGCCGAATTTATGTCGAAGATTGCCGTTTTATTCGACAAAAGTCTGCTGCACTTAAGGTATAAACCCCCTCACCATGTTATTTTGGCCCCAATTATACTTTTGAACTTTACACTTATGTACTATTGTAGCACCAGGTCTAACTTAGAAAAATCACCATGTTTTGAAGAAAATGGTCACCGTGGCAACCAACCATAATGGCAGCAATGTCAAATTTTACAGTTCCACCGGCCAAAATTCAGAGATAACCGCTTTGTATTTTTCAATGAAATTTTCAGTGTTTATTCTAAGAGGATGGATCTATGCAATGAGCGGAGCAGAATTTTTATAACTATTTTTGGTTTTTGATAGTGGACCGTTAAAGTGAATGAAGCGAAAAGTCTGAAAAATTGAATATTTGGGTTGCCATTATGAAAAAATTAGGACCATGATGAAAAATCTGTTTCGCTCATTGCATAGTACCTATTGAGAGGCAACTTCACTGAAAATTTCATGTCAGTTGCATTTTCTGTTCCAGAGATATCTTGGCCGGGAGTTTGAAAAACTACATTTTGAGAAAAGCGCGAATAAAGGTACAATAAAAACTTGCTATTCCCAAGTCAAAGCATATAGTGGCAATATAAGCAAAATCTATGCAAAATAACATATATAAGTTATAGAGGATAACCTTGAAAGGTTTTAGCAATGTTACTCATGTAAAATGTCCAGCTTTATATAGGGTTCCCTCCTTCTGTTCGTCTTTGTCCTCCTTCTTCTTCTTCTGTCCGCGGATAATTTTTCGCCTTTTCTTTGATGAATCCTTGTTCTGGTATGCAGAAAAGTACAGTCTCTTTCTATTCTTTTTCTCACAGTTGTACAGCATGTACTTTCCAGGAGGCATGTTCATTTTTTCAAATGTTAAGACAGATGCCTTTTTACCCATGTTAAAATTTGAAACTGCGTCATAAACACCAAACTGCAGCTGTGGTAAAGCGACAAATTTGGTTTTTGGGAGTCTTTCCCAAATAGTCGCATTGAAAGCTTCGTTTTGGTTCTGTGTCTTCCCATGAAGACAGTCCTTTAATAAAGCTTCTGAGCTCAGTTCCTTAAAAACTGGACGAACATGTTTTATCACATCTAATAATCAAATTTTCGAACAATAGAATCATAATTCTTCGCTCTCATGGGTTTGGGCATGTCCATCAACATTGTGAACTTTTCAATCCCTGAGTAGCCATTTCCACATGACCTCATGGCATATACTATTCTTTTGTTGACATCAAAACTTTTATCCTGGATCTTGGACGTGTAAAAGTCATTTTTATAATTGCATTCCGAGCACATAACTGATAAATTGGATGCTAATCCTTTCTTCTTAGACGTGTTATCCTTCAACGTCAGTGTCATGCAGGTACAATCAGGACACCTCATGGCAGCAAATACAGAATCAAGTATTTCTGTGTCGATTATTCTGTACCCAGTGATTGGATTTTTTGAGGTAGGGGTGGCAGAAGTAATTGATTCAACCTTCCTTTCTGCAATAGTTGGTGCTCTCTCTGGCGTTGTCGTTTCAGTGACAGTTGGATTATTTACATTATTTACAGTGTCAGTATTTACAGTTCCTTTGTCATTCACATTATTTACAGTTCCAATTACATTATTCACATCATCTAACAACTTCTTTTTACAAAATCCTTTCCTTTTCTTGTGGGATTTGGTTCTAAATTTTACTCTGCACGTTTTCCCCATTTTTGACTGCACTTGCTTACAACTCCTCACCACTTCAACTTTCAGTTTCAGCTTTTGTGAATTCGTAAATTTACGGAATGATGGTTAGCAAATAAGACAAAAAACCCGCCCTGATAAAATCATTTTGAATTTTGGGCAAAAACTGGACCAAATCTATGCAAAAAACCGTTGCTAAGGGCGTTGCTAAGGAGTTAGAATTCTGATAGGGTCTAAAAAATCCCAAAATTAGCACATTTATGGTACTAAGCGGGCTTTCTAAGGTCGAAATTCGGAATCTACGTACTTTTTTACGCCCGAAATGACTGTTTTTGAAATTTTCAAAAAATCATGATTTTTGAGGGGGTTTATACCTTAATTCATTATGTCGCACTTAATTAATTTTTCACTTTATACAGTCGAATTTTCGCCGCATTTAATAAGTAATTTAATTCGACACGGCGATTATGCGGCTGTATAAAGCTGTCCTAAAAACAGTAATTAAAAGGCTATATTATGTACACCTGTTTTTACGTCAGAGGTATTCAGCTGAAATATACTTTAAATATTTTTCTTAAACCCTGTCACCAGACACCTCTCACACACTATTTCTACGAAATATAATTGATAAAGTTATTATCGATGGTATCAAAATAAGTTTTATCTACCACAACTTGATTTTTGTTAAGCTACATCTACACAAATAATTCGCAAAACCGTCAAAACTAAATTATATGTCAAAATAACATTTGCAATGTTTTTAAAGGCTTAATCATTCCAAGAATGTGCGCCAGGAATGATGACTCTAAAAACACTCCGCCCTCATCTAACATCTTCTTCTTTATGCTAGAGACAGTTTTGGTTAAAAGTCTCTTGTTTCCGTTTGAAAGGACGAGGTAATCAAGAATGTTCTTGTTAGACAGAAATAAAAAGGTTTGGACTGCAAACTTGTGATGATCTCATTTTGGTATCTATATGGTAACCAACTGCTAGCTTAGAAATTTCTTTCAGAGAAGAGCGGACATTATGAGGGTTACAAAGGATACAGGCTAAAATCTGGAAAATTGAAATATAATTATCGTAGTCTAAGGAACAAAATTTCGACGTCGTTTTTATTAGGATTTTAATGCTGTCGGATGATGTTGGTTCCTTTGGGCCCTACGAACCCAAATATACCCTAAACTAGGGGTCAAATTTACCCTATAATTATCATTGTAAAAATCGTCGGAAGTTGTTTAAATATACTTGACAAAACATATTGGCTCTAAGACCAAGTTAGTTCTTTGGTCTTTATAACCCTTCAATATTAACCAGTATCATTCACAAAACATATAAGGTTGCCACTTCTCTTCTTGGAAGAGACTTCGTTATAACAGACACTGTTTTGGTCCCAGTGGTGAAAAATGAAAAATGAAAAATGAAAAGGAAAAAAGGAAAACTGCAAGTAAATGTAAGTGTACATGAACGTGTATACCGTGAACTCTCGATAAAGTGGACATCATCCGTTCTGAATTATAGTGTGCATTTTATAGAAGTGCCCGCTTTATAGAACCGTTCTTTATAAGATTTTGACCCGGAAAACGTTCTGTTCTGTTCCTGAGTTGTTGCTGAATCATGTCAACTACTCTCACTGGCTTGTAAGATACCGAAAATTTATTCAAGTAAGGAGAAACGCACCTTCCAGGCTTCAAGGATTTTATGAACGCTTTGTTTTCAATTTGGCAAACAGAAAAGACCTTTTCAAAATTGCCTATCATCGAGTTACCATGAGAACAAACGATAATAATAAATGCCGATGTAGCAACAACAAAGAAAACAGCTATACAGCTAAAAAGAACGATAAGTTATTCAACATCTGAACAGTTAAAGCATAAAACTGGAATCCTGAGTACCCGTTGAAGGTCAAAGAATCAGGTGATAATCCTAGGTCAACTTTTATTAATGAATTTCCTATCAAAATATTTCAAATAATAATCAAGTTGGCAAAATGAAAAAAGAAGGTATTGCAACGAGGCAAAGCTTTTTGTGGTATTTTCAGAAGATGGTGGATATGGCTAAAGCGTTGTTACCCACTCCTGACTTGGTCTCAGAACCCAAAATGGTGCGATGTGATTGTGCGAGTTCACCAATATTGTTGTCATATTGAGTACCACGTGTAAAAATTATGAATGTTACATCGTTGCACCTGGTTGACATGACGCCTCCTAGAACAACCGCGTGTTTTGGGTGCAGAGATAACTTGAGAAGCTTTGCGCCGACACCTAAACTTATGTTATTTGAAGAAAGCAGAGGTCTCTAGTTGTTGTAAGTATGGCACATAGGCCAATGCATCGAGATGGTACAGGTGCGCTACAATACACTCCAGACTCATTTCAGACTTATTTTCATTTTTGACTACATTGTATTCTGTGATACAATCAATATTTTAGCCCAGCTACCATATTGGTTCTTTTTACGCCGGCCCTTAATGTCGCTTATTTTCAGAACTTGGCGTTAAAAGGGCCGGTGTTAGATGTTTGTCTGTGGGAGTTTGACCGTGGAATTTTCAAAAATAACATCAATAAAGGCCGGCGTAAAAAGGGCCGACGTTAAATTTAAAAACTTTAGCTTCTTCAAAGGTGTTTTAATCTTATCACTTATGCGTCTGTAATCACAAGTTCTGGTTTTCTTTTTGAAATCCTTTTTTAGACTTTTTAAACTTATTTTTGTATACTTTTGTATCGGTTTGCATCATCAGTTTCCACTTTTTCAAGGTGGTCCCACTTTTTAATGGGGTCCAACTTTTTCAAGACCACCCCCCGCACACACACTTTTTCAAGGGTCCGGGGTCTTAGGTCCTGGGATTCGTCTCACTTTTAGAACATGCCCTTTGTTTTGGTAATACAACTTTGGTGATACAACTTTTCAGTGGAGAAGTTAGGAATAATTCGGGGAGAAATAATCCGGGGGCAATCGTCCAGGGATTATCACTGAACAAGAAGTTAGCTATTCGAAACTGGTAGTAAACAAATCTTATTCCCTTCGATTGTTGTCATTTTGTAACACAAAAGCTATGGGAAAAATGGCCTACACATTTTTATGAAGGGAAAAACCATTTCAGTAGTCAGGGGAAAACCCGTGGTATCTAAAAAGATTTAAATGACCTTATTCAGAGTTTTTAATTGTTTTCAAAAATACTGTCATTTGATTGGATGAAAGAAGCTTATCAACATATAAATTATGTATATATATTACAGAACAAAAATATATGCAAAATTGACAAAAATGTAAATGTTTATATAGGATGTTTCGCAAATGAAAGCAAAATTTATGTAAGCGACATTGGTATAAATAAAATTCTTAACTATATACCGCACGATTAATTCAAGTGAACGATATATATTATTATATAGATCACGTATCAGTTTATGTATGTCTATACTTGTGATGTAGATGTTGCGTTTGCTGGGTTACATTAATCAACATATTTGTGATATAACATGATAACGTCAGACGTTGGGAAAAAATAGAAAATCGTTTTATAGATAACTATTCTGGCTTTTATGCAAATTGTTAAAACATCTGCGTCAAATTATTCCCTTCAATTTTTTAGTTTTATTTTGAAGTGGAAACTTACACATGCGTCAGAGTTTTTATGATTTTTATTTTGAAGTGGAAACTTACACATGCGTCAGAGTTTTTATGATTTTTGTTGTTGTGAAGCTTGGGAAAGATTTGACGTGAAAAGGAAATATAAATCCATCGTGTATATCTTTGTACATAACTTTTAATATTTCAAATTCCAGAAAAACACTTGATCATATTATAAAAACAAAACACAGAACTTAGACAAGATTTGAAATCTATTCTCCGCTTGGTGCTTGAAAATGTCGACTGATTATATTCATCGGCGTAAGTTAGTCATCGTTGGAGACGGTGCTTGTGGGAAAACAAGTTTACTTTACGTGTTTACAAAAGATGAGATGCCAACCGACTACGTACCAACGATTTTTGATAATTATGTGGCAGACATGGAAATTGAAAATAAACAGGTTTGGAATTCCTATTGTTTGTTGTTGTGTTAACTGTTTTTATGAAGTAAACTTTCATTGGGACACACATTGCGATGGTGAAATCTTTTAAAGAACCTTTCTTAGTTGTATTTGTTTGCAAATCGTTTCAAACACTCTTTTTAAAACTACCCCATTGAGAGAGACTCATTGAAAGAAAAATATTCTTCTTAAACCAGATTGCATTAGTTTTCTGTTGACTACGCCATTTTGAGATTGTTATGAACCACAACTTAGACAATGAACTCTTTCAGTGTAATTTTATCAAAATGGCGCATTTTTACTCTTCCTCCCTGTTTTTCTTTGGTTCAAGGCTGTTTTTGTATCATTTCCAGACCAGCTAATTTCTCTGGTGCAAACATTCATAGAAGTGTTTGAAAGAACGAGGCTAAGCCTGACCATAACCCACGCTGACCCAAACAGATTTTACAACGTAAACACCACGAACTTCGGTGGTCTGAAAATAAGACGTTTCAAGGCAGATTAAGAAAACTTAACGTCTCCAAAAATTCTCATCTGAAAATAGAATTTAATACTTCAAATTCTTTCAACAAATGAAGTGTTATTTTTCAAAGCTACTTTATTTTTTCGTAACGACAAATTTTCGTAATCGAAACCGATAACACAGAACAGTGATTAGAAAAAACACTCCATCACTAAACTTGAAACCGAGGCTCATCTGTTTCGTAGTATAATGTTTGTCGTTTCTTGGAAGATCTTCCAAAACATTATGCCTGGTGTGAAATGTTAAATTGTCCAACCAATTCGAAACTAATTTCCATGTTTGGGAAACAAAATCTACTGATTTTCTGACATAATGTTGATGTTGACCATTTTATCAATTTACTGTGGTCGTATTTATCAGGCTTGTTTATCATGAAATGACGTAATGTTTTAATGGGCAGATTTCGTTTTGAAATGACTCATTAAGTTTTTGACTAACTTTAAAATTGTAATTTTCAATGTTGTTTATATCTCAATACATCATTATATATAAACGGATCGCGCAATGCTTTATTTTACAAAGCACTCTGCAGATATCTAATCCCTTTCCCCCCTCATTAGTCAGTGTAATTAATATAGGGGGCAACTGAAAAATATTGCTAAATAATTTTTAAGAAATTATTGTTGGGAATCAAGCCCAATATGAGTAATAGATTGAATATCCCGCCAACGCTGTACAACGAAACCAATCGAAGTTATTGTTCATTCTTGTACGTAACGATACTCATGTTGTCAAACATTAGCTATGACGTTTGTTGCTTTTTTATTCAGGTGGAACTAGCTTTGTTTGACACAGCAGGTCAAGAGGAATATGACCAGCTAAGAATATTAATGTATCCAGATGCCGACGTTGTTGTTATTTGTTACAGCATCGATAGTCCGGACAGTTTGTCGAATACCGTCGAGAAATGGGCACCAGAAATCAAACACTTCTGTCCTGGTATACCAATTCTGCTGTGTGGCAATAAAAAAGACTTGCGAAATAATGAGGACATAAGGAAAGAATTGCAAGCTAGCAAGCAAAAGCCTGTTTCGTTCGAAGAAGGCGAAGAAATGTCACAAAAGATTGAAGCAAGTGCTTTTGTTGAATGTTCTGCCCTGACGAAAGCGGGTGTAATGACTCTGTTCGAAACTGCAGCTCAGTGTGCACTGAAAAATAAATTAAAGAAAAAATCCAATTTGAAAAAACTGAAATGCAGTATCCTGTAAATATAGGCGGAGGAGAACACAATATGGGAAGGAGGTTGCAATATCAAAGAAGCCACATCCGGAAAAGACTGGAAACAAATGAACCTGATAATTTACCTGGTCCGTGGATTATACTAGAAACTAAAAACATGATGTGCTTTTAGATTGAGGCAAAGTTGTTTCTTTTGGCTCGTGTGACAAATACTCGGAAAACTGAACAATCTGAATACAGAACAAAGGTTTGGAGTGAATTTCCTCAAATATGAAATCAGAGGGAAAAAATGCGTACCATAAGTTGACAAGAGATTTATTCGGGCCCAGTCTTTTCTTCGTGTTACAAAACCTCCTGTGCAATAACCGATTTAAGAAGAATTTCTAAGTTGTATACCTTTTTTAAGCTCATGTGTATTTGACCATGTTTGTTTATAAACAACGTTAAGCATGGATGAGCTGGCAATGGGATTGAGCGAAGTGTCACGTCTTTCCATACACGTGATTTCCGCGATTTCCTGAAAATTCAACAAAATTTCCCCTTGAAATGTTTCTATTCATACGTAATAAGCGGCTCGCCATATCATATCCTTATTTAGATAAAATAGGAACTTGAAATTTATTATGTGAATATATAAATAGCTGCAAACAAACATTGTTTTAGAATGGTTAAAATATATGTAAAAAAATGTTTTTATATACAGTCTATGGAAGAATTAGTTAAGGTATTAGTTCAGAGTATTCTCTCGTATCCAAGCGCGGTCACATTTGCAGAAATAAATTACTGAGTTTGGGTACGAAAGAATGTAAATAATTTATTTTTGTTAGTCGGTTACCTTATTTATGTAAGTTGGTTTTTTTTCCATTGTATTAAAAATAGAAAATTTAATTTAATCGCGTGGGCTTTCATTATCTTGGTCTTTGCGAACATGCTCATTTTGTGCTCAACATCAATCCCAGTGTGGAGCGCACGTTGCCATAATAACACAATCTATAAATGGAAAGATATTTAATATAAAGTCTGTGGTTGTATGTACCCTTATATCACAGTCGGAAGTTGCCCGTTGCTCCACAACTAATTCATTTCCAATTGTGATTGTAACTTGGAATGCGTGAGACTCTGCAGTGTACTTGATTGGACGTCTTATATGCGCAAAAAAGGCAATTCTTGACATAAGAAAGAGAATGCAAGAAAATGTTGAAAATGGATTAAATTCTGCAATGCTTAATGATCGCCTAGTACCGTATTTCCTTGAACAAGCGCCCGGAGCCCATATTTAAACATCAGACTTCCGAAGCGCTTATTCGAGGGCGTTTATATAGAAAATAAAATATGTGATATACTGTTGTTATTGATAAAAGTGTAATAATATAAAGGAAAAAGAAATTTTCCATAATATTTCCGTTTGGGTGGTTGGGGCGCTTATTCAAGGGGGCGCTAATTCGAGGAAATACGGTATTTGAAATTTGTATTGATATTTGTGCTCATAGTAAATGTCTGTATGTTAACTCGCATAAAATGCCTTCCATATCCTTTTGTGGATGCGCAGTGTAATTTAAAATCGATGAAAGTTGATAGCTCATGGGAAAAATAAAAGGACAAAAAGTGGTCGAGTTTGATCTGGTCAACGATAACGTTAATTGATGCTCCTTCTGGCGCCTAAACTCGCAAATAGTAACTTTTTCTAATAATAACATTGATAAAATCGTTTGCAGATAACATTTGAATCATTGAAACATATTTTCGTCAATGATGGTTTCAGTTTATCCATTATGAAACCGAAAACTCTGAGGTTAGACTTGATAGGTGGGTTAGACTTGATAGGACTTGATATGACTTTTCAATGGATGTTTAAAACAGGAATACAGGAAAGCTTTACTTGTCGATTGTTGTTTTCCAGAGAAACGCACGAAATTTTGCGACATTTTTTCAATGTTTGAACGAGCACAGTATTTCAACACGGACTTTTATGTGCAATTTTATTTTTGCAGCTAAAAGAACTTGACCTTTTCGAAAATTGATTCGACGCTTTGACGTCACATAGCATCGACTACAAGTAAAGAGATCCTTCCATAAATTACGTCACTTTTGTTCCGCGTTTCAAGTCAATCTCTTTCGCATGATAAGAAAACGTCACACGTTGGCGGTCATATAATCTTCTGATCATGCATAGGAACTTCATTATTACTTTGATTTGAAACGAGGGCTGGGAAATAGCTTCGACAATTTGAATTCTTGTTGACTATTAAAACGTCAAATAATTTGTAAAACAAGGATTATATTGTGGGAGTCTTGCATTCCAATATTCCCTGCAATTTTTCCAGTTTAATGTCTAGATGGTCGAACAGTATATAAAGAAAACTGAACATCGATGGTTTCTCTGTATTTTGATTTATGTTAATTATCTTGACAGGTCTCATCAGAACTGGAGACATAAAGAATTTTTATATGCGGACAGTGTTAAAACGTCTAGATTAATGAGACACATAGAGGACATATGGAAACGCCACTGACCTAAATAAAACATTGAATCGGACATCTGTTTTTTTGAAATTGAAACGCGGCGGCCATCTTACAAAGGACCCTAGTATTGTTACTTGGGTTCTTGCAAGATGAGCGCCGCCCCTGCTTCAATGTTTTTCAACCAATGAGTTGTCTAATACAAGTTTAAGGACTTTATAGCCAAGTAAGGTACTTATTCTTTATAGTTCAGATATAATAATAATAATAATAATAATAATAATAATAATAATAATAATAATAGTAATCGTCTTCTTCTATCACTAGCGCCTGTCAAAGCAAATACGTGCGTCCTACAACATGACGACAATAAGGTTTCAAAAATTCGATTTCCGAAACAATACGTTGCTAGATCCCAGTGTTTTTTAGCAAGCTTGAGAATAGTTTTTATTAAGTAAATTAACAAAACAAATGTCCTTTTATGAACGTTTATAACCCTGCATACTTTTACACAATTCTAAATTCTAAATTACGTAATTGCTAGATACATCATAATGAATGATAAATTCATGTTATTGTTAGTAATTTGGAGTTTACTTTACATTTCTTTCACTCTGTTCAACAAAAACATGAATAAACATAAAGTCAATTGTCAAATAAGTGCGATATTATGACCAACAATAACATGAGTGACATCTTCATGTGCGACAACATGCGCGTCATCACACGTCACATTCTGTTTTTGACTCTCGTCTATTAAGGAAGACAAGAAGCTTGTCACGAGTGAGAAGAAGGAGGGTGTTTCGCCACACGTTAATCTTTTATTTGCATCTAAAAACGTCTATCAAGAAACATAAACGATGAGAGAACAGTCGTTTAATGGCTTGATATAATCTACTTATGCAAACATCGGTGAGAAAGAAATCGAGAAGTTGATCGCATTCCCATCATTTTCACATCCACACGTGACTGACAGTTTAGTGAATAAAGCCTAAAATCTAATTCTGTCAAACTAAACACATTAATTGGTAAAGTTTTTAATAATGTTGCTGGACAAATATAAAGTCTGTTGTGGTTGTTATTGTGCAACTTTTTAATTAAACGTACGATTGAATGTTCTCGTTGTTTACATCTCCATTGAAAAAAGGTCAAGTGCAATCAAGACTTGGCCAAATGCTCTGGTCGACTGAACACTGCTGCTCTGCACGAGTTTCCATGTCATCACATTCTTACTGAGAGTACCTAAAATTTGCTAGTAAAAATTACTTCAAAAACGAGCGTTTTGTTAAGGATAAACTTGATCTTAAAGTTGTTTCAAACGAATCTATTTAATTTATTGGATTTGATAAAGTAAGGCATTTTAATGCTCTTACAGTTTAAAGCAAGGACTATTTCAGAAATTTGAATAATACAATTAAAATCGTTCCTTTATATGCGGCGTTTTATGGAAGAAAGCGGTAAAATCGTTAAAAGAAGATTTCAGGTGAATTCCAATTCCAATAACCATGTCCATGCAGAAACCGAGCATTCATCCCCTTTTCAATTGCTGTGCGATTGGTCAAATCACATCGCTCTGTGTGATTAAGAACAGAAGTTTGGAAATCTGAATGGACCTTATCACTAGGGCCGGAATAAACACTATGCTAAAAATGTAACGCAAATCTAAATATAGAGTTCTCTTAACAAGATACGATACAAAAATAGAATCCTATAATTTCTCTCCTTATCTCAACCTGATCGGGATTAATGAAAGAAAACTTCAAACATTCAATATCTTCTGGCTTTTAAAATATAGGATTTAATCTGCGCCTTTGTTCGTGTAGGTTACATTAGCTGATGTATATTGACCGAATAAAAACTTATTCCGACTTGACAAACGAGTCCTAAGTTACGAATGACAATACATAGCTGGAGGTTTTCTATTTCACAATCTTATCTATAAAGATGATTTAATCTATTGATATCACAGGTCAAACAAAAACAGCGTTATAAATCTCGTTGGTACATAGATGAAACATTCAAATAGGAAACGACAGCTCATCAAGACAGACAGTGTTACGAACTGAGAAGAAATAATCTCACATCTATTTGATAAATATTTTTCAGCAAGAAGTTCGAAGTAAACGAGTGTTGAATAATTAAAGTATAACTCTGAAAAGAAATGGTTATGAAGACGGAAAAAGCCTCACGACGTAAATTAGTGATTGTCGGTGACGGTGCTTGTGGAAAAACAAGTTTACTACACGTGTTTACTAAAGCTGAAATGCCGTCAGATTATGTGCCGACCGTGTTCGATAATTATGTTGCTGACTTGGACATTAACGGCAATCAGGTCAGGTTCTTAAAATATTTAATTTCAATTTTTACGTTGCTGTAAGAACCGCGGAAAGTATAATTTTTTTTCTAATTCTATGTTTATTCATTTACTTATTTTTGTATTTTAGATTGAATTAGTGTTATTTGACACGGCTGGTCAGGAAGAATTCGATCAGCTTCGAGCGTTGATGTATGAAGATACTTCAATTGTTATTCTGTGTTACAGCATCGACAGAGAAGATAGTTTAGAAAACACTATTGAAAAATGGTTTCCGGAAATCAAGCAGTATTGTCCGAACGTTCCCATCGTACTTTGCGGGAACAAGATAGACTTGCGCAGTACAAATAAAAATTTCATCACCTATGAAGATGGGAGAGAAATGGCGGGGAAAATAGGTGCAGTAGCATTTGTTGAGTGTTCCGCTTTAACCAACAGCGGCGTGTTTGACTTGTTCGAAACCGCAGCTAAGTGTTCCGCTAAGAAAACCCGCAAAATGTCAATTATCAAAAAAGTGAAAGTAAACATTTCTAAACGTTACAAGAGAACCTTAAGCATCACAAATGCGAAGAACCTTACAACTGTTCATTAGCCCGATTTCACGGTAACCGATGTAAAGTTGTGGAAGACAGAATATCGCAGCGCAGAAATTCAAAGAAAAATCCATCCAAGAGTACGACAGGTGAATGACGATTGAACGCCGTATCATTCAAAATAACGATTGAACGCCGTATCATTCAAAATGT